>OZ025293.1:342375690-343028646 GCA_964019185.1 Maratus speculifer
CAAACTGCTAAAATTAACTTTAATGCCAATAGTTCCTATGAGTTAGATTTTCTCGAAAATTTAGCTATTTATCTTAATCGTGAAGTTATTGTTAATGATAAATCTGATTCTAAAACGCTCTCCATAGCTTGGATAAACCTTTTCAGCACTGCCTATAATTATTTACTTATTTTACTTTACTTTATTTATTATTTATTTATTTATTATTTTTATTTTATTTTTACTTTTTTTATTTTTTATTTTTTTATGTATTTATATTTTTTTATTCATATTTATTTTTATTAACCATGTATACAATTTTTAGATATATACATATGTATAATTATAAACTTTTTTGTATTAATTATGTATGTAATTTTTTAGATATATATATGTATGTAGTTTATAGTATCTTATTACTATAAGCTTCTTTTTGTTTAATATTAAGTATTATTGTTATTTCATTAATATTATTGTTTTATGTGTGTGTGTATTTACTTTTAATATAACCTGCTTTTTACTTACTACTTTTTACTTACTACTTTTTACTTACTTTTAACTTTTTCATTTTCCTTTTTCCTTCCCTTCCTTCATTGTATCCATTGTCTGTTTATGCTCTTCCGTGATTGGCTGTTGCCTTCTACTTTCCCATAGGCTGTTCCTCCAGCCTGCTGCCTTTCCCGCCTTTTCACTTCAGTCGTGCCGCTACATTCATAGTAGACCCACGTCTTTTTGCGCTTGACGAAGATAGACGAAGTTCTATCGAAAGGCCTTGCGCAATTTAATTCATTTCATGGTGTTTTAAAGAAGTTTCTTTGTCTTCAATTATTTTTTATATTACCATTATAAAGAAAATATGTGTATGTGTGTATATAAGGAAAGGTATTCACTATTTTTTGGGGCAAAAAGGAAAATAAAGAAGAAAAACAGGTGGAATAATAATTAAAGGTGGTTTAATAATTAAATATGCATGAAAATGTTATGAAAAATTCAAGTAATTAAAATATATTATAAATTGTTATGGGAAAGCATGAAATTTTAAGTTTAGGGATTTAGAATGAGTCTGATAAAAATAAAATTTATAAAAACTTTTAAAGATAATTAAAAAAAATTAGAAAATACTAAATATTGTTATTTTCTCTAAACATAGAGAATATTCCCAAAAATAAATACCCGTTCAATTAATTTAGTTATACTTCTGCTAAAAAGCAAGCTTAGTTAAAATTACAAACTTAAAATTCTTTCACTTGATTATTTGAGTAAAGTTTGAAAGGTTAGATTAACAGCACTATATAACACATTGAATCTGTCGGAATCACTTAGATAATATAGAACTAATCAAATTTTCAAAACTTAATTTACAAGTAACTAATTAAGAAAATCAAACATTTTTCTAATGAACCCTTTCAAGACGTTTATCGTAAATTTTGACGATAAATGTTTAGTTTGTTAAAAAAAAAAAAAAAAAAAAAAAAAAAAAAAAAAAAACATAATTAATAGGAATCAAACATCGGATGCAATCAGAAATATAAAATTTGTAAATGTAACTGTTTAATGCGTTCTTATTAATTTGAATAGTTATTGTGTCATACATGTAGGTGTATTTTGAATAAATTATTTTTTGTGATACTTGTGTTTTACATCACGAAAGTTAAAACTTAGAATTTTTGCTTGGAAATTGAAACAAACTTTTAAACATTGTTATTTCTTTTTAAAGCACTATTCAAAGAGTATCGACCTTTTTGTCGTAATGATGGAAAAAAAAATCAATCGGTAAAGGGTTAATGTAAATGCAGTCATTGAAGAAAGTAAAAGACTGTTTGTTTAACGTTTTAAGTTCTCAAAATAAAATAAGCTTTTTGTAAAAAAATATCAACCGACTTCAAAAAAGCGCTAAAAAGAATTAAATAATCTTTAAAATTCTCTAATGACAAAGCGTTATCCAATAAGCACACATCGGTTATCAGGTACCGGCATAAAAACGGTTAAATTTAATATATATAATTTAATATCCACCAAACATTGATTTAGAAATAATATTTTTTACAAGAAATGAATTGACATATTTATGATTTAATTTATGAATATATACATATATAAAGTAATGAATTACTTTTGAAGTTGGTGCCAAACAATCACAATCGATAATGATCATCCCCATTTTAATTATGGTACTAGGCATAATTTAGCTACAATTCTTAATATATTTCAAATAGTTTGGCACCAACTTCAAAAAGTAATTCATTACTTTTTATATGTATATATTCATAAATTAAATCATAAATATGTCAATTCATTTCTTGTAAAAAATATTATTTCTAAAATCAATGTTTGGTGGATATAAATTATATTTATTAAATTTAACCGTTTTTATGCCGGTACCTGATAACCGATGTGTGCTTATTGGATAACGCTTTGTCATTAGAGAATTTTAAAGAATTATTTAATTCTTTTTAGCGCTTTTTTGAAGTCGGTTGATATTTTTTTTTACAAAAAGCTTATTTTATTTCCTATTTTTTAGTTATTCATGCCGTAATACATAATTATGTGTACTGACACACGATAGCATAACTAATGGACGCACTGTGCTAAGTTCTGATGTATCCAGTTTACTTGTCACTGTTTGATTGTCAACTTTTCTGAAACCACTTACAATATCGGTTAGTATCGTTGTGAATCTCTCTTTCTTTTCATCTCATCGTCCATGAGATAGTTGTGTAGTGTGTATGGCGCGTAGCGCCATGTATACTAACATAATCTGTACTTGTGAATCTTTATTTATTTATTTGAACAACATACATCTGACTTGTGTGCTCGACATGAAAGCCTGCTTATAAGTCATCGTCAATATACAAGGACGAGATAGCACAAGGAAGTTTACATCACAAGAGAAATACAACCAGGAGCCCCACACAAAGTGTTTGCGCCATGGAGCCAGCAGGAATCGAACCCACAACCTCAAGATTAGCAGAGCGGCGTCTTAACCTATCGGCCACGGAGGCCCGTGAATCTTTAGAATTTTTTTACATGGTAACTTCTTCAGACAAGATCCGCCACTTCGAAAAGCTAGCGCATTCATGAAATCTTAAAGCCTGCATCGAATCCTATGGTCTTCGAAAGTGGGTATCGAAAGGTGATAATCTATCAAGTAAAGTGTCCTTACACATAAGATCGTGACATAGTGCTTCCATATATGAGCACGCAGCAAAATGACTTCATATACATATAGTATTAATGTATAGTAAAATGCTTTTCTAGTGTAGTCAGTCAAAAGTACTCTTCCTTAATAAGAAAAAGGAAAAAGAAAGATTTTAGCAAAAATCGCACTATGCTTCAATCGATAAGCAGCAACAATCTAATACCTATACAGGCAGTAATGGCATCGGAAATGAGCGGTGGTAATTCGACGAGGAATCTGAAACTCATAACCAATACCTGGCTGCCTCTATAAGAGAGTACCAGCATTTGATTCCCAAATATTTCTTTAACAGACGCTTTTGTCCCAACTACACTGTTAAAAATTTGAAACTTTTGCTGTATCGTCACTCCACCGCTTATATAGAAAACGATTAGTTAAATGTATTATGAAGGATTCTCATTAGTCAAAATAAAGATATTCTATAAAAGCGATGAAGTGACAGCAAAAGTTTCAAATTTTTAACAATGCATTGCAATGCCAGGCATTTTTTATTATAGAATTTGACGAAGATTTTCTGGAAGAATTCGATTGTACGCGTATGCGACGTTAACAAGATTGACGAAAATTGCCCGCTGAACAAGATGCTTGGTGACTCGTTTTTGTCCAGAATCGTTTCAACCAATTATATACTGTGCTCCATGTGTCGTCATATTCATATCGAGGAATCCTACACTGTACAAAGTTTGACCCTTTTGCTGCATCATCACTCTATTGCTTTTATAGAAAACGATTACTTCACCCAATTATGAAGCATTCTCAAGGGTCAAAAGAGAGATATTCTACAAAAGCAGGGGAGTGACGTTGCACCAAAAGGGTCATATTTTTTACAGTGACACTGTAATCGGAAATGAGCGGTGGCGTATTCGACGAGGAATCTGAAACTCATAACCTATACCTGGCTGCCTCTATAAGAGAGTGACACCATTTGATTTCCAAATATTTCTTTTACAGACGCTTTTGTCCCAACTACACTACAAAAACTTTGACCCTTTTGCTGCATCATCACTCCAGCGCTTTTATAGAAAATGATTACTTTACTGTGTTATGGAGCATTCTCATTGGTCATAAAAAACATATTCTATAAAAGCTGTAGTGTGACGCTGCATCAAATGGGTCAAATTTTTAACAGTGTATCATGGAGCATTCGCATGGGTCAAACGAGAGATATTCTATAAAAGCGGGGGAGTGACGATACAGCAAAAGGATCAAATTTTTTTGCAGTGTACAATGTACAAAGTTTGTCCCTTTTGCTGTATCGTCACTCCACTGTTTTTTAGAAAACGATTACTTCAGCCTACACTGTTAAAAATCTGCTGATTTTGCTGCAACGCACTCCACCGCTTGTATATAATATCTCTATTCCAACCAATGAGAAAGCTCCATTTCACGGCCAAGTAACCGTTTTCTATACAAGCAAGGGAGTGCGTTGCAGCAAAATGCAGCAGATTTTTAACAGTGTATTGTGGAGAATTCTCATGGGTCAAGAGAGAGATATTATATAAAAACGGGAGCTGGTGATGCAGCAAAAGGGTCAATTTTTTTACAGTGCACACTGTTGAAAAATGTGACCCTTGTCCAGTTAGAGTTTCACTCTTTGAAAAGATCGTGTGTCTATGTAAGTGTAACATAAAAGAATGAAAAATGAACGTTTCTAATTGGTCGATTGCTTCGAAAAGATATTGAATTTTAATGTTTTAATTTTTTTTAAAGTTCTAATCAACAGATTTTTTTGAAATTCGAATGGGACCACATGGGCCCCATACGCTTTCAAACAAAAAAAGAATTATCAAAATCGGTTCATATTTACGAAAGTTATGCGTGAACAACAAATACATACAGGTCGAAATCATAACCTCCTCCTTGAAGTCGGTTAATGAGTTTTTGCATTGATTGTTTCTGCTTTTTTGTCGCCTCTTTTGTCTTTAGAACCCGCAGTACATTTAGTGCTTACCAGATCTATTTTTATAGGCATACAATGCAGTATACTAATGACGATTTTTTGTTAACCCGCGAGAACTCGCGCATGAGGTTTTCTTTCACCATCGTACCCTTTTTAAGACTATTTTTAAGGCTATTTTTCAATTTTAATGAAATTTCAAAATGGGATTTCGATTACTTTACCTCTTTTTTGAATTAAAGTATTAAGCCAAACAAAAAAATTTATATTAGTCCTTTGAGCTCTGGGGTGTAAATTTCTTCAAAATTCCAAATGTCACATTGGCACCGGTATTTTGCAAAGAAAAAATCCGGTTAACGATAAGCACGAAAAAATGCATTAAACCTTTTTCAAATAAATATGGTGAAATATTCTGGTGCCATTGTGATATATCGGAATTAAAATTATGTGGTAGAAAATTCTGCGTAATTTTTTTTTCCGAGCACCTTCGTCGTTCCAAGTCCGAGCTCGTACTCTGATTGGTTGTTGCTCTCGGCACTGTTTCCATGTAACTTGGCGATAATAATACTTGGCGTAACGATAGATGCTACCGTCGAGGAGTTTGATTTCCTTCCGAACCGAGTGCAAAGTAACTTCTCTCTTGCAGGATTGGATTGGATGGAACGTGTCTTACAGAAAGCTGTACTCTTTAAAAGTTTTTACACACAAGAGCACAAGACTACGAGGATAAGAATGAAGGAAGAATAAGAATGAGTAGGTTAGGTTTTAGGTTTACTCGTTCACTTACCAGAGAAGTATTTTTCGCCAAATATGGTTATCGCCAAGTTACGTGAAAACAGTGCCGAGAGCAACAACCAATCAGAATGCGAGCTTGGGCTTGGAACGACAAAAGTGCTCGGAAAAAAAAATTTCGCGAAAATTCTACCATCAGAGCTTAAGGGGTTAAGTGACTGTAAAGTAAAAGAAAATAATTGGGCACCGTGAGAGGAATTTTCATAGCGAGTTCTTCCGGGTTAAGCATTTGGTTTAATATTTTGTTGAACCATAGTGTAAAATAAAAAAAAATCTTGGCTATAAGATGGTGTAACTTTCTTATAATATTTGGTATTCCGTTTGATCCATAAACCTTGTAAGTTGAACCATGAGCTGGTAAAATACCTATTTTATCATGAAATTTTAAACCATGATTTGATAAAAGATTGAGATGATAAGAATTTGAACGATAAAATAGCTACATTTACCTTTTATAAACAATGTTAACTAGATGGAGTTTAAAATTCACTGCTTAATGCGATATTCCATGCATTATTGACATCTGAGCCACGATTGAGATTAAAACCTGACACCTCTTGATTTGCACCCAGAATCTTAAATACTAGATAAGTAAGTGGAACACACAGTCTATACATCATACTAAGAGCTCATGGATGGGCCATTCCATACAAAATGAGAAAATTAATTGTGACTTCCATGTCACAGATTTGAAAGAAATTTGGCATATAAGTACAACATGTTTATTTATGAGTAAATGCAAAATAATAGATTTCCGGACAGTTTATTTAAGAATGTGAAATCACGTTAAAAGTTGATAGAAAATCGAGTTTTTGTTTACATGCTTGAAATTTCAATCTTGAACATTAGCCTTAGGAGTAAAAGAATATATCATATATTGGTTTTAGGAAAGAATGGTTAGTAAGTAAGAGATTGGCGTAATTTAGGATTCGATTTTTTATTCCTTAATAAAAAATAAAATAAAAAAGGAAAAAATTCAAGGATAAAATGCAATATTTCTATTACTTATTTAAACACTAAGGAAATCTGTTATAAGTGCCAAATTATTTGACGTTGTAGATGTACGTATTTTAAATGCATAAATTTTCATGTATGCCTTTTTGAATCCTTAATGTTAAAAAAAAAATAAAGAAAGAACAAATTAACGGGAAAAGGCAATATTTCTATTGCCTTTTTACAGAATAAGGAATGTTTTCATATCTTTTCAAATTATTTGATATTATAGATAAAAGTGTCTATTTTAAATATACAAACGCAACTTCTCGCCTTTTTTCTTTTTTCTTTTCACTTCTTTTTTCATTTTTGCTTCAGGCTTATATTAGAATTGAAGAAATTAATTATATAGTAATGTTAAATTCTTGTAGATGGCAGCGCTATTTTTCCCTTGAAGTCGTACAGTATTTTAAGAAAAGTGCGCAAATTTAAAGAGAATTTTTGCGTGGGATGTAACAAAATTACAGTTTTGAACCCAGCAATATTGAAATTTTTCTAGCATATTATGGACTTATTAATCTTTATGTCTGTGCAATATTGCTAATGTCGGATCGTTCCTTTATTTATTTTTGTACATACTCAGGAGAAAAATTATAATTTTGCAATTTTTTTAAAGAATCTAAGTTTTATTGAAGTTGAAGAAAATAAATGGTAACTTCCAAACTCTAGGAAATCGATCTTTATATGTAATACTACATCAGGTATCAATTTCACACATGTTTTTAAATTACTTTAATTTACATATCGTTTCTAATTTTCTCAAAATTCACACATTTTCAACTTTTACGACATTAATTGAGGCGTTAACACATTATTATTAAATAAATAACAAAATAATTTTTCAGACGTTATAATATTGTAAGCAAAATTTATTTCTGATAAATAATTTTCAATATATAAAACTGCAAACTTGCAACTTTGGACGATTGCACACATGCCATTCTATATTAAGTGTTTTTTAAATGTCCAAAACTGCTAAAATAATTTATTTTTTCTCAAGATATTTTGCAGAGCTCTATTTGAATATGAATTGAACCTGCGTATCAAATTTTATTAAAATCGGTTACTATGGGGCCACGACTTTTTTTTAAATTTTTGCTCGTTTTACGTGGAATGACCCGGATCTATTTGTTCCGAGTGGCTATTAAATTTTGTGACAAGTCAGTGAAAAATTGAAGCAGTTTCGAGATTTTACAATAATCAGGAATTTTGAAAAATCAAGTAAAGCACATTTTGGTATTTATGCTTTTACTTATGTTTTTCTGCACCACCAATTGGTTCAACTTTAAAAGTAAATGTTTACAGCGTAAAGGACTAAATTATGGGTATTTAATATATTATAGAAAAAAATAGTCTTAACTTTTAACTTATGTGACAGGAAATTACACATAACTACTCTAAAGCGATCTACGAGACAGCTCCTTCGAAAGATGAATAAGAAGCGTGGTTAACTCATAGGACAGAGTTTTTGTGCTAACGTTTTTGTCCGGGGTAGTTATAACTGACCTATTCAAAAGTCTCTGGTGATAGTACTAAAGTTCCAACTGAAGCAAAATTTCGGCAGTGTTTTTAGTTAAAATGAAAATTACAAGTTAAACTATGAAAACTGAAAAAAAGCAGCGGACATTGACACAGATAACATCAGTTAAAGTTAATTTAAAATCCATCTGAACTACAATTTTTTATTCAGAACTTTAAACGTGAAAATAACAAGACAGAGGACAACATTTTAAACTCATCAGCATTTTTAAACTACACAGGAATATACTATACATAAATTAAATTTAATATCGAAATTTCCTGTTGTAGAAAAATATAAAACAAGCTATCGATTACAATTATTATGTGACATTGTCTAATGATTCTTTTACTTTGAAATTTATACTTCATCATTTACTGTATTGTGCACGTATCAGATTCAACGTGTTACAGGGTGTTTCCTAATCAAATAAAACTTGATAGTTTTCTTGGGTCACCTGAACTTCTTGTGTCAATAGAACAAATCAGCTTTCTTTATCGACTTTTCCTGTAACGATTCTACTGCAGAAGTAGCTATTGGTTTTCTGTGTCTAAACAGTTAGATTTATTTCATTACGTTTCTAGTTGAAGAATTAAGTATTGAAAAACTTAAGTCAAAGTTGTTATATTTACTAGAAGATAAAAGTTACTGGATTAGCAATTTCTTTACATGAAAGACATGAATGCTAATATTGCCATAATAAATATCAGTCTTATTACTTATCCGAAAACATGTTGTCTTAAAAATGTCAGTTCAAACGTTTAGTAAGAATAGTAAACGTCAAGATAATGTACTATATATGTATATACATTTATAATACTCATGTATATGTATGTGAAAGTATTGCAAAATTTTAATAAATAAAACAATAAATAATGAATAATAAAGTTTTAATAAATAATTAAATAAAAAAAATTGTAACACTTTGTGCGAATTTCAATAAACAAGTTAAAAAACTACAACATTATCACGCAATTACATACGCCGTTTTAAAGATGCCTTGATCCCCTTCCTCAGTGAAAAAAAGAGAAAAAAAAGATGAATTGGGTTTTAAAAACCCGGCTCGGTTATAGCCCCGAGTACTGGCTGTGCAATGATCGAAAATGTGTCAGCAAAGAGTTTAAATACAAAAAAGAAATAACTGTCCGGAAATAGCTAGAAGTCACACCCACAACGCAGGGTCTCTCCACAATTCCGAAAGGAAAGGGGTGTCGTTTACTAAAGTAGAAGTATGTTTATGAATATTATAAGCTTCGTAAAAGTTTAAATCTAAAACTGAACTACATTTTTGAATTAATTTAGCATCTTTTTAATTAAAAATGATGGTTAAACTTCCAGCAATGGTTAGCTATTGTATATTTTTCCCATTCCTGCTTCAAGACGTAATTACGATGTTCTTTAAGTCTAATTCTTAGTGCACGCTTCGTCTTCCCAGTGTAAGAGAAACCACACAGACAAAAAACTCCGTAAATACCCCAGTAATCATGATCGTCAATTGGGTCTTTGAGATTAGAAAAAGTGACTTTATTAGTTGGAGAGAAAACAACCTTGAATCTAAATCTATTGAGAATATGAGAAATTTGTGTGCTGACTTTAGGAAAATAAAGTAATACAACAACATTTTTAAAATCTTTATTTATTAAAGTAGAATCAGAGACAATCAGAGGCTTGGATAAAATACGGTTAATGATATTTAAACTAAATCCGCGATCGATGGCAATTGCTTTCATGTAGTTGATTTCACAAATAAATAATTCAGAATTTGAACAAATTTTGCGGGTATGGAAAATAAGTGTATTGAATGCAGCATGTTTCTGTTGGGGGGGGGGGGAATTGGAATTATAATGAGGGGGCAAACTGACAGCAAAAGGTTATCGGCAAACTGTTGTCAAAAATTCAGAAGTATTACGAATTACTAAATCATCCAGAAAAGCGAGCCGTTGTTGAGTTTCAATTTCAAAAGTAAACTGAATGCATGGGTCTATTGAATTGCATAAATCGAGTACAGCGTTAATATTATGTTTAGAGAAATTAATTAAGGCGAAGGAATTATCTACATAACGAGTATAAAATGGAAACTGTATTAATTCAAATAATTTTTCTTCAAAATAATGCATATAAATATCACTCAAGACCGGACTTAAAGGGTTGCCCATAGCTAAACGTTTCTGTTATTTTATAAAATTTTCTCTGAAACATAAAAGCACAGGGTGGTTATAAAATAAGTATCCCTATTTGGAGCTGTCTGTAGTTTGAAGGAATAACCCGAATGAAACAAAAATCGGTACACATACTATTCAAGAAGGGGGAAGAAGAATGGAACAATAAAAAGATAGTTACAATAATCGACAACAGATGTCGCTACCGGTCCTTTCGGTGGAAACGCCGTTGTAATCATTAGTAAAATCAAAACGTGATCATTTCTGCCATTAATGTTGTACGACACGGCTCTCAGTTTACCAGATCGCGCTTTAATTTTAAAACTATTCTACGTTTACAGTTCAAACAGTGCAGCTGCTTTTGTAGTTCTTCAACTGAAGCAAAGACAGCGCCTGTCTGAAACAATTTTTATGCAAGATGGAGTCCCGCCCCATATTGAGCGAGCCGTACAACAGCTGTTACGGCAACATTTCACAGATGACAGAGTAATAAGCCGGTATTTTCGTATGACGTGGCCTTCTCGATCCCCTGATCTGATGCCATGTGATATTTGGTTTTTGGGGCAATTAAAGTCTACTGTGTACCGTGGAGGTGTCGCAAACCTCAATGACTTAAAAGATCGCATATCACAACATGTGCGAAACATCACTCCTGATGCGTTGCATTCCGCAGTTGAGCACGTCGTCCACCGCCTGGATTGTGTCTTGCAGCACAATGGTCATGTGGAACCTGAACTTGATCGGCACCGCCATACGAAATCTTAACCCCATTCACTGTGAAAATTTCAAATAAATTAGGTATGCCAACCGGTTTTGTGCCTTAATTCTTTGTTCTTGTATTGCACATTACATTTCAAACACAAAAGCGCCATCTGCCGGCGATTATTGCAATTATTTTTTTAATGTTCCAGTCTTCTTCCCCTTTCTCAAATAGTATGTGTAGAAATTTTGGCTTCATTCGGGTTATTCCTTAAAGCTACAGACAGCTCCAAATAGGGATACTTATTTTATAACCACCGGTATTTTGAGACAAAGAAATGCTGGTTAAAGAGATTAAGTTATCTATTTCATATTGAAAATAATGAAATCCGTTTAATCTTTTCATTATTTTCAATATGAAATAGACAAAACAGGTTAAATAATTTATTAAAAGAAGCTTTTGGTGTATCTTTTATTGTTTAAAAAATGTTATGTAGTATGTTTCAAAATTATGGATATAAGAACATTTTGCATTACTACAACAAACATTCGAATTTCAATTTCAGCGTACATTGAAAGATGTATGTTACTAAAAAAGAAAAATAATGTTCTTAAAAATTTAAACAGATGTTATTTCAAATGAGTTGTACTCTTGAATATACTAGATTATACTTGAATGTACAATACTTTTTATAATGAGCTTTCATAACTTCCAAAAACAAAATTTTGCGTCAAGCATAAATTAAGAAAAACTTTCCAACACACTCAAAAAACTGTAAGGAAACTTCACAGTTAAATTAGAAGAAAGAAGATTTGTAAGTAAAATAAGTTAGAAAGTGTATAAAACATTTAAAAATCCAGTTTCAGCAATTACCTTACCAAAGTAAAACACTTGGGTAAATGTGATCGTAGATAGCATAGAGGATTTCGATTAATATTTCTTTCAAAACTACTTATCCTTTAATTAATGAATCCAAATTCTTATTTTATGATTATGAATTTTTTACATATATGGTAGCACCAATAAATTTAATTTTAAAATAGTTATAAAAGTAAGTTATTTATTTTAATAAAATTATAAATGTTTTGATCCAATTACTTAAATAAAATCCAAAATTCGAAATTTTTCGAAAATCCAAAAAACAAACAAACAAAAAAAATTGTGGCAAGATAAATTAAGTTATTAATTTCTAAAAACAAGAAAAAATGATTAAACAGAATTTAAAATGTTGAATCATTAATAAATCGCAATATTTTTAAAAATAGATCGAAAATTGAATTTCAAAAAATATTATGAATATCAGATGAACGAAATCCTATCAATATAAACCCTTAAATTGAAAAAAAAAAACGAAATTTGTTTTAATAAAATCCACCTTAATATAAAATTTTCGCTTTTCAGCAGCGGGGTTCGAACTAAGAACGTTCTATTTACTAGCGAGACGCTTTACCTCCAAGCTATGATGTTTACACGCAAAACGTCGAAATTAAGATTCTCTTTTAAAATTTAAATCTCCAAAATAAACGGATGACATTGAAAAAATTAATTTAATTAAAATATTAGTCTTTTTCAAAATTTTAGGATGTGTCGTGTGACCCGAGGTATTTAGATTTAAGTACACAAAATCTGATGTCTCTGATTTGTACAGTTTTTGTGTAAGGACTCTGTGTTAGACGGACAGACAGAGAACAAGCACGAATAGGGTTTCATCAGTTGAACGAAACCCTAAAAAAATGTCTAATTACTTTGTACAGTGTTCTGTATGGTTTAAAGCTTTGAATCGGTATATTTTAGCATGCAAAAATTTAGTTCAACTAGAAAATTTATTTGTAGAAATTTTCTCTGGTAAATCGAAATGCACTAAAATTCTATTGTACAGACTTGTATATATGTAAAGCCTTTTGTAAACACCACATAATGCGTTATAATTTTATTTAAGTAAAAAGCTCCTAATGCAAGTGAAAATGCGGCTAAAACACTTTTGTGCGCCCCTATAAATGACTAATAAATGCAATCATACCATACTTTTCTGAAAGCAATTTATACTGCACCTGAGAATGACTATATATATATTTTTATGTTTCAAGTGGTGTAATAGCTTTCAAATACCCTGCAGACGGTATATCCCATAGGCCATTATGTAACAGAATACTCTTGTGGGATCTTGTAAGTGAATAATAAATGCTTTGCATCCCATAATTTATGGAAAGCATATTTGAATGCATTTCATAAATGTATATCAATATCATTATGTTTGAAATTGTAAAACATAATCAAAATGCACCTGAAACGATTTTTTCCATTGACTGTAATGCAATGGAACATTTTGACTGCATCTGCAAACGAATTATAGGGGCCTCCGTGGCCGAGTGGTCAATCACCGCGCCGCTTATTGCTTGCTAGGGTAGGTGCTGTGCTTTCGAATCCTGTTGGCTTCATTGCACACACTCTTTGTGTGGAGTCCTCGGCTGTAATTCCTTCGTGTTGTAAAAATTTCTTCTGTTATCTCGTCCCTGTATATTGACGATGACTTATAAGCAGGCTTTCACGTCAAGCACACAAGTCAGATGTATGTGTTCAACAAATAATTAAATAAATAAATAAATAAATACATAAACAAATTATAAATGCTGCACTTAGCTATTGCGCTACAGTAAACCTCAATAACATATAACATTACAAAGCAATCCGTGTATATTTTTAAGAATTCAAGCACGGCGAAAGTTTTTGCAATATTAACGTTTCTTTGTAAACATTTCTTATGTAAAATCAATATTTGTATATTATTAGCATTGTATTGGAAATATTTCAAATGTAAAACCAAAATTTATAAAATATTGACTTTAAAATTACATTATAAATATTTCTAGTGAAACGCCAGTATTGCCTCAATATTGATTTTACATTCATTACATTGGCTAAATATTTCTTGCCGATATTGGCGTAATATTGACCAAAAGTCAACACTGTAATATTGAGGCGATATTTAATCCCACTAATGCAATATTGGCCCAATGGCTTGCTACGATAATGTGGCCGATTCTATTCAGATATTAGCATGCTCAATAAAAAGATGAAGATTGTAATGGCGACGTTCTTAGATTCAAAACCGTTTGGCCCCAACTGTATTTGTATATATTTTAAGGGTTTATCTCTGACGAAAACGAAAATTTCTTCAAAAATATCTTCTTATATTAATTTTATTTTGGAAGATCTTTTTTGTTCATAATCTAAATTAACTTCATCAAAAGCGTCCACAATTCACTTCACTATGCAGTAAAACTGCTAATACAGTCTTGTATTGTAATAAAAAATCAAGAATTATAAATCTTCAATTTCCTCATTAAATTTAGAATTCAGAGGACATTAATTGTTATGTGAAAAGTGCTTAGAGCTCATGGTACATTTTGTAGGTAATACTAGAGTGCTCCGTATGTTATACATTAATTTTGATACAGATATTCCTATTGCATTTTAAATATATCCTAAGTAAAATAATTGTGCTCTTAGAACAGAAAATGAAAACCAGTGTATTTTAGTCATATGCAATGAATGTGTATGAAACAATTTTGATTTCAAGCGGCATTATGCAATGTCAACATTCAAATGGGCAGACAATAATGAATTCCATCGTATGTAGTTTCGTATCAGTTTATTTGATCTCTAAGACGGTTCATTTATTAGGGTCGGTTTCGAAGATCTATATCTATTTTCACAAGTATCTCTAGTATTTGCCTAAGGATGGAATATTTGTCATTTAGGCAGCCTATTATTACACCAGATCAAATCCTTGTTCAATGTATTCTAGTTTCTATCAATATGAAATATTAAACACGAAACTCATAAGTATGAAGATATAATTAAGATGCTTTTATTAAAAGTAAGTGCCTCAAGTTCTTCAATAACAGCATAAATAAATCATTTATTCTAATGAAATGTACTAATCATTAAAGTAATATACTAATCATTCATTCCATATAAATGTTAGGGAGAAAATCGGGGAATTTAAAATAACCTAATTATTGCACGCCCATCTTCTCATTCATTGATTTGTACTGAAATGTTCAGTTAATGTTAATGCAAACCTTTCAAATTTGAGCCTACGGCTAGATAGTATAAATTAATTTCATTATAGTGAGAATGACAATTAAATGAAAAATGATCATTGTAGATTTAAAATTATTTTATAAATTGATGTTTCAAATGTCATTTGTGAAATATAAATTACAATTAGTACTTAATTTAATAGTTATAGATTTAATAGATTGAGCAAATATTCTTTATTATAATTATTAAACATAACAAATTAATCTTTGTCAATAGAATAGTTGGACGAAAGTTTTCAAATTTTGTCTGTGAATGTTTTATGTCTTTGATATCAATAAAACTAGTACTGACAGAAAAAAATATTTTAAAACATATATTTAAGGAAACAATAATGATTTAAGAAATTTCATCATGAATTGACCATTTATCTTAATGGAAGCTGGTTCAACTGCTCAGAGGCTAATTTAACGACCGCTCTTTTTTTACTTTTAATTGTAAACCCGCCTATAGCAGTTCTTCTTGCAGGATATATTGTCTAATTAAAAGATTTTCTTCATTCATACCAATATTACAAATCGATGCATGTAAGATTAATGCTTTTTCTAATCGATGTATTAATATGCATGCTACAGTGAATGAATAAATACAGATATTGTGTAATTTTCCATATTCATGTATATATCACAAATAGATATAATAAATAATGTCGATATTGCTTCTAATCGATGTATTTATATGCATAGTACAATGAATGTACAAATACTAAAATCATGTATAAGGACTGTTTTCTAGAAATCCACATGAATTTTGCAGCCATGAAAAATGCAAATGAATACGAATCAGGTGAAACTTTAAGTGTTACGTTATGAAATACAGGGTGTTTCGCTACCAGACCGACAAACTTTGAGGGATGATAGTAGACACGAAGACAAACATTGTTAAATAGGAAACCATGGGGCGCAAACGTCTTCTGTAGGAGTTAGGGGCCATTAAAATTTAAGGTCCAAAATTTCAAACGATGATAAAAAACGGAAAAAAGGGTCGATTCGTTTGCGGTTTTCACTAAAATTATTCTTTAAATCACGTTTTTTTTTTAGAATTTTTTTTAAAGTTAAGTTCAAAAATTGTCGATAGAGGGCGCTTTAGACTTTAGAGTAACGAACAACTACTTTTTACCGTTATTTTGTGCATGTGGTTCAAATTATTCTAAAGTTTAGACTTTAACTTAAATTTTACGCCCATAATCGGAAACATAGGAATCGGTTAACTAGCGAAAATTTAACTGTGAACAGAGGGGGAAATTTTAAATGCTCATAAATATTGGACAAACAAATCGATTTTGTTGCGGTTTGCGTGTAAGTCATTCCGTTGGTAATTATTTTATTCAAAATGACGTACAGCATTGGTGTCCCCATTTTTTGATAGAGGGCGCTTTCGAAACATCTCTTAAATTTCAATGGCATTACTCCTAGGTGTTTAACTACCAGACCAACATACTAACAGGAAGTGTTAGGGATGCAAAGCGACTCGGAATCACATAGGAATGTAAAGTTGAAAATGCCTTTTTAGCGAGTTGTGGTTAAAAGAAGCAGAGAAAAAAGCAACAGAAACAGGTAGTGAAACAGCAACACGTTAATGTGGAAGAAAACAATTTAGTTAAGGGTTGTACTACAAAAGGTGTCCGAAATTACGACCAGAAGTAGTCGGGTATGCTTGACAGCAGCGATGCATGCAATTCCTCTCACTTTGAAAAATTCCTGGCATCTCGTACAGCTTTCTGGCAGCTACAGAAATTCGAGCTGAGAGAGAGGTCTTCCACTGACGGTACGGGAGTTTCATACATTCAACTTTTCATTTGACCCCAGCAGAAGAAATCCATACAGATTCAGATTCAGATTGAGCCAGGTGGGGGGGGGGGCTACTAGTTGGTTTGAGCTCAACTAGCCCCACCCAGCAACGTTCATTTAAAAAAATACAGAAAAATTATACACTAATAAGATAAAGGTAGGTAAAAAAAAGTAATTGATATAATGAAGTAGGTGCGACGATCTGGCAGGCCAACGAACCGGGCCGCCACTACCTATCCACCGCTGTCCATATGTTATGTTGGGGTGTCTGCGAACGTCATTGGTAAAATGTGGACGAGCTCCATCGTGCTATAGAGTGGTGCAACGAAAGAGGAACATGATCTTTTACCAGAAGTTCCGGCAGAACGTGTTGTAGAATTATCAAGTTGCTTTTTTCTCTGCTTCTTTTAACCCTAACTCGTAAAAAAGGTATTTTCGACGTTACATTATAATATGATTCCGAGTCATCTTTGCATCCCTAACACTTCCTGGAAGTATCTTGGTCTGGTAGTAAAATATACAGGAGTAATGCCATTGAAATTTCGGAGATGTGCCGAAAGCGCCCTCTATCAAAAAATGGGGACACCAATGCTGTACGTCATTTTGAATAAAATATTTACCAAGGGAATGACTTACACGCAAACCGCAACAAAATCGATTTGTTTGTCCAATATTTATGAGCGTTTAAAATTTCCCCCTCTGTTCGCAGTTAAATTTTCGCTAGTTAACCGATCCCAATATTTCCGATTATGGGCTTAAAATTTAAGTTAAAGTCTAAACTTTAGAATAATTTCAACCACATGCACAAAATAACGGTAAAAGTACTTGTTCTTTACTCTAAAGTCTAAAGCGCTCTCTATCGACAATTTTTGTTCGTAACTTTAAAAAAAAATTCTAAAAAAATCGTGATTTAAAGAATAATTTTAATGAAAACCGAAAACGAATCGACCCTTTTTTTCCGTTTTTTATCATCGTTTGAAATTTTCGACCTTAAATTTTAAGGGCCCCTAACTCCTACAGAAGACGTTTGCGCCCCATGGTTTCGTATTTAACAATGTTTGTCTTCGTGTCTACTATCATCCCTCAAAGTTTGTCGGTCTGGTAGCGAAACACCCTGTATACAGGGTGATTCCGAATATTTTTACAATAAAAGAGGGATGATAGTACACATCAAGACAAACAATATTAAATAGGAGACCAAGGGTCCAAAACGTTTTCCTAAGGAAATAGCCGCCATTAAAGTTTAGGGACCAAAATTTCAAATAAACATAAAAAACGGAAAAATCGGTCGATTGATTTGCGATTTTCACTAAAATTATTCTTTATGTCGGCATTTTCTTGAAAATAAATTATAAAGATAAATTTTAAAAAATGCCGATAGAGGGCGCTTTAGACTTTGGAGTAACGAACAACTATTTTTTGCCGGTATTTCTTGCATCTCATTAAATGTTTTCGTAAGCTTAGACTCAAACTTAAATTTTGAGCTCAAAATCTGTAGTTGGGAGTGGTTAAGTAACACAAACTGAGCTGTGTTCAGAGGATTCAAATTTCAAATGATTATAAAAAACGGAAAAATTGGTCGATTGATTTGCGGTTTTCACTAAAACTATTCTTTATTTAGGGATTTTCGTGAAAATAAATTATAAAGATAAATTTCAAAAAATGCCGATAGAGGGCGCTTTAGACTTTGGAGTAATGAAACACTCTTTTTTGGCGTTATTTTTTGCATCTTATTAAATGCTTTCGTAAGCTTAGACTTGAACTTAAATTTTGAGCTCAAAATCTGATTAGCTGGGAGTGGTTAAGCAGACAAACTTAGCGGTGTTCAGAGGGTTCAAATTTTAAATAATTGTAAAAAACGGAAAAATTGGTCGATTCGTTTGCGGTTTTTGCTGAAACTAATTTTTAAATCAGCAGTTTTCTTGATCAATCAGTGTTTTCTTGAAAATAATTTTTAAAGATAAATTTCACAAAATGCCAATAGACTTTGGTCTAACGTACAACTATTTTTAACTGTTATTTTTTAATCTCATTAAATGCTTTCAAATGCATAGACTTAAATTTTGGGCTGAAATTCTGAATCGTTGGGAGTGTTTAAGTAGCGAAAAATTGAATTGTGCTCGAGGAGGAAAGAGGGTTAAATGAACGCCTGAACACACTTCAGTTTGCGCTTCTTAACTCCTCATAACGATTCAGGATTTGAGCTCAAAATTTAAGTTTAAATCTAAGCTTCCGAGAACATTTAAAATGCTTTTGCAAGCATTTAATTAGAACCAAAAAATAATGGTTAAAATGAATTCTTGGTTACTCTGAAGTTTAAGGCGCCCTCTGACGGAATTTTTCGAGATTTATCTTTAAAATCTTATCTTATTTTCAAGAAGATACTGACTTAAAGAATAGTTTTATTTTAAACCGCAAACGAATCGACCAATTTTTCCATTTTCTATAATTACTTTAAATTTGAACCTCCCCCTCCCCCTTGAACACAGTTCAGTTTGTGCTACTTAACCACTCCCTACTATTCAGATATTCAGCTCAAAATTTAAGTGTAAGTCTAACCTTCCTAAATCATTTAAAGAGATGCAAACAATAACGGCAAAAAATAGTTGTTCGTTACTCCAAAGTCTAAAACGCCCTCTATCGGCATTTTTTAAAATTTATCTTTATAATTTATTTTCACGAAAATACCTAAATAAAGGATAGTTTTAGTGAAAACCGCAAATTAATCGACCAATTTTTCCGTTTTTTTTAATCATTTGAAATTTGAACCCTCTGAACACAGCTCAGTTTGTGTTACTTAACCACTCCCAACTACAGATTTTGAGCTCAAAATTTAAGTTTGAGTGTAAACTTACGAAAACATCTAATGAGATGCAAAACATACCGGCAAAAAATAGTTGTTCGTTACTCCAAAGTCTAAAGCGCCCTCTATTGGCATTTTTTGAAATTTATCTTTATAATTTAATTTCAAGAAAATGCCGACATAAAGAATAATTTCAGTGAAAACCGCAAATCAATCGACCGATTTTTCCGTTTTTTATGTTTATTTGAAATTTTGATCCCTAAACTTTAATGGCGGCTATCTCCTTAGGAAAACGTTTTGGACCCTTGGTCTCCTATTTAATATTGTTTGTCTTGATGCGTACTATCACCCCTCTTTTATTGTAAAAAAAATTTGGAATCACCCTGTAAAAGCATACCCATTAGCCGAGACTTCAATAAGTAAGCTGCGTTTTCGTAGAATAGTATCAATGGCGGAGTGTCTGCGTAGCCGCATGTACAAGTTTTACGAAGGCAATATTTATCATGTGAACAAGTTTATCACGAACCATTTTTTTGCCGAGAATATTCCCAAATTAACTACATATGACATTATACAACATTACTACAAGGGATTCTCGGTCAAAAGACAAAGGGAATCGGTTTGGAATCGGTCTTAAAATTCACCAAGCGAAAGTTACAGCAATTGAAAGGACTGTTTGGCAAAAACGACCTTTAATTAATCCATCCCATGGCTGACAAATTCACTGTTTCACACGGTAATATACATAAATCAAGACCAAGAATCTCAAAATCAAATATATAAAGAAATGGGTTACATCAAAACGTACAGAAAAATAAATGGTCGCCACTACGGAGTGTAATGGCTTGTTCAGGAAAATTCTCTGTTTGAACATTCAATTTGGATGAGAAGTCATATTTCATGTTTACCAACTCCACATTTAACGATAATATCGCTCACCCTCAAAAAAGTGACTTATCCCGTAAAAATTCATTTTGCATTTTATTTCACGAATAGGTCTGTCAAAGATGTATTTTTCTTAAAAAAAAAAAAAAAAAAAAATTCATATGTGAAGGTAAACGAAAAATCACTTTATTCCGCTATTTGTCCATTCGTGACCACATAAGTAGGGAGGAATATGTGGGGAGGTAAATTTATCCAATCCTCCAAACCTCGTCGTATGTCTTTATTTTTAAGGGTTTTATGATTTTATGCTTGCTATTATTCCTGCATGCAGAGCTAAGTGATATATTTTCATGTTACAGTAAAATCATGCAATTTTTTTTTTTTTTTTTTGCCTCTCCTGTGAAATTTTCTTTTGTTGAGATCTGTCACTTTTCTTGCGGGTGAGCGATATGATGTTACCACGGCACAACCTATCACATATTTTGCTACTAAATCGAATTTCGAAAACAAGATTTCCGTTTGAATCGTGGTGGATCTGAAAGACTTGAGTCATCTGTTTATCCGAAAGTCTTGGTTCGCTATCAATGGGCATACATCTTTAGCAATTACAACGGCAGTTTGCAATGTCTTCTGGCCAAACTTGGCCAGTAGTCATTATTGCAAGATCATTCAAATCCACTTTTGTAGCAAAACATCACTTTCGTAGAGAAGTCCGAAACTCCGACTAACGTTCTCGGAAATCGACCAACTGAGGTTTTCTGAGCATATCTCATGTCAAAAGGGTATTCTAAAAGCTATAAAGTAGATAATATCAAGAAGTGGATCAATCGAAATAAGTACTGTCTTAAAATAAATTTTGTACGACGTCTAGCAAGTACCGCCAAAAGTAAAACAGATAATGAATGAACAAAACTGATTCATTGAAACTTCATAACAGTTTTGCAGAGTAATATTAATATTAAAATTACCTTACATTGCTCATTTGTGTTTTTCGTCACGTTTTTTATAGGTTTCTAGTCAAGAAAAAATTGTGCTGATTTCTAAGTAACAGTCCTTACTTTTGAGAAAAATGGAACATATAAAATGAAAAACCCGTCGGAAGAGTTACAGATATTAATTAATGTGAATTTATTTCATTTGTCGAGAATATGTTAAAACTTTTCTCTTCTTGATCATAGTTAGTGATGATGATATAATGATATATTGCTTTGCCATTTTTTGATATATTCTTTTTAATATCATCCATAATAGCAATCTGATTTTTAAAAAAATATTCCGCAATACAAAACCATCAACCAAAAAAAATATTTTTGGAAGTGTTATTTTAAAATTGAAATTCGAGCTGTGCCCATACACTTTATGAAACATTTTGCAGAAAGATCTTGGTTTACAAGCTTACAAGGTCCAGTTTGTTCAAGAATTGAAGCTGTGTGGCAGTCTTGTGCGTCGTACGTTCGGTGAAGCACAAAATTTCTCATAATGGACTTGTGAACTGTATGCCACGAGCATGAGAACTCACACCAGTGAGATGGATTCAAGGATCAATGATTTAAGGAACATCCATCTGCATTGATGCAAACTTGAGAATTCTTCCTTTACATACATAAATCTTCCTTATTTTTAGATGCATTTTAGTCTTGGGTGTAAAGAAAGGTAGTATCTTCTCTATTTTGAGTCATTGGTCAATTCTGAAATTAATAATTTCTCTTTTTTTATATTTTTAAAAAATATTCTATAACTTAAAATAATATAATCAAATATGCATCACTTGGTTGCAAGAAATAAAAATTAAAGTAAAAAACCTTCATAGCACCATAACAAGGTTCGTACGCTTCTAGGATTGTTTGCCAGAAATTACGTAAAGTGATGTTTTTGTTATTTAATTTAAAAAATTTATATTTAGATATAGCAACCATTACTTTAAGCAATTTCTGGTATTGAAACACCTAAAATCCCCTGAAATCCCCGGTGAGCTAGGAACCTGCATAAAATTAAGAGATACCATAGCTGCCAACTTTCAACTAATCTTCCGTAATACCTTGATTAGTTTGATCCAGGTTAACGTCTTTTCAAACCAGAAAATATATTTCATGAATCTTTATCTATCTAATTTCAGGATTGTTAGTGGAACATGCTTAATTTAATTTCTTTGAAAAAATTCTGGTTCGAAACTGATTAAACCAGGGTTAAATTAATTTTTAATTGTAAAAATATAAAAGTGATAAGCCTGACTATTGAAGGGATTTAGAATCGAATAGCGTTTTTCATTTTTGGTAAAAAAATACTTGTATAACCTTGTTGAGATATAATAGCTTTTCAAATGGTTGCAGGTTTTTCTCCCTTCCCATGCTATCGCTTCCGGAAATTCTATTCAAAACGCTAACTAGGACAATATTTTATTTGCTTGCAGTGTTCTTAAATTGCTTGTATCAAAAAATGGATAACGCCATTCGTATATATAGTTTCTGAATAAAGACACCTGCTAATCTTATGCATTTCTGAGAAAAAAATGAATTTAGAAATATATCAGAAAGAAGCTTCTTTGAATTAACGTATGAATTTGGATTTAAAATCATTAATAAAATGATATAGAAATATTTTTATAATTCTTCTTTTATTAAACAGATTCAAAAGTTACGATGTTTTTAATTTTTTTTTAAATTCTAAGCCATATTAATTTTTTAATGAATCTTTATTTGAATGTTGAAAGCCTAAAAAATCTTAGTAATCATTAATATTACTAATGTGTATTTCCTGTAAAATATACTGTAAAATCATTCCATAGATATGTATGCAGTACTCTTTAAAAAAAATCTTAATTATATGATAAAAATCTGAATTTTTTAGAAATCATAGAAATTGTAACGGGCGAAAACGGGCCGGGCCATGCCTAAAATATAAAAAATTGAACGGGCCGGGCCCGAGCCGAACTTTTGAGTTTTACAACGGGCCGGGCCGAAAAAATTTTCCTACGGGCCGGGCCGGGCCCGGGCCTGGAAATTCCGGCCCGTGCAGACCTCTAAACTGAAGGCATGAGCAACATAAAATGGGATGAGTGTGCGTCCCATTTTATGTTGCCACCAGGGGATAGATATACATTAGAAGTAACAAATGAATGGAAGTAGTTAAAATAATTTTCTTTAGAAATTCAAAAACTTTGAAATAAAATATCAAATATCTCACATAGAATACTGAGTGAATATTCAAAAATTTCCAGGGAAATTTTGTATTATGCAATCCTGTGCAAAAAACTGAAGGTTCCATGTTGATTGCATGCTTTTAATCTGTTAACGCTGACCAATCTGCAATTATGACAGCTTCATTTTGTCTCCATATTATATGTTAACGAGTGTTATTGTCTTTTTTTTATCTGGGTGATTCTACGATAAGAGGTAATTTGTACGGCAATCCGTTTAAAACAGATTTTTTATTCTATATGTTGCTAATTTTTGCAATGAATCGTATCATCTTTATATACTTTATTAAATAACATCACAATTGAATGGTTAATTAAAACACATTTTTCTGAAATTTCTTACAAAGTCTAAAAAAGTCTCTACCCTGGCATGTCTCCTTGCTGGTTTAAATTTAACTTTCTAACAATACATATATTTTTTCCATCAGATGCTTAACTAAAGTATGTATAATTGGAATTTTAGTCATTATACTTACGTATTATAAAATAAAAAATAAAATAATTTTGTTAATTTCAAATAATTTTTAAAATTAACTTTTGTCTCGCTTCTTTTTTTGTATCTACCCTGTCAAATTTCGTTCTGCTGAAACAAATATAAATTCAAGGATGGCTATATTGGAAGTAGCGCTTAAGGACATCTATCGGCTTGAAGTTAGCAATACTAAACGCGCAAGCCATTTAAGCGTCGCCATTTTTAGTTAATGCGACGCGACCGTGCGGTGTAGTGGTTTCGCAAGGTGATCGTGTATCTCCCTTGGTAAGTCATAAAACATTCTATATTCATTTAATTCAATTGCATTTACTGCCCCAATTTAACAATACAGTAATAATTAAAGCGAAATATACAATTAACCTAAAAACTAATTCAGTCAGTTTAAAAATTTGAATTTATCATGAAAATGTCTCTCCCCTGCCGTATTTCCCCTGTCAAGATAACTGCCAGGGGATAGAGTCACTAACCAGAAAAAGTTATAAAATACATATTAAGTGAGTTGCCCTTATATGAAAAGGTAAATAAACAGGAAAAAAATCATAATTTAAACGTTTTTGATCAAACTCAAACTTTTCTTTTTGGCCGTATCCGCTATGTACTGGAAACCTCTTATCGTAGAATCACCCATCTATGTGTTCGTATTCCCTCCACTAGAGAGCCGGAATAGCCAAAATGCTTTTCGCTTGCTATTGGAGAATTAATTACACCATCTTATCTGTATTCTGAATACATTGTAAAGTCACCTACAGAGATCTATATATTAATGTATATACCTATAGTACGCCCTACTAAAACGAATCTGAGAAAAATAATCTCGTATAAGTGGGATGTCATTTTAAAGGATGAAAAATATCGATTGTTTGGTTCAAACGCGTTGCTTTAGCCTTTATTATGATTTATTAAATCTAATAAAATTTTTCTTTGTATTGTGAGACAAAATTAAAAAAAAATTCTGATAATTTAGTGCTACCTTACACTTAATTGAAGTCTCAATGAAACTTATGAGTAAAAGTATATCATAAGAAATGATATTGTTCCAGCCAAGTAAATATGTGTTCGGGCCGAGATTCGTGCCCGAGATATTCTGCTTCAATTGTCAACGCTCTGCCTATTTAGGTAAGTGTACTGACAACCCACCGACACAATTCCCCCAGAAAACCTTAACAGCAATTGCATCTGGCCTGCCATATAGACATCTCATCAGAATATACCGCAGGTAATGGGAAGCGAAATCTAAATGTAGTAGCGAATAGTCATAAATAAGTGTAAAGATGAATCTGATAATTTTACATTTTATGTAACCGACGTGACAGTTGCAAAAAATAGGATTTAAACTTTCGAACATCGCTATTTTAAAATAACAATTTTCTTCCCATATAATTAAAATTTCCTGTCATTAAATAAAACAAATATGTATTTTTGAAACTTGCGGCACGAATCCTGAAAACATATGTTAGCAGGAAATACTTCTAATAGGAATAAATGGGTTACGTTAAACAATATTCTCGCCTCTTCTGATTAATTTATACCACAGAATAGTTTAACTTCGAACTCAAATTTTAACAGCGTAAACTGTGTTATCTAAAAATTCCAGGACCGTACATGCCAAAAATGCCTGTCTAACGCATTAGGAAGTTGCATTAAACGAATAAAGTTTTAGTAAAAGACAATCTTTATCATTACCTTTGATTCAATTTGTGTTATGAAGCAATAAAAGTTTTCGTAGAAAGAAATTAAGTTGCAAATGTCCGATTCATCAACGTAATGGATCCTCATAAATTGTAATTGTTGATCTTTTAATTCCTATTACTTGATAGTTTGTTTTAGCGCATGAGTAATATGCTAGAGTGATAAGATTTCAAGCGAAAGTATAGTGATTTTTCCATTTTCTCGTCCTCAGTAACTCCTATTATTTAAACTGAACTTTATTTCAGTTGTTTAAACGTTTGTCTAATAGTGAGATTGTATTGTGTATTTTATTTAAACAGATATTCTATTGAGTTTGCGTGTTAAGTTCAGTGAAAAATGCTGTAATTAAGCTTAATGATTCTAATTTTGTTTGCAGATCAAGTAAAGTTAAACTGCTAAAAATAGAAAAATAAAGATGGTTAATTTTAAGACGACAGTAAGTTTGTGTTAATATGTTTGCGTGCATTATTTATGATGTGAATATATACGAAAATGTTTAATATACCGCTTGTTCCAAGTAAAACGTTTGACTAATTTTAGAAAGTAAGTGAAATATTATTTGACATTTCATTTTCATGTAATTATTTATAGAAATAATTCTTGTAGATATTGAGCGTTTCTTTTACTGATTTAGTATAAATTAGTATGGATTACGATATCTTTCTTAAACTTTTTTCTCAAATAAGGGTTAAAAACAACTACATTCTTTGAAATATTTCTTTAACATTTATATAAGGTGTTCTGGTGTAATAACGCCAGGTGGGGTAATAATGCTCAGTGCTAATATTACGCATAATAATGAAATAATCCGGAAAATGGAACCTGTGGGGTCTGCGCAAAAGGACTCTGAATCATATAAAAGACAAACAACTGCTTAAAGTTAATTTGTTCGATTTGTAGGTCTTATCGTTTTTAGAAGCAACTAAGATTAATGCTTGATCTAAAATTTGCGAGACAAGTTCTGTGATGTGAAGACTATATATTTACCAGGAAATATTTTGTTTGCTATTTAAATTTGTGGTGCATTTCATATACTTTCAAAATGTTGTAGAAGATTTTGCATATGTTCGCGAGATAATTTGTAATTTAATATGAACTGTGCAATAAGATATTGGGGTAATAACGCCATTCTGCAATTCCTTGGCGTGAATACCCCGTTGATTCCTTACAGTGGCGGAACTACATACGAAGGGGGTGTATTTTTTACTTGACGTATAAGACAGCCTTATTGCTATTGTTGAAATGGTTAGATTAAAGGGGGGTATTTGATACCCATAATTGATCTTTCTTTTTTAAAACTAATGTAAAAACTATTTTAAATTCTTATAAATAAAACGATATCAAAATGTTTTCGATATTCTAATTCATACATTTTCAAAATCAGGTTTCTATTAAATTCCCACTTGATTGTTCAACTGAATTCTAAATTTTAACTGTCCACTTTCTCAGCGTTCTGTTTTTACAAATTTTCAAAATTTAACCTTTAACTAATGTGAAGGGTTCTGTGAGACCGTAAGATCAAAAGATGAATAAAAGGCATGATTAACTCATAGAATGGTATTTTGTACTAAACATTTTGTATAAGACGATTATAATTAATATTCATCTATTTAAAAGTGTCTGGTAATAGTACTAAAGTTCCAAATGAAACAAAATTTTGGCAGTGTTTGTAGTTAAATTGAAAATTACAAGATAAACTATAAAATTTCCAAAAAAAAAAAAAAATGGTCTGTGAGACCGGTAACATTAGTTAAAGGTTAAAAGGCGATCTATGATTAAAACTCATAGAGTAAAATTTCTGCTCTAAACTCTTTGTACAGGATTAAGTCTAATTAAATTTATTGTATTTAATTTTTTCTAACAATAGTACGAAGACTTCCAACGAAAGAGAATTTCAGTTTCACCTATAGTTAAATTGAAAACTATAAGTTAAAATCTGAAATTTGACCAAAAAAAAAAAAATCAGCGTTTAGTGAGATCGCTAACAGCAGTTAAAGGTAATTTTGTTACTAATATAGAGATAATCTATACATATAATAAAACAGTAGGACCCGGTGTGTCTGTACATTGAAGATAATTGACAAAAATGGAGTCAGGGCGATAAAAGAAAACCAATGAAACACAAAAAAATTTTTTTTGAATTTTTTGTCTGTCTGTCTGTCTGTCTGTCTGTCTGTCTGTTTGTTCGAGGTTATCTTCGTAACTACTGAATGGATTTTTATGCGGTTTTCACTAATGAAGAATGCACACTCCCGGGCAGTGTATAGGCTTTGTTTCATCAAAATCGGACAACAGACAAAAAAGTAACAAAAAGAAACAAAAGAAACTATTAGGTGCGCTGCTCACGTTTTTTAGTACATAACGTTTTTTAGTACATATAAAATCCAATAGATGTCACTGTGCGATTTTAAAACGCGCTATCGTTATGTTTTCGCCAGTCTACTTAAGTATGAGAAAGTTTCAAGCTGGCTGTCGTTCCATGTGGTTTAGTCGGTAGAACGTCAGTGCGCCATACTGATGGCCCGGGTTCGATTCCCAGCATGGAATTTTTTTTCACTATGTTGGCATTAACGCCTATAAGCAATTAAAAGAATTTGAAATATTGTATTCAAGGCGAATTTTCTCTCTGGGAAAATTTCCTTGCATTAATATGTCAGTGTAATTTTTTTTTCGATTTAATTTTTTTTTTCGAAACTTTGTTTTTCTTAAAAAATTACAGTAAATATTTGATATTTCCCAACGTTTTTTGAATGATCGACTTGCTTTTTTTTTTTTTTAATGTATGTCTGAACCTTATCTAACTACTTCTTCAAGATTTCTTTAGATAAACCGACCAGCGTAGCGGGCGAAGGCCGCTAGTGAAATATAACCACATGAATCATGTGTAAAATTTAATAGTTGATCTCACAGGGATATTGATAATAGGGAATCTTATTCAATTAAAAATACAAATTTATTAAAGAACGTTTAATATAACGCCGACATTTTAACATTCAGTTTGAGTTAACCCACATTTATGTGGGATTTACGGGTTAAAAAGTATTTAAAAGACTTCTATAACAGTCTTAACAAAAATATTTATTACACATAACTCCAGTTATTATAAAATTTCACATGATAAAAATATTACATCATGATTACAAATAAGGTTAAAACCGTGCAATGTTTTCTATAATTATGTTCAAGCGGGACTTTTTAAGCAAACAAAAACTCAGTTGTTATATACTGTAGATGCTCCCCCAATCTCTTTTTCCTTTCACTTTCACAAAAAATTGAATATTTTCTATCGCATAGAATGCATATATGGCAACATAAATAATGATTTAGATAAACACAGTTAAAACTGTGCAATGTTTCCAATAATTTTATCTAAGCGGTTCTTTTTAGGCAAAAAGAAACTCAGGGTTTGATATTCTTTTGCCCCCCCCCCTTCATTTTCTTGCACTTTCCACAAAAAATTAAACATTTTCTATAGCCTAGAAAACGTTTTGTCAACAATTTGTCAATTTCTAGGGCTGTGGAGTTTGTATTTTTAGAAATGGGCAATCTACATGGGATTATTCCATCTTGTTTTATAGATTTGTTTGCATAGCACTATTACCTGCATAGTTGGGCAATAACGCCTAATAGCATTGGTCAAGAAATCACGTTATTACATTTTATGAATGCATATCTGTTAAATTATTTTTCTTGTATAGATAGACAATGAAATGCTGTATCAATTCCTATATTTGTTACAAAAATATAATCTAAAATTAAGCCGTAAAAATTGGTAGAACCTTAACGTGGAGTTATTACCTCAGGATATCTTATAACATTTATTTCGTATAACATTTTATTCTTATAAAATTTATTTTTTTTTAACGTTTAAACTTCTTTAACATTTATTTCTTATCTCCAAAAATTGTTTTAAAAATTTTACTACTATATCATTATCTTTAAATAGTTTTATAGAAAGATAGGGAACGAATTACGCTTGACGTTTAAATATATTCAATTTCTATTCTTTGATACATTTAAAATTAACTTTTGCGTTATTTTTAGCATTTTCGGATCTTATACAATTTTTTTCTCATGCATGTTTGTAATATAATGGATAATTTTTTACAACAATTTCACCTTTAAACATTTATCTGTAGTCATGAATGTCGTGTCCAGATATAGTTAAATAGGTAAGCGCTACGCGCCGAGACATCTCCAAACGCCTAAAGCGGTAAATTGCTCAATTAAATATCCTTGGACGAGAACTCGATTCGAATTCCATAACAAAGATGTAGAGAACTATTGATATAAAATCGTTATGAAAAACATTTCTAGGAGGATCTTGCAAAGGTTATGGAGGTGTTTTCCTTCTGGAAAATCCGATTTAACCCATTAATTCTCTCTTCAGTTGGCCATAAATAGATTCCTAGCAATTCTTGGTAATTGGTAGCCTACATGTGGTCTGAGGGAAGAGCCAGGTTAAGTTGACCAATATAGCTGAAGCCTCCCAACACTAATAATAAGCATAAAACGTGTTGACGTTTCGAGAAAATTTCCTCGTCTTTCTTCACGTCACACCAATAGAAAGCAAGACAGGCTGAGCAATCCAAACATTTTTTTTCTTATCTGGGAATATAACAAGATGCCACTGGTCCTTCCAGGTTTAATATTTGGCTCCATCGACACTGTTTTGCTCGTGGATAGCTTTCAACATGGGCAGACTCAACATGGGTAGATAGAGGCTTATTAATGGTGTTTGGAGGCTTCGACTATGGTGGTAAACTTAACTTGGCTCTTCCCTCAGACGGCATGTAGGCTACCAATTACCTAGAATTGTTAGAAATCCATTTATGCCAACTGAAGAGAGAATCGGTTTGCTAAGTTGGATTTTTCAGCAGGAGAACCCCCCCCCATAACCTTTGCAAAATCCTCCTAGTAGTAGTCTTTGAATAATTGGAGACATGTTATGGAATGACGTTCCCTGTACCTTCATCTATTCCCAAGAAAATGCATGAAGTATCCCCAGTAGAACTGTAAGTGCCAATGACAGACAATTCAAGTCTGTGGCAAAACTGAAGGCCGTCACCATTGAGGCCTGGGATAATATTGATACTGTCTGCCAAGGATAGGTAAATGATATGCCACATTGTATATTCCAAGTCATATGTAAACATCGCGGATATAATCCTTATTAACAGTAGTAGCTTTATTTCGGCGGGACTGTTTTCCCCCCTTTTTTGATCCATTCATTCTCTTTCCTGATCAAGTGGGGCACGGAGTGAGTTATTCCTTGTAAATATGCATTTCTATATATATTTGTTTTTTCGATGTTTATGTCTTCCTCGATATATTTGTTTCGTTCTCATGGTTTTGTTTTGTACGAGAATCGTGTTTTTGTTGTTAGATAAACATCCCATTTCTCTTTCGGAAAGGGCATAAAAAAGGATATTTCATTTTCTCATAGGGAAAAACATAAAAAGGTGAAAGAGAAATAGGATTTTTCATTTTCTGATAGGGAAGAATTGTGATCATCGACATTGTTCATTTGAAAAGTTTGTTATTTTTTTAAATAAAAAAATTAAAAGATCCCATTTTTTTTACTTTTCCATGTTTTTGAACATCATGTTATATTTTGGTACATGGTATATTTTGATTCATTCAACTGTGACGGTTTTTTGAAATAACACTACTTTAAATATTGCAGATTTTGAAAATTTTGAATATTTAACAGGTTATATCTACTAACAGCAACAATATCTCCGTGCAGTACTATATCATTTAGCTTGTCCTAGTAGTGCACTGTCATATTCTATGAGAAAACGTTCGGGGTATTATTGCTTTAAGTGTGGAAAATGGACAAAAACGTCATTTTGACTAGACTTTGTGGCAATATAGCAATATAAAGTAATAATGCCCCATGAAAATAAAGTTTAATTAGCACTTAGTGTTTAAAGTTTAATAAGCACTAACAGTTTATGCCAAAAGAATTTTGGGATGTTTTTGCTTGCGAGAGATAGAACATTCCAAACATACCAGCATTTCACTTTTCATGAAAAATGGCATTCAAAACCTTGAATTTCGACATTTTCTATAGGAAAGAGGACATTTTTTCAGGGCTTGAAAATAGTACAACTATTTTACTTTGTCTGATTTTAAAAATAATGGCTCTTAAATTAAATATTTCACAAACATTGCCCAGTAATTGAAAATATTTTTGATATAACTTAAATATTTCACGAATATCTGGGAATTACCAATAAGAAATAGTGTCTTACATTTTTAAAACATAAGCGCTAAATAATGACTCACTATTTGAATTATTATTGGAATGAGATCTTAAATTACATCAAGTCATTTTGACAAGTCAGAAAAGTTTGGAAAGTATTCCTTAGATTATAGATTTATTCACAAGAGCAGTTTTACTGGTTATTCTCACAGACAAGGTTTGTGACTAAACGTAAACTGAGAAAAAAGTGACTAAACATAGACTGAGGAATTTCTAGACATGGCCTTCTTAACTAATTATTTTAGATACGATTGGCAAATATATCCAGTGTTTCCAACTAGATTCTTTTTATTCAGAACAATATGTTTTTCTCTTAAAAATAAATGAGGCTGGAGTTACTAATAGAAAATAGTGATAGCATTCTGAATAAGGAATCCCGCTCAGTTAGCAGTATTTTATTTACAATTAAAAATATTATATTCCGCCAAGAGAAATAAATAATAATCCAAGCAGGAAGATCATAATTTCTAAGAATACAAATTCTTTGAAAGACTAGGATTAATTATAAAATAATAATATGACCTGTTCCAATGGTGAACACAAAACTTTCTTCTAAACCATTTTTGTTCTAAATTTTTAAATTGTTTATCATATGTATTCAATATTATATAATATTAAAGCTTATTGTAATTGTTAAAAATGTCTTTTTGGTTGCCAAACCTGGATACCAGTAATTTAGATCAGAAAAATATGACTCATTTTATCGGAGATATTTCTTCAGTTGAATAGGGTAAAGCATACTTTTCGAAAATAACGGTGGTCAACAAGCATAACGATTTTTAACTGTCTGACTGACATGACAAGTTTTCATGGAAATGACAATGTATGTTTATGACAGGGGTATTCAGATTTATAAAATATAAATAATCATCATTGAAAAATATTTTTCGTCGACAAAATTAATTTTTTTTTATACTGTATTTGCTTTAGAAATTTTGATATAAACTGAAATTATGGTAAAAAAAAAATGGTATCTCTGTAATGACCATAAACAAATTATTTTATTTAACTGTGAATTCTCACTGTGTCTCTTTTTAATATTGATTGTAACATTCTTTAAATAATATTAAAAGCATACAGTTAGTTAAGTATTGTTTTTGTTGATATACATTAAAAATAACAAGAATAACACTTCGGCTACTTCTGTAACCCAGTTTTTTCCAGAAAGGCATATTGACAAGTCAAAAGAGTTCAGAAAGCTTTTCTGCCTATAAAATTAAAGAATTATTTTTAAATGACGTGGTTTGAAGTAAACGAAATTAGAAAACAAAAATAACCTGACTGAAAATTAAATGACGAATTTTTTAATATACCCATTTCAATTAATTACATTACATAGAATACTGAATGGCATATAGAGCCTATTTTGGAAAAGAAGGAAATAATCTGGAAATAATCTTTGAAAGAGAAAAATAATTTTTATGAAAGCATTTGAAAAGATGTAATTTGACACCAAGTACATTTCTTGTAAATACTAATTAGTATGAATAAGAAAGGTGTTCCTTACTAGGCAATTTATAAAGTTTCGTTTCACTGATAAGTTTTTAAATTAACACAAATTAAAAAAATAATTGAGCTAATATAGATTGAGAAAATTTTAAATGTGAAAATCATAACTTATAATTTCATTTAACAATGTAAATACATTGTAAATAATTTATCCTGAGAAGAGAAAGAAATAACTTTTCAATTAGTATCAGCTTAACTCTGGAAGTGATATTTTTAATAATCTGAAACCATGATCATTCTTTCAAACAATCTATTGGAAATCGGGAAAGTTTAAATTATTAAGATGCCTACATAATTTCAGAAGTTTCATTATTTAATAATGAGAAATTGTGTTTTATAAATCTATAACATTATTAGAAGAAAAATATGTAATGGCATAGTTTATATTGTGGAGAAATTTCTACTTCATTAGAAAACTAGCAGAAAGCCTATTTAACTTCAAAACTTACATTATTTAATAATCAAAAATACCAATTGAAATTTTTATAAAATTTTGATGTCACTTAAACATATATATATATAACGGATAACTTTAAACTTTAAACTAAAAAGAGCTCTATATAGCCTCAGAATTTCCATTATCCAACAACAGAAATTGCGTTCAATATCTATAAATATTTAATACAAGTGAAATTGAGATATATTATTGAAACAGAAATACATTTAAAGTTTATTCTTAAACTACCAGGAGACTTATGTAACTTCAGAACTTCCATTATTTAACAATCAAAAATCGCGATTCCAATTTTTGCAAACCTTTAATATAACCTGAATAGAGAAATTTCTAACGGAAAAGTTTATTCTTTCGAATTCCTCCTAAAAGGAAGTGTTCCTTTAAGTTTAACCCTATCTCAAAACATCATTATACACACTATTCTTTACCCTACTAGTTCATTTAATAATGCAGTTAAAAATTTCGAAAATGAAGCCTAGCCTAAAGGTTGCGATTTTCTGCCGGGATCAATTTCACCGATAATATTAAGAGCAAATTTCGTTCCTTTCCCCCCAATTATTCAGAAATGCAAGCTGCGCTGAAAAACAGCCTTAGGGTAGGCGATTAAGACTTTAGAATGTCAGCTGAAAGAGATATAAATGTTAAAGAGAGCGGAAAGGAGAAAGGAGGGTTGTAACTAATTGCAAAATTGCACTTTTGTAGAACGACGTACAATAAAACCTTCTTAATATTAAATTTAAATTTAACACTACATCTTAGTAGAGAAATAGAGAAAAGAAAAAAAAGGAATTAATGAATGGAATTGAAAGAAATCATTAGTACAGTGTCGTTTGTTTCTGTAAATGATGAACGGATACGGTATTACGTTATTTAATAAAATAATAAATATCCTACAATATTTAAATAAATATCCTATTTTAAGATGAAAATAAATATTTTAAAATAAAATAACAGTTTTAATTACGCTTAAACAAATTCAGAACATCAGCCATTTTTTTTAAAATTATCAACATTTAAATATATATATATATTGGCTATTATTAAACAAAGGATAAAAATATTTGATTTACATACATAAATCAATTTGGGATAACAAAAATTAATAATAAAAATTAAAAAAAAATTCAAATTTGTGCAAAAATAAATAGATAAATGCTACTCTAATTTTATTTTCTAATCTTTTCGGGACGAGTGACATGGACAGGGAAGATTTATAAGATCATTATGATGTCTTGGATACCACGATTTCTGAATAGTTATCGTTGCCATACCTAATATCTCAATTTTCGCGATTAAATAAACCAAAGGTTATTATTCGGAAATAGGGATGTTAAAAAATGCCGTATACATGACCCTCACCCAGAAGAGTTTAAATAATAAATTAAAGAAATTTAAGAATCGAAATTTGGTTACTGTTTTTAATAATGAAAAGGTAGTTCTTTAAGGTATCCGAGTGGTATAAAACGACTGTTTATTGGTCCCAGTCGCTGATCTTCAACAAATAATTTTTTCAAAACAGGAAATAACCGACAAAAAACTTTTTCCGTCAAAAACGGAAAAGAATTTTTTTTTTCTTTTTTATGGTTTGCAAATGGCCACACTGAAAGCCTGATCTTATCTAATGCGATGAGTTTTTCTATGCATAAAGTAACTAACTAAGGCTTTTTTTCATCAGGAACGGAACAATGATCTTTTTTTAGCAAATGGTTGTGCCTAAATATTCACGAAAGTTTGTATTCTCTTTAAGACGAGAATTAAAAACTGTGTTGTTAAATGTAAATATTTTGAAATCTAGAAGCTTTATAGTATCCGGGTGATTGAAAGCAATTGTTAATTGAGCCGATGCGCTGATGAGAAAACATGATCTGGTCTGATCAGATGAATTTCTCAAAACACGAGGTAATTTGTCAAAGGTTTTCTTATTTAGGAACCTATGAAAGTTTTTTTCGTAGTAAATGGCGGTGCTTAAAATTTTGTGTTCTCTTTCAAAAAATAATTCTATATTCTGCTATAAAATTTAGAAGTTGGAGTCGGAATCGGAGTCAAAAGTATTAAAATTTCCGGAGTCGGAGTCGGAGTCAGAGTCGGCCATTTTTTCCACCGATTCCGCAGCCCTGCTAAAAATAGAGATTTCCTTATTTCCCATGTACAGAGAAACTCTTCTGAAATAAAACAATCCCTTTGAACCTCGTAAATTTTAGAAGAACGTTTCTGTTGATTTCGGGAACCTGTTGTTTCGGATTTTTTTTCATTCAGTGTTCACCTAAGGGATTCTGATGATAAGTGAAAAGTTCTCCGAATTGTGAATAACCACAAAGCTAAACTAGAGATTTAAAATGTTTCTTCTACATAAGGAATATTTTCATTATTTCGTATAGTGTACTTGTAACACTATATTCTTCTCATTTTGATTAGTTAAAGGAAAACACTAATATTATCTGAATGTTTCAATTCAAATGTGTTGTTAATAGTTGTTTTCATGGATATATTAAAACATTGAATTTTTGAATTCAACATTCGGTATTTTTAGTATAGCATTGTAAATAAAAGTGTAATTCGAAAACTGTTAGCATGTTAAAAATCCTTTCGGTATATTTTCTAAGGAACAATATGTAAATAAAATGCGTCAATTTTAATAAAGTTGTAACGGTATAATTTTGAATTATTATTTTTCAAGCGAATAAATTGTACATCACTCGGTTATGAAGAAAATGCATTATCCGATAAAATCTTTAATATCCTTGCTTATGTTTACGAAGGCGAAAACCGACATGCTTTGCGAAGCTAAATAAGCCTTTTTTTCCATTAAAAAAGATCCATTTGAGATTTTATCCATATATAACTCCGAAACTGAATGTAATTTATATTCATACACTAAACGAAAGTTACAAGTGCTGTCTATCAGTATTTATTTCTTATTTTTATTGACACCTACACATTTCATTCAAAAACTCGAAACTATATAGTCATACTTTATTTCAATTCAGAAAATATTTTTCCTTCTAATTTCTGAAAAAAATCAAATAATAATAATAATAATTCTAATTTAAATAATAATAAAAAAACAAAGAGCATTATTGTTACATATTTCAATTTATATGATATCTGTTTGTGTAAGGAAACAAACATTTTATAGCATTTCAGTGGCGCAGAAAAGAAAATCAGCTTAGAAAAATATAACTGATTAATTTTAACATAATTATTTTAATTTGAAAAAAAAATCACAAGACCTGTAATTTTCTAGTGGGATAAAAATGTGCCCAGGTCAGCATTCGAACCAGGGATCTTTCGCTGAAATTTCCAATGCTATGCCAACTGAGCAATACTGATCAAAACTGGCGGGCACATAATTTCACTAATAGTGCTGAATTGCGAGTTTGCAAAGCACTGGCAGCTTCAGCCGAAATCCCTCTGGTTGGAATCTTGGCTTGAACACTTTTTCACGAATTAGCAAATTGAAACTCGTGTTAAACAAATTACTGCAATTTGTCAATCAAAATTTTTGATTTCATTTATTGGGACACTGGTATAATTTCTAATATTATTTATGGACATAAAAATAAAATATAAGCATAACCGTAATAACTGTGTGATCCAAATGTGACCAAAATCTGAACGCGCCATAACCAAAATAAGATATCACCAGTGTGAATAGATAACACGAAAGTAGGATGAATAATATTTAAGTTAATGTGATATGGATAAGCCCCTTTTTGGTCACAAGAAATGGTTGATGAGAACCGTTAAAGCTCATGCTTGCTTAGTTATTGTTTATTAAACACAGTAAAACATGAGAAAATAGAACGGAGACAATTTAGAGCGGAATCGTATTTGAAATAAAAATCCTAGTATAACTACGATGATTGGAAGCAAATAATAGTGTATTACATACAGATACTGTTTTGGATGATGAAATGTTTTTGGAAGTTGAACTAGGTAGAACAAAGATGATATAGCCAAAATAAAATCATAATTGAAAGAAAAAAATGAATTTAATCTGAGGTCCCCAAACCCAGCATGAGGCGCATAAAAAAATTCACTTACGAATACGATGTATACTCATCCATAATTCAGTCGAGACTTTCGCAGTAGCTTTAATGTTTGTATAGAGGGAGTATTTGTCATTCACGATGCCGGTTATTAAACTGGTCTAGATGATTGCCTATTGTTCGAATCTTCCTTCCTTTCTCAAACACTAAGAGTAGAATTATATAGTTAATGGAATATGGAAGTTCTCATTAGAATATGTTATCACGCCGTTCAAGTATGTATATATATATTAAGAACGCTACAATAATTTTGCTTCTTCAGGAGCTCAAAAAAGCTCTCCGCAGTATCTCTCCATGTCTGGCAAAAACAAATCATACCTAAGGATTCTCAAAATTAATTTGTGCAGACGTTTATGTCTGATTACTTTATTTTAAAGAAAATAATTTTTATCCACGAATTCAGATTTATAATTAGTGTTTTCTAAGCTTGTCAAATAAACGGTCAAGTGCGAGTATAATTCGCGCTTACAGGGTACCGTACGATAAAGATATGAATTATCAATTCTATTACTTTAAAAAAAATTACTGCTAAAAGAAAAATAAGACGTAAAATACTATACAATATATGGCTGGGTATAGCTGATTTTCCAGAAAAGTATGATTGGGTATACCATACAAGTTCTTAGGGATGCAAAGCCTAAATGTTATCAAATACTGCTATTCTGTATAATTCTTTTCTTAATCTTTTTCTAATATGTTTTTTGATGTATTTAATTTAGTATGACAATAAAGTTAATGCATATTTAAACTTTATTTGTCATTTGATGAAACTAAATTCAGCGTACAGTAATAATCTTTTCTTTTTACAGTGTAGCAAAAGAGTTACTTGTTCAAAGTTTAAATTTGACATTGTGCTAAGCACGATACGGAAGGAGTTTGCAAAGTTGCACGGCTGCCTTGGCCCGATCTGCATTTTTCAAGAGAGATTTTAATTCACTTTTAAAGACACGGAATACGTATTAATATATATCCACTTAATGCAATCTAGTCGCAAATCCAATATTATTTATCTGATTAATTCTAATTAAATTAGTCTGGTTTTTTTTGTACAATTTGATATTTATGCCTGTTATACTGCTACTTTGCATTTCATTGCACAAATATATCATTAAATGTTTTTATCTAGGTTTTAAAAGTCGATGGTGTATAGATGGTCTCTACCCCTGTCATTATGTATGTTCAAATCGCCGTGTTTCTGTTAATCCAAATATACGTGCAATATGTGTATGATATATTAGCGCTAATCAATGGATATATGGATAACTCCATAGGTGCCAACCTGACATGGGTTATCCGTAATAGGTGAGTTAATTTGACCCTGGTTTAATGACTTTCGAACCAGAATTTTTTCAAAGAAATAATATTAAGTATGTTCCACAAACAATCCTGAAATTAAATAAATAAAGATTCATGAAATATATTTTCTGGTTTGAAATGATGTTAACCTGGATCAAACTAATCCAGATATTACGGAAGATTAGTTGAAAGTTGGCAGCTATATAACCTTCATTTTTTTGCTTCCTTTTATGAACAACAGATTTTGAGCTTATTCTATCGACGTAAGTTTTCACAATTTTCACGCTGTGTTTTTGAGACATTCAGAAAAGTTTCTGAATACATTTAGCTAACACATTTTGCACATTTGATTGCATTTTGATTGCATTAACGCATGCGCAGTGAAACATTATTTAGTAAACCTGCTTATTTTTCATACAATTTTTATTATTTTTAATTCTGATTACAATAATGTTTGTCATATTTTCTGAAAAGAACATTGTTTTGCATTAGGAACTCGGCAAATTATAAGCAAAAAACTTGGCGAAGTTTTGTGATTGTTTTATGAAAACCTTAATTTCAATTCGAGTATATATGTTATCCTCATAAAAAGGAACACAGTTTATTACAATAAGCCACTTAACCATAATGGCAGGTTGAACGCTTTTGCTACATAAGTTTTGACAGGGTTAGTCAAAAATATTAGTTTTTTCAATTTGTTGGCGGTTCCCTGTTAGGTCTCGGAAAAAAAATCTTCACATAAATATATGACCTGTACTTTTCTGTTTACAACACGTGGAGTTTCAGGATAATTCCTCAGGTATTTCTCTAGATACTTAACAAAACGTTTACAATCGCAAACGGCCGGTCACATTTGGTGTATAGTGTATATATATACAGGGTGATTCCAAATTTTTTTTACAATAAAAGAGGGGTGATAGTACACATCAAGACAAACAATATTAAATAGGAGACTAAGGGTCCCAAACGTTTTCCAAAAGAGATAGCCGCCATTAAAGTTTAGGGTCCAAAATTTCAAATAAACATAAAAATGGAAAAATCGGTCGATTGATTTGCGGATTTTACTAAAATTATTCTTTATGTCGGCATTTTCTTGAAATTGAATTATAAAGATAAATTTCAAAAAATGCCGATAGAGGGCGCTTTAGACTTTGGAGTAACGAAAAACTATTTTTTGCCGGTATTTTTTGCATCTCATTAAATGTTTTCGTAAGCTTAGACTCATACTTAAATTTTGAGCTCAAAATCTGAAAATGGGAGTGGTTAAGTGGCACAAACTGAACTGTGTTCAGAGGGTTCAAATTTCAAATGATTATAAAAAAAACGGCAAAATTGGTTCATTGATTTGCGGTTTTCACTAAAACTATTCTTTATGTTGGTATTTTCTTAAAAATAAATTATAAAGATAAATATAAAAAAATGTCGATGGAGGGCGCTTTAGACTTTGGAGTAAGGAACAACTAATTTTTGCCGTTACTTTTTGCATCTCATTAAATGTTTTCGGAAGCTTAGACTTGAACTTAAATTTTGAGCTCAAAATCTGAATAGTAGGGAGTAGTTAAGTAGCACAAACTTAACTGTGTTTAAGGGGGGGGGGGAGGATGTTCAATATTAAAATAATTATAGAAAATGGAAAAATTTGTCGATTCGTTTGCGGTTTAAAATAAAACTTTTCTTTAAGTCAGTATCTTCTTGAAAATATATTTTAAAGATAAATTTCAAAAAATTCCATTAGAGGGCGCCTTAAACTTCAGAGTAACCAACAATTAAATTTAATCATTATTTTTTTGTTCTAATTAAATGCTTGCAAAAACTTTTTAAATGTTTTCGGAAGCTTAGATTTAAACTTAAATTTTGAGCTCAAAATATGGATAATTAGGAATAGTTAAGTAGCGCAAATTGAAGTGTTTTCGGGAGTTGAAATTTAACCCTCCCCTCTCCTCGAACACAATTCAATTTTTCGCTACTTAAACACTTCAAACGATTCAGAATTTGAGCCTAAAATTTAAGTTTATGCGTTTGAAAGCATTTAATGAGATTAAAAAAATAACAGTCAAAAATAGTCGTACGCTACTCCAAAGTCTAAGGCGCCCTCTATCGGCATTTTGTGAAATTTACCTTTAAAATTTATTTTCAAGAAAATGCTCATTTAGAAATTAGTTTTAGCGAAAACCGCAAACGAATCGACCAATTTTTCCGTTTTTTATAATCATTTGAAATTTGAACCCTCTGAACACAGTTCAGTTTGTCTACATGACCACTCCCAACTATTCAGATTTTGAGCTCAAAATTTAAATTAAAGTCTAAGCTTACGAAAGCATTTAATAAGATGCAAAAAATAACAGCAAAGAAGTGTTGTTCGTTACTCCAAAGTCTAAAGCGCCCTCTATCGGCATTTTTTGAAAATTATCTTTATAATTTATTTTTAAGAAAATACCGACATAAAGAATAGTTTTAGTGAAAACCGCAAATCAATGAACCAATTTTTCCGTTTTTTTATAATCATTTGAAGTTTGAACCCTCTGAACACAGTTCAGTTTGTGCTACTTAACCACTCCCATTTTCAGATTTTGAGCTCAAAATTTAAGTTTTAGTCTAAGCTTACGAAAACATTTAATGAGATGCAAAAAATACCGGCAAAAAATAATTTTTCGTTACTCCAAAGTCTAAAGCGCCCTCTATCGGCATTTTTTGAAATTTATCTTTATAATTTAATTTCAAGAAAATGCCGACATAAAGAATAATTTTAGTGAAAACCACAAATCAATCGACCAATTTTTCCATTTTTTATGTTTATTTGAAATTTTGGACCCTAAACTTTAATGGCGGCTATCTCCTATGGAAAACGTTTGGGACCCTTAGTCTCCTATTTAATATTGTTTTTCTTGATGTGCACTATCTCCCCTCTTTTGTTGTAAAAAAAATTTGGAATCACCCTGTATATGTGTGTTTTAAACTGATGGTAATTGCTTAAAAGAAATTTTAACTATGCTATAAGCTTTTAAACTGAACTACATTTTCGCACATTATATAGTATACATAGAAATTTATAGATAGCACACAAAGCAGAATAAGAAGATATGAAACGTTTTTTCGACTATAGATCAAAATTGCTGAAGTTGGGTTTTCAAATGTGTTGTTCGGCTTCCAAATTATTTCTTTTTGATAACATCTTTCGCCTTATTAAACATTAAAATTTCATTGCAGTATTCTGAATATGTTGAAAAGTGTTTAATAATGTATGATTGGACATATTTTGTTTAGATGTGTGGTAGCAACGCTCTTTATCGCTTATTGGAACGGATAATCCTTTATAAAAAATTGTATGACAAATTTAGTTAAACTTAAAAGGGCATACCATAACCCAAAACACAGTTTTAGCAATTATTGTTCCTAAATAGTACTGTAAATGAATTCTTTTGTGTGTCCTTCTAAGTGATAAATAAATGCTATGTACATGATATTCTACTGTAAGGATCTTGCAGTGAAACTTAACCCCCTAGTCCCAATTGGCGACAAATTAAGTTTTTTCGCCTTATCGTTTATTTACTGTTGCCTTTTGATAACTATGCTTTACGTATTTACTTTGACCCTATATTTAGCTTTAGTTCATTAAAAATACAATAAGTGATAATAGTTGTTTATCAGTTACAAATAAAAAGGGACTTTTGAAGCCTTCTATTTTCCTAGCCATAGATGGATTTCTAACACAAATAAAAAATATTTAAAATGCAAATTTAATTTGATTTTTTTTTCAAAATAATATGTTTTAAAAAGTTATTTTAAATAATTTTCCGTAAGGAAATTTTTTGGACAATGTTTTTGCAAGAAATATTGTATACATGCCACTATGATGAAACTGATTGTGATTTAGAAGCAGATAAATCAGCTAATGAAATCGGCTTGAATGTTGATGAAATCTTTGGGGTAGTGAATATTACATCTACATCAAAACAAAAGCAGTCAGGTAAATTTTAACAGACAAAAAGTATCAGATTCCAACTCTACAGCCAGATTCTCCCAGGATAAAGATTATTGGAGATGTTTCTTTTTCTGAAAATGTTTTATTACTAAAAACAAAATCACCATTTAATATTTTTTGTATGTTCCACATAGTACTTTTCGAGCATACATGTAAATAAAAAAGCCTTTACAGTGTCTAAAGCCGCTCAATATATACTCGACAGATAAAAAAAATATCTAAGAATATATGTCTTGAGTAGGTTGGAAAATTTTAAAATCATAAGATTGTTTGGAAGCCCTGTCACAGGTGTACCACCAGGTAGTCGCATTAGGATATTGGATACATTTGAAGGTATACTTTATTATGATAAAATATTGTCTATTGGGTAGATAATTTATTCAGGTTCAGACCAGTAGTCACTACTCCGGATGGAAATTAATATACATTCTGTCTGCCTTTATTAGCACATAAGTGCGACAAACGCTCGTCACAGTATGAAGTGATATACCCTCCCCCCCCCCCAAAAAAAAAAATCGCATAAATGTGGTTTAAAATTATGATTCTTTGCAGGAATAATAAGATTTGCGTGCAATTTAGATATTTATTGTAAAAAAAAATACAATCAGTCTGTCAAGTGTATAGGACTTAGATGTTAGCGTTTGAATCAATTTTAGACTAACTCATCAAGTTGTTGAACTTGTTAATCATTAACTGCATTTTGATAACTATTAAACATCAGTGTAAATAATGACGCGCCTTAGAATAAAAAGGAGAGACAGAATCCCGTACTGCAAAATGTCACGCTACAATTAATAGAAACAGGTAAGAAATATCATGCGTTAAGTATAGATTATGAAATCACTCTCTGAAATCGTTAACAAAATTGCGTTATCTAAGCAAATAAGGTGTAACTGTCCTAAGTCAAATGTGTATTTCAATGCTTTTGAACAACCTTGTATTTGACCTATCGCTTTATATATATATATTTATACTATATAATGGAGAAATTTATTTTAGCAAGAAAACACATAACAGGTTGAAATTTCTCTTTTTTCAGTTTATACTAATAGATGAAAACATATTTAAATACTTTTGATCAGTTCTGTAGTCCACCTAGTACCTTTATTACAGGAAAGTATTTAGCTAAAATTTAGTTCAAACTAAAACACTCTTAAAACTACTTAAATCATATTTCCAGAAATTTTCATCCATATCCGATAATGTATCCAATTCTTTGCGTGATCCTATATAACATTTTTTCTATACCTTACAAACATTTCTTAGTAAAATGCATGCAGTTCAGCTTAAAAATACATAACTTATTTGAAAACCACCTTTAAATAAATTGCTATCACAATCAGTAAGTTTTTATGTAACCATGTCTATCAACTATAAAATTTATACACTCCATATAATATGAAACTTAAAAGCGCATATTATAATTAAAAATTCATCTCATTCATTTATGACCCATCATTTGTAATATACACTTCATCGGATAGAATATACTAATGCTGTACTATTTGCATTATGTATGAAATAATTCATATTAAGGTTCAGTGACGTATTTCAGTTTTATTATACTTGAAATATTTTAATATAATTAAAGTATGTCGCAAACAATTCCCCCTTTACCATTATGCAATGAAATTCTTTTGTGTGGCCCTATAAATAAATAATAACTATTCTTTTCACCGCATATTTAAGAGAATACATATTTTAGTGCATTTCGTAAATGCATATAAATTTGAATATGTTTGACAGGGTTCAGTTTGACAGGGAACATCTTTAAAATTCATCAGAAACGATTTTTCTCATCGGCCATCACGTAACGAAAATTTTTTGACTTTCCCTGTAAATAAACTAACAATGCTGGAAACTTCGTTTGCAGTACGGTTCGTGCTTTGGTAAACGTCAATAACATCCAAAAATTTCATGTCAATCAAAGTATAATTACAAGAGTTAGAGCACGGTCAGGCGGCCAGACTAACCGAAAGCATAAGCAATTTTCAACTTTGTTGGAAAGTGTTAAAAAAGACCAAAAAATTATCATAGAATATGCTTAGAATACTTATACTTCATGGTGTCATGTAAATTCAGAATACTAAAAAATATAAGAGTGGTAATTTTTTCAGTATTTTTCCTTTAATGTATACCCATTAAGGTATGAAATATATTTTTTTAAATTAAAAAGCCAGCACTTGAGGATTAATGATGTATAGGAGACTTGGGCACATGTGAACATGGGGCAGATGTGAACGTCCCAATTTTCCCCTAGTTATTATATGCTTTTTTATTTGAAAAATTATACCAACGATGGCAGCACCAGTAGCCATATGGTAAAAAAATTAAGCTGACATTTTGTTTGTCCTCAGTAGCTATAACACTGTTTATATATCTCAAAAGTAAAATCTCAGATCCGATTTGCTAAGCGAATAACTTTATTTATTCATTCATCAATTTGAATTTTAATGTTTTAACATATGCTGTAAATTCTAAGAAAAAATATTATACATTTTTTTTCTAAGATTGAGAAATGTTAATGATTTCTTAATTAAATTGTAGTGGCCATGTGGGGCACCTGTGAACATACTCGTTGGGGCAGATAGGAACAGTTCATAAGTGACCCAATAATCATATTGTGATTCTATTTCTTTCAGTTAACATCATTAGAAATAGTGTCAGCTGCAATATCTGTAATTTATCTGCAACAGAAGACTTTTCGTCCATTGGATTTGGTATTTAAACTTCCATAAAAATATCTTTCAACAAGTACATAAAGAGAATCAACTTCGTTTATGTACAATTGTAATTAAAAAAAATTAATGTTTTCTAAAATGCTATAATGTTATGCAATATCTTACAAAACGGTTTAAAACAATATTTTTATGCATTGTTAATATGAAAAGCATTACGTGAAAGAATTTTTCAATTTTTCTTATTTCATTTCTTCCAAACTTGAAATAATGGCTTTCTTTGATGTCTAAAATGCCTATGTATATGTTGCTTTGAATGGAGATAGATATTAACAGTATCTTAAGAGAGTACAATTTTAAAACTGAAAACTACCATAAAATCCTATAAGCAGCACCCCTTTCTCAAGAACAAAATAAGTTAAATTTGTATGTGTGTGGGGGGGGAGGGGGTTGATTGAGATTTTTTTCAATTATAAATCTCTTCTTTATCATTGATTTAGAATCAAATGAAGCAAATACAGGGATGAAAATCCTTCGTATTTCCACAGATTTCCGATAAATATTCTATAAATACCCCATCTTTAAAATCTCCCCGAAACAAAATCAGCTTGGCAAAATTTGATTTTTTTTTCTAATTTACTTCTTTATTTTTTATTTTATTACAACAGTAATTAATCATCCGTCCTTTCCCAATCTACTTATTTTCAATTTTTAATTTTGGGCTTAAACATATCACCGAGTAACTAGAGAAATTTATACACATTTTTTTCTTTATAGAGAATTTAACACATATTATAACTAATGATTATGATGAAAAATAAATAAAAAAAAATCATGTTAAAAGATATTTTTCCCATTATTCGCATGTGGCCCACGTATGTTCACGATTACTCCACTGGCGGGGCACATGTGAACAATATTTTGAATTCACTACAAGTATTGAAAAAAGTAAGAAGAATTATAAAGACGATTTTAAAAAATATTATCATGCATAAAATATATTCTGTTTACTATATTGAGTAGTTTTTGTTAATCTAAATTAATCCAGCTATGCAAAAAAGCTATATTTATGTGAACAGCTCACATGTGCCCCAGTCTCCCTTACATCAATTTTAATGTGCTTGAAATAGGAAACATCATTAAAATACATTGCAAATGATTTTTATATAATGTAACGGAGTTTTTTTTTTGACGAACTATGAATGCTACATACTTCATTTTCAATAGCAAATATGCCAGCTGTATCTTAAATAACCTATATATAATTGCTAAGCGATTCGAGCATATTTACAGTGGTTAGAGCACGGGCAAATGCTAGGCAAACCGTATTCGTAAATACCTTTTAATAATGTTGAAGTGTTTTAAAAACTAGATATATTTAATTTATTATATATGCATAGTTATTACTTTTTCTGTGTGTTTGCGAGAAATCAATTAAGATTTGTTTATATCGATATATAGAAAACTTGTAAAGTTTTGCTGAAAATCCTAATACATTTTGCATTCAAAGTGCAGAAAATCGTAATAGATATATGATTACCGAATTTTTATAGCTACTTGTGGCATGCATTGGATTCAAAAATGCAATTTCATATAGTCTGACATCTTTCACAAAATATAACGAGAATGCCCCAGAAGTATTGCCAGCGATGATGCTTTGGGGCTGTGCGTATATAACGTTATCATTTTAGGGGGGAGGGGGTCTGACACATGATACTGTAAGATATCTCTAGGGGGAGAGGGGTTTGTCTTTTGATATCGATATCATTTTTAATCCAATAAAAAAAAATCTCTTTTTATTTGTAACACAGTCTTTGGTTCGAAATAGCAAGTTGTCTCTTTTTAGTCGGTCATATATTTTTATGAAAATACAAAGTTTTTATTAAAATCACTAAATTATTATAAGGTTATTTTATTTTAAATTGTGGAATACACCATCGTTTGAACTTCCTATTCTTCTTCATATGTGTATACATATATATATTCACAATTTGAGAAACTATATGTGAAATATATTTAAAGTGAAGCTTGTGTTTATTAACAAATTAAAGAGAAAGAAAAAGAATGTTGTCTACTTGCTTTGTTGATAAGATATCTAACCCCCCCCCACCCCCACTCTTCCTCCGTTCGGAGCAAATGCAAAAAGACTTTATTACTGATGAATGCATTATGCAACGAAAAACTATTTTAAAATACTTTTAAATAGTAACTTTTTCTTTTAGGTGTTATTTGATATAAAGCGACATTTTATTGACTTCTTTTGGTTTGAATCAATAAAGTTTGCGAAAAATAAATGTAACCAATTTTGTATGTCACTCCAAACACGAGAAATAAATTCCTAAAAATGAAAAAAAAAAAGGGAAACGATATCCCTACAGGGGGTGGGGGGTTCGAGGCATGATTACGTATGATATCGGAAGGGAGGGGGGAGAATTATTAAAAAGTTTATAATGTTATGTTTGCACAGCTCCTTTTCTGACATACAAAAAAATAAACTCACAAAAATAAAATGAAGAATATTACTTTTAATCAAACATAAGTATCTATTCAGAATGAAAAAAAATAAAATAAAAAGATTTAATAATAATTGAAAAAATTAATAATTAATAAATTTTTCTTTAAAGTATATAAAGGAACTCGTTAAAAAGCATAGCGTTTGTTTATCAAATTCTTTCAATCATTATAAATTTTTATTGAAGAAAAAATGAAAAAGAATGTAAAAATAAGAAAGTATATTCCTATCTATAAATACGTATCTGTCTTCGAAAAATCTATAAATATTTTTCCATTTATCTGTGCAAAACATTCAACAAATGAAAGATTTACATTTACGAGAGCAGCATCTAAGATCTTCACCCATTGAAAAAAAAAAAAAAAAAAAAAAAAAAAAAAAAAACGATAAAATCTTATGCTTTTTAATGAAATTAATAAAGTTTAATAATACTTTAATTAGAATGCAAGGATAATCTGTATAGAGAAACAATTTAAATCTGTCTTTGAAACATTTCATTACTGTTTTCAAGAACAACTATTCAAGCAGCATATTATACGTATATTTTAGTATACTATAGCTATTTTGAGAAAGTATGTGCTTTGAAGAGAAAGAAAGCCACTTATATGGCATAAATAGTTAAGAAAATGCCCCATGTAATGAAAAATTAGTCAGTATTTGTTTCTAGTTGAAGTTATTACAGTAATTAGACCTTTGATTAGGGGTTGAGGATATACTCGTATATTTTTATTGTATTTGTACCACTTTTAAAAAAAATAATCCCAGCCATGCACTTATACTAGAATAGATTAGACAGAAATATCTCAGAAAAGTTTGTAAATTGCAGTATAAATGAATATAAAAATAGTCCTGGCCCACAATTAAAGGGTTAACGAATAATTTCTTTAAAGTTGCGCACCTCACACATCAACTAATCACAGACAAATAGTACTGTAGATTATAAAAATTACATATGAATATATGATTTTGTTTTGTCGATTTATTTGTCTATGTGTTTCTCGTTGTGTGAAATACCGAATTTGACTAAATAGGGAGACATTTAGCTTAAGTTCTTTGTAATTATTATCTTTTAATTTAATATTTTTAGATGCTTGGAAATTAAAAATTATAAAATAGTGGTTTAAATGGATAATCTCATTTGTTATAGTGATTGAATTAAAATTTGAATCAAATGCACAAACCAAGCGTATTTATAATGTAATGATAATGTTCCCCATAGAAGACTCAGAAATATTTATGAAAGTAAATAAAACTTCTAGGAAATGTTGCAGTGTTTAGAGATTTTGACATCTTTGATTTTGTTGCAAGATGAAAGATTTAAGAAAACATACTAAAAGAAAGGATTGATGAAAGATCATTATAAGATCCTAGTAACGATGACAAATACAGAAGGTATCAGGATACAAGTGGCGGCTTTATATATACGCCACAATGCGAAATCGCAAAATTCAGTGATTTACACTTCAAAATAATATATATATAAATCTTACACATAAAGAAAAAGGAAGTTACCCTTTGCAAGACCATTAGTTTCTTTTAAAGAATTACCATTATAACAAGCAGTTTGCTTGACATTCCCTAATGCGTTATTTAATCTTTATAGAAGACTAATGAAACTTGCGTTGCCTTTCACATAGTAAATCAATTGCACCTTAGATAAGAAACTCACTAAAAAGACATTAGGGGAGGAAGATGTTAAATCTTATTAATGAAAGCTTAAGAGTTTTTGACATTGTGAGTGTGACTAGGCGTTTAATGTGACAACGCCTTAGAAAAGAAATGTACAGGTCTAATAAGTTTGATTAGCTGGTTAGTATGTTGTGCAATTACTTTATGTGACATGCAGAAGTAAGCAAATTGAGAAGTATCATTAAAATGAATATAAAATACTGGGTTTATACAGGTTGTTAGTATAAATCGTGGAGATGATAGTGAACATAAAGACAAACACTTTTCGTGTAGAAAACTAGAGTTACATTCCATTTATTGAATTAAAATATAAAGTCATTCCAAATAATCATTCCAAAGTGAAACAGGATTTTCGTTCATAAATCAAACACTAAGGTATTGTAATAAAACTTTCAACATACAAACTTTTTTATACTTATACAGAAATGCAATGATGTCATAAGAAACAGCGAGAATGGCTAACACCCACTATCAAACAACGCTGTAAATGATACCACTTTCATTATTTCTAATCTAGTTGACAGGACATTTGACGTCGCTGATCAAACTGCTTTGGTATGCGAATTTATGTTTGAACATATTGATATAGAATATGTGACGGGAAAAGAGTTACAACTTTATGCGGTGATGATGCACACAAAAAGAAATAATTTTAATGTGTCAAACAAGTGTATACCAATTATTCGTTCAAAAATACAAAATGTCTTACTTTAAGCTGAATTCTGTTTTTCATAAGTTTAAAATTATTTAATTTATTTTACCAAAATTTATTTTATTAAAATTTATTTCGTCTGAAATGGGATTACATCAGGGGAAGTGTCAACAATGTAATATGTTCAGTGTCACCATATTCACCGATAGCTATATTCTAGCTGTGTCTAGAACAACCTTTTCTGACCTAGAATGGTAGCCGTTTCCAGCAATTCTCAAGCTTTAATATTTCCTTTATAAATCATACCAAAAGATACCTCAAAATTTACAGAATAGTTTATGTTATTTAATCTTTTGTTAAAGTCCATAAGTTCCACTGTGTACGCTTTCTGTTGCGCGAGGAGCACAACACTGATATTAAATTTGAGGCCAGACACAATTCTGAAAAGAAATAATAAGAAAAAGCAAACACTTTCTACTAATTCCGCCGTAAATCATCTTATAGAAATAATATCCAAAAACGTATAGGGGAAGTAATGCATCCTATTAAATAATATACCGGGTGTCCCAAAAATGACTGATGGATTTTAAAATTCAATAACTTGCAAACGGGGACAGCTATTTAAAATATTTTTGCAGGAAGGTTATGTATAATGTCAGGAGTTTTTTACCGTAATTTTTTATTTTAGTTTGCATCTCAAACAAATGGTGGCGCTGACGGCGATTGAAGTCCAGGTGATCAGTGCTGAGTGAAGCGTCGACCTGGCCATCAATAGCCGTCAGCGCCACCTATTGTTTCAGATGCGGACTAAAATAAAATATTACGGTAAAAAAAACTCCTAACATTATGCATAACCCTCCTGCAAAAAAAGTTTAAATAGCTGTCACCGTTTCCAAGTAATTGAATTTTAAAATCCATCAGTCATTTTTGGGACACCCGGTACATGCATTCTGTTCTGGGAGCCCGAAAACATATTCAAATATGACCTACGTTTTACATTTGCAGTAATAACACCAAACTTTTGACAAAATAGTTTTATTCCATGCTTTAATTTATGTCGAAATATCATATTTCAAGTCAATATGACTCAAAGTTTTGAGATTAAAACTATTTAAAATATTGACTTTTTAACGTTTAATGACTTTTACTTTGTATTTCAAATAAATAAATAAAATAAAATAAAAGTAATCACAAAACAAGCTGGCTTTTGCATGAAAATTATACTTAAAACCCAAGCCTGAATATAGAGGCATTTTCCACGAATGTATGTGTTTGACTATTTTATCGTATCTTGTATAGTTTTTGAGAAAACGTATGAATAGAATTTCAAATTGTGCTAATAGGGTTACCAGTCTCATCTAAGGGCGCATGGTAACTTTATTGTTATGATCTTGTGGATGACACGCCATTTTTATCATATTAGCTATTGGCGTTCAAAGCTAGCTTGTGTCAGTTTCCTAACCTAGAACTTGTATCCTGACAACATGTTTATCTTATTTTTTAAAAAAGTCTGTCTATCAAGTGCGGATTTTTTTTTTTTTTGTAAAATTTTAGTTAGTATAGTAAAACCTATCAAAAATGACCTCGTCCCATTCCAATATAAATTGGTTGCACCGAGGAGTGGTCTCTTAATGGAGGTTATCTTTATATTTAGATTTTAATTGTTAAAAAGGGTAACAATTAATAGGAAAAAAAATAATAATTTAAATATCAAAACAAAAGTTAATTACATAAGTTAATTATTGCAGAGTTTAAAAAAGGGCTACATTGGCGGTTGCTTTGAATTTACGATTTTGTTTTTAAAATTTTTCATACCAAATTCTTTCAAAGATCAGTAAATAAATACAAATGTTTTGGATGGAAAAAATAATGACGATTTAATTACTTTTATCTATTTCTATGTGAGTTTCCTGACAGAATTTTGCAAGAGAGTTTATTGACCGTCATTCATAATTTGCCACCATAGTGAAATTGATTGCCTAGAAAGGTACAAAAAGTATTAAACACTTAAATGTTACCGGAATACAAAAGAATATAAAATCTAAACTTAGTTCAGAAATTTGATGAATAATGCTTTTTCCGAACTAATTTTTCGAATCAAATATTCTACAAACGACATGGAAAAAACGGAATGTGTTTCATTTTCGTCAAAAAAATTGTTGGGAGGTCAACTGGAATAGTCTTTAAATGGAGGTAACATTAGTATTGAGCCTATGGGAATAAATTTCGTTCCATGAAAAAATAGTCGTTCAGGGAGATGGTCGCTTATTAGAGGTGGAGATTTCACTGTAGTTATTTGAAGATATTTCACTAAATATCCGTATGATTGGAGATTGGTGATTTCTGTTCGATAATTTGCCCTTTTTTTGAGTGCAATAAACGGTGCGCGTATTGAAATTTGTTAATTTTACAGGAAAAAACTCTCATATATGAGTTTACAAACCTTTGAATTTATAGTTCCAGTTGTATGGCAAGTAAAACCTCGGCTAATGAATAAAATTCGATGCAGAATTACAGTCATAAGCCGAAATCAAATGAAATTGATATTTTTATCTAATTACAGTGCAACGCTGTTGCATTATGTTAGCGCACATATTCAGCAAAATGTCTGTAAACCTAATTGAAGCCTATTTGTCAAAATAGGGAAAACAATGGTCATTACCCGAAGTATTCATTAGCCGTGGTATTAGTGTACATATTTTTATAATAAATGTCGAGTGTTTCAAATTTTATTTTTTAAACTTCTTGTATTTATAAGAAAAAACATCTTAAAAGAAAATCTGTAAAATGTTCCAATGATACACCACGTTTAAAATTAGAAAAATATATCCTGAATTGTTAGCTTTACGCATAAGATTCAATATCTTAAACGCTATCTTTATATTTCTTCAAATTTTTGCAAAGCAATCGGTATAATTCAGCTTTTTGATATTTCCCAGCATTATTTTCGACTAACGTTTCATATTCAAAATTGATAACGATCACAGAAATCTGCATATGAAAGTCGCCATTCTATATTTTATTGAAAAGTATATTGAAAGTAGTCGCACTTTAGAGATTTTTTACAGCAATGAATCTTTTTAATAAGAGAGTATTAAAATTTAAAATTGCTTCATTTCCATGTAAATAAGAAGTTATAACGAGTCCCAGATATTTTTAGCTGATGGTTAATCTATAGAAAAAGCGTTATAATGATTTCAGCATTTATAAAAAGTTTCTATGTGCATTTCTGATTAAAAGAGATATTTAATTCAAAAAAGAGAATAAATAAAGAAAAATAAATGAGATTTTAATTAAAAATTCTAAGATTAAGTTTTCAAGCAATCTTTCCAAAGGATAATTTTTATTGTTCATTAATCAATATGTAATTTTGCATAAATAAATGTATAAAAACCTTTCAATTTCTGAATTAAACTCTTTAAATTTCTTAACTCAATAACAATATTTTTTTATAAAATAAGATGAAGATTATTCGAAAATAGTGGTGCTTAAATTCGGGAAAGTTTTGCTATTACGGTCTCCTTCGAAATGATGGACGACAATACTGCTTGCATTAAAGTTTCATATTCATAATTTTCTGTTTTATTTGTTGTGTTGTATCTTATCTTGTACTAAGTTTCTGTTGTGTTGTATCCAAATATAGTAGTACGTGAAATATTGTGCATTTCATATTGACACTAATCAATGGATAAATGGATAAAACTCCTCCTCTTTTTTTCTTTATTTTGGGAATAACGGATTTTAAGCTTATTCTATTGACGAACACTCTCAGAATTTTCAAGCTCTGTTTTTGAGACTTTCACAAAAGTTTTTCTATACATTTAGCTAACATAATATACAAATGAAATTTTCATAGCCTTCACGCATGCGCAATAAAAATTTATTTAGTAAACCTGCTCATGTTTCATACAATTTTTATTATTTTTTAATTTTGATAACAGGGTATTGTGTACAATGCTATTTGTCATATTTTCAGAAAAGAATAGTATTTCATATTAAGAATTCTGCAAATTATAAGCAAAAAACTTGGAAAAAATTGGCACTGTTTATTTAAAAACCCTAATTTCTCTACAGGTATACATGCTATCTGCATAAAAATTAACACAGTTTATTACAATAAGCCACTTAATCATAATCTATAGTTTGAATTATTTACTACATTACTTTTGACAGGGTCATCCAAAAGGAACTCGTTCTTTTTTAATTTATTGACGGTCCCCTATGGAATTTTGGAAAAAAATCTTCACGGAAATGTATGATCCGTACTATTATGTTTACACACTTCGATTTTCAGATAATCCCTGATATACTTTTCTAGATATTTAAGAAAATATCTAAAATTACAATGGACGGTAATCTTTGGCCATATAGCGTATTAATATTTGAACAAATTTGGTACATGTAGATTTATTTATACGAATTTTATCTAGAAATAACACGTTTATATCAAAGTTGCAAAGTAATATAAATTGTTTCAGAAAAGGCTCTTATTTTGAATTAAATATACTATAGATAATCCAAGAGCGCTTAAAAGGTCCAACAGGGTTGGAAAAAACACAAAAGTACATTTTCGTCTTTCGAGAAAGGCCAAGACAATCTGGAAGAAAATTTAGAAAGAACGCCACGGAACGGTGATAATAACGTAGCAGTTCACCGGGAAAGTCTTCAGAAGAAATAATGTTCACACACGCCACTCCTAGTCTTTCGCCAAAACCTACAAAAAAGAAAAAAGAATTTTTTCAGACTATAAAGTAATTAGGTCATTTTTCGGACACAAATGTTATTTAGTAGAATATAAGCAACTGTAAATGTGTATTAAGCCTAATAAGTAATAAGTAATTTATGATATTTCAATCTATTCAAAGAATACCTCAATGACCTGTGAAATTATACGAGTGAATGATTTTAATTTTTATTTAACTGGAAGTTATTCTTTATTTGTTTTTGGAGTGGAAAAAAGGTGTATATTCTTTTAACTAGTTATTTTTTATTTCTCATTTATATAATTTCTCAATTTAAATTTTAAATTTTAAAATTTTCTTGGTTTTTAATTTTTAAACTATTATTATTTTATTCCAATTTGACTTTACAGCTGCAAAAATAATGATGAAATATCGTAGAAACTGCACGTGCGCAGGAACGTGTGCACATTAAGATTTATTTATTTCCGTAACTTCCTAATAGTTATTTGCATTTCAGGTTATGATATCAGCAGCACGTTGTACTTTAATGAGTTAAAACTTATGGTTTGATATTTTCTACAGCGAGAACTTGCTTCTGAAATTAATTTTGACTCAAGCAATTTATCAGGATTAAAGTTATAATAAAGTCTAATCGAAAGCGATATGTTAGGTGACAAAGAAATGGTGAATTATCTCATAAAAGTATTAATGGGACCTCTTGAAACCCTCTCTTCATTTTTGAGTAATAATGTAATATATGTGGTGGCACAATACTTAATACTAAAATTTAAAGAAAATTAAAGAAAATAATTTTTGTAGAATAGCCTATTTTACTAAAATTTAAATTTCTTTTATTAAAAAATATATTATTTTAAAAATCACCTCTACTCTTATAAATATGGATATTTTTGCTTCGATTTTTTCCCAGATTCATTAAAATATGCTACATAAAACTGTGTATGGATTTTAGATGCATGGGAGTTTACATTTAATATTATTTATCTCTCGTATATATAAAAAAATGAAGGAAATTCAAAAAACTCTCAATTTAAATACTAAAAAAATAACAATAATCTCGAATGTTAAATCCATACACAAGAGTAATAAATACACCATGGAGAACAAGAAAAAAAATTCACGCCTCTACCTAAATTAGCAAATTAGCCTTAGTATTTATCGAGCAAGTCAGTTATAAAAATATGAACAGAGAGAAAAATCAGTTTAAAGTTTTCATTTGTATGGGTAATTGCATTGGATCTATCAACAAAATTTACAAGAGGTCGCGATATGATTGTCGTATAGGAAAAAATGAGGTGTCAAAATATTCAGAGTTAAAGAAGCTTTCAGTTAACATAAAAAAAACAAAATCGATATTTTGACTAATTTTAAGGTAAATTCAATGTGTGTTCCCTTAAATGAGAAATGGAAAAATGATACTAATCAAGAAAATAAACAGGTTTCTGAATATTACAGCGATCGGATCAATGAAAAGAAAAAGATTTCTGAAAATTTTTAGTCCTTAAAATACTAAATTATGGGGACGTTTATATTTGGATTTAAGTAATAAAATAAAAACCCTTATAAAGTATATACCAAAGAAAAAAGAATTTTATGATGTTAGACATGCATAATGACGTCGAAATTGATACACAAAATAGAAAATTTGAAATAATTCTCGTTTTCTTTATATCCTACGATAAATTGTGTGGGGTATATTCAGTAATTCAAAAAACAAGATTTTGGTTTTTTGTTATACTTTATGGCATGAGCAGCATTGCTGGAATGAATTCACGTGTACTATTTATAAAAGTAATATTGAAGAACAGTCGAACTGAAAAATTACATTCTTAGGAACACTATCAAAATCCAATAAGAAAGAACATTTTATATCTCGAGCTCAAATTTCGTCTTTGCCTAAAGATGAACGGGATTTTCTAGATATATATCGCTGAAATGAAAATTTCGAAGCTGAAATGTCAAATATGGATATTTATGCACGAAAAAAGAGAATCATTTTACATACGCGGCGTAAAAAGATTTCCTCCAGTTCTATGTGCAGCGAATGCATAAAATTTATCTGTAAACAACATTCAAAGAAAGCAGTTCTTATGCCTGTCATGTGAAGAAAATAAAGCAGATGTAGGTTTTGATTAATTGCATTAGTCTAAAGACATTATTTTGTCATTGTTTAGATTTTCATTATCTCTTTTGTAATAGCAGTTGTACTTAGTTTTTCATTCAGATAAATATCTCTTTCAATGCATTTTAACAATTTAAATGTAGGAATGGTATGCAATATTTGTTCACAAATTATTACAAAACTACAGTAGATCCAATGTATGATCTTTAACGAAATCTACTTGGATTAAAATATAACGCAAAAATTGAAATAATTTTATGTGTTGTACAATTTACAACGTAACACCGGCGAAAAATTCATTATAAAAATAGGTATAATAAAAAGTAGGTAAAGTATAATTTATAAGATTCCTAGATTTTATTTAATAGATAATTATGCAAAACAGTTTTACATTAAAAGTTAAAAAAATGATAATCAAAGTTTAATTAATGTAAGAGAGATAGTCTCAATTCGTAAAATTAAATGTTGTCACACTAAACTCGACACTATGAGATTTAATGAGATTTGCCATGGGTCTAATCGACAGATAAAAAAAAAAATCAATGCCACCTGTTTTGCATTTACTTTTAAAATGGCAAAGATTGCAACAACAACATTAAAGTCTACATTACATGATGCAATATCATCAGAAAATATAACAAAATATCCTTTTCTTGATGTGTTACAAGCATTGTATAATATCGTTAAACTATTCTTAATATCAACAAAAACACAAAATTCCAACCTTCCTACATTATCTATGTACGCAAACTTGAAGCAATTACTTTTACTTTATAAAACATTTATATGAAATTCTTTATCTTTTAAATTAATTCATCAACAGCACTGTAAAACCTTTAGACGTTTGTTTATTATTAAATTTTGCTAATACAAAATAATTTTATTTTAGTTTCACACGCTTCATAGAATCCAGTTTTTCGGGGGTCAAACGCATTTTTAAGAAAGTTACATATTCTAATCTTGTAAAGAATTATAAATCTAAAATATTTTGTTAAAGGGTTAATACTGATATTTGCCACAAAGAATTATTCTAACAAATCTATTCCGTAGTGAAAATTTTGTTGTATATTTAGACTTAGCCTCAAATGATTAAAATAATTAATTTAACTCATTACAAGGAGGAAATTGTGTCAAACATGAAAAAAAAATGGATTTAATTTTTGTTTATTATTATGAAAATTAGATTTGAAATAGGTTGTTTTGTATAGAAAAAACACAAAATTTTAAACGCAGTAATGACTATTTTTAATATTTTCACACACATAAGAAAAAATAATAAGGTACCCTGGGGTAATAACGCCAGACGGGGTAATAACGCCAAGTGCTAATATTTTGCATAATTATGAAATAATCTGGTAAATGACACCCATGTGCTCTGCGCAGAAGGGTTTTGAGTCATATAAATTGTAAAAAACAGCTTCAAGTTTATTTGTTTAATTTTTAGGTCTTGTTATTTTTACAAGCAGCTAAAAATAACGCTTGATCTAAAATTTGCGAGATACGTTTTGTGATGTGAAGACTATTTTTTTTATCCGGAAATGCTTTGTTAATTACATAAATTTGTAGTACATTTCATGGACTTTCAAAATGTTGTTGAAGATTTTGGATATCTTCTCGAGATAATTTTTAATTTAAAATGTACAGCGCAATAACTATAATGGGGTAATAACGCCAATCCTTGCATTTTTTACCCTGGTTGATTCCCTACAGTGGCCGAGCTACATTCTAAATACTGATTCAAATAAACACAGTTAAAACTGTGCAATATTTCTAATAATTCTACTTAAGCTGTCCTTTTTAAGCAAAATGAAGCTCACGGTCTGATATTCTTTTGCCTCATCCTCCCCCCCCCCCCCCACCACATCTTTATTTTTCTTACACTTTCACAAAAAATTGAACATTTTCAATAGCTTAGGATGCAATTTGTCAATTTCTAGAGCTGAGAGTTTGTAGTTTTAGAATTGGGCAATCTACCTGCAATTATTCCAACTTATTTCATAGTTTTGTTTGCATGGCGTTATTACCCATATAGGTGGGTAATAACGCCAAATAGCATTGGTCAAGAAATCACGCCATTACATTTTATGTATTCATATCTGTTAAATTATTTTTTTTTATATAGATAGTCAATGAGTTGCTGTATCAAATCATATATTTGTTTGAAAAATACAAACTAAAACTGAGCCGTGAAAATTGGTAGAACCTTAACGTGGCGTTATTACCCCAGGGTACCTTACATTTCATTTATATTTTAGTGAACCATTACCATTTACTGTAAAAATCGTAAATTAAAATGAATTACACATTTGCAGAAGAAACACAAAATTGTGTAATACAACCATTAAAATTTCTCCTGCTCAAACTCTATTCGCGAATGGGGCAATTCAAGTATTCGACACAAGAAAAGGATAAAATTGGTTCCGATTTCATAGATTTTTTATGCTTTTAATAATTTAAAAATAGTGTTATGTTATTTAAAGACATAAATGTGTCAAAATTTTTTAATACCAGAGTAATATAAGAACTATTACCAGTCAATGTCAAAAATCATTTGAAATTAAATAATTTTCTCATTCTGATTAACTTACTAAAGAAAAATTGATTGGAGATTTTATTTCACCATGGTTTTATTTAATGATGATTTGCTAAACTGGTATTATTTTAACATAAATAGAATAATAAAACTGCACATTAAGCTTTTGTACACATTCTCAAACACAAATTTGTGAAAAAACGTAAAAAGTACAGGAAGTTGACGCAAGACCCTCGTCATTGCAAGATATTTTTCCATTTATTTGAAGAAATTCCCACATTTGAACTGGAGAGTTTAAAAAAAATGTGACATTTTATACACGACTTTTTCCTATTTATAATGAAAAAAAGACAAATTTCTGTTTTTAATTGGAAAACATTTATATGAAATTCTTTATCTTATTGGAAAAAGTACAATGCAATACAGTTGCCGAAACATGTCTGTGATATGACGAAAATAAAGATAAAGATTGCAGGATTTTAGGAACTTTTTGCGTTACTTGGTAACTCTTCTGTACTTCTGAGGAAATTGGATAATTTAAAGCAGAATTTTCCGTGTTTTAAGGAATAAACAATGGAAAGAAAGTTCCTGTTTGCAGTTTTTTTAAAATGTTTTTTGCAGTTTTAGTGAATGCAAAAATTGTATTATTTATACTGAATGGAACAACACGACTGCTTTCATACACAATCACTTTGTGGTTCAATGGAACATTTGTTATTAGCCCACAATCTGAAATGTTCCAATAGTTATTCAATTCATTTTAAACTGCAGTTAGTCTTATTATAAATTAAATGCTTATTACAAATCCTAAATAACGATTATCGATTGGATAGCATTGATGTAAAGTTTCATAATCCTGATATGTTTTATTAAACAGTTTTAATAGTTTACCAAAAAAATAATTTATTAAACATAGAAACTCCCCTATAAGACTTAAATGTTTTGCTCCTTCCTTTCTAACCAGTCTATAGGAATAAATAAATAAATAAATAAGCAATACACGCATTCTGCCATGCATGTACTGTTATCTATTGGGAAAAACCGAACATTTAACTGATTTACTTTCGGATAAGATCTATTTTTCCCATTAGCCTGCTTTATCAAATCTAATTGAATTAAGTAACATGTTATTTTAAAGCCAACTAGTAGAAAAATGAAATAAAACTCCGACAAGATATCTGAGAAAATAAAATGTTTTTGCTTTAGATAAAACTTACTTTTCATCAACATAAATGATTGAAGTGAAGTCTAAAAAGAAAACAGTTAATAATTCCCATAATTAAACAATTAATTTTTTCTGCCGTCAATCTTAAAATAACTTACAGAGAAAAATTTAACATACTTACATTTAAAATAAATACAATGATATTTATTTTAAAAATTCAGACGGATTGAAACAAATTTTTACGTTGAAAATTGGTAAATAATATGGAATAAAATTATATCAAAATTTTTCAGAAATGAAATATTTTATTTCGTGTAATGAACTGTTTTCCAAAATTCCTAATAATTTAAACACAAACAATAAAATATTGCGAATTGAAATTATTTTATTTGCTATTCGAACTCGATACAGGAAATGTCTTGTTTAATACTGACATTACAAGATAAACATAACGCTTTAAAAATGTTTAAAATTTTAAAATCTGAGTTACATTTACATTTTTAAAATGATTTTTAATAGTTGAGTACTGCTAGAATCAGAAGCATTAAATAACAGTGTAATAATAAGTAACTAAGTAAACAAACTAAAAGTATGTTTATTTCGTTACTGTAACAAGTTCTGTCAAAAAATGAAAAAAAAAAAACCTTTATTACAGATTTTTTAATAGAACTATCGGCTGGTGAAGACCGGATGAGAAAAGTATTATTATTTTATTTTTATCGAGTTATTGTGGTTTTCAGCGAACAAAAATTTTAAATGAAAAAAATCTAAATGTCTGTAATAAAAAAAATGTGATAGGAGATAAAACATAATTTTTATTAGCGTAAATGATGTAAGTGAATGTTGAAAGATTAGAAAAAAAGGTTTATAATTTTGCTTTATCGATTCAATAATTAACGCTCTGTAATATTAAAAAAATATTTCCATTGTAAAAAAATCGCGACATTACTGAAAAAGAGAAAAATATTCTTTTTTTATTTAGAGAATCTGAATAATGTACGACTTACTGGCAAATTGCTCTGACATAGATAGCAACTAAAATCATAACATTAAGTAATAAAAACTAAATATGCCAATAAATTAATGAAAATGTTTCCCGGTATTCTTACGGAATGAGGTCTGTGGAGATAAAATCTTCTAAAGGAAAATATTTTCCTTTATTTTTAGATAGCAAAAGATATTCTAGTACTGAAATGGATACACGAAGTTTAATTTATTAAGACATTAAAAAGTATTTTTTCTTACTTAAGCACTGTGATTTTTAGGGAAAAAAACTCTGAATGCACGCACGCACGCACACACACACACACATATAAATATATACAGGGTCTCCAGCGAATAAGACCCTGATTTCAAAATTAAATTTCTCAAAAACAAAGATCAATAGAAGTATGTGTTAAACGGTCTGTTAATTAGGTAAGCTATAAAAATGTTATACAGAAGTTTTGAACGGTGAATATTTAAAAAAGGTAGTGTTCTGATTGCAAAGAATGCTTGATTTGACATTTTTCTTGTTTTAGATTGTTTGCAGAGAACGAGTTTTTTCGCGTACAGTGCCATATTTTAACGATTTTTGGAATTATTTTTTTGATATTTCGAAATTCTAAAAATATAATTCGAAAAATGTTGTCCTAGTTTTAACCAAATTTTGGTGCTCAGTAGCTGCCACCATCAGATGATGAAATATCCAACATTTGCAGCTTCTTATTGCAATCTTGCTACAACTATTGGAGCTTTCCTTGAACAAGAGCTCAAATGTTGGTACGATATTTCACCATCTAATGGCAGTAGCTACTGAGCACAAAATATTGGTTCAAACTAGGACAAGATATTTAACAGTGTCCACCCGGTATATCCTATAGGATACACATCGTTACAGTTTTTGTTCACGCATATAAATAATGTTAAAAAAAAAGAAATTGGTATGAATGGAGTCTAACAGATAGCAGAGTAAACAAAACAGCAATTTGTTTTTTATAGCGCTTTTATAGCGAGATATGGTTATATTAAAATGGCTTGTCGCAAAAATGCACGAAAACTGCAAACGTAAACAATTCTTCTATGCGTTAAGATATTATTTGTAGAGTCCATTAGTAATAAAAAAGCATTAAACATATAATTATTTCATTTTTTCATTGTTTTTGCAATGCAAAAATGATAAAATAAAATAAAATAAAATAAAATAAAAATTTCTAAGAAATTGTCAAAAAATGTACTTATTGATTCGCAATGTATAATCAAATTTTATATGCAAAAATGAACTTTAGTTTTTTCACTTTTCAACCTTCCTTGGTTATCAGTTTGTCATTATAAATTCATAACTGGAGTCAAACATATATATAAATATACCCTGGGGTCTGAAAATATTAATAGTAAAAAATCCTTATTATTTAAAATACATTTGTTAAGACCAAAACTCGAAGCTTGACCAGTTTATGAATTGACCGGCCAATTCGCGAACTGGTCAATATTATTGGCAAAAACCCGAAATACATAGAATGAACAGATTATTTCGGATTTTGGCCAGCTATTTTGTGAAGTGGCTGGGAAGCCTTGGCGAATGTACGAAGTGGAGATTCAAAGATATCAAGTAGATGGCACTGGAATGCACATGTGATTAGAGAAATGGTAAGAGTGGAACAAAATTGAACTCTGTGGAACAAAATTGAAGATGGAAGAAAAAATCCTGCAAACCAGATTTTCGGCATTTGGCGCAACCTCGCCCTTTGGCTACTTTTATTATTGCTTACTATCATTGTTATTTTAGCCTGATTAAAGCCTAGAAAATACTAAGATTTTTTAAAAATAAAATTAACTACTCAAATTTATATATGAATATTTTAATCGCCTTTTAAGTTAACCTGAACATTTTAAAGTTTATATTATATATTTTTTGATAAAGAAACGAATTTTCTTTTTTTAGGACGAATCAAAATATTATAAATCGTGCATTCATAAAAAGGAAAAATTTTATGACAAAAATTGGACTAAGTTAAATTTCTCGATTCAAACACATTTGATATTTAATTTAAATTCATTATTTAAAATATAACAAATAAATATTTATTGAATTATTTATTAGACTATGATAAATTAAATCACTCAACTCATCGTTTCGCATCACTGAAATTATCCATAGCAGTACTATGTCTCAAAACACCTTTAAATGCATAAAAAACTATTCATTCTCTCATGTAAATTTTAATTAATAGCAGTTTTCTAACATTCCTTTCTTTGCTGCGGGGAGAGAGGAAATCGAATAATGGTTTATCATTAATATTCTAATTTTTTTTAATTTATCAGCAATTAACTTTCGACATTCATGTTTATAATTGATCTATTTAATTGGGCCAAAAAGTACAATAAAACATAAATGTTAACCCCATAAAGCATTACATAAAGACAACTGTTCTTCAATTTCTATGATCACTTTCACTGTCTATGATCGCTTTCCATGAAAACAACTGTTTTTTCACTTTTCTATATATGCTTCAGAAACACTCAAAAAATTAATATTGATTGTTTTGATCTCTAATTTGTATTTTGAAATATATATTAAAATAAATAGAATCATTAAGTGATCGTATATAAATTATATTCTTATTCTGTTAAAAAAAATCTGAAATTCACGAATATATCTTTCCTGAATTTCGCAGAAAAATTCCTTTTTCACAACGAAAGGGTATAAAAAACGGAAATTTTCATGTATTTTCGAGAAAATAAAGAAACGAATGAAGATTTAACGAAACAACGGATATACTCTTTTATCTGCCGCAAATTCTTTTTGAATGTTTATAAAACTGACATGTTGCTGCATACGATTGAAAAAACTCAACGAAAGAATTCTATCTCTTTTGTATGACTTCACTGTAAAAAAGAAAAAAAGGACGATTTTACGGAGATTGTACTGTTAATCGGGATGCCAGTACAATTTACTGTTTTTTAACGGAAAAATTCCCGAAAAATCTCGGAAAAAATGGAAAACTTTCTAAAATTTACAGGAATTTTTCTGTTAAAAAACAGTAAATTGTACTGACGTCCCAATTATCAGTACCATTTCCATAAAATCCTCCGTTTTTTCAGTTGTATGGTGTTGTTGAATCGCAACTGTATTGCTTTTTGTAATCGAGATTAAAGATTATTATTGTATTTCTTACCAACTTTTTAATAATTTTATAATAATAACTTTATACTAACTTTAAATTTCCCAGCTAGAAAACGTTTGCACTCTTTTTGCAAAAAGTAATGGATAGTACAAAATTTGTGCATAAAAAATGAATATTTTTGAATATTTCAAAAGTATACCCTTTTGTGCAAATGGTTTGCGTTTTTTATGCATACAAATTAGCGCATATTTTATTTTTTTTAAACTGTACACATTTTTTGCATGAAATAAGCGAATATTCAAAATATGTGCATATATCTGCTTATAATAAAATCTGAGTGGAGAAAACTTTAGGTAATAAGTCCGTTACGAACCATTCTAGTCTGCAAATCGACCGTAGCTAAACTCTATTTGTCTGCAATGGAGGTTTTACTGCATATTGCATTTTCACAAGATGTTAAAAATCACTTTTATTATTTTTAAATTAACTTCTGGGGAGGTAGTTAAATTCTGTGTGGGATTTAACTTCTGTGGGAGACTTCTAGAGAGAGAGCCTCCTTACATACACACACAACAGCAGAGGAAAACTTTTCTTTCTTCTTTTTCTTAGTAATTAAATATTTAAACTTACACGAAAAAAAATCAATAGCTCTTTAAAAAAAGGAGAAAAGGAAAATTTCGTCCGTTAAAATTTGAAATCTGCAAGGAATGATGTTACCGCCTTCTTAATTCAAGAATGTCTTAAACATGCAATTTAACATGAGTTTTTAACACATAACATTAAAAGAAACAAAACTAAAGTTTAATTTTCATAACAGATTTAGAAGAACATTTCCTCCCCTATCCTTAATGTAAGATTTTTTAATGATTTCCTCTTAGTGTGGAATTATTTTAACTTACTTGAAAATTATAATTTGTTGTGTCTTTAAAAATCAGAAAAAAATAAAATCAGAAAAAAATAAAATTTTGTTTATTAAATTTCAAAACCTAGTAAAACAGATGTGTCATCGCCATCTGAATTAATCACTGTCATTTTAACTCGTTTGAGATAATTTTTCAACACAAAAATTAAAAAACCAATTAATTTCCAAGGTAGATTTAAAAGGAACCGTCCTCGCTCCCCCCTCCTGAAAAAGGAAGAAAATTTATAGCTGCGCTTTCTCTGAATATTTAATTTTTTTAAGTTACTCGAAAGGATTAAATTTACTGTATTTATTAAAATCAGAGAAAAAAATCGTTTGTTAAAGCTTAAAATCCAGGGGCGGTACGGACTATTAAAGCGTAAATTCAACACTGCTTTCGTCTACCTGTTTTAAATAAAAAAAAAAAAAAAAATCTAGCAAATTCTCATGAAGGATAGGGGGAAAAAAGCAGCCCGTCACCATCTCAAAATTCTTAGCTGATCATTCTCTTAGTGTTTCATTTTTTTTAAGTTACTAAAATAAATAAATAAATAAAAAACTGTGCTTTTTAAAATTGATCAAAAAGAAAATTTAGTCAGTTCAATTTGAAAATTCAAAGAGTACATATTCATTAAAAAAAATTTATTCATAACAATCGAATTGAAAATATGTATAACTGATTTCCTCCTGAAGTAAGTACAAAGATTTTTTAATCTTAGTTTTAAAATCTTATTCTCCATCTGAAGCTGATAAATTCTATCCAAAATACACATCAAAATTGTTTATTTCTCTGCAACAAATAATTCACGTCATATTCAGACAATTCCTTATGCAAAATAAGTAAATAAATAAATAAATAAATAAAAATCAGTAATCAGTTATATTAATCAAGCCATTTTCTAATTATACATTTACGACAGAAAAACTTAGAATAAATTAATCTTATTAATTGCAACTGGGAGGAATTATAATGGCATCAATAAATTTGCCTTCAATCCAATGTGCCAAAAAAAAAATTGGCACATTCACGAAATCATTTTTATACGGAAAAGCACGAAATCATCAGATATTACTAATCAAGTGCCAGAGAATGGCGCACATCCTATAAAGTTTCCTGAAAACATCACATATTACCCTTCTGTTATGATCTAGTATATTAGACAATTACTCGATTGTAACTACTTTCTAGATTTTAAAGCTTTAAAAGTTGACAAATTATGCAATTTTTATTGATTTTTTTCCGAGAAGTTTTTTTTTTTTTTTTTTTTGGGGGGGGGGGGAACTAGAAACGCTATTCTATTTTTTGCAGTCTGAAAAAAATATGTAAGTTCGCATACGTTTGCAGATAAAAATAACTTCGTGAATATGGTAGAAAGTAATCAATTTGAATTTGAGAACAACCTTCAAAATTCCTTACAATCCCGGACACATTTCCCAGTTTTTATTTTAAAAGGCTTTCCAACATGAACAAACAGTATTAGCAAGTTTCATTATTTCATAAAATGAAATGAGATAGATAAAGAAGCAATTTAAAAAACTCTTAACACAGTAAAAATTCATTCATCACCTGCTGTCTATATCCAGTAATGTGTGTGACTTCATTTTGCGGCTCTCTATGTGATCGGTGTAATTTATACAGACCGCACATCAAATTAAAAATTAGATAATTAAAAATGACAATAGTAGGAGGAAAATTCATTTCTTCCATTATGAATTAGAGTCAGTCCTTTGTCTCAATTATATTTGGTTTCTCTGTAAATAAAGTCTATTCAAGCCATACTCTACAGGTTGTAGTGTTCCAGAGTGAAACTTTCAAATTTCATTAAGTTTGATGTATCATAATATCATTAAAATGCACCGTAAAAAAATTCCTCTCATAAATCATAATATAAAGGAATTATTTATCCATCACTGTAAACGAGCTATAAACGCTATTTATTCTACATTATCAAGAAAACAGGTTGCAATTCACTTCACTTATGCATAAAAGAAATCAAATTTTGAAAAATCATAACATTAAGAAAATGCACCGCATAGGAATTTTTAGATTATAATGTAATATTTTGTATGATCCAATAAGCGAACAGTAAATTCTACATTCGAGTTTCAATATTGATCACTCCATATTAAACCTCAATAACACACAAAATGACATGGCAATGAAAGGATATTTTGGAGAGTTAGAATACGGAAAGTAAGACAGATAGACAGATAAACCGAATTCATAAATATTTTTCAACTATGTTAAAAAATGTTATATAGAAAAATGATTAAAAAAAATTTCATTTGTTTTTGCATCACAAAAGATTTTTTGGATTTTAAATCACCTAAATAGTGATTAAATGATTAATTATCGTGCCAGTGACTTTCACGGGCTTTGTGGTTGCTTATTTTTAAACCTGTAAGTGTTTGGAACGCAATATTCCGTACACTAAGCTCCAGGTTTCACTGCAACATAAGCAATATTTAAAATAATATAATTATATATATTTAATGAATTATCAATACTTTTTCTAGAATGATTAACACTCTCAAGGATTACATTCATATTTGCAACTAAGTTTTTTTTATACTGTTGAAAGAATCATATTTTTTGAGCATTTAAAACAAAGTGTAGAGAAACAACATTACAATTTTACCCTTTTGCAAGACGCTCAGAGGTGAAATTGTTTGATTCTTATCATTTTTTAAAATAATGTAATTAGCTTTACTCTTGTATTATTTTACCAGCCATTAAATAATGTGAATGTCTCTACTTCAAAAAAGTGGTAGCAATCAAACAAACTGAATTTAAAAATAGCTTCTACACATATCTCGCGCGACACTTAAGGGTTTAAGTAATTGAAGCTGTACTGCAGTTAGATAGTTAGGGTATATACTTTCTATTTTCTGTTGGAAACTCTTTAGATAAAAAAAAAGTTCCACCATAAACAATGTTTTTCTTGTAAAAGTTAAATGCCTTTTTAACAATCCATCCCGATCGTGGAATTTCATGTTAAGCTGTAGGAAAAACCCGTTAGGTTCTTATTCACTGCCTAATATAGATATTGAACTATAAGTTTTTCAGCATCAGGAAGAAGACGCACATTTAGTGCATTTTAAAAAAAGAAAAGCACTGCATTATATTTTAAATACCTTTAAAAACACGATATATTTTGAAAATTGTGCCCAAGTGAAAATTTTGAATTTAATTGTATTTTTGAAAATTCTTAAAACGTGGAAAATTTTTTTAAATGTACTCACTACCTCTGCATATGGTGTTTTCATTTTGATTGGTGAAAACAGTTTTTCGATATTCATATCGTTAATGAGTAATAACTTGATCAAGTTTTCTCACTCTTTTGGCTCGAGATTTAGGGATCGGAAACGAGAAAACTTGCAACGCTGATAAATTTCTTAAGGTGTCAAAACTATGAATAAGTATTCATATATATCAAAATGGTAATAAATCTATCGAAAAAGGAATAGATATATCGAGAACATATCAAAATTGCCGATAAAGAGGAAGATCTATCGAGAAAGTAGTGAAATTATCGATGTAAGACAGAAAAAATTCCCCGCATTTTTTTTTTTTTTTTTTTTTTGGTCATGACGAAAGCTTGCTTTTATTTAAAAATTCATGTAGAATTTAATTTTACAATAATTTTACATATAGATTTGAAAATTTCATTAAAAGATTGATTCATTAATTCCTTAAATCCATCCCATTTAATCGAATGAATTTAAATCTTACATTGATCAACAAAAAGTTTCACTTATTATAATACAAAGTTTCCTCTTATTCCTCTAGGATATGCTCCAGGTGAAAAAAAAAGAGAATTTTTTATAAGAAGAATTCGTAATTAGTTGTTTTTTAACAACGAAGCAAAAAATTTTTTCGTTTCGAAACAAAAAAAGTTTAATTATACTGTTAATACACAATTATTTTTATTAAATTACTAACAATTTAGTAACTATAAAAGTGGTTTCCTTTCTGCAAAAAAGAATTAGTTATCTTAAAACCCAAAATGGAAATGAAATTTATAGGTTAGTTTTTATTTATTATTTATAAATTAGCTAAGGCTTCGTTGGTTTTCTATGTTTTGAATTTGAAAAAAAATATTTTTTTCTATGAAAAGTGTAACGTGTTCAATTAGCAACAGTAGAGAATTATCTTCAATCTTTCGAAAATTTCATTCTGTTAAATTTTGGAGTACCACTTTATTTCCATATCAATTGGTACAAGATTTGCTACAGATTTATTTTTATTTAGTCTACTACAAATTCTATGCATTATTTTTCGTTTTATATTTCAAATACTAATTTACTATGAATATTAGTGGTTAGAAATAGTGGTTGGAAAAAATATAGGGTAACTATGGCCATAATTTTAGATGCAGATTTGGTAACACTTTTTGGACGGATATTTGCTAGCTGGCAGGTTAATTAGTAATTTTTAAAATTTTATATCTGTAAACTTTTGTCGTTACGTCCATTAAAAACAACTAAATTAAAATATGCTTTTTAAAAATTTAAATGAGAAACCTGATATTATTTGAAATAATTCTTTAAAGTTTTAACATGTTGCTAAATTTAATATAGTTTTCAGCAAATTTTTAACATTTTCCAGCTATGTGTGTTTCCTGATGCGTAACTGCACTTAAAAATTAGCAAATAAGTAAGTACAGTTGAACACTTTATTCGAAATTTAAGTGAGGAAGAAGTTATTTCCACAACAGTCTTTAAATCCTTTTGCAAGTAAATTGGAATTTCTAGAAAGTTTCGCTGGGTTTCAATAAAATTTGGGCTTTTAGTTCATTTAATCAGACTCTAACTGTAGTTAAAGTTTAGTAAAATCAATTAATACAAGACTTTCTTTAAATGATAATTTAATTTCTTTTCTATGAAATCCTCTTCGATGGCATTCCTGTGATCAGAACAAGAGTTCTAAAAAACATTTCAATCCGGTAAAGTAAAAGTAGTGCAGTAAATACAGATGCTGTTTGATTATTAGACGATTTTGCTGAAAGTATGATATTTCGAGAAGATGTTTAGAGTTTAAAATTTTTTATTTGAACCCTTATTTTATTAATTTTTATTTCATACTATAATTTGTATCAGTAATAATAATTTTGTGTCATTGACTAGGGTACTTTGCACTATTTCAGCTTCATAGGTTTCCATAATTCATAAAAGATTTTCGATTGATGTAAGAATAATGCTGTTTTGCAATATCTAGCACATAGAGTTTCATAATTGTCACAAATAAATATTTAGAAAAAGTATAAATGATATTACTTTGATTAAAAACTTCTGCTATTTTTTTAGAATTTAAAATTTATTTTTGATGCACAGCTTGTCATTTTATCTTAAAACAGTTCAATAGATTTACGATCCTGTAGATATACAGATGATATTTTTTCATCTTCTTTAAATTCTTCACTGTGTATAAAATAAACTTCTGATTGTGTGTAGAGTTGACTTGTATTTTTTAATTTCCAGCCTTTATTTTTAATTTTCCAATTCACATTAAACCAGCAATAACCACAAACCCTCTTTAAAAAGCGTCGTTGGATTATGTGAAGAATGCTTTGTTACGTTAATACATGCTTTTGATTGCTAAAATTGATTAAATAAATGCATACAACGTCTATTGGGATAGAATTGTCCCATTTTCGTCTAGAAAAGTGCTTTTCGTGTTACTTCTGCAACAAATCATACACGCTGTGATAGACGATAAATTTGGAATGTTTGCTCTTTTTGCAATCGTTGTTGAATATTTTATTTATAGGTGCAATTGCCTTGATTATATTTAAGTTGCAAACATTCTTCTAAATTGTCGGGCTCGTTTTAAAATTAAAGACTTTACCGTACATATTTTTCAAAGCTAATTAATTGTCTTTTATGAACAATGTATTTGAAATTTTTCCATTTACACTGATATTTTTTTGTTTTCATTTTGCTCAGGATTAATTAAATTATTACGGTATTGTATAAGAGTGTGAGCCTTAATCTTAATCGAAGTTACAATAATTTTAATGATGCTTTTATATTCCTGTTGCAGGATCACTATAAAATACAGCTAGGACACTGCACATTATTTGTGCTTCATATAGGTGAAAATGCAAGAGAATCTATGTTAGAATCAAATGGATGTTAGGATATAAAACCAGCATTGTAGCGCAGTAAAAGAAAAAAAAAGGTTTGAAAAGTGCCACAAATCTGAGTTTGAGTTGTAAGATACGTCCAATAGCGGCAAATCACGCGTAACTTAAAAAACATACAATTTAAAGAGATATCAGAATAGTGCATGATTAAAGGGGGGATAAAGGATCTGAGATACTAGAAAAAGCATATTTTTGTGATTTATTTTACAGAGTACCTTATTTATTAATATTTTTAAAATTATTGTACATTATTAAGCAGTATTCTAAGAATATTCTGCTACATTTTCATAAAAAAATATTGATAATTCATCCAGTGGTAGTAGTGAGAACCGAATCACCTCAAAAAAAAGTTTCCTTCCGATAGTCAGAATAACTCACGATTGCTTCATCTGAAATTAAAAAAACCAAAGGGATTTCTTTAGTACAAACGTTTATATCGAATATGAACGAAGGAATTAACAAAATATTCATTTTTGAATTTTTGGTGAAGGTGCAATCAAAAAACTCTGATTTAAACTTTGATTTTCGCCAAAAATTGCTCTTTTTGTTTAATTAAAAAAAAGTTATAAAAAAAAATCCTTCGTTCAGAAACTAGTATTTAGTATGTAAATGAAGTGTGATAAGTTTAGGCGAAGTCGTTTCGAAGAATTTCGAGAAATTTCGAGAAATTTGGACTACCGATTTAAAAAAAAACGTTTTGAGAAAAACACGATCAAAGTTTGATGCATGAATAAAATACAGATTTTTTTAAAACTTACATAGAATCGTCCATTCCAGCTCCATAAAGCAACTCGTCTGCAGCTGCTGCATAATCCAAAGCATCTTTTTGCTCCATCCTACAAAGCCAACACAAAAATACAATTTTAATGGCTTACAGGGAAGGTCTCCATACTGGGCATACTCAGAAGTTTATGAAAAAATACTAATTAAACTACTTATGTATTTAATAAAGGATTAGTCAAAATTAGCGGCGGAAATACCGTATAAAACCTGTAAAAAATTAAAATATTTTCGAATATTTGGCGTGAAAAGACAAAAGAGTCACTCGACTTGGCGAGCAGCCCTTTTCCTAGCCAAAAGCAAGCAATTTTAATGCAATTCAAAATTGTTGGATATTTAGAATTCGTGTAAATGATATTTAATGAATTTAAACATAAACAATGGGAGACTTTAATATATTATATACATATATATGCATATTGTATTACATATATATATATTACTTGTTGAAGTAGTTATTTAATTAATCACTGGAAAAAATGTTTTCATAGATAAAATAAAATCACAGTGAGAAAAATTATCTTCATACATTTAAGCGTATTCAAAAATAAAAGCCAGATGTTTCGATAGCAACAAAATTTAATTGACAATTCTCATTTGACTTTGTGAGCTTGAAACAAATTTAATTAATTTAAATTATTAATTTCGTTTTAAATCTCAAATTTTGATGATTAAATTTGAATATAAATACATATAAATATCGATATAACAAAATTATACTTAAAACACATTAAAACTTACAAAACTAAAGTTATTTAAATTAAATTTGTCCAAATAAGTTCAACATGAAACTTTTTTTTTTCTTGAAGTGTATTTGACACAAAGTATTTTTTGAAATTACATTCCATCGCCAACCGGCGATAAACCGCCAAATAACGAAATTTTTATTATTTTTTTAAGGTTACTGAATGAAAGTTCCGACGAATTTTTTTTATAAACATATATAACCACACGAGAAGAACATTCTGTAATTTTTTCAGATTTTTTGGGGTATGCCCGTATGGAGACCTTCCTTGTTAGTGACGGTCAGAGAGACCGAGCGCCTGGATTATCAATTTTCTATAACTCGGAAAGTTTTGATCCTAATTTTCGAAGAATATTTCGTATAATGTGTAGTATTAGAAAATATAAAAGTAGAAAAATCTATTCTTTGACCTACCCTCTCCCCTTTTGAGTAATAGACTGAGTAACAGACAGACCCACAGACAGGCATTTTCTAAAAACTGTCAAACTTTGTTCAAGACCTTCCGAAACGTATAAATAAAGCGAAATTTTTCACGAATTCAATACTTTCTTCTTGTAAAGGTAGAAAAAAGTAAAAATGATGAAATATAACACATGCTCATAGACTTTTATTTTAAAAAAATTACAAAAAACTTGAAGGTTAATTCCATGTCCATATTATCACATACAGGGTGAGTCATTAAATATAGAAACAATAAGCTATCTCCTTAAATATTGCCCCTAGACCCATACTTCCAATTGCAAAAATTCATAAAAAAGGTGATATTTCTGATAAGATAAGTTGCAACTCCATGGGGGGTCTATTTGAAAAAATACGAAAATTAAATTTTTAAACGGCCCCCGTAGGGCAAAATTGCCAGTTAGAAAATTTTTCCTTATCCATTCCTAAATTGAACAAAAAAAAAAATTTCCTCTCAATATCTAAAAACCTGACTGAGGTATTAAAATCCGAAATTCTCCAAAATTCGTGACGAAGAGTTTTTGGCTAATTTTCAAAGCCAGTGAGGGATAGTCAATAAATTGTATATCATTAAATGTCGATTTAAGACAGTACCTCTCATTTGGACATAACAAAGCAGCATATTGAATTAAATCTAAATTTGTTTTCAAAATATGTTGGTAGTCTGCACTGGAGGTCTGCATGGATCGAAATATCTAGGTCCGGTCCCAAACTGACCCATAGATAGAAAAGTTCGGCCCGGTCTGAAAAAATGTTAAAATCATAACCCGGACCGGTCTGGAAAACAGTTTAAATCATAGCCCGGTTCAGCCGCAAATTTCTTCATAGTTTTTTACTTCGGTGTGGGAAAAAATTGTTTCGTATGGAAGAGTTCTGGCAAAAAATTCCTTTTGTAGCTTTTCGTTTTTTATATTTATACTTTTTATTATTAAAGAAGCGCCAAAGTCTGTAATATATTTATTTTATCAATGAATCTCTATTTATATGTAAATGTTTCACTTATATTTTAATATCGTTAATCCATATCCCATGTGTTGGTGACTTTGAAAAATGTTATACAGTAAAACCATTTAAGACGGAATCAGGTAGGAAAGAAAATATACGTTATAGACAGATGCCCTCCCTAGGAAGTGTAATTGGAGTTTATTTTTTTCTCAGGTATTTGCATAGATCAACATATTTTCCGTTTAAGACAGAATTCAGTCATAGACAGATTTTTTTTCACTGGTTTTATTGTATTTAACTTTTAAGCCTTTGAATATACTATTCTTAAAAAAAATGAATTATAAAGGTTTTTTTGTAAAATTATAGACATTAAAGTCTATGCGTTTTTCGTAAAAATTTCGATTGAGCCGAATTTTATTTATTTTATGAACGTATTAAGTCAATCAGAGACAATGATTTTAATACGGGTTTTTCTCTTTACCGGGATTGAAAATTTCGTCCAGTATACACCTAGGAAGGAGGAAGCAGTCCCCTCCTTTATGAAAAGTCCCCTCCTTATGAATTGTTTCAACGTTAGGCCATTGCCTGGCGAGTCTTCAGAAAAAAGTTACGTCTCGGTCCTGTCCCGGCCTGGGCCCAGATTTTTTAACATCCTCTCCAGGAAGATAAAAAGCCTGAAGTTGTCAGAGCTAAAAAATAGAGACTTAATATCCATCTTAGAAAAAGCATTCTTTATAACTGACTTCATAACTGACGGACATTTAAACAGTACACCTTTTTTCTGCATAATGAATTTTTTCCCCCACTATTACTTGTCTTAAAATTTTTAATTGTTAAGAATTTAAAAAAAATTGAAACGCGTCATTTTTTATCTTTTTTACATTAGTTTTGTTTCGGAAAATTTGAAAAAATATTTACTTTTGAAAATATGATTTTTTTTAAGTTATATTATTATTTCAATAAATATTTTTAATAGTTTTAAAATTAATATTAAAAACAAAAATCCTGGAACAAAAGTAAAATCAGATTTTTATCGTTAATTAAATGGAAAGAAATTGAAATCCTATAAATAAAGCTACAAGTTATAACGATTTTTAACTATCCCATTTAAACCAGTACTAACCACATGAAACTTTTATAAATTGTATGAGAAATTTTAGGATATGATTTTCTTAGCAAATTATAAGGTTAAACATCACAAAAAAAAGAAAAAAAAATCAAAATTCTAACTCAAAAAATAGATTTTTTACGCATTTTCTAGAACTGTTAAAGTAACATATTTTTATTTGAATTGCGCACATTTAAATTTGTGTAATCCCTTAAAACCCAATGAATTTATTAAAGGCTATAACTTTGCGAGTTTTGAAGATATGAAGATGTAGCTTTTTGTGTCTTATTCAGGAGGAGGAATAGCATAAGGAAAGTTTTCCTGATTGGAATTTTTATCCTACGGGGGCCGTATATAAATTTAATTTTCGTATTTTTTCAAATAGATCCCCCATGGAGTCGCAATTTATCTTATAAAAAAATCACCTTTTAAAAAAAAATCAGTTTTTGCAATTGGAAGTATGGGTCTAAGGGCAATATTTAAGGAGCCTATTGTTGATATTTATGACTCACCCTGTATAAAATGCTGAAGCATTTGTAAAACAGGAATGTGACAAAAATATGGGCATGGAGAAGAAGTCATATAAAGCTTTAATTTGTATGCGTAATTGTGTTGTGTGTATTAAGAAAATTTGCAATACTATGCGATATAATTCCCGTATAGTCAAAATGAGGTTTAAAATATTGACAGTTAAACGAGCTTTCATTTAATGTATGTAAAAAAAGAAAATTGGTTTCTTCACCAGTTTTGAGGTTAAACTGTTTCCTTAAAAGTGCTATGCAATTTTTTTAACATTGTTAGATTAATAATGCTATTTTTCGTGCTTTTTAAAAGTTGAAGTATCAAATCTTTTACAACGTTTTTAAAGATGGGATGAAAGATAGTTTAGTAATTAAATAAATATAATTTTCCATACACTGCTTGTTTTAAAATGAAATCTTGCAAGTAAAAAAAAAAAAAGCTACGTGGCATATGATACCTTATACTACAGAAATTTTACAACTGGAAAAAAAATTCTGTCCTAATGTAATATATGCTATACACTTTCTCAGTTCATGTTGCATTTAAGTAAGGGGGATTACATTTAAGTTACTAGGTTTTATACTATGACGTAGGTCGGGCGGCTCCGGGCTCTTGCTCTAGTATGTTGCTTTGCCTGCGGCAAGATGCACCTAATACGCAAAATGAATGTTTTTTAGTCGTGTCGCTTTTCTTGCAGGTGATATAAACTTATAGCACGCGAAATTTCGCTGACACAATTTTATTACAGAGAAGATGGATTCCAATCGTTAAACATGCTTATTTTTAAGGATGATCTAAATCGTTTGTAAAATATCCGAATAGCTTCCCTATCTCTCAATCCTTATAATATAAATTACAATGAAACTATTAACTAACAGTGTTTCAACATTGTTTTTTAATAAAAAAATATAATTTAGAGCAACATGATTAACAACAATATCCCTCTACTAATATCAACATTATCAATTTAATTTCGAATAAGCATAGAAATGGTTATCATTTACTAGCTTGTTTAGAATATTGATAAATGAATCTGAAAAGATATTTCAACAGAGTACGGAAGATAGATAGATGTACACAAAGAAAGACAAAGCTTTTCATATCTCTGTTAAGCATTAGTGCATAAGGGTGATGAATGGAACGTATACTCTAACACACCGTTCACTGAACTGGCTTAATTAGGAAGAATAAGCTTACTTTCTAGTTTTCCAAGATTTATTCTGAAAGAGACTAAGACATTCTTAGAGCTTTACCCTTTTCTAGAAATGATAAGGTAATCCTAAACGAATTGCATTAGTTGAGAATTTCTTGATTAAATCTACTGATTTAGAGTTATATAATATCGAAGAATTAAGTCTTGGATATCGGTTATTTTTAAATGAGCAAACGCAAAGATTGATTTGATCTTTGATAACAATGGGTAATTAAAAATATGAAAAATACACCCAATATTGAGCGTTCTCTTAGTCTATAAAAGTTTACAGCACCCAACTATCTTAGTAAATAACACACTACGTTTAACTATACAATTTTAGAAGAAAACAATATACAAACAATTTATTATTCATTTGAACAACTGTACAATTATCTAAACAAAACAATTTTTTAGAATCGAATTATCCTTAGAAATGGTAAAAAAATTATTATAAATAATACAAGTATATAGTATATTGACTAGTAGCAGCAAAATTTATGTCAATTTAGTAGGTTGTAAGCCGCATTTGGCATCTGTATATGTCGATAATCGGTGTCTATTAAGTTATCGATGTCCTTCTGCAGTACACGGTTAAAAATTTAAAACTTTTGCTGCATTTTCACTCCACTGCTTTTGTTGAATAAGGGCTTTGCAAACATAATGTTATCAACTTTCGGACCCTTTCCCCCTCTTTCCGATATTATACGTTATCATGCTTCGAAACCTTACCCCCCTCCCCGATAATGATATCGTTATCAAAGTGTAAATGTTGTTTGATTTTTAGAATTTATTACTTTAGTTTGGGAGTAGTATACAAAAACGGTTATTTTTTTCATACTTTTATGATTTAAATAAAGATAAGTCAATAAAAGATCACTTTGCATATGAAAAACTGCATATCAAATAACACTTAAAAGAAATAGTTATTATTGAAAAGTATTATATAATAGTTTTTTTTTACATTATTTATTCTACAGTAATAAAGTCATGTTGCATGGTGCCACCCGAATGGAGGAGGGGTAAAGGCAGATAGCAATTCTTATCAACAAAACAAGTCACAATATTCCTTCTCTTCCTCTTTTATTTATTAGTAAACACAAGCTTCGTTTCAAATATACTTCATGTATGGTTTCTCGAGCCGTGATTATATATGCATACATATATGAAGAAGAATAGCAATATCAAACGTTGGAGTATTCCATATTTTGGAATTAAATATTTTATAATAATTTAGTGATTTTAATAATATTTTTGTATTTTCATAAAATTAGATAACAGGCTAAAAAAAGACAACATGCTATTTTGTGCCAAAGACCATGTTACAAATAAAAAAAGAAAATGTTGATTGGATCAAAAATGATATCGATATCAAAAGATAATCCCCCTCCCACTTGAGATATCTTACGCTATCATATGCCAGACCCCTCCTAAAATAATAACGTTATATTTGCACAACCCAATATCTCTATTTTGACCAATGAGAATGCTCCATAATACAGTGAAGCAATCGTTTTCTATAAAAGCGACGGAGTGACTATGCAGCAAAAGTTTAAAATTTTTAACAATGTAGATACTGTCATAAGTGTGTGGATTGATAAACTTGTTCCGTGGTATTTCGGGACAGCTTAAGTCCCTTTTCCAACATGTCCTAAACATTCTCTATAGGGCAAGATCTCTATTGAATGCAAACACAGCGTTACTACAATATCGCTTCAACAAAAATGCTGACTGATACATTTCTTGGAACAACCCGATTTTCTAAGGCCCTTTTTGAAGTTAAACTTCTGTTCGTAGTGCCGTCGAGTGCGTGTTAAAAGTAAAATTCTTTCGAAAACCATGTATGAATAAAGATACTCCAGCTCTAATTACCCATTAATTGACGTAGTATATATACAGGGTGTTTCGCTACCAGACCGAAAAACTTTGAGGGATGATAGTAGACATAAAGACAAACATTATTAAATAGGAAACCATGGGGCGCAAACGTCTTCTGTAGGAGCTAGCGGCCATTAAAGTTTAAGGTCTAAAAATTCAAAAGCTGATAAAAATTAGAAAAAAGGGTCAATTTGTTTGCGGTTTTCTCTAAAATCATTTTTTATATCACGATTTTTAATTTTTTTAATTTTAAAGGTTATGTTCAAAAATTGTCGATAGAGGGAGCTTTAGACTTTAGAGTAACGAACAAATACTTTTTGCCGTTCTTTTGTGCATGGGATTGAAATTATTCTAAAGTTTAGACTTTAACTTAAATTTTAGGCCCAAAATCGGAAACACGGGGATCGGTTAACTAGCGAAAATTTAACTGTGAACCAAGGGAAAGATTTTAAACGCTCATAAACACTGGACAAACTATTCGATTTTGTTGCGGTTTGGTAATTATTTTATTCAAAATGATGTACAGCTTTCATGTCCTCATTTTTTGATAGAGGGCGCTTCCGACACATGTCCGACATTTCAATGGTATTACTCCTGGGTGTTTTACTACCAGACCACCATACTTCCAGGAAGTGTAAGGGGTGCAAAGACGACTCGGAATCACACAGTAATGTAACGTTGAAAATTGCTTTTTTGCATGTTACGTTTAAAAAAAGGCAGAGAAAAAACAACAGAAACAAGCAGAGAAACAGCAACATGTTAAAGTGACAGAACAAAGTTTATTTAGATGCAAAAAGTGTTCGAAATTACGACCAGAAAAAATCCGGCAAACTTGACAGCGACAGTAGATGGCGTTGCGATTTTCTTGCGGTAGATAGCGCTGAACGGTAATGCGCGTGAAAGTTTCTCTCTCGTTGCGCAGCTCTATGTGGTTCCACCACGATCGGGCTCTTCCACATTTTACCAATGATGTTCCCCGATACCTCAACGTACCATATGGAGAGCAGTGGATAAGTCGTGGTGACCCGGTTTATTGGCCTGCCAGATCACCGGACCTATCAAGTATGAGCTTCTTCTGCTGGGGTCACATGAAAAGTTGGGTGTATGAGAATCCCATACCATCAATTAAAGACTTAGCAGCTCGTATTTCTGTAACTTCCAGAAATCTATCAAAGGTTCCAGGAATCTTTCAAAGCGTGAAGAATTACACGCGACGCCGCTGTCAAGCATGTCGAATTGCTTCTAGTCGTAATTTCGAACATCTTTTCTAGTAAAACCTTTAAATAAACTCTGTTCTGTCACTTTAACATGTTGTTGTTTCTCTGCTTGTTTCTGTTCCTTTTTTCTCTGCTTCTTTTAACCATAACTCGCAAAAAAGATATTTTCAACGTTACATTTCTATGTGATTTTGCATCCCTAACACTTCTTGGAAGTTTGGTAGTCTGGTAGTAAAACACCCAGGAGTAATGCCATTGAAATGTCGGAGATGTGGCGAGGCGCCCTCAATGAAAAAATGAGGACACCACAGCTATACGTCATTTTGAATAAAATAATTACCAAGGGAATGACTTACACGCAAACTGCAACCAAATCGATTAGTTTGTCCAATGTTTATGAGCGTTTAAAATCTCCCCCTCGGTTAACAGTTAAATTTTCGCCAGTTAACCGATCCCCATGTTTCCGATTTTGGGCTTAAAATTTGAGTTAAAGTCTAAACTGTAGAATAATTTCAACCCCATGCACAAAAGAATGGCAAAAAGTATTTATTCTTTACTCTAAAGTCTAAAGCGCCCTCTATCGACAATTTTTTAACTTAACCTTTAAAATAAAAAAAATAAAAAATCGTGATATAAAGAATGATTTTAGAGAAAACCGCAAACAAATCGACCCTTTTTTCTAATTTTTATCAGCGTTTGAATTTTTGAACCTTAAACTTTAATGGCCCCTAGCTCCTACAGAAGACGTTTGCGCCCCATGGTTTCATATTTAATAATGTTTGTCTTTATGTCTACTATCATCCCTCAAAGTTTGTCGGTCTGGTAGCGAAACACCCTGTATGTGTATATGTATACAGGGTGATTCTGAATTCATCATCAATATTTGGTGGGGAGGTAGGGAATAGGAAAAGAACACTATTTCACATAGGAAACCAAGGGTCCCAAAGTCTTCCGAAGGAGATAGGCTCCATTAAAGTTTAGGGTCCAAAAATTCAAATGATTATAAAAAACAGGAAAATTGATCGATTCGTTTGCGGTTTTCACTAAAATTATTCTTTATGTCAGTATTGTCTTGAAAATAAATTATAAAGATAAATTTCAAAAAATGACGATAGAGGGCGCTTTAGACTTTAGAGTAACGAACAACTATTTTTTACCGTTATTTTTTGCATCTCATTAAAGGTTTCGTAAGCGTAGACTTAAACTTAAATTTTGAGCTCAAAATCTGAATAGTTGGAAGCAGTTAAGTAGCACAAACTTAACTGTGTTCAGAGGGTTTTAAATTCAAATGATTATAAAAAACGGAAAAATTGGTCGATTGATTTGCGATTTTCACTAAAACTATTCTTTATGTCAATATTTCCTTGAAAATAAATTTTAAAGATTAATTTCAAAAAATACCGATAGAGGGCGCCTTAAACTTTAGAGTAACCAACAACTATTTTTAAGAGCTATTTTTTGTATCTAATTAAATGCTTGCAAATGCTTAGATTTAAATTTTGAGCTCAAATTCTAAATCGATGGAGGGGTTAAGAAGCGGAAACTGAACAGTGTTCAGGAGTTAAAATGTTACCCTCCCCACCCCTCGAACACATTTCAAATTTCCGCACTTAATTACTCAAAACGATGCAGATTTTGAGCTCAAAATTTAAGTTTGAACTTTTACAAGCATTTAATTAGATACAAAAAATAACGGTTAAAAATAGTTGTTGGTTACTCCAAAATTTAAGGCGCCCTCTAACGGTATTTTTTAAAATTAATCTTTAAAATTTATTTTCAAGGAAATATTGACATAAAGAATAGTTTTAGCGAAAACGGCAAACGAATCTAACAATTTTTCCGTTTTTTATAATCATTTGAAATTTGAACCTCCCCACCCACAGTTCAGTTTGCGCTACTTAACCACTCCCAACGATTCAGATTTTCATCTGGAAATTTAAGTTTATGTCTAAGCTTCTAAAAAAATTTTATGAGATGCGAAAAATAATGGTAAAATATAGTTGTACGTTACTCCAAAGTCTAAAGCGCCCTCTATCGGCATTTTTTGAAATTTATCTTTATAATTCATTTTCAATAAAATACCGACATAAAGAATAGTTTTAGTGAAAATCGCAAATCAATCGACCAATTTTTCCGTTTTTTATAATCATTTGAATTTAAAACCCTCTGAACACAGTTAAGTTTGTGCTACTTAACTGCTTCCAACTATTCAGATTTTGAGCTCAAAATTTAAGTTTAAGTCTACGCTTACGAAACCTTTAATGAGATGCAAAAAATAACGGTAAAAAATAGTTGTTCGTTACTCTAAAGTCTAAAGCGCCCTCTATCGTCATTTTTTGAAATTTTTCTTTATAATTTATTTTCAAGACAATACTGACATAAAGAATAATTTTAGTGAAAACCGCAAACGAATCGATCAATTTTTCTGTTTTTTATAATCATTTGAATTTTTGGACCCTAAACTTTAATGGCGCCTATCTCCTTCGGAAGACTTTGGGACCCTTGGTTTCCTATGTGAAGTAGTGTTCTTTTCCTATTCCCTACCTCCCCACCAAATATTGATGATGAATTCAGAATCTCCCTGTATATATGTATATATATATATATGTATATAGGGGAAGATGGGGATACTTGAGCCATTTTTTGAATTTTAATTTTTTTTTATTTTTTATATTTTTTTAGAATAAAATTAAATATTGAAAATGAAAATTTGATATTTTTCCTTTAACTAAAAACCACTTTCAATAAATTTTGAACTATTTTTCTATGCATAATAAATGTTTATTTTTTGTTTTACATCATGGCTCAAGTATCCCCATGGCAGGGATACTTGAGCCATAGTGAAGGGATACTTGAGCCACTACGGAAAAATACCTACAAAAGTAATTTTTTTCGCTTTATTTTTGCACAAACATTTTACAGAATGATAAATTATGAAACGTAAAGTCTTTCAAAACCAATTGAGAAAACGAAGCTAGTAATACGATCATTTTTTGTCGTTAAAACTGGTTGTCGAAGGATAATTTGAACTTGAGTTATAACGACGGTAGAAACATCCTCAGTTCAGAGCCATTTAAATTTGGAATCTGCAATTCTTCGGGCAAATTTCATTTTCAAAATATTAAGCACTTATCCAACAAATATTTTTACAGTTTTCTTTCTGGCATATTTTATTAGTAACCAACCATCAATAGAAGGTTTTCTTTCACATCATCACCATCATTGACAGAATTTTCCTCTAATGATATTGTCGAACTCATGCTTTTAGTTTAGTAACTGTCGGAATTTAAGCCAGATGTATCATTCTACTATTTCAAACACTTTTTTGATTTCACAGGAAAAGATTTTGTCTTCCTCTTTGGCTCCATGTAGGTAAGTTTGAACTGGGATTTTTGTTGCTTTTCTTATTTTTGCGCGCTCTTTTTACCAATTTTTCTTCAATTTTCTTAGTTAAAAAAAAAGTTACAGCAACAGAGGTTACGATTTCAATATAAAATACTAATCTTAATATGTTATATTAAAAAATAAATATTTTAATATGTTGGACGTAACTAATTAAAGTATTAGAGATTATAGCCTGTAAAACCGTTTTAAAAAGTTATTTTCATTTAATGAAAGTTAAATTGAAAACTATGTTTACATTTATCTAGACAGGCTATTTTGTTAGTCAAATCAAAAAATAAAATAGACATTTTCATTTAAAAAATATACATTTTTAAACATTTTTAGGTCGTTATTTTTTTAAGAAAAAAAAAATAAAAGAAAAATTATTCTCCCTTTTCTCCAGAAAAATATCTATTAGTGAATATAAGGATGGAATTTTATTTTTTGTTTGTTTCACCCATGTTTAATTTCTAGTGGGGATGGTTAAGACATGGCTCAAGTATCCCCACTCTCATTGGCTCAAGTGTCCCCACTATCGCTATATTTGTTTCCCAGAGTTTTACTAAATAAAGCATGCAGCAATTAGAACTATTTTAGACTCAAAATACAATTGAAATTATGCTTATTGAATGTATGTATATAGTTGCAACTTTAAACAAAACTTTGATTACAAAAAAACAAAAAAACCATGCACCCAAATATTTACTTCAGATAGGGAAAAGACAACTATTAATCACTATACTTTCCAAATGGTACCAAGATGTGTGATTTCTTTTTTACATGTTCAGAACTATAAATATGTTATCATATTGGCAGTTTTAGAAAGAAAAATTAACCAACTGTAGAGATAATAGGGGTGGCTCAAGTATCCCCTATGCTCAAGTATCCCCACTCTCCCCTACACTGCTCAAAACAATTAAAGGATATTGCAGTTTTAGGTGGATTTTGTAACTGGGAAACTTTTTAGCTGGTTGATACATGGTCGACAGACATAGTAGGTTATATGAGAATAAATTACACATGTTTGGCAGAAAAAAATGCATTTTATTGTGCATTTGTGTACAAAAGGAAAAAAACACAATTTGTGCATACGAGAAAAAAAGAATAAGAAAAGGTCTTTTCTTCAAAGAAAATCATTTTCAGTAGGGGGTATGGTTTCCACGGTCGGCCAGCAACGTTGAACACCTTTGAGGCATGGACTCAATGAGGCTATTAATGATGAGTTGGGGTATTCTGCCCCACTCTTCCAGAAGAGATCTTTCCAGTTCTTGGAGAGTTTGTGGGGGTTGTTGGCGGCCAGAAACTCGTCTTCCTACAGCGTCCCAAACGTGCTCGATTGGATTCATGTCTGGAGAACATGCTGGCCATTCCATTCGAACGATACCTTCCTCGAAAAGAAAATTCTCCATCAGATTTGCACGATGTGGCCTGCAGTTATCGTCCATTAAAATGAAGTTATCTCCGATTGCTGCAGTGTAAGGGACTACAATAGGTCTGAGGATCTCATCCCTATATCGGCGACCAGTCAGAGCTCCATCTCGAATCATGTAGAGGTGAGTGCGCCCGTCAATGGAGATGCCACCATACACCAACACTCCTCCACCGCCAAATCTGACACTTTCGTGCACGAAAGCGGGATTATTTCTACTGCCATGGTCCCTCCAGATGAAAATACGCCTATTATCCGGATGCACAGAAAAACGGGACTTGTCAGAAAACAGAATATTGCTCCATTCATTTCTCCTCCAGTTGACATGCTCGGTTGCCCACTCCCTGCGGTCGCGACGATGCCCTGGTGTTAATCTAACACATACAATCGGTCGGCGAGCATACAGACCTACCGCATGGAGCCGGTTTCGGACAGTCTGAGTTGAAATCGTGGTGCCTGTATCCGAGCGAAGGTGTTGTTGGAGAAGAGTACTGTTCATGTTTCGGTGTCTCCGAGCTGTTAACGCTAAATACCGATCTTCATTGGGCGTTGTTGCCCGTTTACGACCTTGCCCTGGTCTTCGGCCTGCACATCCACTCTCCAAAATACGGTTCCAGATCCTGGAAATGACACTTTGTGACACTCCAATGGCTTGCGCTACTTCGGCTTGAGTTTGGCCCCCTTCTAACCTACCAACAATTCTCCAAGCTTCTGAATCTGTCAAATGACTTCGCTGAGACATCTTACTCATCGAAACAAAGCAATCACTGAATGCCGATCATGCTTGTCTTCATTCTCTTTTATCCAGTTGAAAGTCAAATTTCATTCGCTGCCGCTGAAGCGACGTTTTTGACGTCGAACTCAAAATTTGCATACTCCACAGTTTGAAAAACAGAAAAATTTGCATTTGTGATTCTCTTCTGCTATTTTCGGCAAAAAAAAATTTCGTTTATATCTTTATTTTATATAAAACTTCAAATATCCTTGAATTGTTTTGAGCAGTGTATATGTATTGTTTTTATACATGTTTTAATTTCTTCAGACAAATGTTTTAACTGTTTTTTTACTGTTGACATTTGTCAAGTGTCAAGACCTTATACTGGTGAAGGCCTACTAATTTTCTAATTTCTTAAATTCAATTTACTGTAAAATATACCGAATATTGTTAGTATTTTTTATTTCTATATCTGTGCGTTTAATTTTTTTAATTGTTTAACATAATAATGTATTGATATTAATGAATATATAGGTGTTTTGATTTGTTAATAAAACATAGAGCACTTATTTAAACATTTTCTTCTACACACATACACACACACACACACACACACAACATATATATATATATATATATATATATATATATATATATATTCTTCACACAAAAAAAGGCTGGGTTCTGCCTTTTATAACAAGACAGTTTTAAACTATAACATAAATAAGAAAGATCCTAGGAATTGAAAAATTTATAAAATAGTACGTGAGAATTTCATTGAAAGAAAACGAGACGAAATAGTATTTTTGCTGTTCTTCACCAATGACAAATTCAATCTAAGATGAAATTCTTTAGCTAGTGAGTAATGGCTTCCATGTGAGTCGTTTTGGACGCGATTTACTGAACTATTTCTTGAAGTATTTGGCCTTCTTTTAGATGTCCTGGGAGAGATTGAAAGGAATATATCAAAATAAGGAAGTTGAACGTATAAAACACATGCTAATTTTTTAGTATCTAACAAAACAGTCTGAATCAAATCAGTCTTACTTGAAAACGGCGTGAATCTAAATTTAAAAAAAAATATTGCAAACGTACATATACCATAAGGTTAGTATAATAGTGATTTGATATACAAAGAAATGTATCATTAAAAATAATTTATTGTGTTGATATAAAATATAAAAATTCCAATAAATATTTACTTTGAATAAGATATTTAAACTTCTCACAGAAAATCTTTTATCTTTAGCTAGGTTTAAAAAAAGAGAGAAAAACTCCAATCATGAACTACCCACATAATAGATCAGGATTAGTATTTATTATTCTAATAAATTTATAACTTTAAAAGAAATTTGTATATACAAGATTTCCCAAACTAAATATTGTGAATGTATGACTAGCAACCGGAATTTGATATCAGTGAATTGCTTTCGATTACCTTTGGTAAACAACTATTTCCACATATGATACAGACATTATTCGCAAAATACTTGAATAGAGCCGTCATATAAGATAAATTGTGGACATGATTTATTATTTAACGAAATTTCAGGTAATTAATTGCAAATCACTTCAAGTAAGCTAAAATGGTAAAAGGCGAAAGTACCTTTTGTCAATGAATCATTAATCTATTAACTGAAATAACTATGAGGTATGTGTTTTCGATATTTTTATACTGAAAGTCGTTTGTCTTCTCAAATTTGAAATAGTAATTTTCGTTTTTTTTTTCTTTTACTTTATGACATTAAAAATGTCTGACATTTATAACAATACAGTTTTAAAATTAAATATATAAAAGAAAATTCAAGAAAATATCAGGAATTGAAAAATATATGAAATAGTACCAGGAAATTTGATTGAAAGGGAATGAGAAGGGTAACAAGAAGTGACCTGTGAGTAATGGGTTAAATATTGCACAACAAAATACTAAAAAGGTACGACCGAAAACGGACTTAGATAATAAAAATTATAGTAAAAAAATATGTAGGATTACACATGCATGTTTACGCAATAGAGTATGAATAATATAAGTTAAATGGAGTCATTGATTACTTTTCTAACAAAAGTGCTCAGAGGAATAACGTTTTAGGCAAATGAAACATCAAATTAAAGTTTTGTATTTTCATTTGACCTGAAAGTTATTGAAAACAATAATAGCCAACATTGTTTAAATCTTTTGAATAATTTCATTTCTAAAGTTTGATGCCTCATAGCAATTTTTTGATTTAAGTTATAACTAACATGTATTATATCAGTGTAAACATAATTTAATAAAAAATATGATAGAATAATGTTTTGAATCAATTTTAAACATTAATAAAATATATCGAGCAGAAGATGGAAATATATGGATAAATTTGGTTACACAAACACAAATGTACTTTACAAATTTGTTGAATTTCCTTTCGATTAAATACTTATATTACCTTTCCGAAGAGTGAACCAAGTTTTAACTTCTTAAATTGCTCTCCCTTTCTGTGAATGGTACGGTTAATAGAGACTCGTCCATTGTCAAAGTACTTTGATAACAACCTTGTAATAAATATAACCAACACTAATATTTGCACACACATGAGTTAAACACACACTATGCTGTCGTCCATTATTGTGTGCTCCTATGTTTTCTTATGTAGTCCAGATACGTACGTAGCTCTATGCGGACGTGAATGACGTTTTTCTGAAGATGACGTTTTCCAGAAAGAAGATTTATTTTTTCTAAAAGTGAAGATTCTCTCATTTTCGAGATTTTAATACGATTTATGCATGATAATTGCGAGTTCTTTTATCTAATACCATTTGCGTATTATTATTTTCACTTTAATAAACAACACAATTCTTCTAACGCAGTTAATTTCTTTAACTCTGACCCATGCAAAACAAGTATGTGGCTTAGATATTAAAAAGATTGACTGCCACTGGAATCTAGAAACAAATTAATTTGAATATAAATAGAGGTGTTTTATCATGTGCATTACAAAAACAAAATAATTTAACTCCTTCGGAATGAGCGTCTTTTACATAACTTTTAATCTTTTATCCCCTCCCCTGTTTTATAAAACAGAAATTTTTGGCTAACTGAATTGGGTAAATGCTGAGATTAAATAAGGCAAAATTTATACTAAAAAATTACTGGTGAGAGTAAACAAAGATTTTGTGCAAATTACGAAACACGTATACCGGTCGTTCGTCCTCAAGGGATTATAAACATTCTGGAGAGAACCTATCAGTTTTGAATAAAAATAAAGTGGAAAGCATATTCCCACTATCCATGTAAGGTTAATCTTATTAACATTCCAAATCTTCGAAAATAAAAAAAAAATAATTTGTGAAAATTTTGAAAAATGTAGTGATCGAATGTTTCTATAAATAAAATAAAGGTTTCAAAGTAACTGTAGAAACTGAATAATATTATTAAAACATTTAAACAATTAAAATTTTAATGTACTCAGATGAAAATTACGCAACAGCTGTATGCTACATAATTATGATATTTGTAATCATTTATTCTAATGATTTAATACAGTAAATTCAGACTTAATCACTATTATATGTTTAAAAAAAAATATTTTTTAAAAAATCTTTCTTTCCATACGAATTAATTCAATACAATTCTGTTCCTCAAAAACATTTTTATTTCTTCTCAATTCTGAAAAGTACAGCTTTGGCAGTATTGTCATTTATTATGGGAAAATTTAGCCTCTTTTATAAAGAGTTCTTTTGAAATGATATTTAGCTTGACAAGAGCCACTAATCAGAAAGCTTTTCTTAGAAAGGCAATTGGAAATTGAAAAACATTACATGTATGTTAAAATAAAGAAAATTCCCATTTTCTTGAAAGAATAGTTTAAGATTTGCTAAACTTTTTAGCATTGAACACAAACATATGGAATCTAAGAAGATATTGCTGTTTTGATTGTATAGTGTTTTACAAATGCACTATTTATGTAATGCTAAGTACATTGTTCTTCGATATTACGATATTTGTTTTCGATTTCTTAAGTTATAATCCCCAAACCTAAATTCTATAAGATTTATTTTTGAAGATTTAAGGAACATATTCATATACTGAACATGGTGACTTTGTACGATACACGATAAAGTATAAAAAAATACATTACGTTAGAAGCGAGTCAGTAGAATAAATTTTGAGGTTATAACAGTTTTAGAGAGCCGTTGTTTCTCATCTGGTACATGCATTATAAGATAAAAAATTCTTTGATGTTATTATTACACATATCACAAAAAATCATTCGGTATTATAATGATTCGATATTATGGGTAAAACTGTGACCAATAAATATATAAATAAATAAATATATACATATTATTGGGGGAGGGGGGGGGCTGTGTTTATGACAAAATTTCTGATAGTTTAACAGCTTTCGAATTCTGGCTGCCGGATTTTCTTTTTTTCTTGTTCATTTTTTTTTCTTTTTTTTGTATAATAATCTAGTATAATTTCCTGTGGGAAAAATATCTTAATATTTAGAAAGCCATGCCAGATTTCAGCCAACAAGAAACCCGTTATGTATCTTATAGCATTATTAAAATTCAGTTATTTAAGATAAAAACCCAAGTATAAATAAAGCATTTTAAACGAAAGATGCCCTGTAAAATAATCCATTTGCTATATTATTGTAATATTTATTATATTTATAGGTATAAAAACGTATGGGAATTTAAGCAAAAATAATATTAATGTTAAGAATTTTTATTAAATTCTTTCTAATTTAAATATACTTTTTTTCCAAATACTAAATTATAACGTATAGTAGATAATTATGCATTTAATTCTTAAATACATAAATTCGAAAGTAATTACTATCAATTAGGTATTGAACAAACTGCCTATTACTTTGCGTGTGATAAAGATAAAGATATCACCTGTTAAGAAGTTGTGTCCACAAGAATACACGATGAAATGAATGTTATCAATTACATTCCGACTTTTGACTTTCTTTGACAATGGATATGAAAATATTAAAATGTAATCGCTTTTTGTCACAATACATTGATTGAAATGATAACAGTAAAAGGACGTGCGCTGCCATAACCGTTTCTCCCAAATCACTCTCTCGGTGGGCGTTTTGGAGCTTGTTGAAACGCTTGTTGACAAATGTTCTAAAGCCACTTATATTCTGAATTTTCTTGCTTGGATTTAAAAAATTGGAAATGAAGAACATAGGAATTTTTTCAAGTAGGTGTTTATTTATTTATTAGCTTTAAAAGTATGTTTTGAAAGAGAAATTTTAGTTAATCACTTACAATTGCTCGACGTCCAACATGTCCCCGAGTTTTTTTTTTTAATTTTCTTTCGTCTTCACTTATGACATTTTTAAATGCATGCGCAAGAATTTTAGTAATTAAAAAAAAAACTGGCACATCTTCTTGTAAACTATAAAAATATCTTCACTAAAATTACATTTTCATGTTAAAAAATAATCTTAAAATCGAAATTAAACCAATAAAACACCCCTGACTTTTTAATAACTAAAATAGTCCTAAAATAAGACTTTTAAGAAGAGACTTTGATTAGAGAAAGTAAATGCTATTTACAATTAAAAAATAATATTATTACTAAGATTTATTTAAAGTGAGTTTTTGTGCAACAATATTTTGTGAGTATTATTTATAAAAATCGTATTTTCCATGTTTCTAAAAATTCTTTTGGGAAAAGACTTAGACTCTTAGACTCTTTTATATTTCTTTTTGAGAGTTGAAAGTAAATTCGAAATGCATAAAAACGAACTTATTTATATTATATTATGAATATCAAAAAAGAGTTTATACAGTAATTATTTATATTAGAATGCATACAGTTTTACAACTATTTTTATCAGAATTTTTCACTCATCGCAGGATAATGTTACTAATTCTACAAATAAATGTTGTTACTGTGAATTATGCGACGACTGAAATATTGAATAGAAATTTTCGATTCTGTCAGATTGAAGGAGAGTACGCACGTTCTTATTTTCTTAATATTTTATCATATTTATTAAATAATTGAATGTTTTACATTTGATAAGATATTATTTAGTTGATGAAAATACGTGTTTTTCAATTATCTGTTGTTAGTATGTGGTGGAATGCGAAAAATACGGCCCTGTGAAATATGCCACTGTATAACAAGAGCTAAATAAGTAGGAGTTGCCATTTTCTGACATTAATGGTCTTTAATTAAATAATTTAACTATCTCAAGCTAGACATTTGAAAGAGTCAGGGAAAATTCTTGTATCCCATCTTCTATATATATATAAAGTATGATTCATAAAGATTTAAACAATACACTATTTCCTTAACTATTGCGCCTAGACGCATACTTCCGTTTGAAAAGTTTCTCAATAAAGGCGCAAAATTTTTTGACATAAGTTGCAACTCCGTGGGAGGTCTTTTTGACAACACATCAAAATTAACATTTTACACATCCCCCATACAATGTTAAAAAAATCTGTGAATTCACGGTCAAACTACTGGCGGCAAAGTTGCCAGACATTTAATGTTCCGTTAGTAGATTTTCCGTTTGGGGAAATAAAAGAAAGAAAAACTCCGTTTGAAGAAGCGGTAACTTTCCGATGCAAGGTTTGATTTTGAATGATAATAATTTAATTTAATTTTCAAAACTAATGAATCGATCAATCGTCAAAGAATTCGAACTTTCCGAGTGATTTTGAGCTGCTGTATTACTTTACTTTTTTTACATAATTTACTTCAAGCCGCCCTGATGATCGAACTTTGACCATTTGACAATGGAACAAGCCTTTACTGACTGAGCCAAAGCTGGTGACGCTAGTTTTTACAAGTTAAGTTTTTTACAGCTTTTATCAGTTAGAGGGAAAATCTTCTGCTTTTCAAAGATTTCCTTTCAGATATATTCGTTAAAATATTCATAAACGGTTTATTTTATTTTAGACAGGTGTATAACACTTATTAATTTTTTTAAATCAATTTTAATTTTTTAATAGTTTAAATAAAAAAAATCACTGTTTAAAAAAACTATTTTTTTCGAATGGATGAAAAAAAAAAATATTCATTTTTTACAAAAATAATGCTATAGACAATTATTTTGAAATTGTCGAAAACTATTTATTTTATTTTATTTTATTTTTTGGAGGGGGGAGATTTTTTTAATAAGAAATAAGAGAAAAATAAACAGAAAAAATGCAATTTAAAAGGGATTTTTTATATTTTCATTATTTCATAGCACCTGTGGGATCCAAATCCACAATCTACTCTCACAGGCGATTAGCGGCATGGTGCCTCGACCACTCGGCCACGGTGACCACCTAGATAACGGAGTGTCTCCGTTTTTAGGTGCGTTCGTAATTATGAAAATACGTAGTACCTATTGTTGTCGCTCAGTCCGTCCGTCCGTCAGTCTGTCTGTCTGTCTGTCCGCATATAACAACGCAAAAACTACCCAACCGAATTGTTTGAAATTTAAAATACATAATTATAACATAATTTTGTCGAGTCATTTCAAATTTTATGAAAATCGGATGGATAGATCAATTACAGGGACAATCAAAAGGATTCCGTTACATTACGCTCAATGGGGAAAAAAGTTTCAAATGCATTTTAATCGTTTGAAATTTAAAACATATAATTATTACGTAATTTTGTTGCGTCATTTCAAATGTTAAGGAAGTCGGATGCATAGATCATTTACAGGGACAATCAAAAGTATTCCATTACATTACGGTCAATGGGAAAAATGTTTCAAATGCATTTTAATGATGTTACACTCATTTGAACATAATAGAATTGGTATGAATCTATGAAGTATATACTAAAATATGCATTCTGAACAATCTGTGATGCAAAGAATTTTTATTATTAAATTACAGGGCCACACAAAAGTATTCCACTACATAATGCTATACGGGGAAACATTGTTTGGGACGTGTTTTAATTATATTCAACTATTTCACATTTTATGAATAAGATATACGTTGCTGAGGTGTAATAAAAATTACTTCCTGCATATTTACAGAAACACAAAGATTTCGACTACTACAATGTATCCGAAGTACGCTCTACTATATCACCAAGATCTGAATATATTTTTAAAACTTCGTTATCGTACGAACGCACCTCATTTGCTACGCTTCACGTGCAATTTCCAACTTGTTTAATTCTATTTCCACCCATTTCATTATTTTCAGGAAATATGATGGAGTTTTCTGATTTTTAAAGGGAAATGCCCTTTTGTTGTGAAAAGTGTTTTTTTCTGTGAAATTCAGAAAAAATATATCCGTAAATTTCAGATTTTTTAAAACAGTGTAGGGTAAAATTTCTAATTAGAAAACTTTTTCTTTTCCATTCCTGAATTAAACAAACAAGCAGAAATAAATTGATCTTGATATCTTCAAAATTCACACAGGTATTAAAATTCAAAATTCGTGATTTATACCATTTAAGCATACCTCTGAGCGACGTGATATCAGTTCATTTGAAATGCAAGTTGGGGATCGACTATAAAGTTACATATTATTAAAAGTCTATCTAAGACAATGCCTTAACTTTTAGATATAAAATAACAGCATTTAGATCCATTATTGCATCCTTATCCATTTTAGAGTGAAGAGAAAAAAATTCACTTTTATGTCTGAAAAACTCAGAGAGAAATTAAAATTTAAAATTCGTGAATTAATACCACTTAACCATGCATCTGGGGGATAGGATTTTCAAATGCTAGATAGGGATAATCTACAAATTATATGTCGTTAAAAGTTGATTTAACACACAAAATAGCAGAGTATAGATTTGACGCTAAAATTGCTTTGGAAACAGTCTGCAGGTCTGCACGGTTTGAAATTTCAAGGGTCGGGTCCGGCCTGACCTATAAAAGAAAATTTTAGCTCAGCTTTGAAAAAAAATTTATATCTCAGCCCTAACTCTCCACGGCCTCAATTAATTTCTACAGAATATGGGGCTTTACGCCTATATGGTTTAAAATTGTTTCGTACGATGAGTTCTTATATTATCCCCTTTTTCATGTTTAAAATCTTCATTTTTAAAGAAGAACCTAGGCTGTGATATTTATTTTTTTAGTGAATCTACTTATATGGAAATGTTTTTGTTATGATTAATACTGTTAATCCATGTTTTATGAATTTTTGACGAGTTATCTTCATAGCAAGTTTGAATATATTTTATTATTTCTCACTTATTATTATATTCATTTGTATGGAAAACACAGTTTTCCGTTTAAGACAAGATTTCGTCATATTTTCATGGGTTTTATTACATTTTAATTTTTTTGCTTAGAAACCTGCTATTCTTTAAAAAAGAATAAATTTTAAATTTAAATTTTAAAATAATTGCATTTTAAAAATGTATGCAAAATATTTGGGCATGGCCAAACTTCATTGATTTTTTAAATGGCCAGGCCACGTAGAGACAATGATTTTCATATGAGTTGGCTCGAGACTAGGACTGAACAATTCTGCCCGTGCAGGTTTAGGAAAAATGAAGCTAGTCCCGGCTCGGTCTGGAAAAAAATATATATTAAGCCCTACTCGGTCCTTTAGACAAAAGTAAGGTCCGAACTCGAAATGACCTGAAAGAATGAAGACCAGGCCAGATCTGGTCTGGCCAGGCTTAAGAGTCGTGGATGAAAATGGGATCGATCTCAAACTCAGCCCGCGGGCAAAGACAGTAGAATGAAGAAAAACTTTAAAACGGGTCGGGCCAAAAGAATAAAGACCCTTTTTACTCTGGCTATAAAAAATACGTGTGGCACTCGGGGACTGCCGCGGTAAAGCTATTCCATAGCCTTTTTAATTAACTTATGCAATCATAATTATTTATTTATTTTTTATTTATGCAGTTTTTTTTTTTTTTTTTTTTTGATATTAATTCAAGTTACACTTTTTGAGCGCGATGACATATAATTTTTTTTTCTTTTATTGAATAAATAGAAGTTAATATCGTTTAAAACATATTTATTATTTACAATACATATAGGTTAATCAGGAATTTTTATCATTGAAACTATACGTTTATGGTAGCTGAAATAAAAAACATAAGTTTGAGACTCGATATTCTCAAAATATCTGAAAAATACCGCGTCAATGTCTGCCGAAGTCTACCGGAGGATACCGTGCGGAAGGATGCCATACTGAAGCGACATTGACCGGAGTGTTAGGTTATTTTTCTCGTTACGGAATTTCTAGATCCTTTCGCCGAGCTCAAAGCCCGCGATAAAAGCTATGCAATACCTTAATAAATTACCAAAAAAAAAAAAAAAAAAAATTGGCCGCGCTAAGAAAATTAGATCGCGAGTTATAAGCATTTTAAATTTCCCGAACCTCACCGTGGGGGTCTCTTGACACCAAAAATTAACACTGTCTCATAATAAATTACCAAACAAAATTTGACCGTGATACGAAAATTAGATTGTGAGTTATAAGCATTTTAAATTATTCGACCCTCACCGTGGGGGGGGGGGGTCTCCTGTCACCAAAAATTAACACTGTTTCATAATAAATCACCAAACAAAATTTGGCCGCGCTACGAAAATTAGATCGCGAGTAATAAGCATTTTAAATTTTTCGACCCTCAACGTGGGGGGGGGGGTCACATGTCACCAAAAATTAACACTGTTTCATAATACATTATCAAACAAAATTTGGCCGCGATACGAAAATTAGATTGCGAGTTATAAGCATTTTACATTTTTCGACCCTCACCGTGGGTGGGGGGGGGGGCTCCTGTCACCAAAAATTAAAACTGTCTCATAATAAATTACCAAACAAAATTTGGCCGCGCTACGAAGATTAGATCGCGAGTTATAAGCATTTTAAATTTTTCGACCCTCACCTTGGGCGGGGGGCTCCTGTCACCAAAAATTAACACTGTCTCGTAATAAATTACCAAACAAAATTTGGCAGCACTACGAAAATTAGATCGCGAGTTAAAAGCATTTTAAATTTTTCGACCCTCCCCATGGGGGATCTCCTGTCACCAAAAATTAACACTGTCTCATAATAAATTACCAAACAAAATTTGGCCGCACTACGAAAATTAGATCGCGAGTTATAAGCCTTTTAAATTTTTTGATCCTCACCGTGGGGGTCTCCTGTCACCAAAAAGTAACACTGTCTCATAATAAATTACCAAAGAAAATTTGGCCGCACTACGAAAAGTAGATCGCGAGTTATAAGCATTTTAACTTTTTCGACCCTCACCGTGGGGGGGGGGAGGTCTCCTGTCACCAAAAATTAACACTGTTTCATAATAAATCACCAAACAAAATTTGGCCGCGCTACGAAAATTAGATCGCGAGTTATAAGCATTTTAAATTTTTCGACCCTCAAAGTGGGGGGGGGGTCACCTGTCACCAAAAGTAACACTGTCTCATAATAAATTACCAAACAAAATTTGGCCGCGCTACGAAAATTATATCGCGAGTTATACGCACTTAAAATTTTTTGACCGTCACCATGGGGGATCTCCTGTCACCAAAAATTAACACTGTTTCATAATAAATAACCAAACAAAATTTAGCCGCGCTACGAAAGTTGGATCGCGAATTATAAGTATTTTAAATTTTTTGACCCTTTCCATGGGGGCGGGGGGTCTCCTGTCACCTAAAATTAACACTGTCTCATAATAAATTACCAAACAAAATTTGGCCGTGCTAGGAAAATTAGATCGCGAGTTATAAGCATTTTAAATTTTTCGACCCTCACCGTGGGGGGGGGGTCTCCTGTCACCAAAAATTAACACTGTCTCATAATAAATTACCAAACAAAATTTGGCCGCACTACGAAAGTTAGACCGCGAGTTATAAGCATTTTATCTTTTTCGACCCTCACCGTGGGGGTCTCCTGTCACCAAATATTAACACTGTCTCATAATAAATTACCAAACAAAATTTGGCCGCGCTACGAAAATTAGATCGCGAGTTATAAGCATTTTAAAATTTTCGATCCTCACCATTGGGCGGGTCTCCATTCACCAAAAGCTACATTATCCTATCTTGTTTTATTTTAAGACGATTCTTTTCTATACACATTCTATCAGGAATTTTTATTATTGAAACTATAGATTTAAAGTAACGGAAATAAGAAATATAAGTTTGAGACTTGATATCCTCTAATTATCTGAAAAATACCGCGTCAATGTCTGCCGAAGTCTACCGAAGGATACCATGCCGAAGTCTGCCGAACTGAAACGACGTTAGCCGAGTGTTAGTTTTTTTTTTTTTTTGTTACGGAATTTCTACATTTTTCTCTTTACGGAATTTCTACATTAGGTCGCCGCGCTCAAAGCCCGCGATAAAAGCTATGCAATAGCTTAAAAATCTGAAGATGTGAGAAAAAATTAGAAGAAACGCGAAATCGGCATGATAAAAAAAACCTTGTTTCAAATCAAATAACGGGAATTTAAAATAGTACAGAAAGAAGGTTGGAAGGACAACGTTAAATTGCTTGAGACGTTTAAGCTACAGGAAAGCGTTACTCACCTGCAAGATTAACCCTTTGAGCTCTGGCGGTAGAAATTTCTACCACATAATTTTAATTCCGAAATGCCACAACGGCACCAAAAAATTCAACCAAATTTACTTGGAAAAGGTTTAATGAATTTTTTCGTGTATATCGTTAAGCGGCTTTTTTCTGTTCAAAATACTGGTGCCAAATTGACATTTGGAATTTTGAAAAAAATTTTCTCACCTGAACTCAAAGAGTTGAAAGGATTTTAAACGTTATATTAGGAGTCGATCTTTGTTCAAATTTTTTGATGCATTTTTTCTTATTATGGTGCTTTTCACCATTTCTCGTTATTTAATTGTTATACTTTAAGAATTGTTAATGAGAAAGGTATAAAATTTGGAGCATGTATTTTTCGATTGTTTTATTATCATTTTGCTTCGTTAAATTTGAAAAAAAAAATTTACTTATGCAAATATGATTTTTGAAAAATCAGCTACTCGTATATTATTTTTTTAGTTTTTTTTATTTTAAATATTTTAGCTTTTAAAAAATTATTATTTAAGAAAATGCTGAAACAAAATTGGAATTATAATTTACTCTCAAATTAAATGAATAATATTTAAAATTCGATTAATAATATTTCGCATTATTATGATTTTAAATTATCTTCATTAAGAATCGATTTAAGATTATTTCAAAATCTTTATCAGAAATTTTAGTATATTATTTTGTTTACAAATGGTATGGTTAACCATCACAAGAAAATTCAAAATTCTAACCCAATAAATATATTTTTAAATGCTTCCCTGACCGCCTTAAATAAACATTGTTTCTTGAATCCCACGCATTTAAATTTATATATAATCCCTTAAAATCTGACAAATTGTTTAAATGGGCATGGGCATATATCTGTGTGTTTTGCAGATATCAAGATAAAGTTTTTTTACATTTAACTCAGGTTGGATAAGGAATTTTTTTCTATTTTGAAATTTTATCATTCGACGACAGATAAAAATTTAGTTTTTGTATTTCCTCAAATATACCCGAGCATGGAGTTGCAAATTATGTCATAAAATGTTCACCATTTTGTTATGAAATTTTGCAATCAGAATTATTGTATCTAGAGGCAATAGTTAAGGAAACGGGCATTTGTTTCGATCTTTATGAATTACACTAATTTCTGTATGTCTTTCTGTGTGTATGTGCAAATCTGCCGCACGTAGAGGTGAGGATGGTCCAAGGCAGGACTAAAGCACCCAAAGGCCATAATTTTTATTTTTTGTTAATTAACAGAGATGTTCATTTATAATTTTAATGAACATTACAAAATAAAATACAAAATCACGGCGATGCGGACGGGATTGCGTTCCGTAGATTGAAAACAAAAAGTTGGTAAATGCATTTTTTTTTTTTTTTTTTTTTTTTTTTTTTTTTTTTTTGCATTTTTTGCAGAGCAATTCGACTTAACTTTTCAAAATACGATTAGAAAAAAAAAAAAAAAAAAAAAAAAAAAAAAAAAAAAAAAACGCTTGAATTTTATTTTGTATTTTAATGTTTCTAAAGGTGAGATCTGTTGCGAGGTCGGTCTGGTTTATATTTAAATAAATTGCAGTCCGCTGTACAATGCCTAAGGCAGTGAGGCGCTCGACTCAACTATTGTTTCGATAGATTTTTATTTAAAAAATAAAATCACATAAATTCTAATGTGTATGCTGCGAAAGGCAGTGGGGTCCCCCACATTAAGTTCGTTTTGAAAGATTTTCATTAACGCTAAATTTAGATAAATTTAAGGCTATTATAACGCTTTCAGTCAACATATGACAGGTCATCTAGTATATACATATTTACAGTTGGTTTCAAGTTTCAGTTTAAGCAATATGGAATGTTTTATATGTAAAAAAATTAAGGTTTTTATTTTCGCCTGCTTAAATTTAGCACTGTATCATGCAGGAAAATTTTTTTCTCTAGCACTTCGAATGTATGAATTTAATTAAAAAAATTTTAGTTTTTGGCTATTAGCTTGCATATTTATCAGATTTAATTAATTAATTGATTTGTTTCCTTCTTTTAAGTCTATATAAATTACCCTTGTACTTTGTATATTTTATTTTATATTTGTAATTGCAGAAACACAGATTGTATGCATATTTTTGAAGTTGATTTCAGTTTCCAGTATTTACAATGTTGAATCTTATTTTAATCTTGGAATTTAATGTTTTATTTTTGATTTTCTATTTTAAATCATGTGTTACAGAGCAATAATCACACATTATTAAAAAACATTGTTCTATGAATTTAATTTCAATATAAGGTGGTCTGGTGTAATAACGCCAGGCGGGGGTAATAACGCCAAGTGCTAATATTATGTATAATTATGAAATAATCTGGTAAATGACACCCATAAGCTTTGCGCAGAAGGGTTTTGAATCATATAAATCGCAAAAAAAAGCTTCAAGTTAATTTGTTTCATTTTTAGGTCTCATTGTTTTTACAAGCAGCTAAAATTTACGCTTGATCTAAAATTTGCGAGATACGTTTTGTGATGTGAAGACTATTTTTTTTATTCGGAAATACTTTGTTAATTACACAAATTTGTAGTACATTTCATGGACTTTCGAAATGCTGTTGAAGATTTTGGATATCTTCTCGAGATAATTTGTAATTTAAAATGTACAGCGCAATAACTATAACGGGGTAATAACGCCAATCCTTGGCATTAATACTCCGGTTGATTCCCTACAGTGGCCGAGCTACATCCTAAATACTGATTCAAATAAACACAGTTAAAACTGTGCAATGTTTCTAATAATTCTATTTAAGCGGTCCTTTTTAAGCAAAAAGAAGCTCACGGTCTGATATTTTTTGCCTCATCCCCCCCCCCCACACACACACACCACACCTTTTTTTCCTTACACTTTCACAAAAAATTGAACATTTTCAATAGCTTAGAATGCAATTTGTCAATTTCTAAGTTTGTAGAATTTGTATTTTTAGAATTGGGCAATCTACATGCAATTATTTCATCTTATTTCATAGTTTTGTTTACATGGCGTTATTACCCATATAGGTGGTAATAACGCCAAATAGCATTGGTCAAGAAATCACGCCATTACATTTTATGGATACATATCTGTTAAATTATTTTTTTTTTATATAGATAGTCAATGAGTTGCTGTATCAAATCATATATTTGTTTGAAAAGTACAAACTAAAACTGAGCCGTGAAAATTGGTAGAACCTTAACGTGGCGTTATTACCCCAGGGTACTTTATATAATTTTATAAAATGTAGCGTGTGTAAACTTAAGTTATACATCCCTTAATTATATTGAAACTAGCGGACTCGATAGATGTTGTCCTGGCACCAACTCCAAAAAAAAAAAAAAAAAAAAAAATGTACATAAATATAATAATATGCATGATAAACACTCTTAATTTAATTTCTTATTACAATTATATAAGGAAATTATTTCTCACTTTGCAGTAGTTTTTGAAGTCCGTTCAATTTTTGATAGAAAAGTTTATTTTTCTCTTTTTAGTTAAAAGTTAACGATTTTCTCAAGTCGGTTAATTAAAATCATAATACAGGAAATTTATTGTAAATCATACAGGTATATCAGGAGTGGGGTTCGAACACAATATATCTTTGTTCGAGAACCAGAGTTTAAACCTGGCGCCTTAGAGCACTCCGCCATTCTGTCCGCACTCTATTCAGCGAACTTATTTAACACTTTTAATTAGCAAAAAATCACTAACTTTATTAGTTTTTGCCTAATTACTAAAAAGCACTGAATCAATTTCGATTAAATGTGAATCTAAACAATTCCAGAATCCACTGGAACACACAAAAAAATTCATTAAAATCGGTCCAGTCGTTTAGGAGGAGTTCAGTGACATACACACGCACAGAAGAATTATATATAATAAAGATTTGCATTGAATATTTTTCACTTTGCAGTAGTTTTTGAAGTCGGTTCAATTTTTGATAGAAAAGTTTATTCTTCTCTTTTTAGTTAAAAGTTAACGATTTTCTGAAGTCGGTTAATTAAAATTATAATACAAATAAAAAATTATGTAAATCATACATGTATGTCAGGAGTGGGGTTCGAACACACGATCTCTTTCTTCGAGAACCAGAGCTTAAATCTGGCTTCTTAGACCTCTCGGCCATTCTGTCCACACTCTGTTTAGCGAACTTATTCAGCACTTTTAATTACCGAAAAATCCCTTATTAGTTTTTTCCTAATTACTAAAAAATTACTGAATCAATTTCGATGAAATGTGAATCTAAACCATTCTCGAATCCACTGGAACACATACAAAAAAAAATCATTAAAATCGGTCCAGTCGTTTAGGAGGAGTTCAGTGACACATACACACGCACAGAAGATTTATGTATATATAAAGATGTGGAGTTTAACTGTATTTCTATATATTAATATTGAAATAAACTTTTCAATACCTTACTGTTTTTAACTGCGGCTATATAAAAGTCCTATGATTAATTTGTGTCATGTATGCTTAGAAAATACTTAATATCCGCAAAAAACTCATTTATATTGAGTTTAGATATTATGTATTTTCTTTGAAATCTCTGAGTTCATAGATCATTATAGGGGATTGAAAAAAAAAACCCAGCTATTTCAATATAATTAGATCAGTTGAAAACTTATGTATGAGTTTAATTTATTTGTATACTTTAGCTAGTAGTGTGTATAATCTTTCAAATACGTGAACGGGCATAATTTTTTTTGTATTTTTTCGAATCTGTATAGTCTGTAGATATAGCCCAGCGATTTTGGGAATTCTGAATACATATCTGTATGAATGAAATATTTAAGAAGTTACAGTCAGTTGAATGCCTGTGAGGACCGGCTGAAAATAAAATATACGAAACACAACTGCGATCGCGCTAAGTTCTCTGTCTGGTAGGTGTAAGTAGGATATTCTCGAACAAAGTTTTAAGTTGTAAAATGCAGCTATTATCTTTACAAAAATTTGTACAATTTTTGTTTAGTAAAACTTTAAACCCGTTTTTCTCGAAAGAACATTTTAAGGGATCAACCAATCAACTTTTTTCCTTTTGAAAATTAAGGATTATTTATATGTGAAACAATTAATTTTATATTTAAATATATATATTAATCCATGTTGGCAATGGAAAAAATGGTGCTTTTTTAAAATGCTACCATTTTGCCAAATTTCGTTGAATTTCAATAAAAATGGGTTCCTCCCGCACAACGAAAAAAAAAAAAAAAAAAAAAAAACCCGACGTCGTGCTACTTTTTGAGATGATGAATGGTAGACTCTCCTTAATTTGCAAATGCCTTGAGTATTTTATATTTTACAATGGTTATATAAGGGATATTTCTCAAATAATTTTTTCGAAATAAACTTTTCTACCAAAAATTGAACCGACTTCAAAAGCTACTGCAAAGTGAAAAATAATTTTTTTACAGAATAGTATTAAGAAATTAAATTAAGAGCGTAGTATTTATCATGCGTATTATTATATTTATGTAGATCAATTTGATTTTTTGAAGTCGGTGCCAGCCAAGCCAAGTTACATGTAATTTTCCAATAGACACGCATCCAAGTAGCTAAGAGTTTTTTTACGATTTAATATTTAGTTAAAATTTTAACTTTATTCTTTTACGATTTGCATTGGATAATTAATTTTAATTTTGAACTTAATTAGATTAATGGAACGACATGAATATAACATGAGGAATCGTTGAGGTTGTTATTATGTTATTTGATGATGTTAGTTGAGTATTCATCCGGGATAGGCTCAGTTGGACGAGGATTGGCATCTTCAGCCAATACATCTCTGGTTCGAATCTTGGCCCGGACTTTTCTCTACCACTTGTAAAAATTACATCTGTTATATCTTAATTGTTTTATATGACTTAGAAAGCCGCACAACATACCCATATGCGACTGATAATATCACAATCAATTTTAATTGTCATTCTATAGAAAAAATACTATGGATATAAGTGGGCCTATTCAGGTTTCGAGTTGCTTTATTTTTTCAGTTTTTGTAGTAATTATAGTCAAGTCATTTATTTCAATTTTTCAGTCGCACAACGAAAAAAAAATACCGACGTCGTGCTACTTTTTGAGATGATGAATGGTAGACTCTCCTTAATTTGCAAATGCCTTGAGTATTTTATATTTTACAATGGTTATATAAGGGATATTTCTCAAACAATATTTTAAATTTTACTGATTTATTACTTATGCTAGATTACTTATGCATGATTCATTTGCATGAGATATGTTTCGAAAAAAAATCTTTTAAACTAAAAGCTTATTTCTAAGTAATTTAATATTATGTGTTTCTCATCAAGTTTCTTTTAGTGCCTACATCGTTACAGAACATCAGACAAATGTATTCTTATTATACATTGATAGATTACTAGAGAAAAATATCTATGAATTTAATTTTAAAACATAATAACTTTTGAAGTGTAGCTTATAACGTAAATTTTTTAAACATTTTCTCCTATGAAAGGTGTATAGAAACCCATTATTTTGCATTTGTACATTTTAAGATCTGTAAAATTTGTTTGGTTTTTTTCCGAGGAGCTAGAAGAAGAAATCCAATTATATTATACATTTTAAAAATATGTAGAACATTAATTTCACAATTTTCTTTAATTAGGAATCATATTTACAATGTAGATTACTTGAAAAAATACAATTTATTTTAAAGACATGATTACGTTTCGCAATAGTCTGTAGAGTGATTTTATAGGTTGACAATATACGAGCTAAAGAAGAAGATATTGGATAAAAACTTGGGAAGTTTGCCATTATCTTAAATTTCCAATTAGCCTTAAGATAAAATTTCTTTACGTGTCCAACATTTCAGACAGAAAAGTTTATAACAGATCACAAAAGTTCTGGTACAATAACTCTTATAATAGTTCACTAAAGTTCACAAAAAACAATGAGAGATTCTTTGAAAAGATTGTGCTACTTTTACTGCTCAGACACCAAGAAAACACCTGAAAATTGTGATTTTGTATCTCTGATATTTATTTAATCCTCGAAAATTTAAGAGAACTAAACTTACTAGGGAACTGTAAAAAATGTTAGTCACCGATTTTGATTAAATAGGTATCGTGAAGATCTCCCCTTGAACAATAAAAATCTCAATGGAACTACCCGTCGGAAATGAGCCGTTTTCGAGATATCTGATAATTATATCTCGTAGATAGTGCGCACTTACTGGGGAATCGCATAAAAATATAGTTTTGATTTGGTCGAAAGGGGTATTGTTGGAAAGATCTCATCTTGAGGAGTAAAAAACTCAAATGAAGTACACATTAGAAATTAGCCGTTTTCGATATATCCGATAATTTATGTCACGTAGTTAGTGCACACTTACTGGGGAATCGCAAAATAATTTAGTCTCGATTTTGACGAAAGGGATAACGTTGTGAAAATATGCATGCTAGTCCTACATATTTTTTTATTCCTAACGATGAGATCTTTCCAAAGACATAACTTTCGTCAAAATCGAGATAATTTTTTTTCGTATCCCTAATAAGTGTGCACTAATTGTGTGAAAAAAACTGTCAGACATCTCGAAAACAAACCGTTTCCGACTGGTAGTTCCAATGAGTTTTTTATTCCTCACGATGACAACTTTTGAACAATACCACTTTCGTCATAATCGACACTAAAATGTTTTGCGATTCCCCAATAAGAGTGCACATGAAATGAAATTAATCCGAATCAGAATCAATATTGAAATATATTGATGTACAATTATTTACACTACCAGACAATCTGGTAATTCCAAATTATTCAATAAATATGACATTCCAATGATGCATAAAATTTAACAATTCTAATAAAAAATCTAAACATTCCAAAACATTGCGATCGTCAAGGCAACGCAGAATTGGTTGCCACTTAGCATCATATAAATTTCTCGCTCGTAGGTGAGCCATGTCACGTGATCACTTTCATCGGTGGAGATTTCGCAGCACCCCATTAAGTGTGCACTAGCTAAATGACATAAATTGTCGGATATCTCGAAAACAACTCATTTTCGACGGATAGTTCCATTGAGCTTATTACTGCTCACGATGAGATCTTTCCAATTATGCCACTTTTGTCAAAATCGATGACTTACATTTCTTGTATTTCTTTAGTTAGAGATGGATGCTGAAAAGTTGTTGAACTCATACATTTCACTGATTCTAAATTAATTATGGGCGAACTAATGAAATTAAAGAAGTAAAGTACTGTCGAAGAAATAGATGAAGATTGCGAACTTAGGGGTAAGGGGGAAGATTATGACGGTTGGAAAATTAACCAAAGGATTAAACCTTATTGAAGCTAGAATGACGGTTTTTGAAAATATTCATTCAGACGAGTAAAGCGTAGCACCGGCTGGAAGTCGATTTTAAAATTCACTCTACTGTTAGAAAGAGCTTTGAAGAAAAATAAAAATTGTCGGTACAAACTTGCAAGATTTTCCTACATGCTAAAAGACTCGACTTATTTCAAATTCCTGTATTACGAAGGTTAAATGTAACATAAACCATAAATACAAAATAATATTTTTCTTATACTCTGATAAAATTTTACTATTGTACTTTTTTGCTCATTTAAATGCACCACGACGAACGAATCCCTGACATAAGTAGAAGTATATCTGTTCTAAAATTTTACCTGTCGAAAGTAAAAGTTTTAAAATATTTGTATATGAGTATAATACATAATGCGCTGGATACAATAATCTAAAAATATCCTGCCATAATACAAACTCAAAAATAAATTCCTTTATCTTGCTTTCATCTAAAAGTAATCATGAAAGTGTACGGTTAAGAAGTGCTTTAATCCTCCATTATCTATCATAGTAGTCTTCAGTTTAGTTGACGTTAACGTAACTTAATGTCATCTAAAGCGTCAATTTTTATGGACTAACTGTATTTTTTATCTTTTGTATTGGAAACTTGAAAAAAAAAAAAACTTTAAATCTTTTTTATTATCATCAAATTTTCCAGAACTTTAGTTGGAAAATGAGATGAGTGAGGCAGCAATCATTAAGTACGTTTTTCGAAAAAAATGACATTAAGATTATTTTTACTTACACATAACTGTAATAACTTTTGAAAATATATTTAATATAAATACAGAATTTTTTACATCCTTTTGATAAATAAAGCATAAAATTTTATACACTATTTTACAAAGTTTCTTACATTTTAACATAAACCGAGTTTTATTAGCGCAGATAACATGAAATTGAAATGTGTAAGTTTATATATAGTCGCATAACGCATATTTACATACAAATGTTAAGACGAAAAATGCTTTTTTAGAGTAAAAAAAAATGCAGAAAATACACGAAATATTATGGCTCGATAGGTTTTTGTAGTACAAAAAATGAGATTATTATTTTTTTGTTTTCTATAAAAGGCCCCACCAATGCCTGAGATGTTTTACTCTCGAAGCTGCTAGAAAGGAGGGTAGGTTTCGATCCGAATCGCGCCCGTCAGCCTCACTGTTTAGAGTTTTCTGTGGTTTTCTTCGAACCTTGGATAACCTTGCAGAAATACGGGTTAGGTTCCCTTAAAAAGATCCCCATGGAAGGCACTCCCTCAAGGGCCCATATCCTACGTGAAGATAATCAGCCACTATAACTCACTTCTACAGAAGAAAAAGTTAGCCAAAAAGTCTCTTATAACACCAAAGAACCGAATGATAATTTTAACCTTATGTTGCACCCACTGACATTTATGGAGCAGCTAATACTATATTTCGCAATGCCAAGTAAGTGAGTAGAAGAAATAATCTAACGTGTATAATAGTGAAATAGCATTGGAGCATTTTAATACAAAATAGTTACTATAACTGTAATACTGCAGATGCAGTTTGTTTAAAAGAATTACATTGTTAAGACGTGTTTGTCTACATGAATTTAATACTAAATAAAAAAACACTTGGGCACATTTTTTCACCAATTTTGAAATTTACGTCTGTTACGATTTATTTACCAATTGAATAATTGTGTTAAAAGTATGATAAAAAAAGTGTGTGCTAATATAAATACGTATGCAGAATGTACTAAAGTTAAAAAAATATCTTTTGATTTATTCTGTCAAGCTGATTGAAATATCAGATTAGATACCGTGATCATTAAATGTTAGTTGGGTGAATTAGTCTCCCCGAATCGTCCGGTATGGCGGCTTCAGCCATCCCTGGTTCATATCTTTGACAGGATTTTTTTTTATCCAGTTGGAAATTTACAACCGTTATGATCTATTTACCAATTGAATAATTGTGTTAAAAATATTACAAAATGCACTAATATAATTACTTATTGAGTATGTACTACTAGTTGCAAAAAATATCTTCGATTTATTCTATTGAACTGATTCAGATGTCATGATCATTGCAGTTTCTTTGGGTGATTTAGTTTTCCCGAACCGACATGGATGGCTCAGCCATATGCCTTGATGAAATGCGCGGGCCCGGAATTTTTTTTAACTAATTAGAGATTTACAACTGCTATAAAATAGGTTATTTAAAGAAACAAGTGACAGATGTAGATGGAACAGAAATTGCTACAGTTACATAGTACCCGTATAAACACTTTTCTTGTCACCGTCTTTTGTTAATGAGCAATCAAGTCCCAAAGCCAGAAGATTTAATTTTATAGAAGTAAACTGATAACATAAAGTTCGGAATCATTATCACCACATAGGTGGAGTTCATTTGTTAGATTCATTTCTGGTAAAATGTAAAATAATTTGAGAACAAACAAATTGTCCCTTTTTAATATCGTTGGCGTTATCCTTATAAACTGTTGGTTACTGTACTTAAATGTTAGAGACTGTATTATACGATCTGTATTAAACGAATTATAAGATTAACATAGGTGATTAATTGGATGCATTCATCCAAGATACTTCATGCTGTCCCAATCGGGTTAGAATATGTTCGGTATTTTGAACGTTATCCTGATAAGAAATTTTAAATGTTTTGCTTTTGTTTGTGCTTGTAAACAAATTATAAGAGCAAAATACTGGATAATCGAATTCATCTAAAATACAATCAAAATTTCTCAACATTAACAATGCGAAAACACATGCTTGGCGCCAAATGGCGATATTTATCGGATAAATTGGCTTTCAGAATCTGAAAGAATTTTCTAGAAATTCGCAATAGGAGCCGATATACATGATTCAACCAATTAGAGTACATAGAATGTTCTCGAAAACAGAATTCAAACGATCAATGTGCTTAGCATTTTCACACATTTAATCCTACCCCCTATATAAAGACGTTTTTAGGTCGAAGCCAAAAGTTCGACAGAAAATCTGGTGTTTATAATTCAATATGTATCGATCGATTATGAAAATATTTAGAAATATGTTTATATCATCAATATTGATACATTCTACAGATGATAATTTTCTAAAACAAAATTCTTTATAGTAATAGTTTATTGTTGTATCGAGTTGAATATAAAGATAACTTTAGCATTGCTTGGTTTTTCCATCTAGTGTTAAAAAATGACTATTTTGAGAGAAATGGATGATGAAGAACGACATTTGTATTTTTTTCCAATTGGAAATATACCGCTAAAACTAATATTGTAGGATTTTGCTTTTGCTTAACGATAAGGCATAAAGATATACTGTTATTTTTTAATGAAATGGTTTTAAACTGTGTAATTTTAAATGCATCCTTATAAATGATACCTGAGTCATTAGTCTATGTAAAATTTTTCTATTTTTTTTTTGGAGCTAATTCTCATCAAATGTGTACTATTAAATATCCTTTTATATTTATTTATGAAATATATAACTTGTATACACGAAAAAATTGAAAAATGGGTATATAGAGATAGCTGGATAGAAATGCAGAATGATATTTATAACACATGTATTATATTAATGCATTTTATAATTATAGATATATGTAATCATTATAAACTAATACAAATTACCATAAAAATGTAAATATATAAATTATAAATCAATTTATTGAAACTATAATTCGTATAAACCATCATAAAATGCTTTGAAACAGATCCTTATAACAAATGTGACAAGGAGTTGAAAATACAGCAAACATTCGAAAAATGGAAATATTGTGGACTAAGGCACAATCATCAGGCCTATGTTACATTGATTTCGACAAATTACATGTACGGTTTCATCTTTGCATGAGCTATAAAAGGTAAAAAATGCAAAAGAAAATTTACTGTATACAATAAATTCAGAAAAATGTGTGTCTCTGTAAATGCTCTGCACATAACGTAACAGCGAGAACAGTATATATTTTTGTTTATTATTCTTGAGAAATTCCTTTAAAATGATAAAAAGATTTCGTAAAAGTCAACATTTCGGAAAGCATAATTTACCGGAATTTTGGCATTTTTTCTTTTCAAAATTACGTTTTAAGCAAATTTATAGTTATTTCATTTTTATTATAACGAAAGTACTGAAATATAAATTAATTTATTTCGGCTCCAAAGCGAATGTATGTAATTTCTTTCACTCCTGTTTCTTAATAATAAATAATTAAAATATGAATGAATGAAAAGTTTATAGAAAATAAAATATGATTATGAAATTTAATGTTAAATTATTAATTGGATTTTCTTTATAAAAATAAGACAACGAAAGCTTACATAAAAAAGAAATTTTTAAACTGAAAGCAGGATTGCAGTGAATTCATGTTCTTTTAGAGTTAGGAATTGAATCACCGAGCCCCCGAGTAAAGGTCAAGAATTTTATCTTATTCGGTCACATATATCTTATTAATTTTCAATATCAATGTAATTTGTTTTGAATATAATAAACTTTTATTCAAATCATGAAATTTCATGTATGCTATTTCTACTTACGAATGTGAAATAAAAATTATTTTTACACAGTAAATAGTTAATCTCTTTCTCCCTGTACTTATATTTAAGTATATTTGTTTAAATAACATTCTGATACCATAGCTTGCAGTAAAAAATCATTTAGTTTACATAAAAAATCTTTTTAATTACTAATTTTATGCTTTTATAAATAAAATTCTACATTTGATTGTTAAAAGGATACATTTTCCGTAAAATAGACAATGTTTTTTTTTAAACATTTTTTGAAAGATTTTTTTTATATTTGTAAATAGAACGTATTTATTTTCTAAATAAACATATGCTTATATTATACAGTTACATAATAACATACATTTAATGAAAAATTGCCATTGAAAACAAAAACAAATGAAATTTTGAAACAATTTTCCCATATTGCAAGGATTCAGGCAATATCATTAACGACGTATTTAAAATTAGACCATCTGAAACCTTATCATTAGCAGAAAACTGGAAAAATGGAATAGAAAAAAACGTAAATTGAAGAAAATGTTTATTAATTTAGCTCTCATTAATATTTTCTCCGAAATGAAACGCAAATAGAAGATTAAAAACAAAACTAAACTAAACTATGCAACCTGGGAGACTCGGAAATTCTGAAAAATATATCTTTCAAAATTGAAAATTGGAGAGGAGAAATCTAAAGCATAAATATTTTTTCTGTATTCCGAAGATTAATAATCTACGTTAACAATGTTTTCATACTCGCCTCCTCCTCTATAAAAAGAAATTGAAATTTTAGAAAATTGGAGAAATTGAATAACCTTGAATAGTTTGTTATTATACTACAAGAGAAAATTATTAAATAATAATGATTAATTTTGCGTTTGCGTTTTATTTAAGTTATATGCTTTTCCATACGTTCAAAATTATAGTATAAGGAAATTACAAACTAGTTATTCAATATGAGTTAATTATATAGTTTTACTAATCATATCGTATTTTCTATAAATTCAAGACATCTGAAAAACTTAGACTTATTTAACTAACTTAATTAGACTTAATTAACTTTATGAAACACTTATCATTAATAGTAAAGATTTAATTTTCAAGTAAAATATGAAGTTTAAGGAATTTATATTGAATTAACTTTATTAATATATTTTTTTAAAATGAATACGGGAGAAAAAATAATAACCGGAAACGCTCATACATCTATGTTTTGAAATTCGAAACTGAATCAGATATTTTTTGAATAAACTCTAACTTTTATTCTAAAGATAAATAATTAACTAAACTAAACTTTTATTCTAAAGATTACATAGGCCGGCGATGAAAAAACTAGAAGGAAACTGAAAAATGAACTTCATTTATTTTTGCTGCTAATTAAAAAAATAATAAGGAAAATTTCTATCACGTCACGTTTTCTTGAAAATTTTAATTTTATTTAGAGTTTTATGAACATTTCTTCGGCCATACGTCTCATTTTTCATGGGCTTCATGTGGAAGTGCCTTAAATTGAATTACCAGTCATCTCTTCAGTGTCTTTGGATTCGGAATATTCAAAAGTTCAAGGCTCCGATACCGAATATTAGTACTCTGGAAGGTATTCACCTCAGTCCTTCTCTCCGCTTGAACTTAATGATCTGTGTAGGCCTTTCAAAAGAGGCAGTTGAATTGTTGGGCTCAGAATGAAATATAAAAAAATTAGTGGCCAAAAAAATCTATTATTAGTTGTACAGGAATTGAGAAAATATATTTATTAAGTACTTTGAGGAAGAGGAGAAGCTGACGTATTGTTCTGCTGTTCCCGATACTGGAGAGCAATTTTAATATCACCTCCGGTAGAAATGAAGGGAGGCTGTTTATAGATTGATCGAAAAGGAGCCTTAAATCTGTCCTTGATCACGGAAGCTGTATCAGTTGGGAAAATGGGTGCATTTAAAAGAACGCTAAGAAAACTTGTCTCTCATTTTCAACAAAATAAAATATGCAAACATCGGTTCGACCATTTGCGGTTATTTGAAACTTATCTCCATGCTGCTTGGTCAACAAGGCGAATACTCAAAATACCCATGCTTCATTGGTGAGTAGGACAGCCCTGATAAGACTTAACATTAGATAAAAAAGGAATGTGATCTGTCAACAGTGATTTTCATCCATTTAAACTTATAAAAAGTAATCGATTACTGAAAAATCTATTTTCCTAATTAAGAAACGATTTTTTAAATAGATTTAAATGGATAAAAATCACTGTTGCAAATAGTATATGTAAAATTGTTCGAGACAATGCTTTTTCAACTCAGATTTTAGTAAATATATTGATGTCGAAATATATTGATGTCGTATATATATATATATATATATATATATATATATATATATATATATATATATGTATATATATATACGTGATGGGAAAATGGAGACTCTTCTTGTATTTTTCAAAATCTTCAGTTTCGCAGGATCCCCACTAAAAATAATCTTAAGATTATCTGAAGAAATCTCCACTTTCTTCACAAATTTTTCAGAAATCTGAAGAAATTTTGCAGATTTAGCTTTATCTTAAAAATATCTGCAGGATGTTTTAAGATAATCTTTAAAAAATCTACAGAATGGGCCAATTCCCTACAGATTTTATATAGAGTTTTTTTAGTGGGGTTTGTGTTATTTAACTTTCATTTAGCAACAATTTCGGTTCCTAACACCCATAAAAATTTTTGGAAATTTAGGAAATTTGAAAAATTGGCTTAAATTAAATGATTCGTCATGATATAGTTTTATTCAGGAAATTAAATAATATATATCGTGTTGTGTTAATTGTAGTTAAATTACATTCAATTACATACTCTTCATTTCATAATGGTGTTATTGTACAAGATGGTCCACTCTCGACGAGGTTCAACGGCTAATTACTAAATCGTTAGGCATAGAGATATAGTTCCCGTGACAAAAAATGCTTTAAAAGATGTAAAGAAGCATTTTTAAAGGGACAGTGGACCTTTATTTGAGCAAAATCGTTGCAAAAAGGTTTATATCTGTAGTATACCAAAACAGTTTTTTCATATTGAAATATCATTTATGAAGGTTTTAAGAAGTAAATAATAAAGGTAAGTGTATTTATATACTTTAAATCTCTTTTTCTCAAAACTGATTTTTCAATGTTTTTAGATATTTGAAATGCTCCTTGCCAAGTAATTTTAGATCAATATTTATGAAATTGATTAGGAAGTATCCTGATATTGTTTAGAAAGAAATTGTGTAAGCTTTTCAAAGTTCGTCTTCATTAAGATAGTCAAATTTTATTTTTTACTTATTAAAAGGCAAAATTTTGATGAAAATCGATATGGAATTTAGAAAAAAATCTGTAAAATATTAACTATTCAAGAGATTTAAAAAATCTTGCGCAAATTTGCTTATAATATAGTTTTAAGTGATAAAAATGTAAAAGCAAGCAATATATCAAAAATTAAAACACGAGGAGCATTTTAAAATTTCGTTTAAAAATTTAAAAAAAATTAATAAAAAAAATTAATAAGATTGGAAATTTTTTTTGAAAGTGTTCTATATGCTTTTGGTGAAATGTGTATATGAAAAAAATTTCATATTGCTATGATGAAAAAAAAAATAACGTTCACTGTCCCCATAAATTGATTTGAGTCAAGATAAACATTTATTAAAAATTAAGAAATTTAAACATTTATACTGTCCAAGGAACTATAAATGATATTTAGTAAAATATCTGATTAAACTCAGAAGTAATACAAAAAAGTCTCTATCTTCTTTGATTAAAATTTACTGAGTAATAGATATTTAAATTTGAAAGTTTTTTTTAATGCAAAAGAGGGTCATTCACAAATTTACTGGAAATATAATTATATAAACACACACACACATATATATGCAACTTTTTTTAAAAATATAAGCTAAAAAGTAACAAAATGTAGATTAAATGATTTGATGAAAAGCAACAGCTGAAATCCTTTGCAAAATGATACATGTTTTACAAAGCTATAAGATTATCTAATGTAAAACTTAATAAAATTTAAAGTTATCTTGAAACTTTCTACAAATAACTCATTTGGCTGCAATATATAAATGTACATGCTAAATAAATTATTTCAATATTTTAAGCACCTCAAATTTTGGCCCAAATCATCTATGTTCAGTTATAGAATTTTTTTTTATGATTGTTAAATCGTAATTAATTCAATGATATCCCATGATAGATAATGATTCTGGGCTTCCATGGTGATTATTCTAATAAATCCTATCATATGTATCATATGTAATTAATTAATTGATATCCCATGATAAGTGATGATTCTAGGTTGCCAAAGTAATTACGTCCTATTTAAGATGAAGTCATATTATTTTTATTATTGAATTTAATATTAGATAACCGTAATAAATTTTATATTTATTCTTATTTGTATAAGAGTAAAAAAGATATTCCACCGGGATCTGAATACTTATAAAACTAGTTATATTATGAACGCACCTCATTTGCCCCGTTTGACATACAATTTCAAACCTGTTTATTCTTAAAGGTAGATTGAGGTTGTTTGGTGGTCAACTAGATTTAAATTCCCCTCGATTACATAATATCTATAAGCGTGTAATGCATTCATATATTAAAAATATCCCCCCCCCCCATATGAAAGTAATTTTTTGACTTTTTTCATGCATACCTTACATAAACGACGTCTTCTTTTTTAGTTGTCAAAATATTCCGAAAGTACATACCTAATTTACAAATTTAAGTGCTAAAATATTTCCGAAACTAAGTACGTTTTTAACGACTCGCATCAAATGTAAATATTAGAACTATTTTGGTAACTAAAAAAAAATTGGCACCGATTTAGAAAAGTATACAGGTAAAATAAATTAAAATATTAATTTTATAAAATGATATTTTGAAAATAAAAATGCATTTCCCCTAATTTGTTTAACATTAGCGAAGGGAATTTCAAGTTTCATTCACCAACAGCCTTTCTTGACTGGGATGTCTCTTACACAATTTTTTTTTTTTGCGGTCATCACCACTTTTTTAGAGGAAGTTACTTTTAATTGAATACTATTTGTAACAATAATGAATAGCAATACATATATAATATAAATAGCTCTAATTAAATAAGTCATATTTTATTTTATTTATTTTTATTACTGTCGCCCAAAACAAATTTTGCAAAAAAAGATTAAGCCCAGTCAGACTGGGTATCTGAGTGCAAAGGATTAAGTAATATTTTTAAGATCGACCTCCACCAAAACCGATCTGCTAGAATTTTAGAAGATTTCAGAAACTTGATTACATAAAATTGTTTATTAACCCTTTCGAGTCCATTTTTTTCATTTTGAAAACAAAATTAATTTTACTTTAATACTGCTAATCGTATAGCTATCCAAATAGACTTACTGGTGTTCAAAGATTATCTTAATGTCGGAAATACAAAGAATGTACTTATTTTATGTACAATTCAATTTATAAGTATATGATAATAGGCGAAGTAGGAGTTTATTGAGGCGATTGGAAAATATCATATTAGAACAAAATTTAACAGATGTTACATTTTTCTAATGCTTTTTGCATTTAAACATACATTATTCGTTCAGAAAAGTAAGCAACATTTTTAATTTGAAGACAGAAATATATGTATGAATTAAAGGAATCGCTAATGTTGCAAAGAGAATTAAGAAAATATTTATTATTATTATTACTAAATTTCAAAACATAAATAAAGTTATAATAAGAAAGGCATACACATATATTATCATTTCTACATGAAGAAAGCATTAAAATAATTGTTGAGACAATATAATACTCGATGAAAATATATGTACTATTAATAATGCAACAGAGCTGAAAGGAGTAATATAGTTTCGTCAGTCAAAATTAAAAGCAATTATCAATTTTCATATTCATATTCTTTAATTAAAATTGTCAAATCATTTTCATATAATTAAGATATTATTTCTAATGATGTAGTGCAAATTAGACCATATGAAACGCTTATCATTAGTAGAAAAGATGTTAGTCTGACATAAAAACTGAAGTTGAAATAATTTATATTAATGCAACTCTCATTAATATTTTCTCCGAACAGGAAAGCGAATACCAGAGGAAAAAATACTAACCGATGAATCTCTGTAATATTGAAAAAGCTATCTTTTGAAATTCGAAATTGGAAATGATAAATCTTATGCACAAATCTGTTTTTTTTTTATCCTAAAGAATAATTAACTAGCATTATCAATGTTTTCATAGAATTCGAGTTTGCCAGAAAGAAAGCTGTACTCTTTTCAGGAGAGATAAATTAAAATTACTGTTAATCTTAGAAAAATTTCTCATGAAAGTGCAGAACGAAACTAATTTCAATTGGAGCGAATTTCATTTATCTCATTGTTATATAGAATTGCAAGATGCTTTTAGTTAAAAGAAAATATGAAAGTAGAAAAAAAATATAAGAATTTGATTTCGAGTATATTTTGTTTCACGGGAGCTCGTTCGAGACATTGCATTAGTTAACGAATCTTCTTCAAGAGATATACTTAATAATACTTTTGGGATTAGTGGAGGAAAAATACGGTTTTTTCCAATCAGAAGCAGTAAATTTTATTTAAGGCTTTTGGAAATGTATTGAGTGGAAAAACAACCAATAAAGGCTGCCATTTGCAATGCTTATTTTGAATGTTTACTATAATTATTTCTAAATACTTCTACTTTTTTAGAAGAAGTTACTTTTAACTGCATAGTATCAAAAATGCTCTAATTAAATAAAACATATTTTATTTTATTTATTTTTATTACTAGCGCCCAAAAACAAATTTTGCAATGAAAGTTTAAGCCCAGCCAGACTGGGTATGCAATGCAAAGGATTAAATAATATTTTTAATATCTCCCTCCCTCAAAACCGACTTGCTAGAATTTCAGAAGATTAGCGAAACTTGATTATATTAAATTGTTTATTAATACAGTTTCACAAGACAAAATTAAAAGCAATTATCGATTTTCATATTCATATTATTTAATTAAAATTGACAAGTCATTTTAATACAATCAATATATCATTTCTAATGATGTAGGGAAAATTAGACCATATGAAAAGCTTATCATAAGTAGAAAAGATGTTAGTCTGACATAAAAACTGAAGTTGAACTAATTTATATTAATGCAACTCTCATTAATATTTTCTCCGAACAGGAAAGTGAATAGCAGAGGAAAAAATACTAACCGACGAATCTCTGAAATACTGAAAAAGCTATCTTTTGAAATTCGAAATTGGAGAGGATAAATCTTAAGCACAAATCTGTAATTTTTTTATCCTAAAGATTAATTAACTAGTAGTATCAATGTTTTCATAGAATTCGAGTTTGCCAGAAAGAAAGCTGTATTTTTTTCAGGAGAGATAAATTAAAATCATCTACGAAAAATTTCTCATGAAAGTGCAGATCGAAACTAATTTCAATTGAAGCGAATTTCATTTATCTCATTGTTATAGAATTGCAAGAAGGTTTTAGTTAAAAGAAAATATGAAAGTAGAAAAAAAGATAGAAATTTGCTTTTGAGTATATTTTGTTTGAGGAGAGCTCGTTCGAGACATTGCATTAGTTAACGAATCTTCTTCAAGCGATATACTTAATAATACTTTTGGGATTAAAGTGGAGGAAAATACGATTTTTTCTAATCAGAAGCAGTAAATTTTATTTAAGGCTTCTGGAAATGCATTGATTGGAAAAACAGCTAGTAAAGGCAGTCATTTGCAATGTTTATTTTGAATCTTTATTAAAATTATTTCTAAAAAAAAATTCTAAATTGCGTGAAAGTTAGTTTAACTTTAAATTAATAAAATGACTCATCTGAAAACGTATTTTTGTGTTTAACTCATACGATATTATTGTTTTTGTGAACATTTTGTGTCACTCTGACTGAAAGAAAATACAAGTTTATTAATAACGAAGTCCTGAAGTAAAAATATTATTAATTTAAATCAATAAAATTATTCATTTGGAAATGCATTTTTTGAATGTTTATTATAATTATTTGTACATTCTAAATTACGTGAAATTTAGTTTAACTTTAAATCACTAAAATTACTCATTTAAAAATGTATTTTTCTTTTTTGTGTTTAACTCATATTATTGTATTTGTGAAAATTTTATATCACGCTGACTAAATGAAAATACAAGTTAATTAATAAAGAAAATCTGAATTAAAAAACATTTTCACTTTAAAACAATAAAATTACTCATTGGGAAATGCATTTTTTGAATATTTATTATAATAATTTCTAACGCATACGATAATATTGTAGCATTTGTAAAAAATCTAAATTAGTGTGACCAAAAGAAAATACAAGTTTAATTAATAAGGAAATCTTGAAGTATTAACACTCTTAAAACGAAAGAGTGGATTTCGCTTCTCAGAAAAGAGAAATCTATAGGATCATGAATGGGTTGTTTTTTAAACGTTTTACTCGTCTTGATTTAAATTCATTATTTAAATAACTCATTTTGATTTAAATTGCTTAAAAACAACTCGTTCGCTCGAGTTATTTCAACTCTTTACGAGAAGCTGACTTTCAAATCGTAAGATGAGTTAATTTCTGCCTAACTTGAGTAACATTTTGGCTAAAGTTTTAAGAGGGAACGGAAAACAGTTTCATCAATAATTTCACATCCACATTAGAATATTTTCCGGATAATTTGTAAATTCTATTTCGATAGGAAAACAATAATTAATTGTTTTTCTTTATCTAATTTTCGTTCATTTAAATTTTTATTATCTCTAAATACTAAATTTATTAAAAGCGAAATTTAATTCCTTTAAGAGGAGTTTTATTTTGTCAAATGCCTAAAAAATATGATACCTAAATACAAAATTTTGGAATTTTAAAATTAACATGCACAGATAAAAATATTTATTTTATACGGAACTATAAAGAGTTTAACCCTTCACTGCCCAGTGTGCCACATATGGCACATACTTAAAAGCAATATAATTCTCATTATGTGATATGAACTTGGCCAATATGATCATTGTAACGCTGTATGATAGCTGTCAAGAACAGTCCAAAGAATGGCACAACACTTATCTTGTCGATATCAAAAAGCTGCATTTGACAAAAAAAAAAAAAAAAAAAAGAATTTTTTTCTTCTAAAAAAATAAATAATGAATAAATAAATATAACAAGGCAAAATTTAATTTTATTATTTTTACTGAATACTTAAAAATATTGATATAATGAAAGTTATTGAGTGTTAAGCAGATAAAATTAATCAATTTTAGCTTATTTAATTTTAAAATGTAGCAATATTTAAAATATTTAAAATCCCAAATTGTGTATACTGGTTACACGCCATAAAATATCAAAATTTAGCTGAAAATTTGAAATTTAATTTTTAAAAATATTTTTCCCTTTATTAGACCGATATATAGATTTCAAATATGTTTTTATCATAAAAATAGAAAAAGATAATGCAGTGAAGGGTCAATGGCGAAAACATGTACATGTTATCCTGTTTATATTAATTTACATTAGAAAGATTATTTGAGTTGGCTAAATAGCATTAGACGAGAAAACGGTGAGTAAAATGACTTCATGACTATATTTTTCTAAACTTTTCTAATTCTAATTATATCGAAATTATAAATGGCAGGAAAACATATAAAACTTTCGTGCACTCAATTTAGTCAAACTCAAAGAAATTTTATTTTATTTAGTACCTTAGGAACAGGATATGTAATTATCATATTTATAAAGTTTTTACTTTAATTTTCCTGGAGAAAAATTTTATCTCATTGTGAAAAATTAAATGTTTAACAGTAACATATTTCATCTATCTGTAAATATCATATTTCTGGAATTTCTGAGTAAATTTGTCTGGAAGAAAAATTAAATGTTATGTGAAAAATTAAATATGTTATTTATGGTAAATATCGTATTTATGGAATTTTTAAGTTAAATTATCAGTAAAAAAACTTTTAATTTTTGTGTAAATTTAAATATTTAATGGTAGCATTTTTTTCATAAGCATTTTCAATCTTATTGTTTTTTGTTGGATAATGTTTTTGGGCTAACTCATGAATTCAATTTTCATGATAAAACCAAAATTCATTAGTTTTACTCTTTTCACCTTTTTAATATTTTAATTATAGCAAAACTTCAAATAGTACGAAAATGTATTAAATTTCCAAGCAGTGAATTTTATCACTTAAAAATTATTTTATTTCCGGAAATTCTTGACGTACAAATGTCATATTTAGGAATCTTTAATTTATTGTGAGTGCAGTGATTTTTTTAAATTAATATAAGTGAAAATTATTCATGTTTTCTTATTATTATTACGATAAATTATATTAAATTATCATAATTTGTAAATTCGCTTTGGACGACCAAAAAAAAAAAAAAAAAAAAAAAAAAAAAAAATGTGGTAGCAAGTTTTGCTTTTTTGTCTTTCTCCCTCAATTTTTTTAATTTTAATTATATGTAATATAATTATAATATATATCTATATTAATATTATAATATAATTGAATAATATAATTGGCCAGAAAACTAATTCAATTTCCAAGAAGATATTATAATCTCTTAGAAAGGGCTTTTTATTTTACCTAAAATCTAAAAAATGTGATGCATAAACATCATAAGTAAAATATTTTTAAGTTACTTAGTTACTGGAAAATTATAAAGGCTAGTTCCATGGGTTTTGTAGTGTAAGTCACATTACCTTATAATTGCTATGCTTGTTTGCCACCGTTATTTTCAAAAAGTCTGCTTGGCCTTATTCAATTAATGAGAATGTGCCGATAAAATAAATCACATTTTTTTGTACTAAAATACTGGTAGCCAAAAATCGTAGACTGTGACTTACACTACAAGTACTCATGGAAATAGCCTAAAGTAATCTAAAAATAATAAAATATTTAATGGAAATATTTTATAATGGGAATAAGTTAATAAAAAATATACTCACATTATTTTCGTTAGAACTTTTTTTCTATAATTTATACATTCACCTTTAATAGAACAAATATGTAATCTATATATATAATATAAGAGATGCCTGTCTGCCTACCTGACCGCGGATAACGCCAAAATTATAACCCCGAGGTTTCTAAAATTTTTGTCATGTGTGGATGCTAACACCAGAAAGTGCACATCGCAGCGGAATTTTTAAGCTTCAATTTAGATTAAAAAAAATTAAAACTGGGTATTTACTGGGCAAGAGTATATTTGCAGCTTTCCATTAATCCATGGGAATGAAGAGCCAGGTTAGAGTCTGTTTGCAGCTAACCACCAATCCGTGGCTGCGAAGCAGACAGCCAGTGAGAGTAGGCGGTTAATATGAGATTTAATGACAGCATTTTATGGCTGAATGCTAGCAACAAATTGCACATGCATTTGTTAATTTTTACTGTTTTGATGATTTTTTTTTTCTGATTGAGTTACAATCTATCTTCAAAAATGGCACCATCCAGAAAAAATAACGAAATAGGTAATTACTCCTTTTATGTTTTCTTAGAGTTTGTTCCGCGTCGTAAGGTGTGCGTGTGCTCAGAAGATTTTGCATGGAGTAGGTTTTATTGAAGAAAGAAAATTCATAATAATTAAATTAATGCATTATTTTTGTGGTTCAAAACATCCAAAATCAACGACTACACTTCTTTATCCTTCTAAAACGTGGCTCTCGTAACAGAAATACATACCTGTGTTCACTGAGAAAAAATTTTAAATGTTCTAAAATTTAAAATATTTTCCAGATATATTTTTTCTATTTTAGTGTGAATGGAGATTTTAAATATTCGCAATTTGTTTTAAAACATCCATGGTCCCGGGCAACGCCGGGCGGATCAGCCAGTAGTCGTTATTCATTTTCATCATTTTTTATAATTTAATTAAATCCATAATTTAGATGGCATGAAAATGAATTAAATTACCAAGTGGGAAATTTAATTGCTTAATAATTTTATTTTGGATTAATCATTCAAGCTTAAGAAACTTGATGCATAAATAGCTAATTACGGTATATTTAATTGATACTACACTCAAAAAATATTTTTAATTAATATAAAAATAGTGTAATATCTAACGGAATAATTATCTATGTTTTTCCATTCGTACTAAATCGCATAATCTTCTGAATATTTAGTGAATTCACTTTCGATACGAAAATGGCAAATCATTTGGTTTTCTTTTCTCCGCCTTTTAAAATATGTATTAATAATCTCTAAACACTAAATGACACGAAAACTAAATAATTTTTAAAGCGGCGAGTCAATCATACATAAAGACAGTTTATTTCATTTAATGCCTAAAACAAATTGTACAAAAATATCAAATTTATGAAGTTTTTAAGTTACTTTGAAGAGAAGAAAAATTTTAATTAATATGAATACAGAAAAAATATAGATTTGTATACATGTATTCATAAACATTTAGCTATATTACTTTATGTAAGAATATATTGCTGGGATAGTTTTTTAAATTCACTTTTGATGGAAAAACAGTAATTAGCTAGATTCTTTATCTTTTTCCGGGTTTTTTTTCCACGCAAAGTAATCTTCGATAACAGAAAAACTACAGCAACAAACTTTTTTGTTAGTCTTAGTACTTTCTCTCAGCAAACTTAATTTCTTCATTAAATACAGAAAACGAACTAGTAACGTTGGCGTTTTATATACTCTACTTTAATAAAATAATTTTAAGACCATAATTTTTAGAGTTATATTTCGTCATTAAATGTATTTATACAATCGCTTCATTGTGTTCATATATTTTAAAACTGTGTTATCTGATATCGTTTTAAGCTACAACGACACCAGAATTCTAATATAAAATATTTTCCATTTAGTATGTATCGGAAAAATAGATTTTTTTAAAAATAAATTTGTACAGTCGATGGAAAAAAAGTAAATACCCCCTACTAACTCTGGAAAAAATTATCGTAGAAGAAAGTTATTGGTACCAAACAATTTTTATAATTCAAAAACTTATCATTCAAAGAACTTGAAATTTGATGTCTAGGCATAGTTCGAACCAAAACTTTGAAATATCATGTTAAAATGGAGTATTGACATTGAGAAAAACAAAGTAAGGTTCCTTTTTAATACGTTGATGGACCCCTTCGACAAATTTTATATACATACTTTAAAAGTAGACACATTTAAAAGTAGGCTTTATTTCACATCGTTCGGTACCAGGTACTTTCTTCTGCGCTAACTTGTTGAGAAGTTAGTAGAGGGTATTTACACGGTTGTACATAAATTCCGTTCTTATTCAGTCATTTCAAAGTTTTTCTAATGAAATGGCCCTGCGACTTAAATGTTTAAGACATTATTGTTTAATCATAATCTGTGGACATATTAGCAGCAAATTTGCTAGATTAGCCCAAATGTATTTTATATTCGTAGCGAAAGCTTATGAAAAAGAGTTAATATTCCTAATAGCAGTCGATGAGATATGATTATGATGATTTAAACGGCCACAAGTTTTACAATAAAAAATAATTTATGACTGTTTAATTCTTCATATTTCTATCCTCAGGGGATTTTACTTTTGTGATTCAACGATGAAATCCCACTGGCATATTTTTTTATTAAGCAGCAGTTTGCAGTTCGTCACAACAGGAAACATATCCACGTCACAGTGATATTTATGCATGATTCATCGTATTATTACATTACCAACAGTAAGATTTGCATTTTTTTGTTACGTAGAATTACCAATTTTCGTCACAGTGAGATATTTTAATAATGTATGCTCTCAATACAGGGTTCGAAAGCATCACGTCCCCATTCAGGAGACTTCAGGTACCAGGAATTTTGTAAAATACTGGTTATTATATCTGAAGATAGATTTTATAAAAAACTATTAAATAAGGGAAATATTACTTTACAAAAATTCTGGTAAAAGTTGCTTGAAAGTCCTTGAAGCGTACAAACCCTGTACTAATGCATATATATGTGTTACGGATATTGTATATATGATTTTGTTAATAGAGCACGTATAAGGATAAATATTACAGATTAAGTTATTTACCAATTTAGCCATGGCAGGAAACACACTACAGCAAATTGAATAATTGTGTAAAGTGATACTCTCATGCTACTAAAGCAAATGCATTTTCAAATGACAACACATTTGCATTGAGAAACATGGATTATAACGTGGGCCTTGAAACGAAAAAAATAATAAATGTCTAGTGAATAAAAAAATAAAAAATAAAAACGCTACTAAATATTCATTATATCTATAATAATACTCACGTATTTTAGTTCTCCTTTTTAACCGACTTCAAAGGAGGAGGTTATGAATTCGACCTGTATATATTTCTTGTTCATTCATAACTTCCGTAAATATGAACCGATTTTGATAATTCGTTTTTTGTTTGAAAGTGTAAGATGGCCGTGTGGTCCAATTTCAATTTTATTAAATTCTGGTGATTAGAACTTTTTAAAAATAAAAACATTAAAAATTCAAATTCTTTTTGAAGCAGTCGTCCAATTAGAAGCGTTCATGTTTCAGGCTATATTTCTGACACCGATACGAGATCTATTTTCTTCAAAGTGCGAAATCTTGTGTGGATAACGGCCGGGATCTATATAGATTTTGCACTGTTAGTGAAAAGAGATTGATCAATGTGAAAATTTACACTGTATGGAATCTAAAGCTGTAGCTGCATAATCGGTTCACTGTTTGTATAGATTTCTATTTTGACCAATGACAATGCTCTTTCTATCTGTTGATCAGAACTTAGAAGAAAACTTTAAATTTCAGATTCTTTTCCAAGCAGTCGTTTAATTAGAAGCGTTCATTTTTTATACTGTTCTCTTATGCCGATAGATGATATTGCGAAATTTTGACTGGACTGGATTCACATAAATCTTGCGCTATTGGTGATATGAGATTGATCGTTAATATCACAAAATCTACCAGATCCCGGCCAAGTTCTCTTTCGCTGTTAGCGAAATGACACTGGCCAATTAGAAGCCTGCATTTTTGCAAACTTTTCGCTGTTTACTTCAAACAATGAAAATTTTGCAAAAATGCAGTCTTGGTCTATCTTGTTTCGCTAAATAGGGAAAAAATATAGATCGTACACTGTTAAAAATTTGCTGCATTTTGTTGCATACGCACTCCGCCGCTTGTATAGAAAACGGTTACTTGACTGCATTAAGGAGCATTCTCATTGGTTGGAATAGAGATACAAGTGGCGGAGTGCTTATGCAAAAAAATGCAGCAGATTTTTAACAGTGTAGCCACCGTTGCTCAAATACGAGTTCTTTCCAAATCTTAACTGAATCAATTCTCGTATACACCAAAATGGAAGGTCCGCATCGATGCTTAGCGACATCGGAAATAAGTATTGAAAAGCTGAAAATACACCTTTAAACTGCCTGTGTATCAGGGTGCTTTTTATGCCGGATGCAAGGATCTCCGTGGCCGAGTGGTTAAGACACCATGCTGCTAATCGCTTGCGAGCGTAGGAGATTGTGGGTTCGAATCCCACTGGCACCATTGCACACACTCTTTGTGTGGAGCTCCCGGTTGTACTTCTCTTGTTTTGCAATATTACCTTGTGCTATCTCGTCCTTGTATGTTCACGAATTTGTAAGAATAATATGGATTACGTAATTATGTCTGTGTTGTAATAAAGGATCATTCAAGGGTAAAGCCATTGAAGCTTTAGGCCTCAAGCAATCTCCACTTCTGTTGACTATCAATGTCAATGCCGGATGAACATAAAATTAAAGTGCATTTCTATGTGTATCGATAGTGTCTTTAGATTCAGCTTCAGTTATCGAGTTAAACATCGGAATGCTTTCAGATTTTCTTTTTACAGATTTCATCGATATCAAAGTGATAATATAGGGGGATATTTAATAGGCTAAGACGAGTCTAGAGAAAACAAAATGGTGAAATATTTTGATGAGCTTGCCATTAAAATGAAGATAGTTAACTTGTATAATAGTACTTGCCACTCTCATGATAGAGGTAGTCAAGTTCATAGAAGCACCAGTGTTCATTTCCGATGTCGCTATTGATGAATTAGATGACTGCAGATTATTTATTAAATCATGGTGCGTTCTTGATGACATCTTCCTTTTTAGTTTTTATTACTGAAAGAAGGGTATTTTAAAATGTACCAACATATAGAAATACTTTGCTCTGCATTAACACATGGAAGAACTTTGACGCGCCTCTGATTGTGTAAGAAAACTTTACTGATGAATTTTCAGCTTTTCGACGACCTCTTTCGATGTCCGTAGATTTCAATATCCACATTAAAGTTTGTTGTTTAAAAATATATATATTAAACGACATTGTAAGTTGCTTTGGAAGAGCTGAAAATCAAATAGGAAATTGACCAGCAAATTGAATACATTAAAGACTAGCAAATTACATCAACTAATCAATGCATTGTCATCATATGCCATCACACATCATATGTCAGTACACATAATTGAGTATTACAGTATGAATAACTAAAAAGTGGGAAATAAAATAAGCTTCTTTTAAAGAAATATCAACGGACTTCAAAAAAGCGCTAAAAAGAATTAAATAATTCCTTAAAATTCTCTAATGACGAAACATTATCCAATAACTACACATCGGATATCAGGTCTGGCATAAAAACGGTTAAATTTAATGTCCATAAAACATGGGTTTTAGAGAGAATATTTTTTACAAGAGATGAATTTACGTATTTATGATTTAGTTTATGAATAAATACATATAAAAAGTAATAAATTATTCTTTGAAGTTGGTGCCAAACTATCTTAAATATTAAAAGAATTCTGAATATATTGTGCCTACTACCATAACTAAAATGGTGAGGATAATTTTTGAAGTAAGATTTGGTCCTATTTTTACTGGTAAATAGAAAAGTTTTCGATAATATTAAGGGCATTTACAAAAAAATATATATATATATATTATTGGATGTGATATCTTGAGAATTGACGAAGTTATGATTTTTTTTCTCCGAAAAAACTTATTCTCCGCACCTTGAGCCCATTTTTTATTCTATCAAAAATCTGTCATTCATAAATTTTTGACCCATTTTTTAGAAGTAATAAAACTTTAAACTTATTCGGTATCTATTTGAATTAAGGGGACAAGGGACCTTGAAATCCTTAAAAATAATTTTTTTTATTTTTTGTAAATTTCACCTAAATATTATTCAAGGGTACATTATATGCATTAAAACATGCATTTATCACAAAAAAATGCAAAAAAAAAATTATTTTTGACAAAAAAATGGCATTTTATGCAGCGTCTTCGAAATCTTCGAAATGCCCCCTGCGCATTCCATATCAATGAAAATCCCCAATATTTTTTATGAAAGTTTGTTTTATATATATAAACAAAATTGTGCATCGAATTTTGAATATTTGAATTTAAAGGTAAAAAAAAAAATGTGAAATTTTGAAATTTTTTCGAATTTTTTTTTTTTAAATTTTCAAATTTTTTCAAATTTTTTTTATTTTTTGTAAATTTTATCTTAAATATTATTCAAGGGTGCATTATATGCATTATGGCATGCATTTATCACAATTTTTTTTTTTAAATATTATTTTTGAGAAAAAAATGGAATTTTATGCAGTTATTTTGGAATTGGTTTGCTGGAATTTTATGCAATTATTTTTATGTCTTCGAAATCTTCGAAATGCCCCCTGCGCTTTCCATATCTATGAAAATCCCCAATATTTTTTTGGAAAGTATGTTTTATATATATAAACAAAATAGAGCATCGATTTTTACATATTTGAATTTTAAGATTAAAAAAAAATTGAAAATTTTGAAAAAAATTTCGAAAAATTTTCATTTTTTTTTTAACCTTTAAATTCAAATATTCAAAATTCGGTGCACAATTTTGTTTATATATATAAAGCAAACTTTCATAAAAAATATTGGGGATTTTCATTGATATGGAATGCGCAGGGGGCATTTCGAAGATTTCGAAGACGCTGCGTAAAATGCCATTTTTTTGTCAAAAATATTTTTTTTTGCATTTTTTTGTGATAAATGCATGTTATAATGTATATAATGTACCCTTAAATAATATTTAGGTAAAATTTATAAAAAAAAAAAATATTTTTAAGGATTTCAAGGTTCCTTGTCCCCTTAAGAAGCTATGGGTATTTTTCGAATTTCACGAAGACCCTCTCTATTTCCACCTCCTCTGCTTGATTTTGCCCATTAACGAACTCGACCGAGATTTTATGCCCCTTGATTTTAAGTACCAGTTTAAAAAAGATTTGAATAGAATTAAGTTATCATGTCCATAAAAAGTATATATATGCATATAGTTTTTTTACCGGTGGTTGTTTTTGGGTCTAGGGGTCATGATCGGTGTATATCTGAAAACATTTTTCAGAAATACCAACATGGGGGAAAACGTAATAGGTAATATTTCATACGAAATCTACCTAATACATCAATTTTAAAAGCATTATTCTTGAATTCCGCAGTACACTGATATGAAACTAGTTCTAGTTACTCACCACTAGTTAAACATTAGTGAATTTGAATGGCTTGTTTAATAGTGGCAAATCCTTAAATCGTGCGTATCTTGTTCATACTTTCCTTTGAATATTTAAATTAAAAATATTGTGTCACTTTTGTAGCATTTTTTTCTGCAGTCTCTTTTCTCCCTTTAATGCCTTTTATAAATAACAAGGAAATTTCGCAACAGTTTTGACAATTAATTAAATTGATGTTAGCAGTATTATTTAAAATGTGTTTTTAATTATTTTTTTAGTTCCATTTTTTTAACTTTGAAAATAACACTTTATAAAAATATTTACATATTTAGTTTATCAATGCTTATTTTTTCATTTGATATTTGCTCTCTTCTCAGTCATAATCTTCGTTCTCAAATCGATAACATTACTCATGTTATTGATAATGTTTTAAATAAGAAATGGTACTATAAAACATATTCATCTATGAATTTTTAATAATGGACTTGATATATCTAACGTTATATATTTTTTATTTATTTTAATACAAAACATACCCACAGTGTATAAAAGCATCAAATACGTAAACTATATCAACAAAATCAGTGTTAATCATCAACTTAGCCCATTTTTAATATAATATTTCAGCATAGTTATGCTTACTTTCTTAAAGATACATGTTTCCGGCTATAAATAACAGAAAACTTACTAAGCTGAAATTCTGGCAGGATGATTGTTATTTTAAACAAAATAGAGACTAGTTGTCAATATTGAATAAAATCTGTACTTTTGCTGCTTTGAAACAGTATAGTTTCATGTAACGTATTTACCATAAGACAAAAGTATATAGGGGAAAGTAATACACAGTGAGATAGCAGTCGCTTAGCCATGTAATTTTAACTTTTCTTTTAGCTGGCGCCATAGATGAACATACAAGATAAGATGGGACACTTCCATAGACTGTAATGATAATGCGATTGTGATTGCAGCACTTTTACTAACATTGGGTAAAAATTGCCCAACCCTGATATCTGTATTATTGAGTGTCTTCCTTACTGTGATCGTTCCTTTTTAAAGTTTCGTTCATCTGACGAAACCATATTCGTCTCTGTCCATTGTCTGTCTGTCAGAGAGTCCATACACAAAAACTGTATAAGTCAGATAATTCAAATTTTGAGTGCTTACGGCTAAATACCTCGCGTGATACAACAAATCATAAAATTTTGAAAAAGTCTGTTATCTTAATTAAATAAATGTTTTCAAGTCATCCGTTCATTTTTGCCATTTCAACTTTAAAACGCTTTTTGTGTAGACTACATAGCCTGGAAGTAAAATGTCTTGCTAGTTAACAGAAGGTTCTTAATTCGAGCACCGGTACGGCAAGTTGAAATTTTCATCTTAAGAGGGATTTAATTAAAAGGCATTTCGTATTTTTGAGAATTTAAGGGTTTATATTATTAGGATTTCGTTCATGTGATATTAATAATATTTTTTGGAATTGAATTGTCTTTCTATTTTAAAAGCAATTGTGATTTATTAATGACTCATCAATTTAAATTTCATTTAAACAAATATTTTCATTATTAGAAATTTAAAATTTTATTTATATTCCGGCTATTTTTTTTAATTGCGGATTTTCGAAAAATTCCGAATTTCGGATTTTATTTATGTCGTTTGATTAAAATAAATAAATTTCTTTTATAAATATTTTAAAATTAAATTTGTTGGTGCTACCATCTATGTAAGAATTTAATAGTTTCAAATTAACAATCTGGATTTATTAATTAAAGAATAAGTTGTTTCGAAAGAAGTATTAAATGAAACCCTCTGAGTGATCTCCGATCACACTTACCCAATTGTTTAATGTTGCATGTTTAGATTTTCCATAGAATTTTACACCTATGCATGAACATAGAATATATATTCTGTTTTATATATCTAATACCGATTCTTTGTTTCATGCATGGATGCATGCATTTTTTATTTCTTTTTTTTTAGTACATGATGATGGAATGATTTAAATACAACGGAAAACAATGTAAAAATTTCGTCTTGAATGCTATGTATCAAACGCAAAGTTGTAATATAGAAATATACGAAATAGTACGTTCGACAAGTGCCAGAAAATGTGATAAATATTCCCATTTGGTGGGAAAATTTTTATAGGCGATGCTTTATTAATTTATGAAGTTTAAAATATTAAACAATCGTTACAATAAACTTTTTAAATTTACGCATTCTCACTTTCTTACAGGTAAAATAAAAATAATGTTTTTAATGTGCTGCAATGTATAGTTTTTAACGAGAAATTAATTAAATATATTTATAATATTAACATATAATAAATAATAATAAAATTACAGGCGATGAAAAATTCATTTCGACGTATTTTTCGAATATTATAAATCTAAAAATTAAAAATAAATAGAGGTACTGACATTACACACAATATCATTTTATTCGATATGCATAAGACCCTACCAGTGGGCCAGAGGTTCTGCTCTCGAAATTGGTAGACGGGAGTGCCCAATCGGGCCCGTCGTTCTAATCGTTCGGAGTTTTCCCTGGTTTTCTTTTAACCTTGGATTTCCTTGCATAAATGCGGGTTAGGTTCCCTTAAAAAGACACCGAAGGGACTTTTCCCCTTTTGGGCCTATATTCCCCGTGTTGATAATTGGCCGTCATAAACACCACCAAAAAGCAACCAGTCGATATCAGTAAATTAATACAATACCTGAATTTATTTTTTTATAATTTAATTTCATACGCTCTTAACGTAATTTTCTAGGGTATTTTTATTTATATTGCTACAATAATTATATATTTTTAAGTTTAAGGTAAATAATTCAAGTATGATTTTAAAAAAAAAGATAAATCAATAAATCATAAATACGAAATCGTCTGAATCATCTTTGTTTTAGGAAATAATAGATTTCAAAACATAGAGCGTAAGCATATTTCTTCACCATAGGTAAATTTCGGAGGCTTATTAATACTTTCCCTTTGTCGATATTAACGCTTGTACTGGTGCCATTACAGATTGCATTTTTTTTCTTTGTAAATGTCGCATTTTTTATAGTAATCTATGATCCAAGTATACTTACTCGAGTTGTACGGAGGGAGCGACTGCAGACGACAGATAGACCGACCGAACTCATAAACATTTTTCAGCTATTATGAAAAGTGTTAATTTAATAACCTTCTCTTAAATACCTAAAAATAAAAGACAGTAAGCTAAAATGACGTAATTATTATTATAAAAGTTTCGAAATTAAAGACCGAAATGCTTTTCAATAGTGATGTCATTGATGAAAAATGACGTCATTAAATAAAGTAAAAAAAGAATTACTATTGTTGAAATAAAAACACCAAGTTAATATATATATATATATATTATTATTATTATTATTATTATTATTATTATTATTATTATTATTATTTGCTATTTTTAATTAATTCCTTATCTTACAGAATTTTTAATCTTTTTTCACTGGGTTTTCAAAATAGAAATTTTGCTTAGATGAATCGGAAAGATGCTCGGATTAAATAAGGCAAAAATAAGAATAAAAATTTACCAGTGAGAATAATCAAGCATTCTAAGCATTTTATGAGGCATGTATACCATTCGCTCGTCCCCAAGGGGTTAATTTAGATTGTAAAAATTATTTAATTTTATAATAATAAATTATATAAGATTAATGCAATTTTCCTCCAAACACATTATTATGCATTTATAACATTTAAATCTAAAATTCTTTTCGAAGAAGTCCATTCTGTGGAATTAGAAGTCGTCTGCGTTAGATGATGACTTGCATCTCAACTCTAATTTCTTATAATGAACTTTTGATATTATAATCATGGAGGATTGAGGTAGGTGGAGGTGAAGTAAGGCTAAAAAAAGGTTGACAATATGAATCCATTTATCGCTCAAATTTTAATGTTCCAAACAAAAGGACGTAGAAGGAATTTTGTATTTTAACCCCTTGAGGGGCGGCGGTATATATTATATACCACCTACGATCGATGAAGTTTTGCACCAGAAAAATGTCATTAAATTTCCCTTTACTAACTTTGGTGGAAAACAGGCGTGAAAATGCTTATCCTCTTTTTGATATAACTTTTTTACAAATTTCCGGTGGGAGTTCAGAATTACACGAACGCAATTGCTTGCCCCTCAAAGGGATAATACGAATTGAAAGAAATGAATTACAACTGAAGCATATTTTAAGAAGAAATAGCAAATTTTTAAAATGGTCATTGTTCTATTATTATTTATTAAAATAAATGTTCGCTTTTAAAATAAAAGAAATTGGAAAATTAACAATAATTAAATGTCGAATTGAAATTAAATAAGACATTGAAAACATTTGATGCGAACTAAAAATTGTATTACTAAAAGTTTCCTAATTTAATGTAATTTTAAATACTTTATAACGTAGATGAAAAATGTTTATGACTTAATAATTGCATGTAAATAAATATTTAAAATATAATGATGAAAACATTCTTTTAAAATCATGTATGAAAACTTAAGTAATAAATATTAATCTAAAATATAGATTTCTGACTGCAGACGATTTTAAGATATTAACAAAAGAATGTTATATTTTCAAGCAAAACGTTAAAATAATTTTCGATATTGATATTTAAAACACATATGATAAAATAATTAATAAATTTTTACCGGTGAAGCCATAGATTAGTTCTTTTTAAAAATTAATAGCAAAAAAATACGGGTTTAAACCTTTTTCAACGTGTCAAAGCACGTGTTTTTTTTTTTTTTTTTTGTACTTAATGTGACTTAATGTAGGGTTACATTTTTAGCATCACCCCCAGAGATAATACTTCCCCTCCACCTATCTTATTCCTCCATGTATTATAAAGCATGTTATTTCGCTTCTCGTTTATTTTATTTTTTACCGCCGAATTGAATTCACCGTGAAATAGCTTTTTAGGTAAGTATAACGCCGAGATATCTGAATTATTTCATTATCATTTATTTGAATTTTTACTGCAATTTAGAATAAATGAATTGAGGAAGTTTATCTTTTTTATTGTAATTTGTATTTATTTATTTACTAATATGCAAATTTTAAATGTAACTATTACTTTGGCAAGTCATGCAATTCACTGAAAAAATGTGAGTAAATATATCTTAATTGTTAAATAAAATGTGTTTTTTCCACCCCGAAAGATTTCATGCATTGCAAATGCAATATATCCGGCTACCATTCCATTATTTTAATAATAATATTGGAGAAATATCGATGCCCAAATTAAAACATTTAAAGTAATCCAAGTAAATTGAAGGTATTGGAATTTTCAAACTGAATTTAAATACTCCACCAAAATTGAGTAAAACAGGATGACAATATTGGTCTTATATTTACAATAAGTAAACATTCAGATAATATGCAATATTGTCGCAAAATGGTCAAATTTAAGACCAACATTCTGAAAATATACTGAAAAAATTGATTTATTTCAGGATGAGTGATAATAGACTAATGATATTGATGTTCTGAAAATGTAAATCAATTGTAATATTTGTTTTGACTTTTTACAATTATTTGTGTTTTTATGATTTCAGTATTTTTTTACCTTTTAAATTTGTTCAATTTTCTAATTTCAGATTTTGTTATCACAGTTGTTGGATTGCTTCTTATATGTCATTCAGGCCAATCGGATTACAAATTTGAATGTTTAAATAAAAAAGGTAAGAGATTAAACAGCGTACAATTATATGTTTTGTAATCTAAGTTTGTAAATTTGATAAGTCTTTTACAAAAACAGCTATTTTTCTACTAAGTATAAATGTTTATTAATCCTCTGATACTCTTGACGATTTTTGCTCTTGTCACATTATTAGACCACTAACGTGGTGTACGAAATCAGTATATCATATATCATGTCGTACGTTATGTGCTGTGCCCAATAAGCAGTCTTATTTCATTTTGTGATATGAAAACTGTTGCCAAGTTTTCCATTTTTACTAATACCAGTAATTTCTAAGAAATAGATTTCGTGGTAGCGTTCTATAAGTTTTGTAATAGGCTAGTTCCATGGGTTTTGTAGTGTAATTCACATTACCTTATAATTGCTATGCTTGTTTGCCACCGTTATTTTCGAAAAGTCTGCTTGGCCTTATTCAATTAATGAGAATGTGCCGATAAAATAAATCACATTTTTTCGTACTAAAATACTGGTAGCCAAAAATCGTAGTCTGTGACTTACACTACAAGTACTCATGGAAATAGCCAATAAAATTAATCTTCAACGCAGGTTACTACAGAATTAAAAAAAATCGTAAAAGCAGATTCTATTTTTTTATGTTATACAGGGTGTCCCAAAAGGTCGTTTACAAACTTAACATGCTGGTCTGTCATATCATTATGAACAATATTAAATAGGAAACTAAGGGTCCCAAACGTCTTCCAAACGAGATATGCGCCATTAAAGTTTAGGGTCCAAAAATTCAAATGATTATAAAAAACACAAAAATTGGTCGATTCGTTTGCGGTTTTCACTAAAACTATTCTTTACGTCAGTATTTTCTTGAAAATAAATTATAAAGATAAATTTCAAAAAATGTCGACAGAGGGCGCTTTAGACTTTGGAATAACGATAAACTAGTTTTTACCATTATTTTTTGCATCTCATTAAATTTTTTTAGAAGCTTAGACATATACTTAAATTTTGAGCTCAAAATCTAAATCGTTGGAAGTGGCTAAGTAGCGCAAACTGAATTGCGAGGGGAGGTTCAAATTTCAAATGATTATAAAAAACGGAAAAATTGGTCAATTGATTTGCGATTTTCACTAAAATTATTCTTTATGTCAGCATTATCTTGAAAATAATTTATAAAGATAAAATTCAAAAAATGCCGATAGAGGGCGCTTTAGAGTTTGGAGTAACGTACAACTAATTTTTTCGGTTATTTTTTGCATCTCATATATATTTTTTAGAAGCTTAGACATAAACTTAAATTTTGAGATGAAAATCTGAATCGTTGGGAGTGGTAAAGTAGCGCAAACTGAACTGTGTTCAATGGGGGTGGGGAGGTTCAAATTTCAAATGATTATAAAAAACGGAAAAATTGGTCGGTTTTCGCTAAAATTATTCTTTATGTCAATATTTCCTTGAAAATAAATTTTAAAGATACATTAAAAAAAATCCGTTAGAGGGCGTCTTAAACTTTAGAATAACCAATAATTATTTTTAACCGGTTTTTTTTTTAAATCTAATTAAATGCTTGCAAAATTTTAGACTTAAATTTTGTGCTCAAAATCTAAATCGATAGGAGGGGTTAAGTAGCTCAAACTGAACTGTGTTCAGGAGTTGAAATGTTACCTTCCCCACCCCTCGAACGCAGTTCAATTTTTGGCCGCTTAATTACTCACAACGATGCAAATTTTGAGTACAAAATTTAAGTTTGAACTTTTACAAGCATTTTATTAGATACAAAAAATAACGGTTAAAAATAGTTGTTGGTTACTATAAAGTTTAAGGCGCCCTCTGACGGAATTTTTTGAAAGATATCTGTAAAATTTATTTTCAAGAAAATATTGATATAAAGAATAGTTTTAGCGAAAACCGACCAAGTTTTCCGTTTTTTATAATCATTTGAAATTTGAACCTCCCCACCCCCATTGAACACAGTTCAGTTTGCGCTACTTTACCACTCCCAACGATTCAGATTTTCATCTCAAAATTTAAGTTTATGTCTAAGCTTCTAAAAAAAATTATGAGATGCAAAAAATAACGGAAAAAAATAGTTGTACGTTACTCCAAAGTCTAAAGCGCCCTCTATCGACATTTTTTGAAATTTATCTTTATAATTTATTTTCAAGAAAATACTGACGTAAAGAATAGTTTTAGTGAAAACCGCAAACGAATCGACCAATTTTTCTGTTTTTTATAATCATTTGAATTTTTGGACCCTAAACTTTAATGGCGCATATCTCCTTTGGAAGACGTTTGGGACCCTTAGTTTCCTATTTAATATTGTTCATCATGATATGACAGACCAGCATGTTAAGTTTGTAAACGACCTTTTGGGACACCCTGTATTTAAAAAACGGAGCACGGTAAAAAAAAAGAAGTTAAAATACGGAAATTGTATTGGTAATCTGCACTCCAGTATTATTTCGTGTATTTTAACGGAAAAAAAATAATCCGTAAATTAAAAATTAATTCCAATTTTTCACAAAATATTTCCATTTGTTTTCCTATTTCGTTATATAAAAATTTTCGCTTGAAAATCAAAAAAGAATTTTTCAAGGACAGACTGACAACTTTATGATTTTTATTTTTTTACTTTACAAGGGACATCAGGGACAGATCACGTACATTTAATAAAAACAACAGTGAAGAAATGTCACTTATCCTCCATGGAGATCGAACCAGGGAACTGTCCTTTCATACAGTTTTAAGTGTTTTATAGATTTTCTTTCTATAATTTCATTTATTTAGCTTTTTAATTTCAGCTATATAAAATAAATAAATTTTAGCCTTTAAAATATTACACGCATGAAAGAATATATTAAGAGTTTTGTTTCCTTCTGTTTTGGAAAAGTTTTAAAATTTAATTGTAATAATATTCATATTTATTTATTTATTTATTTTTGAAAGGATACTAATATATAAAAAAAAGATGTATGGCGATCTACTGTAAACTCAATAAAGATAATTACTACGGGTTACTAAAATAAATTTCCTCTATTGCTTTTTATAACTTAGATAATCGTGAATATTATAATAATCTGATTAATATATTTCAGATGTGTTTTAAATTTTATGTGCGAACTTCCTAAAGTGAATGGATTAAAAAAAAATTACTAAAATTAATTGTAGATTTTTTCTATTTTAAAATATCCTACACACTTTTTTTTAAATATGCTTTAATAAGTTAAACATTATTTTAAAATCATAATGAAAAAGAAACTAACTTTCCTTTTCAACTATCTCAAACTTAAAATGAATTAATAAAACTTTATTATTTTTTTAACTTTTTTAATATCGTAAAAATATGTTAGCTTATTGTTGATAAAACAGAAAGAAATAGATCAAAATATTATAGCGAGTTTTATATTATAAACAACTCACTGTAATATTTTTCTATTGCTGTTATAGATGGCTCCATGATATTTATCGGTTAAAATATCAATTTAACATCAAAACTGTTTCCCAAATATTTGGGAATGATTTGAATGAATTCGACATAGAACCACATTTAGCTAATATAAAGGAGTTTTATTGAAAATATTGTCACGCTAAGACAAGTATTACAACAATTACTTGGCTTTCCTAACAGAACAACCATTTCTAAACATCATTTACGGAACTTGTACATTTTTGAAAGCAATATAGAAATATTCCGTAAAATTGACGAAAAACTTACTGTATTTATACGGACTTGTAATCTGAAAATGTCAATTACAGAAATTGTATTGTTTTCTCGGAAAATGAAACTATTCCGTAAAATATTACGGAAAAATTTGTGAATATAAAGGGATTTTTTTTACAGTAAACATTTGAGAACATGTTGTAAAAGTAGATGTGATAAACAAATTTGCATCTAATTTTACTGCAACTTTTACTGAAAAAACTGCTGACAACATTGCTGCCAGCAGTTTTTGCCGTAAATTTAACGGGTTTTTTTTTACAGTGCAGGATGTAAATTCGCTTCTCTAATGTCAGACCAATGGGCTTGAAATGTATTCGTATTTTTTAAATTTCTATTCGAAATTTTAAAATTTTTACCATCTGTTTTCTATCTGCTCTTTTTCAGAAATCTTCCTTTCTTTTTTATTTGCCCAATTTTTCTAATTTTATATTTTGAGCGTAAAATTCTAAATGAAGCATGTTCGTTGTAAGCAAGATTTTAATACTTTTTTAACATTTATGATGTATTTCAAAAATGTTTTGTCTAATAAAAAGAAACAGCATTCCTCAGGAAGAATGTACATTGTAAAAAAATAAACTTTAAATTTACGGCAAAAACTTCTGGCAGCAATGATTCTAGCAGTTTTTGCAGTAAAAATTAGATATAAATTTTTTATTACATCAAATTTTACAGCAATTTTGACGGCAACATCGCTTCCAGCAGTTTTTGTTGTAACATTAACGGATTTTTTTTTGCAGTTTACAGAAAATAGAAGATAAAAAATTTAATTTTCCGAAGAGAAATATGAAAAATACGGATGCAGTCCAAGCAAATAGACTTTCGATTAGAGAGGGGATTTCACAGCCTGACTGTGACGAGCCTTAAATTTAGAAATACCAATCAACTTTCATCACAAGTCTTGAAATGCATAATAGGACATAATCAGCGACTACCGCTAAAAACGGAGTATTTAATTCGCATCAAGAGTGTTTTTCATTCAAGAATGTATATTAATCCCAAATACTACATAGAAACTCTTATGCCGAATAGACTAAATTTGAATTTTTTATAACATTTTGCTGCAACTTAATTGTATTACAAACACAACGAGGGTATCGAGTTTGTTGTTGAACGTATTTCCAAAGCTGGAAAATGCGGATTTTCAGCTTAAGATATACCACAATATTTAAATAAACAAAGTTCAGCAAATAACACAAATTGACGTGTTGTTTTATTTAAAAAACAATTGTGTGAAGACAACGATTTGAAATACAGTGGCGAAACAGTACTATGGTATTTGCTGTGTTATTTGTTATGGCGATATCAATAAAGTTTTCATATTTGATGTGGTGAAACACTCTCTTCCTGTGAGTTGAATTTTATTAACTCTTATTGATGGTGAACTCTTGATTCTAAATCAAGTTTAATTTTATTTCTCTTCCAGATTTAACACCATTTTGATAAAGCAAAACATTTCTAATGTTGTATTCAAAACATTCGCTCATAATCATTAAACAAATTGTGAATTTCACAATGAAAACATGAAACATTATGTCTCTGTTAGCGACTTTGCAAATTACAAACAGTAAACAAAAAAATGTAAAAGATTCTACATTTAAATTCTAGAAAATGCGTAAATTTTAATTAAAGTTTATCTTTAAAGTTGTGATTATCACAGTTATTTTTTTAATATCAAATTTAATTATGCAAAGTAAAAGTACCATAACATTTATTTTTTGTTATCAGTTTACGTAAACGCGTGGTGTTACAATATCTTAACAAACTTCGTTATTAATTTCATTTTTGCCGTTTATTAATTATTTCCCTTTCAGTTATAATAATAATTAAATATTTTATTCTTTATTTGCTAATAATCGGTGTGCTACTTGTGAAAGATATGTTTTAAAAAATTTTCCCAAATGCAAACTAACATAATTTTCCAAATGTAAATATGCACCTAAAAAATAAGCACATATTATAAATTACTTTTCTGCATGTAGCTCAAAAAATATTGACTCGGATAATTTCTTTATTCGTACTTGTAAAAAATGCAACAATTTCGAAATTACATACTTTATAATAAATGAGGCGCAGTTAAAACATATCAAAGCCAAAAAGTAATTTTAAATGCAAATTTTGTTTAAATTCTGATGGGGAAAATATGTTATGTTTTTTACATGGATGAACTTTCTTCGTAAACACTTCCAAGGGGAAAAAAAACTTTTTGACCTGAAAGTTAAAAAATCCTGTATAGGGAATTTATATGCGAGCTGGAATAATGCCAGCTATAATAGCGAATGCAAAGTTCAAAACTAAAAAAACAGGAGAAACGGTTTTGTTTTTAGATTCTTGAATGACAATGGTTTTCAGAATAATGAAGATCGAGTTATATTTTGACGAAAAAGATACATTTAAGGCAATGTATCTATTAAAGAGCATTAGGAAAGTTTTTTTGTGTTTAATGATATGATATAAAAAAACGGAAAGCTTACTAAATTTAACTGCTTGTATTTGAATAGTATAAAAGCAATTTGGAAATAATGTTTTTCTGAACTTCGCATTGAAAAGAAATGTAATTATCTTTCTCTAAAATACATGGTACCTTATATTAAACCGTACATTTTCGGTATACAGAAATTTTTTTCATTAGAAATTCATAAGATTAAGATGGCATATGTGAGAAGATTATGGAAATATTTTCTGGAGCAAAAAAGGATAGTTCCGTAAAACATCAATAGGGCGTGTGTAATACATTTAAACAGTTTATAGTCAAAGAATTGTACAAATTATAACTGTATTCAGACACATAATACATTCAATATGATGGAGGTGATGTCTGTTTTCCCACCTCCAATCATGTTATAGCATGTTTATTGATTGATTGCAATATTATGCTTATGTCTTGCTACATAGTCGTTAAGATAAAACAGAGATCTTATAAAAAACGCGTTAGACAAAGTTTCCTTCTATAGAATCACTCCCATCTTTTTCTTACAACACTTCCAAGATTTCATGATTATCTGATGAATCGTTCATGTGGTAGCCATAATGGTCTGCACGAGTCTGGATTTGGCCCGAGATCCGTTTCCGAGTCGTCAAAATGAATGGAAATTTTTCAACGGGCCGTATCAGCATATTAAAATAATTTTTTTAACGGGCTGTGCCGAATAAATAATTCGGCCTGATTTAAAAATTTAAAGGGATGAAATTAAACCGATAAAATGCGAAATTTTTTTACGATAATTGAATTTTGGTGGCTGTTTATTCATATTTTGGTCAGATGTAGAATGTATGTTCGTAAAAAATGTATGCGCTCTGTTTTGGTGCAAATGACTTTCTTTTTAATTATGCAGTTCTGTTAGCAAAGAACTCAGTAAGCATGAGTAAAATAATTAGCATTGAAATGTTCTTCTCCTAATATTGATCTATTGATCTTTTAATTTGAGACTAGATGACCAAATGAGACAAAAAAAATAATTATTATGATTTCATAATAACATGACAATTTTTAGCTCATGGAGCACATAATTGCTCTGATTTGCGAAAATAGATGTCCTCTAGATTCTTAAGTTGGTTGCTAGCGTCAGACTTCAGTTGAAACTGGTATATAAGAGCCAGAACGGAACGGATTAGTTTCTCCTGAGAAGCGAGAGTGTATTCGTCATTAAAAAAGTAATAATACATTCGAAATAACTGCAGTAGCGGATGTTGACATAAAAAAAATAAAGCATATAAATTTGGAATGGCGGAAATATCTCATTCCACGATTTAGAACTGCAGCGTGTCTATCACCTTATTCACAGTTAGTATATCTGCGCATCCCAATTTTTAAAGGTTAGTAGAGACATTACGCTCAACCACAGTGTGGAAAGCAAATATTTCTATTTTCCTGAATGTACACAGTTTTTAAATTTACAGATATTCTCATTAAAAAATATGCATTCTATTATACATATTTTATTTTACAAAGTGTCATAAGCTACACTCTGTAACAAAACAATGCACGCAATAAGAAGGAGTTGTCCGATGGAGACAAAATTTAATGGATAGGAGGAATATATATAGAATATAAAATGATTATAATTTCATAATAATTGAATAACTTATTTCAGATATACATAGTTACAAAGTTACAAACAAACTCAATAAGGTGTTGACCCATCCCTAGCATGGATGCAAACTGCCACACGGCGTGGCATAGATTGCTAAAGCGTCCAGATGATTTCCTGCGGTATTTCTTGCCAAATTCGCACCAATTGTCGAGCTTTGTCATCATTATTTTCTGGTAGATGCAGTCGCCTTCCCATCATATCCGAGACATGTTTGATGGGAGAGAGATCTGGTGATCTGTCTGGCCGAGGGAGTTCGACAAGATTCAAGACAGTTCATAGCAACACGTGCCATATGTGGTCTGGCATTATCTTGCTGAAAAGTAACCATTGCAAAAAGTACTGTAGCAAAACAAGTCTCCGAATGTCATCTACGTACCACTGTGCTGTAAATGTGCCTCTAATGATGACCAAAGGGGCCTGGCTATGAAGGGAAATTGCCACCCAGACCACAACTCCTTATTGAGGGTCTGGATAAAGTGCAATAGTAAAAGCAGGATCGGCACGTTGGCCTGGGCGTCTCCACACACGTTTTCGATGACCGTCAGGACACAGTTGGAAACGGGATTTGTCGCTAAAGACTATACGTCCCCTGTCAGCGTCTTCCAACCTGATCGAGCTAAGCACCATTGTAATCTGGCTCGACATTGTACAGGCGTGAGTGGTAGGTTGCGTAATTTTCGGTACGAACTAAGGTTTCGCTCCCTCAGCCATTTGTGAATGGTCACGGTGGACACTAGTGTGCGAGTCGCACGTCTGATGGTGGATAGCGATGAATGAGGTGCTGTGACAGCTGATCTGACAATCATTCAGCCCTCCCGATGAGGCCCTATGTCGACCGTTACCATTATATGACAGGGAAGTATGCTGTTGTTCACATATTCTTGCAAGAATCTTCTGATCGCCACATTGCTACGATCCAGATGTCAAGCGATTCTTTGATTTGCCCAACCTACCTCTTTCAGTCCAATAATACGACGTCTTCCAAACTCTGAAAGTTGCTCGTAATGAGCTCGAATCTTGCGGCAAGGCACTTTTATAGTCGTTGAAAGGTGTCCTAAATCGGAATAAGATAGAAACTTTCAATAAAAGATCGAGAACAGCTCCTAATATACATCTGCTGGATGCGTTGTTCTGATGCGCTGGAAGTATGCATGCGAAATTTCAAAGCAATCGGATCATTCCTTCTTGGTGCGTCGATTTTTTTTTTGTTATAGAGTGCATTTAAATGTGATATCCAATGTCGTGTTTATTTGGATACTTTAAATTTCAAATCCTTTGTTGTAGTAACATAATAAAGTACATAATATAATACGAGGGAGAGTCTGAAAATAAGTTTCCCCCGTCGATTGTGGCCAGAGTTATGTATGAAAGTCAAAATTAGAATGAGACATGAAAGATAAGACATATCTATATTTTCCAACACAATTACCAAATACATTGAGACATTTGTCATACCGCTTGATAATCGTTGCCCTGCAAAGCCCTGCAGGAAAAACTCAGGGCTTTGCATACGGAAGAATCTTTTAACGGCTTGTCCGTATGAAAAGCCCTGATGTTTTCCTGGGGGCTTTTTTCAGATTATCAAGCGTATGACAAATGTCTCAACGTACTTGGTACTTATGTTGATAAATAAAGTTGTGTCGTATCTTTCATGTTTCATTATGTTGTTTGACTTTCATTTGCACCTGTGCCCATAGACGCCAGGTGAAACTTACTTTCAGGCTTCTTATCGTAGTTTCTAAATGATTAACCATATTGAGCATCCAGAGTTGATTAGTGTAGATTAAGAAGCGATTAAAAGCTCCTTAATATTTTTTTATTTATATTTTTGTACTGTTTAAAGTCATGCAGTAGAGCATTGCGAAAATAATCTCTCAAACTGACACAATAAACTGTCCATTTTGACGCCTGTGGAAAACCGTCTAATTTACAGAAAATATATGTAATTTTTCATTTAGACAGTTTTTTTCTGTAAAAGATATAGATTTTTCCTGCAAAAGTTACAAAATCCCAACATTTTTTTATAGAAAAATTGTTACTAAGAAAAAAAAATCTCTAAAAAAATATAGGTAATTATCTGCAAAAAATACAGTTTTTTTACAGCGTGATGCATTTTATTACGGTAAAGTTGATAAGTAGTAAGAAAGCATTACGTTGTTTTAATTTCAATTTTTTACTGTATCGCAGCTATGAGAGTGTTGTTTTCAAAGAATTCTCTTAGTAAGTATCATTTGTAAAAACGGACTGACCAAAAATATGCGTTAGTCATTTCAAAGAATGACTTTGTTTAAATAACTCCAAGCTACACTTTTTAGAGATTGCTTAATTCTTCCAAATTTTAAAATAATTATATTTTGTATACCTTTGGAATCAAAAGTATCAAAAGTCTCATGCAGTGAAAATCTTCTGTTTCTTTTTTCACTGCTTCAGATCTGACAACACCAGTCGCAGTATACGAACTGTAAAAGTCTACTAAACACACTGTCATTTTCTGCCTCTTAGTATTTTCTAGTGGAGGTAAGATTATTAATTTCGTTAATAAATATGTCATTATAGGTTGTTTGACAAATTTAAACCACAAGACGTCATTTTCTTTCGAGTAGTGCAAAGTTACGCAATTAACTCTACCATGGTATTAAGTGTGACAGAGTCCTCTACACACGATATTTTGAACTAAATAGTTTATCATATCGTACAAATTCTCACGTCACGGTTAACATTAATCTATAACAGCAGATATCCCCGATTCTTAACTATTTTTTAACAAATTAAAAAATTTCCCGGACTTTTAAATACCCGATACAAAAATAAGCAACAACAAAAAGAAAATCCTAAGTTGGGAATTATTTAATGTGTAAAAAGTTTTGAAAATATCATTTAACACCTTTCCAAAATTCCTTGTCAAGTGCATTGCTCTCGAGAAATCATTGTTTGCTAATTTGTTCTAATTCTTCTCCAGTAAGCAAGATATCACCACAGAAAGAAAAGATTCAACTCCCTAGAGAAATTACATTGATTCCTATATTGTTGCAGCTCTTTTTGTTTACTGTGTTAACCACTATCTGTTAGATGAATCGCCATCAGGGAGTTTCGAAGGCTTACTCACTGCATCATCTTTATTAAACATATTGGTTTGCCAAAAGAGAAGTTGTAGTTCCACCGTTAGCTGTTATTTAATCCAATCATTTCTGAAAATAAATACTTTCTCCATCAGTACTATTTAAAGTGAGACAAAGTATTTAAACAAGGAAAAAAAGCTATAAATAAGAGTTGTTCATTCTCATGGACTTTCTCATAAAGATCTATTAAACAAAAAGCATGTTTCTTGATATTTTTTTCTGTATCTTGGAGTTATTCTAGTGGTTAATTAAATTTTTGATGATATTGATTTTGATTATCAATTAAAGTTTTGATGATATTGGGATATATCCCCCAAGTGGAATCTTTTTTATACTATTCGTACCTCTTTTTGAAAAAAAATCTCTGTGATACGCTTATATTTGGAAATTTTCAATAGTTATTTACCAGAGAGAGAGATTTTATAAGTTGTTGTATAAGATTAAACATAGAAATATTTGTTACTTTTTGATTGGAATTAAAGGTTTAATATAATTTTCCCCCTTAAAGCAGTTCGGTGCACAAAATCTCAAAAAAATCTTATTTTTACATTTTTTAAGAATAAATTAGTGATTTTGGAATAAATTAGTTCTATCTTCTTATGAATTTGAAGATTCGGTCAACAGTTGTATGCATTTGATGTTGCGCTGGTTTTGATCGTTTCTAGTTCTAAGATTGAAATGGATTATGTATTTACCATAACACATTCTTTTAATTTTTTATTTTGAGCAAAAATTTTGACAATCTGATTTTTGTTGAAAAAGGTACTACTTAAACAAGTATTTTATACTTTTAAAGCTTTCTTAGAAGTATTTTTAATCCTTAAATTAAAATATCATTTATTATTTTTTGCAAAAAATATATGGATAAAAAATTATAAAAAATGCATCAGAAAATATATCGATATGGTAGAAATGCTAAAATTTAAAATTTCCGTTTTTTAAAAAATAAATTTTAAATTTTATAAGTGGATTTAATGAACGCACACATTTTTAGAGAAGAATGAATAACTTGTTTATAGATGAAAAACGAGCGATATACAACTCTTTTAATTTAATCTTATGCTAATGTGTATATGAAGGATGTAATTCGGTGTAGGCAGTAAAATAATTATTAAATACAGTAGGCAGTAAAATAATTATTTACAGTTCGTTTGGAATTTCAGGAATCCAAATTCAATGTCTATTATTATTTTTCTTTTCACGATGCACCTATAAAAAAAAACTCTTGTTCAAAGTTTAAATTTGGCAGTTCGCATTGTGCTAAGTGCTCTTTAATATGAGGTCGCAATGTAACAACTCCGATTTGTTCCGAACTGCATTTTTTCAGATAGGTTTTTAATTAAATTTTAAAGACATAGATGGCGTTTTGAGATTGTCACTTAATGCAAACTACTCACGAATCCCATAGTATTCATGTTATTAATTCTAATTAAATTAGTCTGTTTTTCACAATTTGACATTTTTTGCTTTGATACCAATACTGGGCATTGCATTGCATAAATATATCATTAAAAGTTGCTACATAGCCTTTAAAAGGTGATAGTTCATAGAGTACGCCGCCGCTGTCTTTATATATGCCCAAACCGCTCATATATTTAAGGGTTATGTTTCGAAAATCATTATAAACAATCTTTTTATGCATTTGAGAAAATTGATACCTCCAATGCTTCTCAACTGTTTTTCTAAACGCACGCAAATTGAAATTTGAATGTAAGAGAAAATTGCAATTTTCTTCAAAAACTAGGATAATCGCTGTATTTTTCTGCAAGGTTTAAATTATCTTCTACTGCCTATTTTTTTTTCACAATTTTAGCTTCGGTAGATTCAGAAATAAAAAAAGGGAGATTATTTTTGCATTACATTTTTGATGATCGCTCTTAAGTACATTACCTAAAATTAAAAGGAATGTATTTCTGAGTATGTCGATACAAAAGCTTTCATAAGATAATCTACACGATATACAAATAAATATTTTTTAAGTAACTTAATTTGCTCTTCTACATTAGTCATAAATGCATTTGTGAATGTTTAATAACCTGTAAGTATATAGGTGAATAAGCCTTTATTATTTCCTCCAATTTTAACTTTCCACGTTCCATAGTTTACAAGTAAGGTACTGTGATAGACAGACAGATACAAGAGTGATCTTATAATGGTCCCATTTTTACTTTTTAAATACGAAATCCTAAAAATGAAAAAGTATGAAAAAGAATAATAAAAAAACCCATAATAATATACACTTAGAAAATTCCACCGAGCAAAACTTAAATGGGAACGATATTTTTTTTAAAGAAAGGACACATTCAGAGTTATACAAGGACATATACAAGGTTTTTTTAAAGAGTTTAAAATGTGATTTAAAATTTTTAAAATAAGCAATACAAACTGCAAAATTATTCAAAATAAGGTAATTATCAAGATTGTGTTGATCCTGCTGATAATTTTCAAAATATAACAATTTTTTAAATTTTATACGGCCCTTGGTCCTATAAATTACATTTAGAAAAACATGTAGAATAAAGCAAATTCTCTTTTTCTACGATCAATTCTCACTCAATTCTCACTGAATTTTGATATTTTGAATTTTATAAAATTTCGGAGCTTTTTGTGTTGTGATGTAAAAATGTCTGTTTTTAACGCCAGAAAGCTCCGAAATTCCATAAAATTTAAAGTACCATAAATTGAGGAATTTTAGGGAAATTTTGACTGCTGTGCTGTATGAAGTATGAAGAAAATTTTTTTAACTGTAGCTGATTGGACTATATAAAAATATTGGAATGTATAGAATAAAAAAAGTAGCTTTTTGAAAATTAATGGTTAACCGTTATCAATGTAATCTTAGTTCCTATCTCATGTTGCACAGTTTTGCATTTTATGCTGTCAACTTATCTCCAACTTGTCAAAGATTAACACTCGCTTAAATCTATACAGTATTGAGAATTTTTAAGTTAATAAATAATCCTTGAAGTCAAGATATATGTCTCTGAACAGACTTGAGATGTTTTTGGAGAAAAGGTGATACTTTTTCATCATTGTTAATTAGTATACTTTCTCAACCCCTAGGAAAACAAAATATTTTTTCTCCAATTCTTGAATTTAACTTGTTTGATATAAATAAGGGAGTCTCAAATGAGACTTATTGATTAGTTAATGTGTATAGATTCAATGAAAAGTTAACGCATTCAGATTTAGGGAACTCATTTTATACAGGATGATAAAAAAAGGGGGAAATAAAGATTGGATAAAGTTCAAGATTAGTTACCGCACTCTGTTAAAAACTATTTCAGTACTTGAAAATAGGGTTTCTATTAATTATTATCTATTTATTCAGTTGGAAATACAAGGTGTTCCTCTGGAATTCGAATTTAGATATTTATTTATAAGTTTAATGTAATTGAAGTTATTTTTAAAAAAGGTGAGACTAACCATTTTTGTGTAAAATTTTAGATTGCTGCGAGAATTGAAAAAAGTGGCTACCATCCTTATCCAAACGCAGCTTAACTGAATGCTGCATATTTTCAAATATAATTCACTATTAAGGCATTTTGACTTACTGAAATGTTGCAGAATACCATATCTTTGCATTTCACAAAAACACGGTAGCTCTGTTAAAAATTTCTTCCTCATACATTTAAGTCAGTTACACTTATTAAGGATCGCTAAATTTGAACTGGAGTGAACTCCCTGTATCTTTCAGTGAAAATGAACAGTGTTTCCTATACATTATTTGTTTCATTTTGCAGTGCATGACCTCATCTTAAAATTTTTTCCATTCTGTTATGAATCACCCTGTATGTTGGAGAACACGAAAATATAAATCAATGTTTTTGCATGTTATTAACACATGTGTTCCTGAATTTTTGCTGTCTCAAATTTGTGTATAAACTCACTTTAAAATAGTGCAAAGTGAACAGGAAAAAATCTTTTTTTATGCTTTTTTTTTACTTATTTGAAAAAAAAATGTAAACATACTAAATATGGAATCGTCCATAATATCTGTAATAGCATAATATCCATAATTATATGTTTTCTCGAAATTTATATCAAATAAGCTTTTAAATTGTACATTATATACAACAATTAATATTTTTATAAATTACTAAAATTTATAGTATTTTTTTCTTTACGAAGACTAATAACAGTATAAGTATCAATACTAATAAATAAACAAATCGCTCAATTTGTCTGTCTCTGTATGTGTGTGTGTGATGGCTAGCTAAAACTACGGCACGTACGAGGCTCCAATGCTTCGTGAATATAGTCCAAGATCTCACCTGATGTGCCTAAAGTTCAAAAATTTAATTTTTTTATTAATTTTTGAGATATTAATTACGAAGCGCATCTCACTGTCATCTCGATCGAAGAAATACGTACGCATGCGTACAAACTCTTTTACACATCAGAGAAAAGCGAAAAAACAATTTTGACTGCATTTCTGTTTTTTTATTGTTTTTTATCTAAATTGACAAAACCGTTCAGTACAATTAAAATTGACATAGTGCAAAAAATTGGATTTTCACAATGGTGCAATAATTTTTTTAATGTTGCAGTTAATCCTCTGAAAGAAATTTTTCAAAAAAGGTTATTTTTCCGAAAAAAAATCTTCTCCTTATTGCAATGCCCTGTACGATGCAAATTTAAAGATACTGGCAAACCAAAAATATGCTTATAAAGTTCTTACACGATAGCGCAATTAGTTTTTAAAATATAGATTTTAACTCTTTCAAATTTACCATTAAATGCAGGTCACTTTACAGCTCATGGAGAAGACTTTTTATGCGTTAAAAGTAACAAAACGTCCGTACATTAATACTTTATTTTTAGAATCTTAAAAGACCAGATTTACATCACCTACAAAAATTTCAAAATGTTTGGAGGGGTAGAAACATTTTTTACAAAATAAAATATATGAAAACTTCGAAAAAAAAAATTAGAAATCAAGAGAGATCGCTGCAGATCTCTGTATTCGGACTAACGTTTTCCTTCTTAAATATGCATATTTTTTAAAGGAAATTTTAAAAAATCTTGGTTTAATTATATTTGCGAATCCATTAAAATTTCATAACATTCGGACAATAATAACCATATATTTTGCTAAGCTAATAAAACTGACTTAAAAAAGAAGAAAATATTTACTTTCGTTATGGAACATTCATTTACAGACTCTAGTAAAATTTTTGCAACGAGGTAGTCTAGCACCTCAGTTTTCTATAAGAAGGGTGTATGATTTGATACTCGGTAAAACCAAGTAAACATTTGGATTTCAGTTAAAAAATGCTGTATTTTGTAAATTTCATTGTTCAACGTATTTAATATCTTTTTTAATTTCTTTTTTAATTTGTATTTATTTTATTATATTTTATTTTTTACAATTTTAATGATTCTAATAATTTCTAACTTTAAAACAACTGACTTATTTGAGAAAAAATTGCATATAAATTAATCGAATAATAATAATTAAAAAAAACCACGTTTTACATAGTCCAATCGAGTTAATAAATTTTTTTTCAATTTAAGGGTTTTTTTTTTTTTTTTTTTTTTTTTTTTTTTTTTGTTATTTGTGCTTCTCACTAGAGACACAAAAATACACACAAAAAACACAAAAAAGAGGTTTATGGAAGATCTATTGCAAAAAGCGTAATTATGTTTTTTGAGGTTAGGTGGGGTGACTGTTTTTTTATGTATTGTGCGATTCCGTTATAAACAGACTTTACTCTATTAGAAAATCAATTTACTGGATAATGCCTTTTTTAAATGTCTTCATAGTAGTATTTGAATCAATTTTATTATTTATTTTTCAGTATTACAGTTTATGATATATTTGCAATTACTTTTTCATCAAAAGATGATAAATAAAAAATTAAAATATCGAAAACATAATTAAGGTTTAATTGGATTCATCAATTAATTTTTAATAAAAGATTTTAAAGTGTCAGTCAAATAAAAATTCAAAACCTTAACTTGTGACGATACACAACTTTCCAGCTGAACAAGAGACAGGCATGGTAACTTGCATAGTCTCTGCTCCCCTACCCCCTCTCTTTACGGAACTACAATGTAAATTTGTGGGTAAACTCACTTTAAAATAGTGCAAAATGAACAGGAATTTTTTTTTTTTTTTTTTTTTACTTATTTGAAAAAATGTAATCATGCATAATATTTGCAATAGCATAATATCCATAATTATATGTTTTCTCTAAATTTATATAAAATAAGCTTTTAAATTGTACATTATATACAGCAATTAATATTTTTATAAATTACTATTTTTATAAATTTATAGTATTTTTTTTCTTAACGGACATTATAACTATCTATACTAATAAATAAACAATCGCTCAATCTGTCTGTCTCTGTTTGTGTGTGTGTGTGTGTGTGTGTGTGCGTGTGATGGCTAGCTAAAACTACGGCACGTACGAGGCTCAAATGCTTTGTGAATATAGCCAAGATCTCACCTGATGTACCTAAAGCTCATAAATTTAATTTTTTGATTAATTTTTGAGATATTAATTTCGAAGCGCATCTCACTGTCATCTCGATCGAAGAAATACGTACGCATTCGTGCAAACTCATTTACACATCAGAAAAAAGCGAAGAAACAATTTTGAATGAATTTCTGTTTTTTTATTGTTTTTTATCAAAATTGACAAAACCGTTCAGTACAATTAAAATTGACACAGTGCAAAAGATTGGGTTTTCACGTTTTAAATGGAGCAATATTTTTTTTTATATTGCAGTTAACCCTCTGAAAGAAAATTTTCAAAAAAGGTTATTTTTCCGAAAAAGTTCTTCTCCTTATTGCAATGCCTTGTACGATGCAAATTTAAAGAAACTGGGAAACCAAAAATATGCTTATAAAGTGCTTACATCTTCAAAACGATAGCGAATTTAGTTTTTAAAATATAGATTTTAACTCTTTCAAATTTACCATTAAATGCAGGTCACTTTACAGCTCATGGAGAAGATATTTTTTATGCGTTAAAAGTAACTAAACGTTCATACTTTAATACTTTTTTTTAGAATCTGAAAAGACCAGATTTACATCACCTACAAAAATTTCAAAATGTTTGGAGGGGTAGAAACATTTTTTAGAAAATAAAATATATGAAAACTTCGAAAAAAAAATTAGAAATCAAGAGAGATCGCTGCAGATCTCTGTATTCGGACTAACGTTTTCCTTCTTAAATATGCATATTTTTTAAAGGAAATTTGAAAAAATCTTGGTTTAGTTATATTTGCGAATCCATTAAAATTTCATAAAATTCGGACAATAATAACCATATATTTTGCTAAACTAATAAAACTGACTCAAAAAAGAAGAAAATATTTACTTTCGTTATGGAACATTCATTTACAGACAAAATTTTTGCAACGAGGTAGTCTAGCACTTCAGTTTTCTATAAGAAGGGTGTATGATTTGATACTCGGTAAAACCAAGTAAACATTTGGATTTCAGTTAAAAAATGCTGTATTTTGTAAATTTCATTGTTCAACGTATTTAATATCTTTTTTAATTTCTTTTTTAATTTGTATTTATTTTATTATATTTTATTTTTTACAATTTTAATGGATTCTAATTATTTCTAACTTTAAAACAACTGACTTATTTGAGAAAAAATTGCATATAGATTAATCGAATAATAATAATTAAAAAAAAAAACTACGTTTTACATAGTCCAATCGAGTTAAATATATTTTTTTCAATTTAAGGTTTTTTTTTTTTTTTTTTTTTATTTGTGCTTCTCACTAGAGACACAAAAATAAACACGAAAAAAACATGAAAAAGAGGTTTATGGAGGATCTATTGCACAAAGCGTAATTATGTTTTTTGAGGTTAGGTGGGGTGACTGTTTTTTTATTTATTGTGCGATTCCGTTATATACAGACTTTACTCTATTAGAAAATCAATTTGCTAGATAATGCCTTTTTTTAGAAGTCTTCATAGTAGTATTTGAATCTATTTTATTATTTATTTTTCAGTATTACAATTTATGATATATTTGTAATTACTTTTTCATCAAAAGATGATAAATAAAAATTTAAAATATCAAAAACATAGTTAAGGTTTAATTGGATTCATCAATTAATTTTTAAAAAAGATTTTAAAGTGTGAGTCAAATAAAAATTCAAAACCTTAGCTTGTGACGGTACACAACTTTCCAGCTGAACAAGAGACAGGCCTGGTAACTTGCATAGTTAACTTGCATAGCCAGGTAACTTGCGTTGCCATTTAAATTTAAAAAAAATTAATATTTCAATAATATTACATTTAGAAATTGTAAAAGTTATTATGAGATCTTCTGGAAAATTCGAATATCTGAAATGAATATATGAAATAATAATTGCCCAACGAACCATATTCTTCCTTTCGGTTCGAGGCTATAAAAACAGTCATTTTAAACATGGAGAAAAGAGTAAATGAATGTGCAGTATGTCGTAAAAACGGTTTGCAATATGATGAGCTTTTTCGCTCAAACTTAAATGTTTTCATTTGGCCTTTAAAAATAATTACGTGGAACAGGGACCGAATTTTTTGACATCTACCGTGAATTTTTTCTCTGAATGAAAATGATTTTCTTATATTTAAACATTCTAAAGTAGCATTTCATTGCATTATGAATTAAAATCTGTATTATTAAAAGCTTTCTTATATTTTTGCGAAAGCATGTGATTGTGTTTGAACCTAGTGTACAATAGCGGATTTTAGGGTTACATCTTTGGCATCATCCTCAGCCACTATATTTCAGCTCTAATCTTTCTTTTCACTTTATGCAATTTACTAAATGTGACGTCACAGGTAACTTTTCATTGTATTTATCGCATTGAGAGGATTACAGAAAATTTCGTTTACACTTAAAATAATATAAATAGTTTAGAATTTATTTTCAGTTAGTAACCTATAAAAAACTTGATATTATTCATTATTTTGGTTCGAGGCGACAAAAATTGTCATTTTATCAATTGTGACGTCACAGGAACACTGTCCACTAAATGCAAATAGAATAAAATCCCCCCCCTTGGTTCTTTTTTTTAAATTTTAATGAAAAATCGATGAAAAATTGCCAAATAATGATGATTTTAATTTTTTTTTTACGGACGCTGCATGGAGGTAATTTTTTTATAAACGAATATATCCTTATGAGAAGAACATTCTGTAATTTATTTCAGATTTTTTGGAGTATGCCCGTATGGAAACCTTCCTTGTAAGTGCAGTTTTCTATGATTATCATGAAAAACCAGTTTATGCTTTTAAAATAGTAAACTTAGCATTCTTCATCAAAACTGACGTAAAAACGGCAGATGATTTTAATGCAGTTTCTAATTGCTTATATCAAATTATGAAATGTATTTAACTTTTAATATTATGCTTATTTAATACCTAATAGTAAGTATTCAAAATTATTCAAGTATAATACCTGGCACTTTTAGCAATTCTCTTGAAGTATGTATATGTATGTATACTTCAAATTGCTTCTGTTATACTAAATAAAGACATATTACTTGAATAAATAATGCTCAATGCGAAATTCATTCAGTAATAAATATAAAGGGAAACGGAGGAGTTGTTGAATATTTTATCGATATTTTTCTGAATATAACTCAGTTATTTCAATAGTTGAAACTAGAGTTTACATTGGGATAAAATGATTTAATATAAGCATAATAAATAATCTTATTTCATTGAATTCTTGGAATAAATGCTACTAATATAAACTAGAATGAATATATATATATTTTGGTTGGATAGAGTTATCAGTTGCTGTACTCTTGCAGGTAACGTATGAGACTCTTGATTTTGTTTTTCAGATATTTTTTGTTTTACTCGATACAACAGAAGATTGGCCTTCGAACAGTTATCGCTTCGATCAATTCGATTCTACTGTACGAAATTTGAGTGGTTCCTTAAATACACTATTGAATCTATCCCTTCTTATAAATTTAATCTTCAATATTATTTATATTGATATTTAAATTATCAATATTCATTTTCAAAAATTAAAAAATCTTTACTGCAGCATAATTGTATTAAGCTTACCTATTATCATGTATAGGGGATATCAGGCTAATTCTTTATATTAAGTAAATGAATGTTCATACTTTAGTAGTAATTTAAGCAGAAAACGTAAAAGCACAACAGATATATTAACTATCACAATACAAAACACGACTTTTCGGTGCACATTACATATTCTTTTTCAATATGACATCTTTATAAATTTACCCTACATTTTCCAGTTCAAAAAAGGTTCCATTCAAAAAAATTCTAGCAAAAAAAAAAAAAAAAAAAAAAAAAAAAAAAAAAAAAAAAAATTATCGTTTGCGCGAGTCGCAAAGTAAAAACGATTCAATTAAACCATGGAAGCAGCGATAATACGCAACACACGCATTCGTTTCTCTATCAGCAATAGTGTCGTCACAAAGTTGCCGGAATGAATGAATAAAATGTAGCAAAAACAATCGAATGGATATACAGTGAAATCTCCTACAACTATACTCCGAAAAACGGTAATTTCCGAATACTGGTCATATTTTGGTGTTACCGAATCTCTTCCATTGAAATACCATTACACTAAAACTCCGAATAACTAATTCCGACCAACGGCCACCTCACAACATTTCTTTTTTTTTTTAACTACAGCTGAGATTGCGAAGAGTTTAAACTTTAACCCATTAGTGCCTAGCACCCCTTTTTAGGGACGTTTCAAAAGGTGTATTCAGCACTGTTTTTGACACCGGTAAAAAAGAAAAGCAATAATTATTTTTCTTAAATAATGCATTTTCGTGATTATTGAACTAAACATAAATCTTCTAAAAATAGTGGTGCCAACCAAATAAAATTTACGCAAAAGATGCTGGGCACGAATGGGTTAAGTGATAGGTTGAAAGTTATTGAGAACTGCGAAGTAGGTGTAAGTGCACTGAAATAAGTCGAAATTTAGAAATGTGGAAGGACCCAGATATGACATTCTAAAATAAATGACTTTTATTTAGAAAATACATTCAAGGTTTACATTTAAAATGTGAAACTTAGGGTCGAAGAATTGTTTATGATGGGATTTATAAGTCGCTTCTGGAATAACTTTCTAACTGTCGAGGAAAAAATCTCTAAAGGGCATAGCCGGATAAGCATTGAAAACATGCCTTTCAATTAAATTTCTTGATTTTTTTCCCAGGTGAGTCTACTTATCTTACAATCTATTTCCTCTATTATCACCTTATAAATATTGACTTTTTTTGAGTTAAAAATGTTTTTTCGATTTTTTAAAAACCTCATTTTCTCAAAAACTACTGTATCGAATTACATTGATTGATATATTAATTGAGTTTATATAGACATTAAAGATGCATATCTGGGAATTTTTGTATAATTTTCTGATTATAAAAAGCGTGTGAGAAAACGATTAAAATTTTTTTAAAAATAAAAAACATATCTTATAGCTGTTGGAAAATTACCATTTTCTAATAAAAAATTCTTCATATGTGCCAGCATATTATATATAAATGCTGAAAGTTTGAGTTGGGTACTACACATAAATATTTACAAAAATATGTATTAAAAACATTTAAATTCATTAAAAGGCGTTATTTGGGGCGGAGCTATTCATCTTCGACACCTAAAGAATTTGTGGAATGCACACTTACAGAATTGTTGTATTTTAAATTTTAATGAAGACATGGTCATCATTCTCAACGTTGATGATACTGTATGGATAACAAAATTTCTTGTTGGTGTCGCATACAACAACAGGGAAGATAATTTTTGTCATGGAAACAAACTACATTCTTTGATATCGAAATGTAACAACAGTGACCAAAGCTAATTTAAACGAAAATGGTTTACATCAATTTTTATAAAGATAAATTAATGTTAGTAGTTTCAAGCTTTTTAACCGAGCGATGTGCCCTGTTTACGATCTTGTTAAGTGTCAATGTCTAAGTAATAGTCAACCGCCACGATCAAAAACAGATTTTATGTAATAATTGATTTCTTTCTCTTAATATGTCATCTCAGAATGATAATCTGAGATGTGATTGTTATGGAAGTTTTTAGAGAAACCTTGTAGTTACAGTAGACATTTTTTATCATTATTTTTATGTATAAAATAACATAATACATTATCAGGTGTCAGTTTTTTTCCCGTAAATGTCACTGTTCTTTAAATTGAGGCCTAAAGCACTGAACTCGACTTGCATATAAGATTATAATATATTCACAAAAAATTAGCTATATCTTTACAATATTTAATCTCCTGGTAATTTTCCCACTGCTTTTTTGGACTATATTTATTTAAAAAAAACATTTTTAACTCATCAAACTTTAAACGGTTCAATATCATAAAAATACATTTTTCAATACAAAATACCATTTATTGCAGTCACCTTTTTTTTAGGTAGCTTTCATTACAAAAAGTAAAAAGTTACCTATTGCAGCCGTCCGGAGGAAAGCACTTCCAGAAAATTTTGGTATATTTTCACCGATCATGACCCACAGACCCCAAAACCACCCTCCGTTCAAATGCTAACATATGAACGGAATGAATATATATATATATATAACCATATATATATATATATATATATACATATATACATATATATATATATATATATATATATATCTGATTTTGTCATGCGATAACTAACGTATTTATGAACCGATTTCAATGAAACTTGGTATGTACATAGTACATACAAATGTCTCGATCGAGTTCGTTGGCCAGCATCATCCGCCATTTTGCTTCAAAATGGCGGCCATTTTAAATTTTTAAAAAAATTTTAAATTTTAAATTCAATGCAAAAAAATTAAAAGTTGAAAAATATTTTTCTTTTATGTGTTAGACCTTAAAACAACGATTCCAGAAAACTTTTTATTTGGTCTATATCTTAAAAATGATTGAGTTATAGTACTTTGAATTTTTCTTATGACTGAACTTTTTGAAACGATCTGATTTTTGTCACGTGATAACACGCGTATTTATGAACCGGTTTGAATGAAACTTGGTATGTACATAGCACATACAAATGTCTGGACCGAGTTCGTTGGACAGCATCATCCGCCATTTTGTTTCAAAATGGCGGCCATTTTAAATTTTTAAAAAAATTTAAAATTTAAAATTAGGTGCAAGAAAGTGAGAAATCGAAAAAGATTTTTCTTTTATGCATTTGACCTTGATACAAAGATTCCAGAGCATTGTTTGTTTCGTCTGTATCTTAAAAAATGGCTGAGTTATCGCATTTTAGGTAGCTTTCATTACAAAAAGTAAAAAGCTACCTATTGCAGCCGTCCGGAGGAAAACACTTCCAGAAAATTTTGGTATATTTTCACCGATCTTGACCCCTAGATCCCAAAACCACCCTCCGTTCAATTGTTGACATATTTATATATATATATATAAACATATCTATATATGTATATATATATCTGATTTTTGTCATGCTGTAACTAACGTACTTATGAACCGATTTGAAGGAAACTTAGTATGTACATAGCACATACAAATGCCTCAACCGAGTTCGTTGGCCATCATCATCCGAGATTTTGTTTCAAAATGGCGGACATCTTAAATTAAAAAAAAATTAATTTAAAATTAAATGCGAAAAAATTAAAAGTTGAAAAATATTTTTCTTTTGTGTGTTAGAACTTAAAACGACGATTCTAGAACACTTTTTATTTTGTCTATATCTTAAAAAATCATTCAGTTATAGCACTTTGAATTTTTCTTATGGCTGACATTTTGAAATGATCTGATATTTGTCACGTGATAACATGCGTATTTATGAATCGATTTGGACGTAACTTGGTGTGTACTGAGGCTTATACTGAAGCTTGAATCGAGTTCGTTACCCAGTTCCATCCGCCATCTTGTTTCAAAATGGCGGCCATTTAAATTTTTTGCATAAAAAAAGCATTTCTTGTTTCGTCTGTATCTTAAAAAATGGCTGAGTTATAGCACTTTTAATTTCTAGTGTTGCTCACATTTTGAAATGATCTGATTTTCGTCACGTGATAACACGCGTATGTATAAACCGATTTCGATGAAACTTGGTGCGTACATAGTACATACCAATGTCTGTACCGAGTTTGTTGGCCAGTTCCATCCGCCATCTTGTTTCAAAATGGCGAAATATTAAAATGTTTTTAAATTTTTAAATTTTAAAATTAGGTGCAAAAAACTAAGAAATTGAAAAAGATTTTTCTTTCGTGTGTTTGACCTTGATGCAAAGATTCCAGAGCATTTTTTGTTTCATCTATATCTTGAAAAATGGCTGAGTTATAGCACTTTCAATTTCCAGTGTGGTTGACATTTTGAAACAGACTGAAATTTGTCATGCAATGCGCATATTTATAAACTGATTTGGGTGTAACTCCGTGTGCACATAGTACATACCAATGTCTTGACCGTGTTTATTGACCAACTTCATCCGTCCTCTTGTTTCAAAATGGCAGCCATTTAAGTTTGTCAAAAATCTTTTAAATGTAAAATGATGTACAAACAAAAAATTAAAAATTGAAAAAAGGTTATTTTTAAAGTATTTATCTTAATAATGAATTCCGGAGTATTTTTTGCTTTGTCTGTACCTTTAAAAACACCTGAGATATAGCAGTTTGAATTTCTAATGTGGGTGACATTTTAAAAAAATGAATTTGCCCGCGACAGCACTCGTTTACATTAATCGATTTCAATATGAGTGTGCATGTGCACATGAATTAAGATTTCGATCAAGCTTATTGTTTTGTTTTATCCATCATGTTGTTTTAAAATGGCATACACTTGATAATATCATGGAATTTGGCGACTCTCCAAATCGCTTAAAATAAAACCAGGTTGAATAAAAGATGACTAATTTCTAAAACTTTCTATTAATATTTAGTCTTCACAAAAACTAGTATTCAATCTTAGAAAATCGGGTTCCACTAATTTGAGCTTCGTATATTTGAATAATGTAATTTAATTTAAAATAAATAAATAAATGAATAAATAAGTATATGAAAGCTACCTCTTCCTCCCGGCATTGCCGGAAGGACTTTCTTTGTTTCTTTTGACTCACATTATGTACCTTTCGTTAATATTTATCTTCGGATTAAAAATCCTCAAAAATCTGCTATTTGAAAAAAAAAAGATATGCTTAGCACATATATGGAAAACTACTTGCTCACATTACCCTTCATTATAAGTGGTAAGAATGTTCGAATAAAAATCATCATAGTAATTTTCATTACATTTACATATCGAAGATCGTTGTTGTTTTCCATTTGAAAATATATTTCACTACTGTCTTCGATACAAACCGCCAGTTTTCGATATCGAAATAATATCGACAGAGTTGAAAATTATTACCTTTACTCTTACTGAAATCTAAAATACAGTAGTTGACACATTGTCTGTTTACTTTGTTCCAAAGATTCTTCAGATTTCGAAGTTGCATAGCTCCGCCCAAATTACGCCTTTAAATGAATTTTAATAAATTTTATACATATTTTTAAAACATTTATATGTAGTACCCAACGCAAACTTTCGTCATTTATATATAATATGCGGGCACATATGAGGAATTTTTTACTAGAAAATAGTAATTTTCCGACAACTATATAATATGACTTTTATTTTTCAAAAACTTTTAATCGCTTTTTCACACACTTCTTATAATCAGAATATTATACAAAAATTACCAGTTATGCATCTTTACTGTCTATATAAACTGAATAAATCACATGTAATTCGGTACAGTAGTTTTTGAGAAAATGAGGTTTTTAAAAAATCGAAAAAAACATTTTTATCTCATAAAATATCAATATTCATAAAGTGATAATAGGGGAAATAAATTGTCAGACATGCAGATACACCTGGGAAAAAAATCAAGAAATTTGATTGAAAGGCATGTTTCCAATGCTTATCCGGCTATGCCCTTTCTGGACCAATGATGCAGGAAAGTGCCCCAGAAATTGGCGAGAAACAGGTAAAATAAGAATTTTGCACGCGTTCAAAATAATAACGAAATCTACAGCAAACCTGTGGAAACGATTATGCATATACTGAAAGAAATATGCTTTTAAAAAACAAAACAACTGCTAATTAGTGATTTATTCAGGGTAAAATAATAGTGTGAATTTTTTACTTGCAAAAATAAGATAACTTTTGTCAGTTATATTTATTTTAAAATAATTTAATATTGAATTTTTCAAGTGTTGAACATGTGAATAACGGTACCCTCCGAAGTACGGTCACTTTATTTTGTTCCCAGTGGTTGCCGCTATTCAGAGATTTTACTGTATTTCATTTATTTTTTATGGGTGCAATCTAATATCCGCAAATACATTGTAGTAATATTTAATACGGAACAGAATATTCCAATATAAAAATCATATCCATACATGAATCTGATAATTACTCGTAGTTATCTCATTGTTTTAAAGCATTTTAGAAAAACTTAAATATTACATAGCTCCCTAACTTTCCTGTTTTTTAATACCATTATTTTGGAATAAAATTATTAGCTTAATTTTAAAAGAGATGCTTGTGATTAAATAAAAAGTTAAGTTTACTGTTCGAAAATTGCCATATTGAAACATCGGAAAGCTTGGCAGCTATGATATTATGATAAATGTGTTTTTAACATGAATATTTTATAACATATGAATCATAAAAGAGCATATTTCTCTTCTAGGAAATGTTCCAGAATTGCCTAAAGCTTACTCTACCGATATAAAGATAAATTTTATAAATAAAGAATATACTGTTGAAATGAAATATGCCAGAAATAACAAAGGAAAGAAACAACTTATGGAATTCAAAAAGGACAACAGACATGTAAAGTACATAATAAGAGGAGATGAAGAATCTACGCTTTATATTGAATACCAAAACAACAGTAAGTTCAAAAGACAGTTCTTTTACTAGTAAGAAGATATATTAGAATAATTTGTTAGTATTTTACAATACATACAAAATGTCATATATGTAAAGAGTGTCCTTAAAACAATTCTGAACTTTAAAATATTATTTATTTAATTATTATTTATCTATACAGAGAGAGTCATAAATATCGAAACGATAGGCTATCTCTTTAAATATTGTCCCTAGACCCATACTTCCAGTTGCGAAAATTCATAAAAAAGGTAAAATTTTTGATAAGAATAGTTGCAACTCCATGGAACGTCTATTTGAAAAATTACTTTATACGGCCCCCGCCGGATAAAAATTCCAATTCTAACTGGGAGTGGTGTTGGGTTCTAGGAGTCCTGATTGGCGTACATCTAGAAAACAAATTCAGAAATTATAACATAGGTGAGAATGTAATAGGTATTATTTCTTACTAAATCTATTGAAAATCTAAAAACACTCTACACTTTGAATGCTTTATCAGTGTACTTACGAGTCTCAACTACAGTTTCGGTATGCGCCGAAAGTTGGACCACTTTTACATCAAAACAGAATTTTTCCCGAATCTCAGAGTTTAGACTAAAGATTACTCAAAAACTTAATGTAGCTGAATTTTGGATAGTACTCATGACTTTTAAATCTGCATTTACAGTATAGCATTATTATCATAGACGTTTGCGCTACATGCATAAACTCATAAAATCTAATTAATCAATTGGATGTAAACTATTAAAAGCTAACACTAGTCACTGAAAAAGACCCGGATGATAATGTTAAGTCTATAAGAGCGTTATTTACAAATATCCGACTCATACTTTAATATTTTTACATGATGTTTTTGCATAGGATAGCTGAGGACGATCTACAACTGTGTTAGTTTTTTCTTTTCAATTTTGGTTTCAGATTTTTTTAAAAGAATTATTTTAACTTCTGGATGCAGCTCTGAAATTGGAACTATCATAATGTAAAACATATGTAACCAAAATTGAAAAGGTAAAAACTAGCCCGGTTGTAGATCGTCCTCAGCTATCCTCAACTAAAAAATCCTGTAAAAATGTTAAAATTTTAGAGAAATGATTGAAAAGAACTTCCCCATAGACTGAGCATTAACACCCGGGTCTTTTTGAGTGACTCGACTGGCATCTTCAGCCGCAACACTAGTCTAAAAAAAAACACGGATGATAATGTAAAGTCTATGGGAGCGTTCTTTTTAAATATCTCGCTCAAATTTTAATATTTTTACATGATTTTTTTTGCATAGGATAGCTGAGGACGATTTGCAGCCGGTCTAGTTTTTACTTTTTCGATTTTGCTTTTATATTTTTTATATTATGATAATGTCAATTTCAGAAGCGGTTTAAACCGATTTTGAAAGTTAGAGTAATTAAAAAAAATCTGAAACCAAAATTGAAAAAGCAAAAACTAGGCCGGTTGTGGATCATCCTCAGATATCCTATGCAGGAAAAATCATTTAGAAATGTTAAAATTTGAGCAAGATATTTGAAAAGAATGCTCCCATAGACTTTACATTATCATCCGGGTCCTTTTCTGTAACTAGAGTTGCACCTTAAGAAAGCACGCAGATTGCTGTGAAAGCCTGTCTTGCAGACATCGTAGACCTGGGGATGGCTACATATTATTAAAGTAAAGATAGCATATTATTATAAATTCCCATTAAGGAAGCAGTGTATATCCCATAGCTATTAAGCCACTCTTGTTTAAAAATAGATGAATTTGCCTTAATGATAGTTAAAACACTTTGAGGTTATATAAATTGAAGATAGTATTGAAATATTGCATATGGTCAGTGTCTTAGTAAAAAAACAAACGCTATTGCCTAGTAAAACAGCACTTATAAACATAGTTCAAAACGTATAATATAATTTTTTAAATGTTATTTAAAAGATGAAACATTTCAAGTTGTGACGTTACTGTATAAAAAAAGTCTATCACCAAACTTTAGAAATTGTCCAGTTTTTGTAAGTGTAAGGTTTGATTTTGTATAAAAATTATGTTGCATTAAAATTTATTTCAAATATAAAATAGGACATTTCATTAAAACACAATATTTTATTGAATTTATAAATTGTATTCTTTTAGCTTAGTCGAAATATTTATTTCATTCTTTTTCACGGCAAACAGACTCCTACTGTAGATCTTGGGACATCAAAATTTAGTTTAAAGGTTACAGGTCATATAAAAGCTTGAAATTCGATTTTGTAAAGAAAGGAAAGTATGTAACTTCCCTGAAAGTAATACTTGTAAGTTTCTTTTTGGTTTACACCATCAATAAAAACTATATGTAATTTCAGAGATAGATTATTTTTTCAGTTTGTTTAGAAATAATGCTAATTTTTCCAAATGGAATAACAATGGAAATGCATCACAAAGAATAAATTGAATCTGGTTTCCAAAGAATAAAATGATTTCTGTTTCAAATATTTCTCCGGATAATTAAAGAATATGAATGAAAATAATCTACGAATATATTAATTCCATTTTTATTATAAAAAAAATAATAAAGTACTATGAAAACTCACAAACTTGAAAAGAAGGCCTAAATATTAGGATAGAGAAATGAAAATATTTTTTGATTAGCTTCAGAAAATATATTTAAATTATGTCTCGTCGAATAATTTTAGAACAGAAAATTGTGTTACATTGTATATTGTTGCCAGTGCAAAACTGTAATACACTATATGTCCAAAGGTAACCGGCCACTAGCGATTTTAGACATTTTGTTAAATATCTAGAAAAAATATAGGAGAAATTATCCTGAAACACAAAGTGTGTAAGTATAATAGTCCAGGTCATACATTTCCGTGAAGATTTGTTTCCCGAAACCCCATGGGGGACTGTCAAAAAATTAAAAAAGAACGAATATCTTTTGGATAACCCTGTCAAAACTAATATAGCAAAAGCGTTCAAATTGTAGATTATGATTTAGTGGCTTACTGGAACAAGCTGTGTTTATTTTTTTGCGGATATTATGTATACTCGTAGAGGAATTAAGGTTTTTTATAAAAACAGTCCCAAACTTTTCCAAGATTTTTTGCTTATAATTTGTAAAGTTCTTAAAATAAAATAATGGTCTTTTCTGAAAATGTGACAGATAACATTGTACATAATACCCTGTAATAAAAATTTAAAATTAATAAAAATTGTATGAAAAATGAGCAGATTTACTAAATAAATTTCCATTGCGCATACGTAAATGCTATCAAAATTTCATTTGCATATTGTGTTAGCTGAATGCATAGAACAACTTTTGTGAAAGTCTCAGAAACAGCTTGAAAGTTCTGAAAATGTTTGTCTATCGAAATGTTTAGCTAAGCTCAAAATCCATTATTCTTAAAATTAAGCAAAAAGATGAGAAACTGTATCCATTTATCCATTGATTAGTGTCTATATAGAATACACACTCTAAAAATTAAAGACCCAAATTAAGCTGTAAGATTTTTGGGTGTAGTAATGTTCCTAAAATGGGTACAGTAGTGTTCCCAGAAGGGTACAGTAGTGTTCCCTGAAGGGTACAGTAGTGTTCCCAGAAGGGTACAGTAGTGTTCCCAAATTAACCAAGATCGTTCAAAACAGAGCAAATTTTTAATAAAATTAAAACATTCTCAATTTCTTAAATATAATGTATATTTTATCTAAGATGTTTTGATTGTTTTAATGTTATTAAGGATCTGCCGTTTTTTTAAAATGTTTATGGCTAAAAAGTAAACTTTCCAATTTGGAACACTGCTGTACCCAAAAATCTTACAACCCAATTTGGGTCCTTTGTTTTTACAGTGCATAATATAGCATGTATTGCTATATTTGGATACAACCCCTCATTTTTTTCTTCATTTTGAGAATAACGGATTTTTATCTTATTCTACTGACGAACACTTTCAGAATTTTCAAGCTATGTTTTTGAGTCTTTTACAAAAGTTTTTCTATAAATTTAGCTAACGCAATATGCAAATGAAATTTTGAGAGCATTAATGCATGCGCAATGAAATATTATTTAGTAAAACTGCTCATGTTTCATACAATTTTTATCATTTTTTAATTTTGATAACAGGGTATTGTGTACAATGTTATTTGTCATATTTTCAGAAAAGAATAGTGTTTCATATTAACCCTTTGCGGCGCAAGGCAAATTCATTGCTTAAGTATTGAAATAAATGACTGACACCTGAATTTAAAAACAACTTTATTTGTATATAAGAAAACGCTATATTTCAAGCATTCAATAAACCGTAATTTTTTTAACAAAATTTCGGTGCCAATGTGGGGTTTGTAAATAAAAATTAAGTCGTATATCTATGAAACCACCACGCCACAAGGGGTTAAGAACTCTGCAAAGTATACGCAAAAAACTTGGAAAATTTTGGGACTGTTTTTATATAAACCTTAATTTTTCTACGAGTATACATGGTATCCGCATAAACATAAACGCAGTTTATCACTATAAGCCACTTAATCATAATTTACAATTTAAACGCTTTTGCTGCGTTAGTTTTGACAGGGTTATCCAAAAGACGTTATCCATATTAGTTCTTTTTCAATTTCTTGATGGTCCCCCATGGAGTTTCGTGAAGAAATCTTCACTGAAATGTATGACGTGGACTTTTACGTTTACACACTTACTTTCAGGATAATTCCTCATGCATTTTTCTAGATATTTAACAATATGTTTAAAATCGCTGGTGACCGCTCACCTTTGGCCATATATAAATATAATATACTTTCAATCAATATTTTCTTTTTATGATATCGCTATTATCATTTCGGATTTGAGATACTAAAACTATACTTTTAAAAAAGGTATTAACGTCGCTTCAGTAGTTCTCGAGACTAACACAAACAAACGGTACATCAATACGAAATGTTTTACACTTGATTTTTGTTGTGTGTGTTGCAAATTTGCGTAAATAGTTTGTTTTTTACGTCTACTTCTTCCCGGGCGATTATACGATAGTTTAGCGAATATCAAAGTACTTATAAAAATATATCGAAATAGATTTAATAGTTTGAGGTAAAAATCTAAATTAATGTCATCTATATTACATGTGATTTCGCAAATGTTGTTGATTTCTTAAATAAGTGAAAAGTGCCGATTGTCTTAGCTGTCGAAACGATGCGCATTTCTGTCAAGATTAGAAATAGTGCTGATCTTTGCGATCTCAAAATATGACCGAAAAACAGTATTAAATTTAAAACTTCGGTTAGTAAAGCGATAACAACAAGAAAAATAACTATAGTGAATGATATTCTGTTATATTAGATGATACATAATTGAAAATATCATAATACATAATGTATCGTTCCCGCTATCGAAATAAACATTTATTTTGTAACGCTGTTCTCAAGATTATATTTTTGTTTACTTTTCTCTATTATTTGTGAAATAACAATATTATAAAATTATTTTTAACGCTTTTAACTATATTGATATAGTAAAAAAGTGCCTATGAATTCGGTTTGTCTGTCTGTATACCCGTCTGACCTTATTCTATCTCGCGCAAGTCTACACGGGTTGACATGGAAGATAATAACATTCATTCTAGAATGTTTACAATTCAAAATGAAATGCTTAGAACTTCTAGATCTTTTTCTGATACACACAAAAAATTACTTTATGGCTCTTACTTTTTGGCTCATTGGAAAAATTGCTGAAGGTCATTTTAGACCGGGTGGTGGTGACACAAATTACTACGTCATCGAGTTACGGGATGAAATCAGTAGGTGTAGATTAAGGAATGACTGGTCTGTCTCGGCATTTCTTGGTATGATATGAGCAACAGCGGTCGCCATCTCGCTATTTTGGTGTCTCTATCACGTCATTGTGTTACAAGATGGAACTTGTGCCAAATTAAATGTAAAATTAAGCATTATGGGACTATTTTGGTCTGCCTGCGCATATCCTGTTAGAAACCCTCGGGGCACTAAAATGCATAACATAAAATGACGACATCATGTACAATTAAAACCCTATAAATTTAATATTTTGCATAGCTTCGCCATCCACATTCCAGATGAATTAATGGTTTAGGAAAAGCTTATTAATAGTAAGCGAAAAAACGAAATGTTATCGAATGTAATGGAACCATAATTATTATATGAAATTAAGTTCGCTGATATTTGTGTATAAAAAGTTTAAAATTTTATCCAAAAAATAGCAGGTCTATTGGAAATTTTACTTATTGAATAGATGAAATATTTTCTTTCGACACTTTTTAGGTTTTTAAGTCATTGTAAAATATATAAATGTCTTAATTAATAATGCGTCGTCAGTGCGGAAACTTTCAGGACACTCTGTATATACTATAATTATCAAAGACATGTTTCAGAAATCCATTTTAATAGCACAAACTCTTAAGCACATTAAACCTATAAAATAAAATCTACCAGACAAAAATATTTTCCACACGAGTTGATCGAACTTTCAGTCTTGACAAATCATCCGTTTTAGAAGAAGCAATCGGAATAGTTTTGTTTCTAATTTTTTATAACAATTAAATCTACAATATCTTGAAACTTGCATTATGTTGGCCTACCTTGTTTTACACCTGAACCCTTCAAATATTGCACATTTCAAATTTTTAAAGACATCAGCGTTAATCCTTTTCTGCGCTCAAATATCGATATCTTATCATGAAAAATATTAGTTTTAAATTAAAAGGAATTTTAGATAACAGTGACTACAGCAGCAATTTTATGAAAAGTGTTTCTTAGTTATTGTTGTAAATGTCTTATTTTACGTATATATATATATATATATTTAACAAAAGATTCAATAAATTTATTGCTGTGGGATTATTGATTATTTTCAGACGTTAAAGATCTCTTTGTTAGTTATTTTAAGCGCACATATATTTAATATATTAACTTCGAAAATATTAATTTTAAATTAGATTCAATTTTAGATAAAAGTGCTATCAGCAACAATTTTATAACAAAAAGATACATTGACTGTTGTAAAATAGTGAGAGGCATTATTTCTTATTTAAATTGCATATGAACAAATTATGATACAATTATGGCTTATTCCCAACCGTAAACTAGATCTATGTTAATCATTTCCAATACAATAATTTAATGTATGTGTACACAAATGTTTAACACATGATCTTCGAAAACATTAATTTTTTATAGGAATGAATTTTAGATAACAATATCCACAACATAAATTTTATAATAAATGGCAAAGTTTCTTTTATTGTGGTAGATTTCGTAAATGCCTTATTTTACAATTAAGTTCCTCATATAAAAGTAATTACCATAAGTTAAAACCTTTTCTAAGCTAAGCATCCAACTCGTTTAAAAATACATACATAATTTAATAAAACTGAAAAAATCATTGGAGAATTTAAACTTTCCTTTGCGTATTTTTAGATGAGCATTGGCAAAACAAAACATGAAAAACATCAATTGCTTTCCAAAATATCTCAATTATTTTTAAGCGTCTACTAGTTTAACATAAAATAAGCAGTTGCTTAAGAGTTGTTACTTTGCCAAAATGTGCTACAATCGATTTTAGCAATAGGTTATGAAACTTGGCACATTGCTATACATCTCATTCACTTTATAAAACAACCAACAATCCCACTTTTGGCATGATACGCAAAGAACATTAAGGATTTTAAAAGCGGAAATATGTATCGTCAAATAACTCCCGGGGGGAAAATATTTAGAAATTCCAATTTTTAAAATAATGTTATTTCCGAAATTTGATCAATAACAGTTATGGCTTTTCATATATTTTGAAATGACTAAATAAGCGCAAAAGTTTTTCAAATTATATCATTCATTAAATTTGCTTGCAGTAAGGGAAAAGGTGCACAGCAGTGGGCCGAGTGTCACCACTAAATTTAACAGTTTTCGTCGCGGCATTTAATGACAGAAATTCTGAGATTTAATAAGGTGAAGAATACTATTAAAATTTAGTGATTTATCGGAATAAAACTGCGTATATTTTTAATTACTGTGTTACCTCATCTACCACTGTTTTTTAAATTTATTAATTTATACTTTATTAAATACAGTGTACATATTTTCATATTATTATTTTTATTATTTATAGCCTTTTTATATATTTTCAAATAACTGATAAAAGGAAATGTTTCGAAAGTATTTATTTTATACATTAAATGTATGAATAGCCTTTGTCCACCTAACCAAATAGTTAATAAAATGCCTAACATTTCATTTATAACGTACCAATATACATTATATTTGTACACATTATTAATTATATAGTCATACGTTATTAGTTATGATATTTAACATATACAGGAAAATACTTTTTAATGCAACCTCACACCAATTTTTGAAAACAAAAACTTTTACATATTCTCTAAGAACATTTACAGGCGAAATTTACTACGGGATGCATTTTTTAAAAATAGTGGTACGAATAGAATATAAAATTATTCGCCTGAAATTGAAACGTTGATTTATTCGCACTTATAATTGAATTACTCATAATCGCAAATATTTTCAAAAAAAAATTATGTACACATATTATGTAATTTTACATTATATGTGTGAATATAATTTTTCCATCTGCTACTTTTTTCGTAAAAATTTTAAACTTTTTCTGCATTATTATCAGTATCAAAATTTTCATAGATTATTATTAATTATGACATTTATAGATTTTACAATGACTTAAAAACCTAAAAAGTATCGAGAGGAAGTATTTTATCTATTCAATATGTGAAATTTTCGATAGACCTCATATTTTTTGGATAAAATTATTAACTTTTCATACATAAATATCAGCGATTTTTATCATTCACAAACGTACAAACTTAAAAAATATTATTTTCTGCTAATAATAAAAAGCACTTTTATCACCCCATACGAAAAAATGCTGAACTTACATTTATAATAAATGTATAAAATATCCAACTGGACCTAATGGACTTTATTATTAAGAAATTTATATAGTTTTCAACAGTAAATTTTTTTGGCAATAAATTATTTTTTAAGAACTATAATGATGTACAAAATTACTCAAGAAAATAATTATACAGAAAAAATATTTTCAACCGCTATAAAACAACAGAAAAAGACTGCCTTTGCCAGGTGGATTATACGCCTACTTAAAACCTACCTGAAATTATTTCGAAAACGACATTGAAAACATTTCTTAAAAAACATGTTTTTATTCTAAACTTTTACGTGCTTTCTAATCCAATAAACGAGAATATTTATTAAATTGACTATGAACTGTATCCATGTTTACTCTTGTACATTTTGGGAATTTAACGTAGTTAGCATTCATTATATTCAGAAAGTTTTCATTCGTTGATGAGTATCAAATATTACATAAAATGAGTTAAAAATTGACTCTCTCCATCTGTTATGAAAGCAATTGTTCTTTATTTGACGGTAAAAATTTCTTAGTTGCCGTTTATATAGCTACCAGCTGGTTGAAGTTATTCAAATATAATATTTTTTTGCATGATCTTCTTATTGATTACCTTTATACTCTAATTACAAAATCAATAAAAGATAACGAAATAAAAGATTGTATTTAATTCAGACTTTTTTTAGATTGAGAAAATTAAAACACTCAAAATTTTTTCTGTTGTTGATTTCTGTAGTTTTAATAAAAAAAATAATGCTCTATCGTTCGAATATACAGGGATCTTCAAGAATCATTGGAGAAACTTTAAGTGGTGATAGGGCACACTAAAATAAAAAATCATATAAAAACAGTCTCACTGTCCTTTTAACACTAGATAAACGGGAATTTTTACACAAATTTCATAAAAATATTTAATACTGGAATTTTTACTTAAAACAGCCAAAATTATTTAATGAATTCATTTTGCCTTTGTTTCTTTTAAGCTTATTTTTAAAGAGATTTCTGGTTGGAACCAAACTGTTTTCGTTTGGTAGGGGCGAAAATGACCCTTCACCGTCATTCTGGTGTTAAAGAATTAAAAAAAATAACAAAGTGTCTCACTCTAAGTAAGAGGTGAATTCTAGTTAATAATTTAAACGATAAAAATCATAACATATTGTAACAGCATTCTGAACGTACTTCTTACTTTGCTTTCTGTAAACTATAACGAAATCATGAGAAATGCGGAATTAGAATGCATTTCAGATAGAGACACTCTATAAATATCATCTTATTCGGAGATATGATGCATCTATCTTAATGTTGTTTAGACAAAGCTGGGGGTCATTCCAAGAACTTCTCATGGTATTGTCTTATTTTACACAAAGCATGGTAAGTGTTTTAAAATTTTGATAAAATAAGCAATCTGGTAAAAATTATCTGGACACTTTTGATTTTAAACATCTTGTCCGATATCTTAAAAAAAAAAAAAAAAAAAAAAAAAAAAAAAAAAAAAAAAAAAAAAAGCAAAAGGCATGCTTCGATTATAATTTGTCAGCAAAAGTTTAGTCACTAGGCCAGTTAGAGGGCCAACAAAAAATTAAAAGAAATATAATTTGGATTACCCAGTAAAATAAAATGCTCGAAATAGTCTATAGCTATAGCAAACGGTTATAGGTCCTGTATAACTTTCATATTCATCTGTAAATTTTGTGTTCGATGTATATACACAAAGATGTAAAAATCTTTTTAAATAATTTTTAAAAATCCACAAGTTGGTTGTTTATAGCAAGCGGGATTTTATACGTTATTTTCAGGAAGCTTGACAAAGTGAAGTGAATATAATAATGCATTTGGAATATACCGGGTGTCCCAAAAATGACTGATGGATTTTAAAATTCAATAACTTGCAAACGGTGACAGCTATTTAAAAAATTTTTGCAGGAGGGTTATGTATAATGTCAGGAGTTTTTTTACCGTAATTTTTTTATTTTAGTTCGCATCTCAAACAACAGGTGGCACTGACAGCGATTGAAGGCCAGGTCGACGCCTGGCCCTTGCACTGTAAATAAATTGTGTAACGTTACTCCATAAAAATGGTGGCAGTTGCTGCTTCAAAATTTTTTTACTCCTAATAATGGTGTAATTTAAACATATATTACTGGAGTAACATCATAATGTAATACAGGTTATATCCGTTAAAGTGCTCCGTAAAATTCGTGGCAGTAAATCAGCCAGCAATTTATGGAGTAATGTTGCGCAATTATTTTACAATGTATACAGCCCGATAATGGAATATTGACATGCAGTATTCCTCCAATATTGGGATGTTTATCTTTTTCTAATATTGCTGTAACATTGTCAATATATTGTCATCTGATATTCAGTCTCGTTCTAATGTAAAACCCTTATATGCAATATTATTGTTTTATTGCAAATATATCTTTCGTAAAGTCCATACTGCTGTGTAAAGTATATTTGAACATTATTAGTATGTCATTGCAAGATTTATGATGAATTCGAGATTGGCGAAATATTTGGTCCTATTACACAAAGTATAACCAATAATACACTCTTAAAAGGAAAGAGTGGATTTGGCTTCTCAGAAAAGAGCTGTAATTTATTGGATCGTGAATGAGTTGTTTCTGAAATGCTTTACACATCTTGATTTAGACTGCTTATTTAGATAAGTCATCTTGATTTAAATTGTTTAGAAACAACTCACTCACTTGAGTTTTTTCAACTCTTCTTGAGAAGCTGCCTTTCAAAAAGTGAAATGAGCAAATTTTGGCTCAACTTGAGTTATATTTTTGGCTGACATTTTAAGAGAGCATAACAATAATATTTTCATAAAATACTGCTGCAATATTGAGACGTTTATATTTGTCAACATAGTTGCAATATTGGCAAGAAATATTTCGCCATTTAATTTGCAATATTTTTAATATAAATTCAATATTCTTACATTTTACATCAAATACTTTCAATGTGAATCCCATATTTAACCATCATTCATAATTCATTGAAATATTAGCATGGATACATTATTGGCGTTACTACAAACAGCATAATTGACATTGATTTGCTACTAGGAATACTAGTATACATCGAGTAAAATTTTTTCATAGATACTTTCATAAAATACAACAATTAAATTACTTTCTTTGCCAATATTTTATACTTACAGCTCTTTTTCTATTTTTTGTTAATATATTCAGAGCAACCAAAATGTGATTTCAAGAATACAGCAGACATAAAAGATTTCTTGAAAGCAGAAGATAGTGGGGAAAACAACATAATTCTCAAAGCTCTTGTATTAATGACAGATCCGTCTGAATACAACATTTATTCCACTGGACCAAGTGACGATACTGGAGTTTCTGCTATTCGTTACGAAGGATGTCTCCCAGAGCCAAAAATTAATATTTCAATAACATTTGCAGGTAAGTTACCGTGGTCTTTTGTTATAATTTTCTGTAATGATAGACAAAATATTGAATGTACAAAATATTGCATACAAACTTATTTGCATTGATCATTCCAAATTTTGACACACTGATGGCGTTTTCATATAGTTGAGCTTTGTTACATTTATTATTAATGTTTTTAAAGCTAATGTAGAAAAAAGTCCATAAATAGTTTGTTAAAAGAATTCCAGCTACAATTTTCCAAAAGGTGTTTCCAGATTAGTTTTCATCATCTTTTAATGTTTATTAAATTGTTCTGCAAAGTTTAACCTAAAAAGCAAACTGCAATCCGAACTTTTACAAAAACTGTTATTAAGAAGTATTTAAGAAAGGTCTCACCCCGTAATTTTAACCTGCAGGGATAAGTAGGACCCTTCGTTATAGCGTAAATCGGCACCCAGGTTATGGAATAAGTGGGTTTAGAGTGTTCCATTTTCCTCACTAAGTGACTTTAAATAAATTTCGCCATTAAGGTTTAAACAAATTGCGTTCAATTGCTACAATTATGAAGATCTAGAAAGAATTAATAGTTACACAAAAACTACTAAATCTGGTGACTATGTATACGTGAAACTTGCATGAAAAAATAGACATAAAACTATATATAGCTCTAATTTTTGGATTTGATGATATCAATGAAAAAATAACTGCTGAATTTATAAGAAAGGATAGAAATAGTGACACTTTTGATGACCGCATGTAGGTGATGTTGGGATTATTACTAAGTATGAAGTAATAATGATTCTCCCTCAACCAACTTTAACCTTCCGTCGATTACAATCCTGGGACTTCCGAATTTGGTAGCAATGTGCCTGATAGGTACTGTTAAAAAATCGTCATTAGCAATCAATTGGTGCAACTTTAAAGCTCTTAAAGTGATCAGTAGCATTCATTAGTATGTAAAAAGAGAAAATATTTCAAATTTGAATGAAAATTTTTATTTATTATAGTAAGTAATACAAAAAACAATTGTAATTTCAACCTAGCACTAAATTTCCTTTCGTAATGTTTACAAAAACAAACAAAAACATTACAATTGTGAACAAAAATGAAAATACTAGTAAAATACTGTCATTCTTTGTCGGATTCACTGTCAAAGCATTGAACAGTTGAGGTGCCTTGACCTGCTGAAATGCAGCTTTGGCAGATCTTAATTGCATGAGACAGGGAGATCGCATGATAACAGTTATAGCATTTCTAGTTCGACATCCTTCTCAGGCCTCTTTCTATAGTACATAGGGTAGATTTACATTATTTTATCATTATTTTATTATTATTTTTACACCCTGTATATATACAGGGTGTCCGAAAAGTCTGGAAACGGTCGAATAACTCGAGAAATACATATGAGATTGAAAAACGTAAATATACATGTTAAATATTTTTAAATAAGCTACTCAGTGATACCAAATTTGACCTTCGTAACGGACCCCCTGGGGGTCAGAGGGGGTCCAACTTTGAAATCTTAAATTATAACCCCCATTTTTTATTGCAGATTCGGATTCTACGGACAAAAATACGTAACTTTTGTATTTGATGTTTATTTCGAATCCTCGTTTATCACGGTGTAATTGAGCATATTAAATCGATACATATTTCGGCTTTTCCAACGGGATTTTCCCTAATCGAAACTAATTGGGGAGAATTTATGACATCAAAGTCCTCGTCTTTTGCAATAATAGCGTTTCCTGAAAATCACCCGTGCCGATTATTTCGGCAGTGCTACACAGTTAAAAATTTGATCCATTTGCTGTAGCGTCACTCCACAGCTTTTATAGAATATCTCTTTCATGACCAATGAGAATGTTCCATAACACAGTAAAGTACACTGTAAAAAAATTGACCCATTTGCTGCATCGTCACTCCACCGCTTTTATAGAAAACGATTACTTTACTGTGTTATGGAGCATTCTCATTGGTCACAAAAGAGATATTCTATAATAGCTGTGGAGTGACGCTGCAGCAAATGGGTCAAATTTTTAACAGTGTAGCACTATTGAAATAATCGCCACGGTGATTTTCAGGAAACGCTATTCCTATAAAAGACGAGGAATTTGACGTCAAAAATTCTGCCCAATCAGTTTCGATTAGGAAAAATCCCGTTGGAAAAGCGGGAATATGTATCGATTTAATATGCTCGATTACACCGTGATAAACGAAGATTTGAAATAAACATCAAATACAAAAATTACGTATTTTTGTCCGTAGAATCCGAATCTGCAATAAAAAATGGGGGTTATAATTTAAGATTTCAAAGTTGGACCCCCTCTGACCCCCAGGGGGTCGGTTTTGAAGGTCAAATTTGGTATCACTGAGTAGCTTATTTAAAAATATTTAACACGTATATTTACGTTTTTCAATCTCATATGTATTTCTCGAGTTATTCGACAGTTTCCAGACTTTTCGGACACCCTGTATATATATATGTATGTATATACAGGGTGATTCATAAAAGATGGGCAGAACTTTAAGGGGTTATAGTACACTTAAAGACAAATAATATTAAATAGGAGACTAAGGGTCTCAGACGTATTCCCAAGGAGATAGGGGGCATTAAAGTTTAGGGTCCGAAATTTCAAATGATTATAAAAAATGGAAAAATTGGTCGATTCGTTTGCGGTATTTGCAAAAAATTTTCTTTATGCCAGTATTTTCTTGAAATAAAATTTTAAAAGTCAATTTCAAAAAATGCCGATAGGGGGCGCTTTAGACTTTGGAGTAACAAACAACTATTTTTTAACGTTATTTTTTGTATTTCTTTAAAGGATTTCGAAAGCTTAGACTTAAACTTAAATTTTGATCTAAAAATCTGAGTCCTAACGAGTAGTTAAGTAGCGTAAACTGAAATTTGAAATTTGAAACCCTTCTCCCCAAGAACAAAAATCAGTTATTCTCGATCTTTGTGTCGTAGATTAGGCTCTAACTACTGCCACGTTTTGCTAAAATTATTCTTTATGTCAGTATTTTCTTGAAAATAAATTTTAACGAAAATTTTCAAAAAATTCCGATAGAGGGCGCTTTAGACTTTGGAGTAACGAACAACTATTTTATACCGTTATTTTTTGTGTCTCAGTAAATGCTTTCTAAAGCTTAGACTTAAATTTTCAGCCCAAAATCTGAATCGTTAGACGTGGTTAAGTTTCTGGGGAGAGGGGTTTGAAATTTCTACTCCTGAGCACAGTTCAGTTTACCATGTCCACACATTGTGTGCTGTGATACGAGGTAAAAAGACACAAATTAGGATTATGTTACCAAAGCATATTTATTAACATGTAATTACAATAAATGTTCAAAATTGTGACCACCAGATGTTATGCACGCAGAACAACGGCGAAGAATGGAACGGCGAACATTCGCGAAAACATCAGGCTTTTCGAGCACTTCCCCTACAGCGGCGGAAAGTCTGGCGACCAGTTCCTCGGGGGATTCAATGGGTGTCTCATACATAAGAGCCTTCAATTGTCCCCAAAAAAAGAAATCGAGGGGTGAAAGATCTGGCGAGCGAGCAGGCCAAGCAACAGGACCACCTCGACCAATCCATCTGTTCGGAAATGTGATGTCCAGATAGTTGCGGACGTCTCGTACGTTATGGGCTGGCGCTCCATCGTGCTGGAACCACATGACCCGCCGGATGCGTGGAGGAACAACGTTTAACAGGTCTGGCAGCACATGTTGCAGAAATGTGAGGTATGTTTTACCGTTGAGGCATTCAGGAAGAAGGTACGGTCCGATTAGGTGGTCTCCGAGGATTCCTGCCCAAACATTGATGGAAAAGCGTCTCTGATAAGCATGTGGATACGTAGCATGTGGATTGACATCCGCCCATACATGTGCATTGTGTGTGTTAAATGTACCTTCACGTGTGAAGGTACATTCATCGGTGAAAAGCACAGTTCGTCCAAAATGTGGATTTAGCGCGTTCTGCTGCAGAAACCAGCTGGCGAATTCAATACGATTTGGATAATCCCCTGGAGACAGTTTCTGGACTCGTTGCACATGAAACGGGAGCAAATGTTCATCCTTCAGTACCCTCCAAGTCATGGACTGTGAGGTATCCACCTGCCTAGCCACTGTTCGTGTACTTGTAATTGGCTGCGCCGCTACTACATCCAGAATGGCTTCTGCAACAACTACTGATTCGTCCTTTTTTGCACGACCTGCATTCGACCGGGAAGCGAGAAATGATCCCGTCTCACACAACTGTCTGTGCAAGCGCTCGAAAGTTTTGCGGTTAGGCAACCGCCTGTTGGGAAATCGCTCTCCGTACATTCGTTGTGCCTCTGCACCATTTCCATCTGCCGCTCCGTAAATTAAATGCATCTCAGCCTTTTCCTTATTCGTGAAGGGCACCATCTTCCGATTCATTACTACAGCGACTTACACTTGACTCACCGTTCAGTGGTTTTTATGCCTGAATCGTGTCGAAATTTTGCGTACGTGTTCTTCTTCTTCCCCATTTGACATTTGCATACTTTCTGTCTCCTTCTTCACCCGGTGACTAGCGTCAGGAATGGAGCTTTAACGTTGCATGAGCGACGTTTCCAACTGTGCCAGTGCCTTTATGAGTGAATTCCGACTATGCAGTCCTTGACGAAAGTTGTATTTTTGCCTCGTATCACAGCACAGAATCGTTGGGCATGGTTAAGTAGTGCAAACTGAACTATGTTCAGAAATTGAAATTTGAACCCCCTCCCCTCGCTACTGAACCACGCTCAGCGATTCAGATTTTGAGCTGAAAATTTAAGTTTAAGTCTAAGCTTTAGAAAGCATTTAATGAGACACAAAAAATAACGGTATAAAATAGTTGTTCGTTACTGCAAAGTCTAAAGCGCCCTCTATCGGAATTTTTAAAAACTTTTCTTTAAAATCTATTTTCAAGAAAATACTGACATAAAGAATAATTTTAGAAAAACGCGGCAGTAGTTAGAGCCTAATCTACGACACAAAGATCGGGAATAACTGATTTTTGTTCTGGGGGGAGAAGAGTTTCAAATTTCAAATTTCAGTTTACGCTACTTAACTACTCGTTAGGACTCAGATTTTTAGATGAAAATTTAAGTTTAAGTCTAAGCTTTCGAAATCATTTAAAGAAATACAAAAAATAACGTTAAAAAATAGTTGTTTGTTACTCCAAAGTCTAAAGCGCCCCCTATCGGCATTTTTTGAAATTGAACTTTAAAATTATATTTCAAGAAAATACTGGCATAAAGAAAATTTTTTGCAAAAACCGCAAACGAATCGACCAATTTTTCCATTTTTTATAATCATTTGAAATTTCGGACCCTAATCTTTAATGGCCCCTATCTCCTTGGGAATACGTCTGGGTCCCATGTCTCCTATTTAATATTATTTGTCTTTAAGTGTACTATAACCCCTTAAAGTTCTGCCCATCTTTTATGAATCACCCTGTATAGGTATGTTTATTGCAACAAATGCAAAATTATAAAAGTAAAAAATGTCTCTAAAACATTAATAAATTAACCTAAATTAAATACGATGTTGGCTATTAGAATTGCAACACTATGAAAGAACGAAAACAGAAAAAAGATATTTACTTTACGTAAACAGTTTGGCATGAAAACAAGATGATTAAATTTGTAAGCAGTTTGAGGATTTACAGAGGTGCGGAATTAGCAGAGACATCTGTCCCTACTGGCAGCTAAAGTGCCCTTATTTGGTTAGACATGGAGTCTAACTAAGATTGGATGACAGAAATGGGCAACTCATTCCATGTTTTTTCAAGTCTATACCACACTTTAGATACAGTATGAGCTCGAGAGGGGTGGCTGGCCATTCTGTTAGCAACCCATGACCAGGTGTTTTTAATAGGTGACAGATCTGAAGATTGTGCAGGTCAGGGCAGCAATCGAACATCCTTTGTGTCGAGGAAGGTCAGAACATGGCGTGCAAGATGTTTTACGTTATCTTGTTGTGGCGGTTGGCAGGCCTCGAAGACGGGGCACAACCACTGATGTCAGATGTAAGATGTCAAAACTGTACTGATCTGCGTTGAAATCACCATCGATCCGGATTAGAGATGTGCGTTTCTTGTACCCAGTGGCAGCTCAAACCGTCTTATCAGGTGCAGGAATCTATGCAAATATCGAAAACAACTAGGCGACGCGCATTCTCCTCGGGGCCTCCAGAAACGTATACGGCCTTCAGAATACTGCATACCGAACCCAGACATGTCTGAAAAGATGACAATGTGACACTCCTGTATCCTGCTTTATCAATCAACGCACTTGAGTCGCCACTGCTCTCTATGCTACACTGTCAAAAGAAACCGCCTTTGACATGGACCTTTGACCTAATGGTCACCGTGCTGGCAATCCACTCTGCTGTAATCGTCGTCCCATTGTACAAGCTGACACCGAGCGCGTTGCAAACATGTCCATTTCCTAAATGATGATCCATAATGTGGTTGTACGGTTTTGCAGGGCCAACTTTAGAATATTTCTGTCTTCCATGGTTTTAGTCATGGAAGGACGTTGAGATTCTAGATGCCGTTCAATATGACCCACAGCAACCAATTGATTCAATATTTATATGCTTGTGTTAGGATTTCAGTGCGAAAGGCGACATGACGGAACGACAATACACACCTCTCTGTTGGCAACGATCCAGCCCCTATCGAATTCAGACACTTGCTGGTAAGCATTTCTTCTTATTGTTAGAAGCATACGAACATTTTATCAGCAAACGCCCACATCACAAAGTTTTTTTCCGAATGAGAAATACACTACGCAACTTTTTTGTGCAGTGATTAGGATGTCGTTCTCTTACCTGCGTCGTCTAAATGCGCTAATATACATTTGCATATTCTAACTTCTTCTTCCCTTCACGTGATTTTGATGTTCATTAGATCATTTTTTACTGGTGTTGCAATTTTAATTGGTAACAGTGTATTTAATAAATTGTAGTTTATAAAAGAATATTTGAACCTGCTGGATCTGTTTATTTTTCAGTTACTCTAGATATGTGTGACTGTTAGACAAGTTCATATTAAGTTCTTTTATCAAATAGAAAAGACTCTCTGTCTCTCTCCTCTTACTCTTTATTTTATTCATTCATGAATAAACATGCCGAATTAGTAGAATGTCTTAAAATGAAACTGTAAAATAAGTTACGATATTATTTTCTTTTTAAAAAAAATATTATTAATATTCGAATAATTTATTTGAATCATTTTCTACATAGTTATTTTACACTTTGACTTGATTATTGGATTTCAAGATAGTTTTAAAAAATTAAAAATAATAAATATTAAGTAATAGATTCTAAAATATTGACTGCTGAATAAAAGCTGTCCTATAAAAAATTCAATACGGTAAATAATTCAGTGCAAACGTAAATATACTCTCCCTTTTTAAAGGATCTCCTGATAGGGTTTCTAAATATGCTTAGGCATATTTCGTAGAGACTAGTATAGGAAAACACGCTTTGTTAATCGTAAAACAGATTAGAGAAAGCAACGTGTTGTAAGTGTTAACGCCGAGTGGATTCGATTTTCAACAGTAGTTAAATCATTAACTCGATTAGTTACGCATGAATCACTCTCGGCTCACATTTTTATGTCGCGAGCATAACAACTGAAATACGTTATTTTAGCTAAAGCCTACACTATCCTACACTAGTCAATTAAAAACGCTGAAGTTAATTCTAATTCTATAGCATCTCTATTTACAGATTTTTTTGCCTCCAATTCTTTATATTTGAATTATTTTTTGCGTATTGTACACGAGGCGTATTGTTGACGATAACGTTTATTGAGCGTTTCTGCTTTTCCGTTTTGATTACAGTTTTATACATACATATGAGGATAGTTTCCTTTTCAGATCCGATTCTAACTGGTTCCAAAATTGAAAGTATCTGCATAAATAAAAGGTAAACAAAATATGAAAAAGTACAAAAGCACAATAAAATTTATAGACCTCATTTTGCATTGAGCTTATAGTATATGGTACCGGATAATTTGCCACAATTTTTTTAACAGAACTTTTCTCTGTAAATCTCAAGAAAAATTTATAATTTTTACGATTAAATAAGATGATTGAAGATTGTATAATTGAAATTTTAAATAGAAATTTTGTAATGAGAAATACTGGTGCCTGTCTTTTTTGTAATTTAACAAGTGACAACACATAGCATTATTTTTTTATGCCACAAATAGCATTCACTAATTTATCATTATAGCGTTCGTGGAGAGTTGCATTGTGTTGGATGCTATGTTTGCAACAGCCTAGGATGGATTCATTTGTATTTCGGTAGTCATTGGAAAATGGTCAACATTGCTACTTTCTCAGTCAATTGTCGCTAATACGGTTATAAAAGATGTTTCTTGCCTATTCTTTGACTGTATATTATAATATGGTAAATTAACTATTGAAACTCTTGTCAAAAAATTAATTCATTAGTAAGGAAGGAAAAAAGTTACGATTTTAAAACTCTTTTTGTCCTATTTCTATTCATAATCTGTTGAATAATGTTATATACTGACTAATTTTATAGAGACATTAAGTAAATAAGTACTTTTGGATGTTTTACATATACACCCACTGTCATAGATAAACATAATATAGATTCAGAAACAAGAAAAAAACCCATCACATTAAAACAAACAAATAATAATTTATTATGTTAAACAATAATTAAAAGTCACAAAATCGTTCTGAAAATCTAATTTGAACATTTTTTATTCAATTGTCTAGATTGTGGAGCCTCAAAGTTGTAGATATGACTATACATGATATTGAAAATTACATAAAAACATCGTTTTCATATGCATATGAAATTTCTTGTCTAATGTATGTTATTTGTAATTCGTTAAAGGACAATTATGTAAATAGTTTAAGAATTTCTTTCTCTATTCAGTTAGATATTTTCTAAAATAATTGAAGATGAATATTAATTTTTAGTATAACATGGTATATTGTTAATGATTTAACATATAGATTGATAAAATTAAATATTGTTGTATAAAAAGACTGATTTTAAATAATGTTCAAAAATTTCTGCATTTATTAAAAGCTGACAGAGAAACTGGAAAAAAATCTTTTTTTTTTTAAAGAACCATATTGTGATGAAAGTATTTAAAAAGTAATATATTTTGTAAGCATTAGCCAGGCGTTTCCGTAACATTGAACGGTAAAAAAAAGAAAAAAAACTTCTGCAGATGTTATTTTATTACCGATACTAGAAAAACATCAAACATAAGGCATCAGATACTGGATTATTTCAAGACGCCGGTAAGAGAGAAGAGAAGTAATTTTCTATTATAACATTAGAGTTTCGAATTAAGTTCCAAGAGAGATTTAAGCATTAAGTGTGAAAATTTAAATACCTAGACACGCAGAGGAAATTACGCAGTATTATTTTCTGTGCAACGTCTTACATTACTTTCTGCATGTCATTCTGATTTACGCCTCATTACTGTTACATGTATGTCTCTCTGTAGTGCTTTCGTTAGCTAAATAGATTCTAGTCATTTTAAAATAATATCTAAAAGCACGTACCCTTTTTTTCATGGTTTAAAAATGAAATTCTTACTGATCAATAGTACACATGTATCTTTTTCTTTAATAAATTTTCTTAACAAAAGTTGTCTAAATATAATTATCAACTAATATTGGAACCTGTTGGAGCTTTTTTATACTATTTATTCCATTTAGGTGTAAAAAATTGAAGAGTTCATTTTTAGTTTTTTTCTCTAACGAATTCTGTCTCTGTATTTCCCTCTTTTTGGACTTAACCCCTTGCGGCGCGGTGGTTTCATAGATATACCACTTAATTTTAATTCCCAAATACCCCATTGGCACCGGAATTTTGTTTAAAAAAATTACGCTTTACTGAATGCGTGAAATCTAGCTTTTTCTTATTTACGAATAAAGTTGTTTTCAAATTCCAGCGTCAGTCATCAATTTCAACACTTAAGAAATGAATTTGCCCTGCGCCGCAAAGGGTTAATGTTATTTTTGCAGGAATATCCCAATTGTAATAAATAGAATGTTGGGAAAGATATTAAAATTGAAAATAAATGTTATTACACTGCTTAAAAAATATTATTAATAAAAGTATTTGAGTAATTTTGTAAAACTCTATTTTTTCTTTGACGTGATCAACGGACTTAAAAAAAGAGAATCAGATTAAAGATGCTAAATAATAAATAATTAGAACGTGGAATAGATATTGACTTCGAAATTGTTGCCATATGCGTCATCTTAAACCTATGTCGCTGTGAAAGGAATGCAGAGCAATTTAATAAGGAAACAAGGTCAATTTCATAGTTGCATTACTATTCAGCGTTTTGCTGATCACAATTTAATATGAAATATATTTTTATATATTTTTAACTTCCTATTTTTTAATCAAAAACTTCGGGGATTAAATAAAACAAAGATTTTTATTTAATAATTACTATTAACAATAAAGGTACAACAGGAGTATACTCGTGACCGGTCAACAATGATTTAATATGAACCAAATTATCCAAAATATTGTTAAATCTGTATTTCTTAAATCAATTAACGACCAGATTAAAAAAATTATAATTTTTCTCTGATATGCTAAATAGACTTGTATATGTTTTACATCAATGAATGCACAACGATTTATGTGATGAGTTTTTATCCAACATTATTGTAGGAAGTTTGTTTACAAAACTTTTCGGGAATTATTTGTAATTAATAGGGAATTAGCTGTTAAAATGTCAAAGGTAGAAATAATTTGACGATACATAAGACTAAATCAACATTATCTTCATAAGAATAAAAGCTCATTTATATGCTGAGTTTAAAAAATAATAATGTATTAAAAATAAGATTGCTAATTATATTTAGTGTTATGTGTGTTTTTAGACTTTTTGTGTTAGTTATAGTAGTAATATATTCTAATAATAAAGTGGTCTGATAAATAAAAAATACACGTGAGAATTTTTAAGAATAATGTCATTAACAAGAATTCAAGAGATAACGAAGCTATTCTGAATTCTCTGGGAAGAATCATGTTTTAAGCATTTCTATTACTGCATTTTTTCATAAATACAATTTTTTTCCTCTTAGCAGTTCGAATTTATATCACGCTGTTTCTTAAAATTTTAATATTCCATATTTTAAATATGAAATTAATTATTTCATTGAAATAAATATCTCCTACTGTTTTAGCATTTCAAGTATACTGGTTTAGCGTTTCAAGTCTTTACGAAGGGTTTAAGACAATGTTGGACTTAAAGATTCCTAAAGTATAAATGTCTTTTGCCTTTTTTAATTTTTTTCAATTCCTTCGTATAATATCTCTAAAAAAATCGTGATTTAAGTGAGTCTGTCTGTAAAGCTTCTTGAAGAATCGATTCACTAAGAGCAGTGAGAAAGAAGCATCGATTTCTGAATAGAAAAATTTCATGCGAAATTGGATGATTCTCAAAATAGGAGACTTTTTCAAACAATGAATTCTTAAAAAATTATTTTTAGCAAAATTTCTAAAAAAATAGGTTTTGTTAATACAGTATTAGGTATACTTTACATGTAGTCAGCAGAGCTAAATATTTAAAAATTCACTTTAAAAAATAATTAGTATTTTATGACCCATGCTAATGACAAAACAAATTGCATGGAATAAATATATTAAGAAATTTTTATTTTCTTTCCGCTTGAATATTTTTTCTATATTTATTATCCTTCCTTTTTTGCAAATAGTTTCCATTTTCATCTATTTTTATTTTCCTGCAAGATGAAACCCTCTTTTTACAAATAATTCTACACCTTTAAGTTCCTAAGTTTTTTGAAGTGATCTGTGTTCTTTTGGAGTCATCACTGACTATTTTTATTTGTACTGATTCTTTTTGCTTTTATTGATGTTTAAATTTTTGCTGTTTATCAGTATCTTCTTTAATTTTCTCTCTTCTTTTTTCACACTCTCTTTTTAGTTTTTTTTTTCTCTCTCTCTACCTATTGCCATAATTTCCTTCATCTTCAGATTAGTCTTTTCAAAAAGAACAAGGACCAAATTAACGTTCCATATAAAAAGAAATGTGTTCTTTTAATAATAAGTAAGATATTTTTAAGAAATTCAACATTGTTAACCAAAGAGCAAACTCTGTTTACATGAGCAATATCCTGACACTAACAATGCAAGAAGCTGCCTTAGTGATTTTCTGAGAGATTTAATGCATATTTTAGGGATAATAAACGTAATAAATAAATTTATATGTAAAATTAAACTTTAAAAAATCTTTATTAAGGATACAAGATAAGCACTGGTTACATTTATGCACACAGGTGTCATTAGCATGATTGTTTTGTCATTAGCATGGACAGAAAAAAACCATGCTAATGACACTGGTATTTGCCCATGCTAATGACAAACTTTAATTTAAATAAGAATAAGAGCCATAATGTAATCACAATGCAATATTCCTTTCTGGGACTTTTTAAAATACAAAAGTTCCATGCAAATAAGTAAAATAAAAATTTTAACTATAAAATAAACATTAAAATTATTATCCATTCTAATGACATACAATTGATGTACTCGCCTAATATTTAACTTCAATTCTTAAAATACAACACATGCTTCTATCTTCAGGCTGAGATAAAATGGCTACTTGTTGCCATGGAGAAACTTGATTTTTTTTCAAACTATTTTCATATGTGAAAATGAAATTTTTATTAATAACCAGTTGTTAAAGTATTTCCATGTTTTTAAAATAGAATATGGGGGACAAACTTTAATTCTTTTGTTATATATTATAATTATATTTTTAAAAAGAATTTATTGGATAAATCCTCTCCTTGATTAATTTAAACAAAGAATAACATTTGTTTTATTTTATAAACATGATATTAATTCTTCAAAAATGTTAATATATATAAGGCACACCTGTTGTGGACATCCGTGCTAATGACAATTTGGACATTTATTCTATTATTTTAAGGCGTTTTTGACTAAAAAGTGAGTAGTTCTTGAATGCAAATAATGAATAATATTAAGACAAGCATATCTAAATATAAAAACATGACAGAAAACATAAAAAAAATTTGTATGCCGAAAGACTGAAATTCTCTCTTATTTTGAGAATCACCCAATTATGACGCTAGAAAATTCTAGATTTTCCATGACTTGAGTGATGCGTCTGGTTTTCATTATGTTTCTGCACAGAGTACGAGACTTAAAAAAAACCTAACCAAGTTTTGCTTTTGAAATAATTTTTTGCGGTTTCGGATTTACTCTAATTATTTCTGATTCGGATCCCTCCTGGATTTGGCTTTCGGTTCTAATGGGCTGGGTTCGATAAGTTTCGATTTTTCACAGTGTTTTTGCACATTCATATTCCAATACACATTATTTTTTTATTATAGATATTGAGTCTAGTTCAGGCATAAAAGTGTCATATTTGACTCTGTTTAGGGTTGAAATTTGCCATGTTCCGGTCGGAAGCTAGCATACAAAAGTATTTCTCTCATTGAGACCGAGTTTCCCGTTAAAGAATTATTTTCGTGAGTTAAATGAAATTTTTTGATTAACCATGGGTACAACCCAACTCATGCATGTCTCTAGATTTGATCTAATATGATAAATGGATATACGAGCAATACAGTCCTGTCTAATTTAAAATAAAATGAAATAAAACGTTATAAACAAAGTGATAAGCAAATAATTTTTTGTTCGTATGCAATATATTATAAACTTACGTAAATGTTCATAGTAATATCAATCTCAAAATTCTAAATTATTCACACGGAAATTCTAGATAATTTCTATACTATTATTTATATCATAATTTACATCGTAAATTCAAAGCTACATATTTCAAGAAAAGAAAAAAGGCTCTAACTTAACCACTTAATCAAACTCAACCATTTACAGTGATCAATATATCTTTAAAAAAACTTTCAAATAATGATTTTTTTTCCAAAAATCGCATTTTTATGTTATTGGTAAACAAAATGTATAAAAAATAATTACAAATCAAAAATAAAGAATATATATGCAAATATAAATTTGTTTATTGCCGCTTTAAACAATTCTGGACGGGCGTCTTTTACAGAGTTTTTAATCTTTTATCACCGGTTTTTAATAACAGAAATTTTTGCCTTATGAAATCGGATAAATGCTCGGATTAAATAATGCAAAATTTACAATATAAATTTAATAGTGAGAATAATAAATCATGATTTACCAACGGTACGAGTGAAAAAGTTGGTGAACTTGTTTATATTTACAAATTCTCTGTCGTTTGATCCGGAATTTGTTGTTTCACCCGGAACAGATTAAAATATATATATATTAAATTGTATCAAGCATCACATAATCGTAACTTATCCAATAAACTAACGAGTTCCTAAATTATTTACTTTTATTTATTTTTTTTAACTTTATTGTGTATTCACAAAGAACAAGTAATGCTTGGATTTTTTTAAGTAACTTGTTTGACTGAACATACAAAAACGTATTATAGTTCTTATTTGAATTTACTGTATTTCAGTTGTTATCTTAAAAATTCTGTCTTTAAAATTTATCATTATTTCTTTTCGTTAGGGGGAAATTGGAAAATGGCGCATGAATCAACGTCAGATGTGAAGTACCCTGAAATGGTAGCAGCTGAAATTGGAGAAAATATGATTAGAGCTTACTACTCTAATTTCAATCCTTCGGAACCTGACGACACTTTATTTCAAGTGAGTATGATAACTATAACTTCTAATTTGTAATAATAATAACTATAACTTTTAACGTTTATTAATTTATTCAATACAAACAACAAAAGGGAAACCGTTTCAAGGATAAAAACTTGTTTTCAAATATTATTCACTCCTAGAAGAATCATTTTTATTCATTTAATTAAAATACCTTTTCACCATTCAAAGTATCTTCCTCAGTTTAAGAACACTGATATGCTTTTAATGAAAAGTATTCACATCTATTAAATATAATTTCATTAATTAAATGTATAGAAAAACCCAAAAGTGAGTAAATAAAAAAAATCAATAATTTTCAAACTAATGAAGATAGAAAGAAGATATTTGCGCAAACAACATAAAAGTGACGATGGCTTTCTTTTAGTTCTGTCAAAATACCAATTAGTAATAGTAAAAAAATGTTTTTTGACCAACAGATAGTGTTTTTATAATACATATATTATTTCTGGCGATATATAGCAATCAATTCGGTTTGGCAACGTGATTCCGAAACGAAAGACCGATATTTATATTATTCAGCAAATTCTATGATGATAACTACTTTCAAGATTAGGTGAAAAGGTGTTCTTAGTCTACTTTTGCATATGCATCACCACCCAGTTCTCCTTATGACACTTTGTGGCTTTTGGGTGTGAGGGTATTTACTGTGAAAAATGCACAACTTGTAACTATTTCACTTCCAGCGTGGTAAGATGTCATATGACAACAACTATCGAGCATACATGGATGTTGTTTAATCCTGTGAGTAGTGAAATGACTGATAGTTGGGTTGGAGAATGACTAAAGGCCTAATAAATACGCTGCAATCTTTAAAGTTTTGTTTTCTACTACTACATTCGACACAAAAAATGTGCCTTTATTAAGCCTAACTGTCATTGATTAAAAAGCAAATATGTCTTTTAAAATTATAGCTGTGTACGAGGGGGAAAGCGTAAAATTTGGCAGGTAAAAACTTTTTCCAATGTGTTATGTATTTGACTAGATAAATGGAATTTTCATTTTGTTGTTCGCTAATGATTCCTTCAATAAATATTGATTTCTTTGCATACTATCTGCCTTTATTGTAATTATTTCTGTGCAAATGATATAGTTCTAACTTCATTAATTTTTTATTTTAAAATATTTTCTGAATTTAATTTTGAATGACTTCATATTAGTTCGTAAATAAAAGGAAATAAAAGATTAATCTCACTAACAGCATCTCTTCCTGAAGATGCAAAATGAAATAAAATAAAATAAAATAAAAGACTATCAAATGTAAATACAAAATTTAGCATTACTACGATAATTGCATGTTTAAAGTTTATAGAAAATAAAAATGATATAGATGCTGTCATTTATTGGTTTATTAATTATTCATAAACTATTTTGTTTTATAAAAGTCATTTTTATAGGGAGTATTATAAATTTATTTTCTTAACCCTTTGCGGCGCAGTGTTTTCATAGATATACCACTTAATTTTAATTCCCAAACGCCACATTGGCACCGGAATTTTGTTTAAAAAATTACGGTTTATTGAATGCGTCAAATATAGCGTTTTCTTATTTAAAAATAAAGTTGTTTGCAAATTCCGGTGTCAGTCATTAATTTCAACACTTAAGCAATGAATTTGTCCTGCGCCGCAAAGGGTTAAACGTTTTAAGATTACACCATTCTTTATATAGAGCATGCAATGAGGCATATGCTTAAATATTCAGGAGGACATACAGCATTAAGAAGAAATTTGCCTGGATGCCAGTGATATAAGTTCCTTTTTAATTGTGTAGAAATATGTAGAATGTTTTTTGTAGATCTCTGAAACAGCAACCTTTATCAATCAAGCCTATATAATCAAGCTGAAAATAAAATATCGTGTAATAAAAGTTACCGAAATTAAGTATTTAACAATGAAAGATAAATGTAATGCATACATGATGGGCAGAAAAAGCACAGTTACTGCAGCTAAAGAAAAAGCAGGATGCCAATAGAACAATCTATTACTTATTCAACTGATACCAATGAAATATACGAAGTTGCTTACACATAATCTCATTTCCCGGAGTCAGCAATCTCCATTTAAAATTTTATTGACTTCACACCCTACAATATTGCATCTTATTGATTTTTAAAATAGAAAATAATAATAAATTCGAACAATTAAATGAGTTGTGTTTACTGTAATTTCTATATATATATATGAAATACTTTATGTAGTTTAACTAGGTTTGTGTAAAATGTACTTTCTTTAAAAGGTAGCTCTATTACAATTTCCTTCGCTAACTTCCTTTGTATACGGTTTATTTTTATTTCTTTAAATCACGAACATTCTTCGACCATTATCGTTTTCTTTTTTTTTTTTAAATACATACATATATCCAAGAGTTATGTACATTTAACAATGCAAATGATTCAGAAAAATTGAATCATTTGCACACAATTTGTTTTTACCAAATACAAAATTGCACTCTATTGCACTAAATACAGCGGGATAAATAAAGTGGATGATTTTAAGGATTACACAGGGAAAAATCGAAATCCCTTCTACTGAGTTTCTTTTTTGCAATTCCGTTTTAAATGCAATGATTTACTGTTTCTTGCATCCGAACATTATACACCAACTTTTGCACTAAAATGCGCCCAGAATCTTAAACCTCATTTGCATATCTTGATCGTATTATGGAATTTTTATTCAGCTTCTGCTGGACAGGATAACGCATGGATGAATAAATTCTAAAAGAAGGTGAATATATTTGGCTTTCAAGCTTATTTCCAAAGTCTATACAATGTCACAGAGGAAAATCTTTTTTCCTTCGAACTTACGCAAAGCACTACTCCATTGAAACGAGTTTAATATTATTAAATAAAACTTAAAAATTGCAACTTGAAACTAACGTAAGATAGCTTCTATTTATTGTTAAAGTGTATTTATCCCAGTTGCTATCAAAAATCATTCTTCTACGTTTAAGAATTTTAGTCTGTAGAATCGTACAATAAAAATTCTGTTATTTCTTCAAAACTTACTGGAAGAAGCTAAATAAACTTTTGTTGAAATCTGTTTAATATTATTAAATAAACCTTGAATATTGATTGTTAATAGTACTAGTAGATATAGTAACATTTCTTCCATTTATTTTTTATTGTGCATTTTTGTACCAAGAATCGTCACTATAAATGGTATTGTGCATTAAAGCTTTTTGTTTATATTTTTCCACAAAAATAATTCATGATATATTACTAACTTATGAAAGAAATGTAAACTTGATTCTATTTATATATATAAAAAAAAAAAAAAAAAAATTATTGAAGTAAACCTAAAAATTATGAGTTGAAAGTAATGTAAAATGACTTCTGTTTATTTTTAAAGTGCGTTTATCCCTGTTATTATCAGAAATTATTATTCTACGTTTAAGAATTTTAATTTATAGAATATTACAGTAAAAATTCTGTGTTTCTTTAAAGCTTACTAGAAGTAGGTAAATAAAATATTGTTGAAAACATCTTAATATTAATACATAAATCACAAATATTGAAAGTTGAAAGTGCTGTAAATTTAACAATTTATCATTAACTTACTTAATATTTACCGTAATTTCGGGTGTATAAGCCGCGGATCAAACAATTCTTTTTGGACCCAGAAATCTTATTTAGTGATTGAAGACAAATATTTACGGCGATCTAAGTAGTTACACTTATTTCTTAAAAAATTCTGGATCGAAAAAGAATTGTTTGACCCGCGGCTTATACACCCGAAATTACGGTAACAATAAATTCTTAAATTAATTTAAACAAAATAATATCAATTTTATTTCTAAGTAAGCTATTTTATTTCTCGCAAAGAGACGCTCTAACAATTTTGTCGAATCTGTGTCAACTACATTTAACTTCAGTATAGCTAGTTCAGTATAAAAGTGCTGATCAGCATAAAAAGCTGATTTTACTTCACTTGGTTACCTTATTTTCTCCCATAGGTGCTATTCATACAAATATAAATTGGTTGAATCAGTACAACATATCTCATAGTAAATATCTATATTATTAATGTAATAATTCGTCACTTTTGTCCTCGTCTAATTTTTTTTAATAAGCTAATTTTTGTTCATTTTCTCTTTCTGTGCACTCTAAAAAATAAATGTGTAAATTGGCCAATTTTACCCATGGATATGTGTAAATTGGTAAATTTACACACCTGTCGTAAAATTTACACATTTTTTCTCCGAAATTTACCTATTTTTATGTGTATTTATCTTATGAAAGTAAGTGTGTAATTTATTATCACTTGAAAAACTCAGACAAGTGTGTAAATGTTGAAAAATGCCATTATTTACACGAATTTGTGATTTATTCTAATTTAAACATAATTATATGTGCACAGATAAGTGTGTAATTTTTTTTAAATGCATACTTGACTTAAAATTTACACATTTTGAGGAAAAAAATTACCTGTTTTTATGTGCACCTAACTTGAGAAATCAAATGTGCAATATGTTATCGCTTTATAAACTCAAACAAATGTGTAAATGTTGAAAAATGCCTGAAATTACACAAATGGCGTGTTAGACATAATTACAAGCAGAGAATATTCGAAAAATCCGTTTTGTTTTCGTTTTCGGCCCAAAATCTGAGTTCTGCTGAAAATTCGATTTCGTTTTCGGCCCAAAATCTGAAATTCACCGAAAATTCGGTTTCGTTTTTGGCCCAAAATTTGAGTTTCTCCGAAAACTCGTTATCGGCGGAAATGCTGTCAGAAATTCGGCTGGACCGAAACTCGGCCGAAACTATCTGAATTCTAGAAATCTTCTTTCTTCCGTTGGAAATTTTCGACATGACTTGTTGATTGAGCTGTTTCCGCTCAGATGAGAAACTCTTTATTTAATGTTATGAATAAAGTTTATTGTTTATAATTATCGACCACAGCTGATTCATGACGTGAAATCAAATTAAACATCCTCCTACATACGGCGCTCTTCACCTGCTCCTTAAAAGCTGCACGCTTAACAGTAATAGAAAATTTTTAGTTTAAAACCGCAGATGTTTCGATTGCTATTTCTAAAAGTTCTAACATTCTATGTTGTTGATGAATTAATTACATTTTATTTTACATGCAAATAAAAAGTTTTGTTCAAAGTAGAGATGTGCACGCATCCGAGCTTGGCTGACGATATGAATCAGAATTTTCAAATGGGCCGGCAAACAAAATAAACGGGTTTGGGCCGATAAAATAAAATATTTAGCGGTCCTACCGGCCGACATAAAAATTTAAACCAAGCCGATAAAATATTAGCTTCTTTCAAAGAATTTGTTTTTCATCAGAATAAATATAAACCTGCGTCACGAGCTGATGCTTGATAAATAACATTAATGAAGAAATGTAACATGTCCACGGAAGAGACTGGCATCGGACATGGTGTCTGTTTAGATTTTTTCAGCACACTTGTGCGGTATTAAGATCAGATTTGCATTTTTTTATTACATAGTGGAGCTGGGCCGGAACTGAACGTAGCTGTTCCCAGGATGTGTGGGGCAAGCAATATGTTTTGTAAAAATATTAGTAGTGATAATGAACTTCTGCTTACGGAATCTTTGGAAATGTACCTTAAAATGTTTTTTAGCTCACAGGCTATCATAGCCTGAGAGCTTATGTGCCCGTCCGTTCTGTATGTATGTGCGTTCGTGCGTAACGCGATAACTCATGATAAAAATATCCGATCCACTTGAAATTTTGTATATAGGTATATCCTGACAAGGCGCTTCCCTGATTAGTTTTTGGAGTTCATTCGATATGTATAAGAGGGGGAACGGGGAGCTCATGCCCCCCGTTAGTTGATATAAATGGGATTTTCATGCAGAATTAAATTTTCGTTCAAAATTTAGATTAGGATCATTCTGATGAGGCGATTCCGTGACTGTTATTAGGTGTTCATTGAATAAGTATAAATAGGGGGAACAGGGGTTCTAATGCCCCCCCGTTAGTTGTTATAAATGGGATTTTCATGCAGAAGTAATTTTTCGTTCAAAATTTAGATTAGGATCATTCTGATGAGGCGATTCCGTGACTGTTATTAGGTGTTCATTGAATAAGTATAAATCGGGGGAACAAGGGTTCTAATCCCCCCCCCCCGTTAGTTGATATAAATGGGATTTTCATGCAGAATTAAGTTTTCGTTCAAAATTTAGATTAGGATCATTCTGATGAGGCGATTCCGTGACTGTTATTAGGTGTTCATTGAATAAGTATAAATAGGGGGAACAGGGGTTCTAATGCCCCCCCGTTAGTTGATATAAATGGGATTTTCATGCAGAATTAATTTTTCGTTCAAAATTTAGATTAGGATCATTCTGATGAGGCGATTCCGTGACTGTTATTAGGTGTTCACTGAATAAGTATAAATAGGGGGAACAGGGGTTCTAATGCCCCCCCCCTTAATTTATATAAATGGGTTTTTCAAGCAGAATTTTCAGATTTCGTTCAAATCTCTGAATAGTTTTGGAAGTTTAATGGTTAAGTATAAAAGAGGGGGATAACTCCTTTTAAATTATATAAATGCTAAATGGGTTTTTATTAAGAATTGTCTAATTTGCTCTGAATTTTGGATATAGATTTTTTTATATGATAAAGCATGTCTTTGATAGTATAGGAGGTTCAATGATTAAGTATAAAAAAAGAGGAAAGGGGAGAGCTGTTTCCCCTTCTTAATTTTTTTTCGAATGGAATTAACCCTTGAAAATATAAGGCTTTAATGTACAATTAGTATTTGTAGCCTGTGAGCTCAATGCCATCAGTTTAGCTGGGCAGTATTCTTTATTAATTCCCTGCTCAACGTGAAACTTTGACACATATTCTGACTAATATTATTTAACAGTAAAGACTTAAAATTGACAAGCTTGACTATTAAAGGAATTTGGAATCGATAGCGTTTTCTATTTTTGATAGATAAATTATTTTTCGACAAATAAGAGTTTCTTATAGTGGCTTCAGGTTTTTCTCCTTTTCGTGATGTTGCTTTCGGAAATTCAATTCAAACGTTATCTTTTGCACGATTTTTTCAAAGCTACATTGCCTTTATCAAAAAATGGATAACGCCATTCGATTACATTATTTATTTATGAAAACACCTGTCTTATGGGTTCCAAAAAAAAATATGAGTTCATAAATGTGTCAGAAAGTAGCTCTTTGGGGTTTAAAAATAGCCTTAGTAAAAGAAAGATAAATATTTTCACAAATCTTCTTTTTATAAAAGAGTTTTAAAAATTATGTTTTTAGCATTCATTTTTTTCTTTTATTCAAAGCAATATTAATTTTTTTATGAATTTTTATTTGAATGTTGAAACGTCCAAGAAATCTAAGTAATCGTTACTGTTGTATTGTGTATTTTCCATCGTAATTTTAAAATATACGTTAAATTTATCCCATAGATATGTATGCAGTATTCTTTAAAAGAATCTTAATTGTATGTTAAGAAAAATCTGAATTTTTAGTAGAAATTGAGTTGGGCCATTAACTGTGAAAATCTGAATGGGCCGGGCCGGGTTCGAGTCGAATTTATATCATTTTTATACCGTACTGAGCTGTATCCAGGGCCTGAAAATTCCGGCCCTTGCAGACTTTTAGGTTAAAGACACAGAGATTCCGCCAACTTGGGCACAAAAGATAGATTTTTCAAACAAGGATGCTATTTCAAAGCATTCGTATAGAGGCGAGGGAGTGGCAAAGTTTTTTCGGGAGGAAGTAGCACTTATTTATTTAAGCATACGGCTTATCTATATTTAAATCTCCATTAAACTAATAATAAATTACCAAATGGTTATTTTTTTTAAATAACAACTTACTTATAGTTAGTTTTCTAAAAAAACTTTTAAGCAATTTATTTTAACTACTTTTAATGAGAAATATTAAATAACTGAAAAAATGTGTATATTCAAAAATTAAATATTCACTATTGATTTGTTCTTGATTATTAATTGCATTATTAATTAATTATTAATAAATATATATGAGTATTGATTGTCAATAGCAAAAGCAAATATAAAAGTTATATTATTATTTATATTTTGCTTTTGCTTGAACTTGTGCACATTTATACATGTTTATGTATGTTTGTTAAAAATGTGCGTCTAATACACACATAATTAATTAATAATTATGTGTATTTATGTATGTATTAATAACTTAAAAAATGAACATTTTCGTTTTCGGCCGAAAATTGAAAGATTACCGAAATTCGATTTCGGTTTCATTTTCGGTCTTACAGACCTGTTTCGGTCGATCCTTTTTATAAGTATATAAATCTGAAAAAAAAAAAAAACTGAAACGAAATAAACCGAACACGAAACAAAACATTTTTTTTTTCACTTCAAGCAACAAACATAATTTAGTGTTTGTTGGCTAATATTCCACAATGAAATAATAAAAAAAAACTTCAGTAAAAACACGTACCTATATAAAACAAAAATTTAATAGACATGTAATTGAACTAAGCGTATAAATTACTAAAATATTAGAATTAAAAAAATTTGCAGCCAGCAAAATCTATGATTTCTCAACTATTGCCTCTTGGTATGATTCCTAGCTTAATTTTAGGAATAAATTTTGCATTTGCGATGGAAGATACAAAGCGTACTTTTCTAATTTAGAAATATTTTGCATTATTGTCTATTAAAATCATTTTTAACTATTCTAAATTTGAACATTGTTTAATTTGGTATGCGATCTATATCAGTATAGTTATCGTTACAATTGACAAAAAGCTTAAACTTTTTTGAAATAAATCGAAAAAAGGCATAAAAAATGTCTTAATATAAGAAATTTTAAATTAAAAAGTCTTCACCACATAAAGAAACAAAAATAATTCACCACATAAAGAACATCAGAAGAAAACATCTGCCATGTGCCTAGATAAAGAACTCGAAAACTGCAGACGATTATCAAATATAAATAAATGAATAAAAAAAAACACCGCTTATTTAGTCTTTGGAATACGCGGAGAACATTTGCAGAGAACAAAAAAAGCCATTTTATGCGCGTATAGCCTCAGTCTGGATTTAAAAATCTTACCAAAAAATTCGTTGGAGTCATTCCATGCGTACTTTTGATGAAATATGTATCCGAGAAATGTACAATTGCTCTGGGCATGGTTAAAAATATTTATGCCAGTGTTATTGTACTTATTATCGGAACATTTATTAGATCTACAAACATCAAGGATTACATCAGAAAAGGAAAAACGAAGTCATTGAAAAATAGGTATGAAGAAATATTTTCCCTGTTTCTTTTCTTTGAATTATAACTATTTTATTAAAATAAATAACTGTATTTCGACAACTAAAATCAGATGATAAAAATCAATTATTTAAATTACTTCTTTTAAAAATAAGATTTGTTTACCTGTAGAATATCAATCGTTAAAATCGCATATTTTTTGAAATTTTAAAATTATGTTGAAAAATATTGTAACCACAGTTTATCATAATTAACAAATATTTAAAGGTATTTAAATTACTGAATAAAAAACTTTCTTTTAAAATAAAATTGTTTGCAAATTTAATTTTTAAATTTTGCATTAAGTAATGACATGAAAATGCTTTTATAAGAGAAAGTTGGTATTCTTTCCAGTTTTAAATTTGTAAATTTATAATATTGATGTGAAGCATATACTTTTCTGCTTATTTTAAATATGAAAAATTATTACTATTTGCTATTTATTCTTTTATTTATTTATTTTTGTATATATTCTTAAAATGATGCCTTTCTAGCATCCGAATAAATATTTGAAATTTAAACATCTAATAGCATTTGAAATAATTCTTTGATTTAAAAATTGTCTGTTTCAGCATGCTTATCATAATGTTTGCTATAAAGTTAACCAGTTTTCATAGTTTTACATGCTATAGATTTCTCAATTCTATTTCTACTGGTGTCAAATGAAAATTAACGGATTTTGATTCATGGTTTTTCATTTACGATTTTTAGATTGAAGCAATTAAAAATTGTTTTTAATTCATTGAAAACATTCATAAACTACAAACAAAATAAACAAAAATAAAAATTTTAATTAAATTAATTTTATTACCCTGTTTATAGTTTAAAGAATACAAAAAATGCTGTATAATACAAGAGATTAGATTTTTATGTAAAATTAATTTTGATAATGCTTTGAACATTTAAGCAGCAATGTTTCTTATATAATTTTAAACCTGAAAAAAATCTATTAGAAATATTGCACCTAATTTTCACGTAGATTGATAAAAAATAATTCTTTATCAAATTTAACACAATTATTATAATTGGTAAATAAATCACACAAATTGCCATTTTTCAACATAGTCCAAAAGCGTATAGGCCTGAATTTGAATCGGAGAGCTTTGAGAGAGCTTGCAATGTTCTGCCAATTGAGCTATCCAGGATAAATCTGGAAGACACAATTCAGCCAAAGAACTAGAGATATATAATAAATAATACTAGACTGGCAGCTTACTCCAAAGGTCCCTAGTTCCTGTCCTGCCCTAGATGCTTTTTCACCTATTTGGTAAAATTACATTATAATTCTTTTTGAACGTTATTATTTAGAACTAGTAGTTATCTGTAGAGCTTCTTAGAGCTCCTGGTGATAAATTTGGATGCCAAATTGAACAAAAGCAAGGGTATGTAATATGTGATTATAACATTGCTAACAAAGCGTAGAACCAACATAGTGAAAATTATCCAAGTCGGGGATCGAACACGTAATCCTTGAAATAGCTCTCCAAGTGCCCTACCATTTAAGTTACGAGGAAGATGGCCAGCTTTTCAATTCTCACTCACATTTTGTTGGTAAGCCTGCAACTGCAGCACAAAATAATAACGTCTACATGAGCACACAAACTTGTGGCATAACATGAGACACAGATAAGCCCAGCATCAGTGAATACATATTTAATTATAATAATTTTTTAATTATTTATCAGCAGTGAAATTATGCTTGAAATAATTGAATATTTAATATGTGATTTCCACATTACTAATAAAGCGTAGAACCAAAATAATGAAAAATGTCAAACCTGGGATCGAACCCGGAACCTCTGGAATAGCGCTCCAAGTGCTCTCAGCTCCAAGAGCACTTGAAGCCTTAATCGGAGCTTTCTCCCTTTTAATATTTATGATATTATCAGAGTTATAATGGACCTGGCAATACACATCTAACCAGCCACATACATCCTTGATACAAGAAAGCAAAAAGTCATGCGTCAAACATAGATTATAAAGCACTTTCCAATACATTCAGAATAATGCAACAAAACTGCACTTAAGAAAAATAAATATAATATTATGTCTAGGTCCACCATATGGAAATGTATAACACATTTTAAAATAGAATTTCAGCTGTTCCTATTCACAATGGAAAAATTATCCGAATTTTTTAGCAGCCCTCTATATGATATAGAGATTTATATCTAATAATAGCATGCATTTCAAAATTTAGTTCATTAAAGAGATACATATATTTGGGTGATTCTCAAAATAGGAGACTTTTTCAAAATTTAAATCTTTAAAAAATTACTGTTAGCAAAATTTCTGAAAAAAATAGGTGTTGTTAATATAGTATTAGGTATACTTTACATGTAGTCAGCAGAGCTAAATATTTAAAAATTAACTTAAAAAATAATTAGTATTTTTTGAGCCATGCTAATGACAAAAAAAATTGCATGGAATAAATATATTAAGAAATTTATTTTCTTCCTGTTTAAATATTTTTTTCTATATTTATTAGCCTTCCTTTTCAGCAAGTGGTTTCCATTTTTACATATATACATACAAGGAAAATAAAAACATTACCAAAGAGCAAACTTTGTTTACATGAGCAACATTCTGACACTAACAACGTAAGAAGCTGTTTTATTGATTTTCTGACAGATTTAATGCATATTTTAGGGATAATAAATGCAATACGTAAATTTATATGTAAAATTAAACTTTATAAAGGATACAATATAAGCACTGGTTACATTTATGCACATAGAAGTCTTTAGCATGGACAGAAAAACCATGCTAATGACACTGATATTTGTCCATGCTAATGACAAATTTTAATTTAAATAAGATTATGAGCCATAATATAATCACAATGCAGTAGTCCTTTCTGGGGCTTTTTAAAACACAAAAGTTTTATTCAAATAAGTAAAATAAAAATTTTAACTATAAAATAAACATGAAAATTATTATCCATTCTAATGACATGCAATTGATGTACGCCCCTAATATTCAACTTCTATTCTTAAAATACAATACATGCTTCTATTTTCAGGCTGGGATAAAATGGATATTTGTTGCCATGGGGAAACTTTATATTTTCAAACTATTGTCATATGTGAAAATGAAATTTTGATTAATAACTAGCTGTTATAGTATGACCTTGTTTTGAAAATAGAATATGGAGGACAAACTTTAATTCTTTTTTTATATACTATAATTTTATTTTTAAAAATAAATTTATTGGATAAATCCTCTCCTTGATTAATTTAAAGAAAGAATAACATTTGTTTTATTTTATAAACATGACATTAACTCTTGAAAAATGCTAGTATACACTAAGCACAGCTGCTGTGGACATCCATGCTAATGACATTTTGAACCTTTATTCTGTTATTTTAAGGTGTTTTTAACTAAAAAGTGAGTAATTCTTGAGTGCAAATTATGAATAATATTAAGACAAACATATCTAAATATAAAAACATAACAGAAAACCTCTCAATTTTTTTTGTATGTCGAAAGACATAAATTGTCCCCTATTTTGAGAATCACCCATTTCAGAAAATTCTCCTTCAGCAATTTTTTAATAAGGAGAATGGTAGGCGAATACTTTTTGTGCAGCCCTAATTATGAAGTATAATATATATATATATATATATATATATATATATATATATATATATATATATATATATATATATATATATATATATATATATATATATATATTGATAAAATCTATTGGTGAATTTTGTCTACTTTTAATGGTATTATATATATATATATATATATATATACAGAGTAATATGCAAAAAACTAATTAAATTTAAAAGTGCATACTGAATTTTAAAACGTACTCTCTAGCATTTATTAAGCAAAGATAACTGTAATCTATACAATAATGCAAAATACTGTAATTAATTCCTTTTGTTTGTCCCTGTAAATTAGTGAAAAATGCTATGAATACTCTGTTTTAACGTGATCTGAGTTATATCAGCTTCAATATATTTGAAATAGCAAAATGTCATTAAAATACTCTCAAAACGATTTTCCACGTGTACTATAATGTAATCGTATTCTTTTGAGTGTCCCTGCAAATGAAATATTAATCATACATACTTAATATGCAATACAAAACATGCTTTGGTGACCTTAAATAAGCTTTATCAATTGCGTGAAAATTATAGGAGTTAGAGCATCGACAGACGGACTGGCAAACCGAAGCACTTTTCAACATTTTTGGAGAGTGCTAAAAAAAGAACATAAAAATATCACATTATAGGGAAACTAGAGTAGATGCGGTGCTGTGTAATATATACAATTAATGATATTTTTTTTCTTTTAAATTGTATATTAAGATATATTATTAGTTTAAATGTATAATGTTCAAATTTATTGTTTTAAATGTGTAATTTCATAAATATTTATGTAACTTTTGCAAACTGTTATTAAACTTATTTTTTAATAATAATAAAAAGTTTTTAAGTATTATTTTACTGCTTGTAAATTCTGACGTAAAATGAATTAATCCAAATGACACCTTTTAAAAGTTTTTATTCGTGTTTTTTTTTTTTTTTTTTTTTTTTTTTTTTTTGTGATTTTTATTAGGGAGATAATTAAAAATTATTTTTTAATACATTGAAGACTTTTTTTATGCGTATTACATTCAAAAACTATTGATAGCAAAAACAAAAAAAAAAAAAATAAATAAATAAAAAAAATTTTAAATGTGTAATTTGATATCCGTAGAAATAGTACAATACACGAGTAGACAGAAAAAGTCAAAAGTTTCAAAATATCAAATTACAGAAACAGAAAGATTTGCTAGTTTCCATTTTTTATTTTAATAGTATGAAAAATTATTGTACATTTTAGAATCGAAATAGTTTGAATTTTTTTAGATGCATTGCATTATAATCGTATATTTCATTCATAGTAATTAGTATCTTACAATTAATGTAGATAAAATATAATTACTTAATATCGGTTTTACTTTTTATCTTTTAATATTTTTTATAGCTGTTGTGTAATAAAGGATAACTAGTGACTTAAGGTTCAAAATGCACATTAAATTGCTAAATTAATTTCATTTTTGTCAATAGTAAATTAATAATCTTTAAATTCAGGCAATCAATAATCTTTATTATTTAAATAATACAAGAAGTATTATGTATAATTCAGTGGATCATATTTTTATATAAATTTTACTCTGATAATACTTTGCACATTTAAGCAGAAATATTTCTTTAGTAATTTTAACTCTTAAAAAATACTGTTACAAATATTGCTCTTAAAATTTACGTAATTTGATTTAAAAATATATATATATCTATACATTTATTACTTTTAACACAGTTATTATAATTGGTAAATAAATCAAATGCCTTGTGAATTTTTCCAGCAGAATTAAAAAGTGTATAGGTGTGGGTTTGAACCGGGTACTTTTGTGAGAGTTGCCGATGCTCTACCAGATGAGCTACTATCCTGGATAAATCTGGCAGACACAAATCAGTCAAAGAACTAGAGTTACATACTAAGTATAATTAACCAATGCCAGACTCACAACTTAAATTAAAGATCCGTGATTCGAATCCTGCCCTGGACGCTTTTTCACTCATTTGGTAAAATTACATTAAAGAAAAAAATTTTCTTGAACGTCATCGGTTAGAAATAGTAACTATCTGTAGTACTTTACATGTGTGATGATAACTTTGGAAGTTAAAGTGAGCAAAAGTTTTTAAAGAGAGTACAAAAATACATTTAACACATACAAAAAAATTGTAATAATTTATTAAAAAAGAAATAAAATGTATAATTTTATTTTACATGGCAACAAGTGAAAAGAAGAAAATAGTATTCCGTCCGTTATAAATACAATTAAAGTTATACCATTTTCAAAATATGGAGAAAAAAATGTACATGCATTTCTAAAAGAGAATATTATGAATTTATTAAAAACAACACAAGCTGTTACAATTGTAAGATAGAGTGAAAAAAGTTTAATTTTTAACTTAATTTAGAAGACAGTCTCCACGCTGTCTGTATTCAAATTATACATCCCTGTTCATAAATTACAATTCGGATTACAAAACATTATAATTTGAGACGACCCTGTTTCTTGTAAATTAAGCGTATAATGATTTGTGGTCTTACTTTAAGTCTACAAATCTGGTAGAAAGAAAAGACATGTCAAGCATATGAGTTTGTTCTTAATGCAATTTTATTTCGCGATCATGAAAGCATTTTTTTTTCAATTTATACGTAAACGCATAACATAAAGCTATGTACACAAAACTGTGCATTTTAAATATTACACAAAAATACGTGTTTTGCATGTTGCGCATACATATGTGTAAAAACAGAATATTACATACAAATCTGTGTATTCTGTATATAACACAAACATATGTGTAATTTGCATATTACACAGTATTATGTGTATTTTCTTATTACGCAAAAACATATGTAAAGACAGAATATTACACAGATATATGTGTAAAAACAGTACTCAGAAATATGTGTATTTTAGTGCAATTCACACATTAAAGTGTGTATTTTAAGTGTTATCAGATAACTTTTACACATTTGGACTTATCATCAAATTACACATTAAAATGTGTATTCTGAAATTTACACATTCGGCGCAATTTACATACAAATTTACACATATAGACATGTCGTTTTTGTATCATCGATTTACACATTTTTGTGTGTAAATTTACACATTTTTTTTAGAGTGTGAATAAAGACATAATATTTGACACAAAGTACTCTTTTCTATGTAACTGATAGCCATGCTTATCCCATGCAGGACAACATCTCTAACATGCATTTTATTTGGTTGGCACCAATTTTTTTAAAAAAGTTAACATTAATTTACTGATCGCGAAAATTACTTAATTAAGTAAAGCAAATATTGTTTTTCTTTCTTACCGGTATTAAAAACAAATGCTGTATGAACCTTTTGAGTATGCATATACAGGGTGGCGAGTGGTTAGATAAAATCACAGTCAATGTAGGTGATAAATACCAGTATTTTGTTAAAGATAAATTCAGTTTATATAATCTCTTTATATTATTTGAAGTATTTTTTGTAAGAAAATACTGGTAGTTGTCTCTTTTCTTGACTGTGTTTTTCCCGGTTTTCCCTGGCCACTCGCCATCCTGATATATTTACTAAACGTCCCTAAGGGTTTTTTCTATCGGTAAATACATTCATTTTAATTATTTTTAAATACAGGGTGACCAGCAAATAACACCCTGATTTCAAAATTAAATTTCTCAAAAACAAAGATCAATAGAATTATGCAGTAAACGGTTTGTTTATCAGGTAAGCTGTAAAAATCTTATACAAAAGTTTCGAACGGTAAATATTTTGAAAAGATTGTGTTCTGATTGCAAAGAATGCATTGATTTGACATTTTTCTTGCTTTAGATTGCTGACAGAGAATGCGTTTTCCGGCTTAAAGTGCCATATTTCATAGTTTTTTTTTTAAATTAAGATTTTGAAATTTCGAAATTCTAAACATTTACTTCGAAAAAGCTTGAAAATATTGCACTGTAAGCTGAAAACTTATTTCTCTGCAGGCAATCTAAAACAAGAAAAATGTCAAATCATAGCATTCTATGCAATCAGACTGCAGTTTTTTCAAAATATTCACTGTTTCAAATATCTGTATAAGATTTTTACAGCTTGCCTAATGAAAAAACCGTTTACCGCATATTACTACCGATCTTTGTTTTTGAGAAATTTAATTTTGAAATCAGGGTATTATTTACTGGACACCCTGTATAACATTATGGAGGGTTTGTATGCTTCAAGAACTTTTAAGAACCTTTTGCCAAAAATTTTATAAAGAATTATTTGCTTTATTTAATGAAAAGAAAATTCTATCAAGTTCAATTCGAACAGTATTTCATGAAATTTCTGGTATTAAAACTAGGGTTCGTACGGTTTAGGAAATATATAGTATTTATAGGATTTTATAGCAATATAAATCTATTTTCTATAAGAAACTGCTGGAATCGAATAATTTACTTTTCGTGAAGTTCCAGGAGCCATACTTCTGGTAAACATCTAAAATTTCCTGAATCCCTTGATGCATATGAATGTATTTGCATCATGCTATATGCATCATATATGAGGATCCCAGAAGCCAAGGGGTATAAGTGACAAAATTGAAAAAAATGAGTTAAGTGCACAGGGTATCTGGAAATATGCAGGTAAAGAAATATAGGTCATTTTCTGATTATTTGGGGAGTTATAGAGATAAACCACTTTTTTCGAAAAACAAACAATATTGATTAATTATACATTTAAAGAAAATTGTACTCTATTTTTTTAACAGATATTGAAATGAGAGTTCAAAGATTAGAATGCAACAAGCAGATGTTTCCTATTTCAATTTAGTCAATTGTTATTGATGTTCCAATTTAACATCAATTATCTTTAAACTCGATTTATTCCAAATCGACATTTTGTCACTTATACCCCTTGGCTTCTGGGCTCCTCATATATGCATATGAATATATATGCATACATGATCATATATATTTTTTAAGACAGACAGGCACACAATAATACAATAACCCAACATGAAGTGAAAAATAGCCGGGACCAGGAATCGAACCTAGTATAAGGAATATGTCCAAGTTCGATTCCTTGTCCCGGCTAATTTTTCATTTCATGTTGGGTTATTGAATTGATTGTATTTACGTCTCTCTTAATATAAATTTTAATGTGTGCGGTATATACACAATTAGTGTTTTAAAGTAAATCTTACCTTAATAGCTTGGTCAAAATGTATTTGTTTCCGTAGAAGAAATTCTAATTTTTGTCTATTGTAGCCATCTGAGATGGACAAAATAAATGTTATTCTATTCTTTGGATTGTTCCTGATGAGGGACAGCGAAAATATTTGCCTAACTCGTGACACATAAAGAAAATTATGATGCTTTTAAGTTATATGCCAGATATGGCACGTGGTGCAATAAAGGGTTAACAAGAAGCGCACGTATTGGTGTTACTTTTGTAAATTGCATTACTGAACAGAGGATTTTTTATATTCATGCTTATATTACGAATGCATGTCTATATAATGATTCTATTTGTGATCTATATATTTATATGCATAATATACTGATTCATAAATACAATATGAATATTGTGCATACATTATTTTCGAGAAATAACGAAAAGTATAAAATAAAAAAATTACGTACATAGATGAAATTACAGACATCAGAAAGGAGCAAATTCACGTCAAAATTCACGTATGTGTTTAGAACAGGTGTTGTTATGGCCAGAGATTTACATGGTACAAATGTCATCGACAGTTAATCTAGTTTAATATTATCTACGATGATTTTCTACATAATAAATCGAAATATGCTTAATCGTTAGACAATGTTTTCACATTAATTCAACATTTAGAGTGTTTGTTTCTGTTTTAGAGCTGGGGCTATATGGGGATTAAAATTTCAACTGTTGTTTAAAGAAAAGTATTATTTCAAAAAGTATTTTAAAACATATTAATAATATTCATGTATTTAAATATATTATATGTTTATGGGGATTAAAATTTCAGCTGTTTTTTAAAGAAAAGTATTATTTCAAAAAGTATTTCAAAACATATTAATAATATTCATGTATTTAATATATATTATATGTTTATGCTGATTAAAATATGATACGTATTATGTACTGATAAAGATGTAGTTTAATATAGTACTAAAATAAATGTGTTACTTTTTTCAGCCCCCGACAGATCTTTATTGCAAAGGGTTCAGAACAAAACAGACTCCTCCAAAAATGCCTAATTATTTTAGTTACAGTTCCGAATTGATTAACTATGCCCCTTTAAGAAAAGCTCTTGTACCAATGGTGTCACAGAAAAAGGTATGTTCATTAAAATTTATTTGTATATCTTGTAAAATACATTTTATATTAAAGTACAGGGTGGTCATAAAAAAAACTTTGCCGATATATGGAGCTCTAGAGGCCAGTCCGTTCAACCGATCGAGGTGATAGATATAGCTATTCAGAAGTATGAGCTCGAGATTCTGTGAACGGCAACAAAATGGCGCTCACGGTTACGGTTATAGTTACAGAAACTCGAAATTTTCCAATAGCAACACCCATTTTTTTTCATCGCAAAATGATCAGAGCATGCGAAAACCCTAATGCGCGTTGGAACGGTATGGTTATTGCTATAAACGGACGCGTTATGCTCGCACAAAATCAGCTCTACGAACGGCCCCCAAAAAACACGACCAAGGCGCACGAAGAAAATTTTAATATGACAGAGATAAAATACCAATAACGGAACATCATTTACCAGATAGTCAGTGTAGAAAACGGATAAAATGTAGGGTGGAAATGTTAGTTCTTCAGTCGGAGCTCGCAAATGCCAACAAAATGACTTCGTTCGTGGTGAGTTGGTAAAACTATTATCAAAATGAGATGAATGCTGCGAAAACCTGGCGCGTTTATCCTCGAAACCATCGCCAAATACGTAGCCTATGCATTTCACAAGTTCTCCGTGATTTAGTAATGAAATTCGAAGAAATTGGCTGCACCTGTGATAGTCCGCGATCGGGACGACCAACTGATCCTAAGGATACTGTTATGGAAGTGCATCATATAGTGACCAGAGCACGCATGCGAACTGCAAAAGGTGCATCTCGTGTATTTGATATACCAAAATCAATGGTCTTAAAATTACTGCACTCTGTAATCCACATGTTTCCTTACCGATACCAGTGGGACCAGATGTTGGAAGTGAGAGGCCATCAACAAAATATAGACTTTGTTATTGTATTTCTTATTCAATATGATGGAGATAACGATCGGCCTCTTCGCATATTATGAACGGAAGAGGCGCATTTCCCCTTAACTGGTAACGTCAATGGCCTCCGCGATCCCCCGACCTCACTCCTAAGGTTCTGGGGATATCTAAAATCTAGAGTGTACATGTACAAACCGCAAACTTTGCCGGATTTGAAAGATTCTATCAGACGTGAGATTGCAAACATACCTCATGCGATCTAACGTTCGGCTGTATTGTCCACAGTCGCCACCATGAATGTGTAATTGCCTTTGATGGAACCCATGTCGAAATTGTGTAATCATAATAAGTTTTCTTTTCTCCGAACTCTGTTGTAATCAGAGATTAGTGTACTGACTCTGTGTCATATGCATTTTTACTCCTTGCGCCCCAATCGTGTTTTTTTATGGGGGAAGGGGGGATTCGCTGAACAGTTTTTTGAGTGTGCATAACGTGTCCGTTTCTTGCGATTCACGTACGGTTCCAACGCTCTTTAGGGTTTTCGCATGCGCTGAGCATTTTGCAATGAAAAAAAGGGTGTTGCCATTGGAAAATTTCGAGTTTCTGTAACTATAACCGTAACCGTGGGCGCCATTTTCTTGCCGTTCACAGAATCGCGAGATCATCCGTCTGAATAACTATATCTCAAATTTCACCTCGATCGGTCGAATGGACTGGCCGCTAAAGCTCCATATATCGGCAAAGTTTTTTTATGATTACCCTGTTATCTAATAAAGATTTTTTTTCATACAATTTTTTTTAAGATGACTCGAAGTATTATTTTTATGTCGTAAAGCAACAGTCGTTCTCGTGTTGCACGTTTGTGGCAGAATTCTGGTTTATTAAGAACACAAATATAGAAACACATCTTTTAGTTATTGAATTGTGAGATAGCATCGAGGAAATGATAGCGATACACTCTAAAAAATAAATGTGTAAATTAGTCAAATTTACATTTATATGTGTAAATTTCTAAATTTGCACACTTGTCATGAAAATTACACACTTTTTGCAAAGCTTTACCTGTTTTTATGTGTATTTTAGCTTTTAAAACTAAGTGTGTACGCGGAATAACTGTTTTGTTAAAACTACCAAATTTTGGTTGATATAGCCCCAACAAAAAAATTGGTTGTAGTGACCAAATTTTAACCAAAATTTTGTTGAATTAAAAAAATTATTTGCTTAGTCTAACACAAATTTGTCATTCTAACCAAAATATTTTGTTGGGGCTTTACAACAAAAATTTGGTAGTTTCAACAAAACAGTTTTTTCCGTGTATTTTATTATCATTTAAAAACCTCAAATAAATGTGTAAATGGCGAAAAATGCCTGGATTTACACGAATTGGTTTATTATTGTAACTTACACATAATTATATATATAGAAGATACGTGTGTAAATTTCTAAAATCACTCACTTGTTGTAAAAATTACACATTTCGTACAAAAAATACCTAATTTTATGTGTATTTAGCTTATGACATTACATCTGTAACTTTTTATCAGTTCATAAACTCAGACAAATATATAAATGTAGATTTACACTAATTGGTGCGTTACAAAAAATTATAAATGTGATCTTAAAGTAGACGTTAAGAAAGGGATAGGAAGCTTATATATAATTCAGGGTTGCACTTTTTTATTTGAGTAATTCCATTCCATAAATAACATGTTGACATTGCATTGCTGTAAGAAAATTTAAAAAATAAACAAAGAAAACATTCATTCATTTATTTATTATTTTGTAAGATTCTCTGACCGCCTCTCTTACCCTTCCTCGTTTAAGTTAAATTAGCAGTATATGAACACTTAAAAGAAAATAGAATAAAAAATTTACTTAAACCTTAACTGCCATTAGCGGGTTCACAGTTCGTTACTTTTTTCAATTTTTACAGTTTAACATTTAAATTTTATTTTAACTTGTGGTACTAGTGAAAATTTGCTTCTTTTTCGGCCGTAGCACTATCACAAGAGACTTCTGAATAGGTGAGTTTTAATTATAACTGTCTTGTGCATAAATTTTAGTGCATAAACAGATTTCTACGAATTAAAGAGAACTTTTATTCATGCTTCGATCAAGCAATTTCAGAGACTGCCTGACAGTAGTTATGCGAAAATTTTGGTCACAGCAGTGAAGGGTAAAGAATGTAGGATGGGAGGTATGTGGATCACTTGACGGAAATTCTTAGTGCTGTTTTCATTTAGTGTATAATATTCTATATTCTTGTAGTAAGTATGGTCAAATTAATGTCACCGCAAGTCAGGGTGCTCATTTGTGCTTATCTGTGATTAAAATGGTACCAGTCATTCACACTACGTCCTGACTAAAATGTGGATTTCTTCCAAGACTTCAAAAAATGTATATATATAAAAGCCATTTAAAAACACCCACTTAAATACGTGGGCGATTCAATAATCATTGTCACTAGTGTATATAAAATATTTGTAATGTGATGTTTTATGTGGAATATCAATGCCTGATGCATTAAATGCCTATATGCACAATTTCAGAACCGTAGCTGTTATATTAACATGGTGGAAGGTTGAAATTTTAAAGATCTGTTTTTGACGGAATTTTTAAGGAAGGGGGGGGGTGAAATGCTGGTTTGGAGTTCATGGGGCAACATTTGTGACTGTGAATGACATGTGCCGGTGGTGAGATCGAGATCAGTATGATCCCGAGCCCAAAAGACAGCAGTTACGTCTCATCCACTGTCACAAATCTAGCCCCATAAGCTAAGAATCAGCCTTTCAGCGATACTCCTCCCACTTTCACTCCTCCTTCGAAAAATATGAGAATGTAGCAGCCGCGGTTCTGAGTATCTAATACATTAAATTTCAAAATTGCATAACAACCATAGCAGAACAAATATTATATATACACTAGGGACAATAATTATTGAATCTTCCTTGAATTACACAAAGAACTGTGTAAATTACATATAACTCAAAAATATGTACTTTTGCAAAATGCACATTTATCTGTTAATATAAATGTGTCTGAATATTACACAGATATTTGTGTATTCTTTTGCAATTTACACATTAAAGTGTGTATTTCAAGAGTGATCATGTAATTTTTACACACTTATTGTTATCCTTAAATTGCACATCAAAATGTGTATTTCGAAATTTACGTATTATACATGTTTTTTAGCAATTTACACACCATTTTACACATATAGACAAACTTTTTTGCATCATCGATATACCTGTTTTTATGTGTAAATTTCCTCATTTATTTTTATAGTATATAAAAGAAAATAGGTTTTGCATATAATTTAAATTACTTATTTCTATTCGATAGACATCAATTATCTGATATTGATATATAAAAATTTTTCGGAATAATTTCTTTCATAATTTTGAAAGTATAATTTAACCCAATAACTGTCAAACTTTTTACTGTCATAGGCGTATTTAATATTTTTAGACTTTTTTCACTTTCCTTACATTACGAATGTGTAAGGTGCACATTGAATAAATATGTTCAATCAATTATGTATAGGTATTAAATGGATGTGTGTGTATAGTTACGGAAACATTTCTGGTCAAATAGTAATAAACATACTTTGACTAACTAAAATAAAATAAATAAATAAACAATGAAACACAAAGAATGCGAGAAAAAGTTCCTTCTTTTACAGCTTCATTCATCTGACAAAACCCTATTCGTCTCAGTGCCCTGTCTGTCTGTCTGTCACAGAATCAGTACAAAAACAATATAACTCAGGGCTTCTAATTTTTTATATTTACAATTGCATACTTCGTGTCACACAACCATTTATAAGATTTTGAAAAATTCAAATTTATTAATTTTATCAATGTCATCCGTTCATTTTTTGCGGTTTAAATTTTAAAACAGAACTTTGATTTCAACGTTTTTCGTGCAGGCATCATAGCTCGGAGATAAAGCATCTCGCTGGTAAACAGAGGGTTCTAAATTCGAACCGCATTGCTGGAAGTTGAAAATTTCATGCTAAGGTGGATTTAATTAAAAGGATTTTTGTATTTATTGCCAATTTAATTGTTTACATTATTCCCTTTTATCACTAACATTCACAATATTTTTTGGAATTCAATTTTCTTTCTATTTTAAAAACTATTGCGATTTATTAAGGATTCAGCATTTTAAATTTCGTTTCAGCATTTTTCTTCGTTATTAGAAATTTAAAAATTTTTTCATATCTCCGCTATTTTTTTTAAATTTCGAATTTTCAAAAACTTTGGAATTTTGGATTTTATTTAACTAATTTCATTTAAACATTTTTAATGTCATTAAAAAAATAAATTCCTTTAATGGTGATATTTAAATTTATTGGTGCTGCCATCTGTGTAAGAATAAAATAATTATAAATTAACCATTTGGATTTATTAATTAACGGATACGTTGTTTTGAAAGTTCAGCTTGTAGTGTGACATACCGCTGAGTTCATCACATGAAGCTGATTAACAAGTATCGTAGCATAAAGCTGTTTGATTTGGAGGCCGAATAATTACTAGTAGATTATATACCTTATTACATTTAATAAACAAAAATTAAGAGTTACATATTAAAGTAAAATAGTTACAGGAAAAAATATGAGCAGATAGCGTGCGTCAAAACGGCACGAGCTCGTAAATCGAAGTAAATATGAATGAGTTCAGTTCAGTTCAGGCAATGCCGTGGCGGTTACCATTAGAGTTTAAATAGCAGTTCGCAAGTGTTCGTGCAAAAGTGATACTAAACGAAATCCCCTGTGTGATCTACGATCATAATTACCCAGTTGTTTAGTAAGAAAGAATGCATTAATATATCGTTCCCAATAAATTTATTTTTAAAAATAATATAGTACAGATTGAATATACATATTGAGAATCATTTTTCGCTTCCTTTGAAAGGAACAGCTACTGCATTTCCCATACGTGTAAAACATATATTTTTTAAAGTTTAAAGTTATTAAAATTTTGCGAACAAAAGTAAAGAGGTGTTGAAGCTGAATAGCGCCTACACGGTTAATATTTTTGACGCATAATTTCCCTTATATATAGTTCAGATTATTCTTTTAGAACTAACAACCACGAACAGACTGCTTGAGAGAAATGAATAACGTATTTGAAATGATTTTCAGATTTTTTACAATGGATAGACTTTTACCGAGTAAGAAGGATGGATCTTATCACATGAAAAAATTTAATTTTTGAATATATATTTGGTAATGATTTGTTTATGTCGAACAGGTGTATTATTTGAAAAAAAAAAATTATCTTTTAATGGGTGTATTGTTCAGAAAATTTTTATCATTTTCACATTCGTATGTAACTTTTTGAGCTCTGATGGGAGATTTCTTTTCACTTAATTTTAATCTGCAAATGCCGCTATGGCACCGGTATATTCGACCAAATTTATTTGAAAATACTTTAACGCATTTTTTCTCGTATATAATAAACCTAATCTTTTAATTACAAAATACTGTTGCCAATGTGAGATTTGGGTATTTTGAAGAAGTTCACACTCCAGAGTTTAAAAGGTTAACAGTCAATAAAGTTAGGTAGAATCTGCGATTCACCGGATCGATCTACCTTTCCTTTTATTCTCTTAAGAGGCCACTTGACTCGCTGAAAAAGACCCGGATGGTAATGTTAAGTCTATGGGGGCGTTATTTTCAAATATCTTGCTCAAATTTAAATAGTTTCACATGATTTTTTTAGATAGCATAGCCTAGGACGATCTACAATCAGATTAGTTCTTACATTTTCGACTTTGATTTCGGAACCGGCTGAAACCGGTTCTGAAATTGAAAGCATCATAACATTAAAAGAATATAACCAAAATCAAAAAAGTAAAAAATAGCCCGATTTTTGATCGTCGTCAGTTAACCTATGCAAAAAAAAATCATGTAAAAATATTAAAATTTGAGCGAGATATTTGAAAATGACCCCCCCCCCCCATAGACTTAACGTTATCATACGGGACTTTTTCAGCGATTCGAGTTGCCATTTAAGTTATATGAATGTTAAAGGTTGCGATTTTTATGTTGGCGATGCATTATTCATCAAAAGATCGTATCTGTTCCTTAGAATTAAACCATCCAATTGCAGTAAACTGCGATGAGTAGAATATTTTGACTCTAGCTCACTTAGCATTTTTTAACTCTGGATAATTTGTGCTACTGCAGCTCTTCTATGGCTCAAAACTGTATACTAAATTTCACAGCTTCATAGAAAAATATCGCGATTAACCACAATAAGGCGGCAATAAAATTTTACGTCTTTTAATCACCTGAGTATCACTTTATATATGCATTAATTACACAAGATATTCCGAATCATTATCTGAGTGCAATATCTCTTTACTAGAATAAGATAACTCTTGCGTTTGAATCCTGGATTCGTTGCTGGCTAAAAGTATGAGAAGCAAATATGTGTTTTGCTATACACTTTTCTTGACTGCTTTATAGGTGTTTGATTTTCGAATCTGAATCTGGAACATATTTTTTGCAAAAATTCAGTCAGATGATTTGCTTATAAAACAGTTAAAAAAAACGGCTACAGTAATTATAAAATACTTTATCTTTTTTTCATTCTCTAGTATTTTTTTCGATTAAGAACTAAAGAAAATTCGATTTAATGACTTACATACATTAGTTGTTTAGCACTACTGTGTACTACATTTCACAGCTTCATAGAAAAATATCGAAATTCACAATCGAGATTAACCGGAGTAAGATGACAATAAAATTTTATGTTTTTTCAATCTCATGAGTATTGCTTTATATATGCATTAATTACACAAGATCATTATCTGAATACAATATCTCTTTACCAGAATAAGATAACTCTTGTGTTTGAATCCTGGATTCTTTGTTGAGAAACAAAGATGAGTTTTGCTATGCATTTTTTTCAATACATTATAGGTGTTTGATATTCAAATTTGAATCTGGAACATATTTTTTGCAAAAGTTCAGTCAGATATTTGTTTATGAAACAGTTTAAAAAAACCCGCTGCAATAATTATAAAACACTTTAAAATTATCTTTTATTTTTTTTCTCTAGTATTTTTTTCGATTAAGAACTAAAGAAAATTCGATTTAATGATTCACATACATTAGTTTAGCAAAAGACTTTACTATAAGAAAGATTTTTTTTCCAGATAATTTATTGTATTTTACGAAGCATTTAGTTCCAAATTGATAACAGTCACTTAAAGAACAACAATATGTTTTTAATCGTAAAAAAATACTTACAAATAGAAGCTGAAAATGATGGTCTTCAACGATTTCTATGAGAACTATTCAGACAAAAGCTATTAATTAAAATAAGTACATTTCTCCTGCTGCTTTTTTAAATTAATTTTTTTAATTGAATGGAAATCCATTGTCATTAATGTCATTTATTTAATTATGCTTGATGGCGCCTTTAGATAATGACTTTCAAATTGCATGTCCTACCAAAAAGAAGTTTTTACTTTGTAAACTCAAATCTACATTTAAATCGTCGTAAAGAGAGTAAGGAATTTTTATTTAACGCTAAAACGTAATCTCATTTAAACTTGCAAAAGCGTATTCTGTAACAAAAAACGATTTCAAAGTTTTTAGATAATCTTAAGATTTAACCCTTCATTGCACGGTGTGCCACATGTGGCACATACCTAAATACTCTATAATTCTCATTATGTGCGACGAATTTGGCCATTATGATAGCTTTCGTTTATAAAAATCTGTCCACAGAATGGAATAACATTTATTTTGTCCATGCCAAATGGCTCTATTAAAAAAAAAAAAAAAAAAAAAAAAAAAAAAATCAAAAAGATCAAGCTATTAAGGCAAAATTTACTTTTATTATTTTTACTAAATACTTAAAGATATTATATAAAGAAAGTTGCAAAGTATTGATCAGATAAATTTAATTAATTTAAGGCCATTTAATCGCAAACTTTAGCCATACAATATATAAAAATTCTAATTATGTACTTAGGGCTTAGGATACGCGCCATAAAATAAAAAAATAAAAACCTAAAAATTTGAAATGTAATTTTTTACTATGTTTTTCATTTTTACAGTGATATATAGATTTCAAGTAATTTTTTTAAGTAAAATAGAAAAAAATCGTGTAGTGAAGGGTTAAAGCAATACAGAATGAGTCAAAAGTCCTGAGGCAAACTTTAAGAGGTGGTGGGGCACGCTACAACAAATAATTTTTGAATAGAAAACCAGGGTTATAACACATTCAATCAGTCGAATATACGGGATGTCTCACCCTAGTATTTTAATTTTGTTCATATATTTAACAAAGTTATGACAAAACAAAATCTGACAAATCTGAGGCCTTTTATACGACTATCACAATATCATGAGAAGTGGTGAAAGTGTGCTTATCTCTAATTGTGGTGAATAAGGTGCCTCATATTTAAAAATTAATTAATATTACACGCGGTAATACTATTAGAATTGTTCTTTACTTAGTTGCCATTTCATTTCGCACAAAGCAAAGTATTTCTAATGAATTCGAATCCAGATTTTAGGTAGATTTCGTAAGAAATACTACCTATTGCAATCGCACCAGTTTATCTATCTATCTATCTATCTATATATCTCACTTTTTTATGGACACGATAACTTCTATAATTCTTCACCAAACTCCCCCAACCTGGTACATAAAATCAATGGGGAAAAAATCTTGGCTGAGTTCGTTAATGGACAAAATCGGACCAAAAGGGTCGGAATAGGGGGCGTTTTTGTGAAAACCGAAAAAACGCCATAACTTCTTAATTAAAGTAGATATCGAATCGGTTTAAAGTTTATATTACTTCTTAAAAATGGGCCAAAAGTATATATATGCCAGATTTTTGATAAATTTAGAAGTGGGCTCAAAAGGCGAAAAAAACATGGATTTTGAGAGAAAAAATTCATAACTTCGTCAAATTTCAAGATATCAAGTCCAACTAAATTTTTTTATACATGTTCTTAAAATTATCTAAAACTTTTGCATTTACAAGTTTTTGATAGGACCAACATTTACCGATGAAAAAAATTAAAAACGAAAAGAAAAAGGGCGCTGAAAAAAGAGAAAAATCCATAACTCCGTCAATTTTTAAGATATCAAATCTGATTAAATTTATTTTACATCTTCTCAAAAATATCTACATCTTTGATATTGACAAGTTTTTCATAGGACCAATTCGTATAGCAAAAAGAAATTAAACAAAAATAGGAGTTGGAGAAAAAACCTCAAATCCAAACGGCTTTTATTCTGACTCATTTTTAAATTCATTTTTGATTTTAAACGCATCCAAATAGTAGATCCTCTTATTTAGAAACTGTATAAAGTGGCGCATTGGTCAATTTTCTGATAAAGACAGAATATATTTCAAAAAAGGCTACCAAAAAGGGTATTTTGAACAGAATTTCCGAAAGTCATTGGGACTGAAAATTGAAGGAAGTATTCAAATAAGAAATTGCGTTTTTTTCTGACTCGTTTTTAAATCCATTTTTGTTCTCAAACGCATCCAATTTACAGATCCTCTTATTTAGGAACTATATAATGTGATGCATTGGTCAGTTTTTTGATAAAGACGGAATATATTTCAAAAAAGGCTACCAAAAAGGGTATTTTGAACAGGATTTTCAGAAATCATCGTGACTGAAAATTTAAGGAAGTGTTCAAATAAGAAATTGCGTTTTTTTCTGACTCGTTTTTAAATCAATTTTTGCTCTCAAATGCATCCAATTTACAGATCCTCTTATTTAGGAACTATATAATGTGATGCATTGATCGGTTTTTTGATAAAGACAGAATATATTTTGAAAAAGGCTACCAAAAAGGGTATTTTGAACAGAATTTCCCGAAGTCTTCGTGATTTGAAAATTTACGGTAGTTTTCACATAGCAAATTGCGTTTTTTATGACTCGTTTTAAAATCCATTTTCGCTCTCAAATGCATCCAATTTACAGATCCTCTTATTTAGGAACTATATACTGTGACGCATTGGCCAGTTTTTTGATAAAGATAGAATATATTTTTAAAAATGCTGTCAAAGTGAGTATTTCGCACAAAATTTTCTGAAGCAATCATGATTAAAGAATTAAGGATGTATTCAAACAACAAATCGGTTATTTTATGACTCATTTTTAAATTAAATTTTTTTCTCAAATGCTTTCAACTGACAGTTTTTTGTTATTTAGGAACTGTATAATGTACTGTTTTGGTCGTTTTTTTAATAAATTTAGAATCTATTTCAAAATATGTTGTTATAATGGGCATTTGAGCTGAATTTTTCTTAAGATGATCCTGATAAAACCAGTTTTTGCAGAAAAATGAAATTAAAAATTTTTCATAAACGGCCAAATGAAGTTATTAAACTGAGTTTATCTCTAATCATATATATATATATATATATATTTTGTTGAAATGAGCACTCTTCGAAATCTACCTCCGCCTATAGGCCCAGCCGACAGGGATTTTTTGTTACTATAACGTTTTGTTACTGCAACAAAATGTGAAATAGACTGACCTTCATGTGGTATGTAAAGATATCACGAAAAGTTATAGAAAAGTCTACCGTTCTTATTCCATCAACGTACAAGTAGCCGTCTCATATTTTTGAGTGTTGTTGGCAGCTCATACACATCCACTTTCCGAAATGCTTATACATTCCCATCGCTTTCCTTGTTACCATCAGAACCTGATTAATCAAACTACACATGAAGCATGAGTTTCCATTCTAAAATTCAAGAGAGTGCCCAAAATGACAGCAAAATCTCTCTATATCCCATTTTTCGTATATATATATATGAGGACCCCAGAAGCCAAGGGGTACAAGTGACAAAATTTCGATTAGGAGTAAATTGAGTTTAAAGATAATTGATGTTAAATTGGAACATCAAAAACAATTGAGTGAATTGAAATAGGAAATTTCTGCTTGTTGCATTCTGGTCTTTGAACTCTTATTTCAATAACTGTTAAAAAATAAAGTACAATTTTCTTTAAATGTATAATTAATCAATATTGTTTGTTTTTCGAAAAAAGTGGTTTGCCTCTATAACTCAGCAAATAATAAGAAAATCACTTATATCTCTTTACCTGAAATGAAAAAAGCATATTTTTAGGTCATCTATGTATTTAGTTTATTTTTTTCAATTTTGTCACTCATAACCCTTGGCTTCTGGGGTCCTCATATATATATAAAGGGTGTTCGAAAAGTCTGGAAATGGTCGAATAACCCGAAAAATAGATATCATATTGAAAAAATATATATACGTATTAAATATTTTTAAGTAAGGTATTCAGTGATACTAAATTTGACCAACGCATCCGACCCCCTGGGAGTCAGAGGGGTCCAACTTTGAAATCTTAAATTATAACCCACATTTTTTCTTGCAGATTCGGAATCTACAGACAAAAATACGTAACTTTTATATTTAATGTTTATTTCAAATCCTCCTTGATCACGGTGTAATCAGGCATATTCGACAGATACATATTTCGGTTATCCCAACCTTCTTTCGCCTTCTCGAAGCCTAATTGGCCAGAACTTTTAACGTCAAATTCCCCGTCTTTTGCAGGAATACAGTCTCTCGAACACCGCGAGTAGCGGTTATTTCGATGGTACTATAGTCTTTTATATGATTTTCTGTACAAAAAATCATTAAAATTTATTATATTAGTTTTCTATTCCGATTTTTATTTTATCATGGCAAACATTTCTAACTAAAAACTTACGTATTTCGAAATTTTAACGTATAAATAAGCACCGCCCCTCCTGAATTGAAATAGGATAATCTTCATTATTTGGAGGCGGGATATGTGTATATTATGCGTTTCAATGGATTCTGCTGTTAAAAAAAATCATCTAATAAGGCTGATAAGGGTGATTTTTTTAAAAATTTATACTATAGAAAAATATAAGACAAAATATTAAAAAATAAACATATGAAATCTTTTTATGTTGGCTCTGCAACAAATGAAGGAGTACCGTAAATTCAGCGTACTTATAGCTTCCGTTATTTTCCAAGTGAAATATCAGTATTTTTTTTATAAAAAAATAAAGCTACTTCAAACGCTCGTATTTTTTTCTTTGTGATTCAGTGATTTTCAACAAGAAAATATTCCTGTTCTAAAAATTCCAGGATACGTACGAACCCTTAGATTTCACGTGGGGGTGGGATTAGAGGTTTTCATGATTGATTAATTGCTACAAATTCAAAATAACAAGTAGGACAGAAAATTTTTTAACAGTTCTTAGAGATATATTGTAATTTTTAGTAAATTAATATATTCATTTAAATTTTAAATTGTTTTTTATAAATTTAACCACTTTACTGATCAATATTTTAACAAAAGCTTTCAAATAATTCCTATTTGTTCATGTCTTTTACAGAATTTTTAATCTTTTATCCCCGGTATTTCGAAACAGAAATTTTTGGCAAATAGAATCAGAATAATGTTCGGATTAAGTAACATAAAATTTACTTTTGAGAATAATAAATTACGAATGGAATATGGATGCTCGTACGTGATATGGGCAAATCATAATTGGCATAAACACGCTGCTCTTATGAGGTACGTCCAGATCAGGGAAATGATTAATTAATAGAAAACAATTGGTATTTTAATCTTTTTAATCTAATATATATTTTAGTTCATTAGTACTTTCGGGACTTGTGATGCATATGTGTATCATCAAAAAGCAATCGCACCATTTAAAAAAAAATATTTAATACTTTTTTTCCGTTTTTTAATCAATGTATTTCGCGAATTATTCTACCGTTTTTCGTTCCCTCTGCATTTTGTCATATTTGTTATTTTATCGCTAGAATGAATAAATAAATAATTTTCTACATTAACGTCCTGTTATAAAAACTAGTATGTCGTCTCCGTCAAAAAATAATAATTTTGTCTAAAGTTTTCCAAGGATGCACCACTTACACATTTTTTTTTTTTTGGGGGGGGGGGGGGGAGAATGCACCGTGTTTTTTACAGTTTCCTTTATTTCTGAATTGCCAACAAATAGTCTAATTAATAAAAAAAATCAGCTAATAATTTTTATTTATTAATGGTCCCATAAATAAATTACATATTATTATTTTTTTTCTATTCATTAATCGTTTCCCTGATTTGGACGTACCTCATAAGAGCAACGTGTTTTTGCCAATCATGATTTGTCCATATCACGTACGGGCATCCGTATTCCATTTATATTTTGTTATTCTCACCAGTAAATTTTGCGCTGTTTAATCGGAAAAAATTTTGGTTTTCGTTTCCTGGGGTTTCTACATTATTCTGATTCAATTTGGAAAAAAATTCTGTTTCGGAATACCGGAAAGATTAAAAATTCTGTAAAAGACATGAAAAAATAGGAATTATTTGAAAGCTTTTGCTAAAATATTGGTCAGTAAAGTTGTTTAATTTATGGAAAACAATTTAAAATTTAAAAGAATGTATTAATTTACTTAAAATTATGATATATTTCTAAGAGTTATTGAAAGATTTTCTGCCCTACTTATTATTTTGAAGTTGCAGAAACTAATCAATCATAAAAACCTTTAATCCCACCCCCACGTGAAATTTAAGGGTTCGTATTGTATCTTGGAATTTCTAGAACAGGAAAATTTTCTTGTTGAAAATCACTGGTTAAAAAAAGAAAAATACGAGTGTTTGAAGTACATTTATTTATTTTGTAAAAAAAAAAAAAAAAAAAAAAAAAAAAAAAAAAAAAAAAAAAAAAATACTGATATTTCACTTGGAAAATGACGAGACCTGCAAGTACCCTGAATTTACGATTCTCCTTCACTCGTTGCACAGCCAGCATAAAAAGTTTTCATTTGTTTATTTTTTAGTTTTTTGTCTTATATTTTTCTATAGTAATTGTTTTTTTTTTTAAATACATCCTTATCTGTCGTATTAGATGATTTTTTTAAAAACAGCTGAATCCATTGAAACGTATAATATGCACACATCCCGCCCCAAAATAAAGAATATTATCCATTTTCAACTCACGAGGGGCGGTGCTTATTTATACGTTAAAATTTCGAAATACGTAAGTTTTTAGTTAGAAATATTTGCCATGATATAATAAAAATCGGAATAGAAAACTAATATAATATATTTCAATGATTTTTTTTTGTAGAGAAAATCATATAAAAGACTATAGCTCCATCGAAATAATCGCCACTCGCGGTTTTCGAGAAATGGTATTCCTGCAAAAGACGGAGAAATTGACGTCAAAAGTTCTGGCCAATCAGACTTCGAGAAGGCGAAAGATGGTTGGGAAAACCGAAATATGTATCCGTCGAATATGCCCGATTACAGCGTGATCAAGGAGGATTTGAAATAAACATTAAAAACAAAATTTGCGTATTTTTGTATGTAGATTACGAATCTGTAATAAAACATGGGGGTTATAATTTATGATTTCAATGTTGGACCCCATTTGACCCCCAGGGTTCGGTTGCGTAGGTCAAATTTAGCATCACTGAGTAGCTTATATAAAAATATTTAATACGTATATTTTGTTTTTTAATCTGATATATATTTCTCGAGTTATTTGACCGTTTCCAGACTTTTCGGACACCCTGTATATGTTTGTGAGGGAAATTTTTGTGCAAAAACATAATCCTCTTCAGAAAACTTTTCTAACCTTGAAATTGTAATGTGATCTATGGGCAGTTAACCAATCATGTGGCATCCAGAATTTTGCAGGTTACAGAGACCCACAAAACTCGCAATAACGTACGTTCTAGCTAAAAAAAGTACAGGGAACGTAGAAAATCTTTGTTTAATTAAATATATTCGAATAAGTCAATCTGGAGAATAATATTAGGAGAATTGGTGAATTTCTATGGAACTTTTTCTCGAATTAAACAGAGTCCAAAAAGATATTATGCTTCACCTACTGTCAGAGCTTAATCGGGCCCTATTATTATCATCACATTTATCGCAAAACAAAGTATGTCCATTCAAAATTACTTTTAAATATATTTATTTTAGTTAATGAAATAAATGAAAGTGTTGTTCGGAATGGAGTGAGACATACTAAGTATTATAAGTGGCAAAATTGATTTCGAGCCTATTTTCTAAAGAAAAAAAGTTTGTTTTGTTATTCCCATCCGTCTGTTCAAATTTATCCAATCTATTTTAATCATCCTGAATAGTTCAAAAATGCCCAAAAATCCATAAAAAATATTTTCATTTCATACCTGAAAGAAGTATCGTTTAATAAAATAGTTTTTACCACTAAAGGAAAGTATAGATAAATTTTATTTGTTTGGACTAACATTTCAGTTTTATTTATAGTCAGTTCGTTAACTGTTACGTGATAAGTTATTTCTAAGGACGTTTATTTGATTTTTGTCACGTTTTATTTTAAGCAGTGCAACGATTAAATAAGAAAAGGATATTTTAGAGGTAATAAAATATTTTACTTAAAGTTTTTATATGTGACAATCAACGAAACATTTATTTGAAAAGAATTTTACTATACATTTAGCAAGCTTTATAGTTAACTAATCATAAACACGTTAGTTTTCTTTTTAGATTGTAGATTTAAATGTGAAACATAAATGATATATGTAGCTGTTTCATTATATTTAAGAACACATAAATTAACTTCTGATGCAATGAAAGTGGAACAGCACTGTCGACCCAGGTTCGATTCCTGGCACAGAATATTTTTTCACTCTATGTTGGGTTATTGTATTTATTGTCTTTATGTCTGGCTGAGTATATATATTTTATTATAGTTGTTTTATAAACTACAAATTTCTTAAAATTTTCTTTAAAACAGTTAATACGTATATATGATAGTGAAGTTGTTTTATAAATAATAAACTTAAAAAAATTTCTTCAATATTAAATATCGGTTAATTTTTTAATATCTAAATTGCCTTGGTCTGATACCTATACACATTATTTGATAGATGACTAGGGACACATATTACATAAGGGAAAACAAGACTGGGATGCAATCCTATGGAAAATATATCAGAATTAAGACCCATTTCATACTCACTGGATTATGCTCAAAATTTATGGCAAACAATTTTTTCTACGACTATACCTTTTTATTTTAGAGCAATATCAATTTTTCGAAATTTACCTTTTTAAGATTTTTTTCTGAAACTAACTTTTTTTCTGAATTTTTTTAAAACTGTCTGTCATATTGATCATATATTTATGCTCTACCACCAAATAGGAAATTATATGTAAGCTTTTAACTCCAGTAATGTATAGTGAATTTTAAAGAGTTCTTAATGTAATACTTCTTAAATATACATCAATGATATTGAACCATTTCAAAAGCGTAATTTGTTTTCCAACCACCTTCGTCGTTCCAAGCCCAAGCTCGCACTCTGATTGGTTGTCGCTCTCGGCACTTTTTTCATGTAACTTGCCGATAATCATACTTGGCGTAGCGATAGATGCTTCCGTCGAAGAGTTTGATTTCCTTCCGAACCGAGTACAAAGCAACTTTTCTCTTGCAGCATTGGATTGGATGGAACGTGTCTTACTGAAAGCTGTACTCTTTAAAAGTTTTTACACACAACTTTTTACTTTGTACTCGGTTTATTTCGTACTCGGTTCGGAAGGAAATCAAACTCGACGGAAGCGACTATCGCTGCGCCAAGTATGATTATCGCCAAGTTACGTGAAAACAGTGCCGAGAGCAACAACCAATCAGAGTGCGAGCTTGGCCTTGGAACGACGAAGGTGGTTGGAAAAAAAAAAATACGCATTTCAAAATGCAACTAAAATATTTTTTTTTTTTTTTTGAAGGTATACTACGATTATAATGATAAAATTGCTCGTATAGACTTTAATGATATTTTGGAATCACAAACTGACAAACCAGCCACTGCCCAGAAAAAGTCAATAATCCACGATTATAATTCAGGTAAGAAAGGTGGTTTTTTTTTCTTTTTCTTTATTTTTTTAATAATATCATGTAGCTTAGTGGAAGTGAGTACCTTTTCATTCTACCATAAGGCCCTTTTCAGTTAAATGTCAGAAAAAAATGTGACTGAGTATTTTCTTTAATTTCATCTTATTGCCAGAGGAAATGTATTCATTTTTTTAAAAACAACTACATCACGGAACTTTTGGATTTAGTTGTTTCATCATTAAATTAGTTAGTTGATTCAATCAATAAGTATTATATTTCACATAAAAAATAAAATGGATTTAGTATATATATTCTTGGGAGATTTCAACTTGAATAGTTTATATCTTTTTCTAACAATATTAGAACAAATATAATATAATTTATTTCTTCTTTTTTTCCTTTTCATTCTTTAAAAATAATATTGCGGCTGTTTACTGACAACTAAAAGTAAGATAAATAAAATTTATAATTTCTTTGGAAAATTTTGAAGGTTATCGGTTTTAGAAGATAAAGTTAAATATTTTGTAATACAGTGTATTTAGATAAGGAAGGCTAAAGGAAAATACAAATACATTTTAATTTTTAATGTGAAATTTTAAAATGAGTTGGACTGATAAATATTATAAAATAAATAAATAAAATAAAATAATAGGTTATATTAGTTATGCTAAAGTTATTTTTGTTTATTATTTAGTCCGTTGCAAATAATTTACAAAAAATAAATGGCTAATCATTTAAGTGGTCATCATTTTTACGAACGCTTACCTTATGTAAAAATGCACTATTAAGTTCTCTGTTAAAAATTTGCCACAAGCTGTCCAGTCATTGAAGCGTTTTTCGGGAAAAAAATTATATAACTGTAATTCAACTCTATTCTCATTATATTATGGGCAATAATATGGTGAGAATAGAATTAAATTACAGTTATCTAACTATTTTTCTTAACCTTTTCGGGTCTGCTGTACTATTAATAATACGTGTTTTTAGTTTGATATTTTTTTTGACAAATAGTTTTGTTACTGTTTACATGTAGTACGGTAAATCAACGTTAGATGCCCCATCGAATTAGTTTCCCCAGTCACTATATTTCAGTTATCCGAAGTATGATGGCACTAGTCACGTTTTTCTACTCTCAGTTGTTATAAAATAGCGTAATACAAGTAGTTACAGCAAATTAATTATAATTAAAAATTATATTCATCAAAGAATGATATGTTTAGCTTTTGTGATACGTTGTTATGAAAGAGAGAGATCGAGAAATTAAAATTAATTGTACATACTAAAGATTTTTCCTCATATATATAAGTGAATATTGTTGAAACAGGTATCAAGTTATGCGTTAGTGTCGGTTGCAGCCATATTTTTTGCTAGTTCCAGAGTTATTGGCGGGGGCATCTACTTCGGATTAAAGGGATATTTGCTCCACTTTGAATCCGGGATACATGCCTCATTTATAATTCGGAATAAGAGGTCCCACTTGTTATTATCAAATAACTTTGATGCGTGAAAATACATTTTTAAGTATTCAGGATTTTGTACAAAAAAATCGTTTATTATTATTATTATTATTATTATTTTGGTTATTTATGGCATTCCCTGTGAACAATTCCTTAACAAATCGGGAACTTTATTAAAATAATATTTATTTAAATAAAACTTAGAAATTTTTCTGTCCCCTCGCCACCATTTTAATTTACATTACATGTTTAACCTTAAGTAGAATGAAAGAAATATTTTGACCTCATTCATTATGAACATATAAATCTAATGTATGTAATTGGAGAAATTTAATTTCGTTTCCCAAATTAGTTTTAAAAGTTTACGTATCGATTATAAGAAATGGAAGTTGATAATCATTATTAGTTTAAATTAAAGAAGTTTAGCCTTCATTAGAATTATCCGATTGGTTTAAAATTTGTATGCCGGCTTATTACAGAAAGGTGCTTAACGAATTAGTTTTTAGAATTTGTATATAGAATATAAGAAGCAGAGGAAGGGGGATAGTTAATCGCTCCTAATTTAGATTAAACAAGTTTAGCATCCTTTAATGTTATCCGATTGGCTATAAATTGTGTATATCGGCTTATTGTGAAAAAATATTTTAAGAGTTAATTTTTAGAGCTTGTTCATAGAGTATGAGAATAATAGATATTACTTTTCTCGGTTTATATTAACCCCTAATCTCTGTTAGCCGTCTCCACTTAACCCCAATTTTTTTCAATTTTAACAATTTAATTTGCAGTTACCACATTAATAACATATATTACAATAATCAAATTTTCAATTACGTTTTGTTTGGAACCCTAGTGCTATAGTAACTTTAAAATACGTAAAATTTAATTATAATAATCTTATACAAAATGTTTAATACAAAAACATCATGTGAGTCAATCGGGGCTTTTATTTATTTTTCGATGGAGAGGTCTCACAGACCAAAGTTTTATGCCACAATGTCTGCCACAGCAATTCAGGTTTAATTAAGTTTAGTTTTCATTTGAATTATCCGTTAAGTAACAAATTTTGTATACCAATTTATTGGGGGGGGGGGAGATATCCGCTTCCCTAGTTTTTAGAGTTTGTACATTAAATATAAAAAGAAGGGGCTGCGGTTAATTCATTTTAGTTTAGATGAAAAAGTTTCGTCTTCGTTGAAATTGTTCGATTTGCTTAAATATATTTTCTGAATAAAAAACATAGATAAATTTCATATAAACTGTATATTAAGTCAAATGTAGTTTTTGTCTTATAATTGTTATTTACTCATGCTCTCTATTGTGTTACGAATGAGGCATCTATCCCGATCAAGTGGGCGTCTAACTCTGAGGTCCGGTAAAATGGCCAAAATCATTGCTTAAGTTTTTTGAAAAAAATCTTATTCTATCTGGTATTTAAGTTACGGTAGTATTTTTTATTGTATTCTTCCTAAAATTTGGAGAGGTATTTTATATGTGCACTGCAAATCTCTTTACAATAAAAAGGGGGGACGCTTAGATGGGGCATTTATACCGGATTTACCCTAATACTTGTGTGTGTAGTTTACTATAAGACTTTATTGACATTTAGGCATTTTGTAATAACAATAAAAATAATAAATATATGCGTAATTATTTTTGCACCGTTTGCGATTCTTTTATTTTAAACACATATTTCAGTATTTACATTTAAAATAAAGGTTACTTTCCTGAAAGAACTATGTGTATTAAAGCACAAAAAGTATTAAAAAGCTGTAATATCAGTTAAATCTTGTTCTAATATTTATTTCAAACATATTTAGAAACTCCTTCTTAGCCTATTATCATATGAATATGAATTGAATAGTACGCAAAACGACAAGATTTGTTATGTTTCAGACAAACGTTAAACCATATTTAATTTATTTGGATAGCTAGTGTTAATGTTATTAACGTAAATGTATAATTAACGTAAAAGTAATCTTTTTTTATCCAATTTTGCTACTTTTATTTTTTATTTAAAATATATTCAGTGAAAAGCAGATACTTGATAATTTTGTTATCAAATTGAATATTTCATAAACCATTCTTTGGGAATATTTGTAGTATAAAGTCAATCTTTGTGAAATATTTACATTTCAATGACAATAGTTACAATGTAAAAAAGTTTACAATAATCACACACTCTGCAATCCAAACCCAGTGGCTTCTGTACTCAAAAACTCTAAGCGACATTTAACGAAATGTAGTGTTTTGAAGCCAATGCGGAAATACTCCGTAAAATTTATTTAAAACTTCCTTTATTTTTACGGATTTGTACTCTAAAAATGTTAATTGGAGGTATATTTTTTAAGAAAATTAAACTATTCTGTAAAATTTTATATAAAATTTCCCATAATTTTACGGATTTTTTTAACAGTGCAATGATGTGTGCTAGTAGTACATGCTTTCATGTATCAGTGTAACTGAATTTGATAATTATTTTAATTACTCCAATAAGTAATCACAGTTGATATTTTTTAGGGGTTCAATACATTATCGATTCTTTCACGGGAAAATGCTCTATAGACGTATTTCAAGAGACATTTAATGCCATTTCATTTGAGAAAACAGAAAATAATAAGATGTTGAGTGGTAATGAGTTCTTTTGGTTGGACAATGCCTTTACCTCATATAATGGACAGGTATGTTTTAGGTTAAAATATTTTACAGCATACGAGACTAAACTTTTAAGCACAACAATTTTTCATGCATGTAAAAATATGAAAATAACCATGCTATTTACGCAATGATTGATTTTCAATTTTGTAAATAATTGTTTTATAGCCTCTCTCATCAATGACTAAAAACATGATGACGATGGTCGCAATTGTATATATACATGTATGCATGTATATATATATATTTAGCTTTATCGTTCAAATAAATATTACGATGAGAAAAGCTTTTAACTAAATATCGACATAAAAAGCGCAGTGCATGCGCGAATGCAGCTAGAGTTCGATCGGGATCAATTCCCGGAAAATCTTTTAATTTTAGCATTCATCAGAAATTTATAATTCAATTTAAAATTACTTAACGCCGTTTAGACTATTTTTCCCTTCTGAGAAAAAGTTATAAGTTCGATACGAAATCTTTAAAACGTCAAATGATATAGAAGTTGCTTTAGACCACGCATTCGATTAGGAACATTATGAGCAGTGGCGTAGCCAGAGAGTGGGAGGGCTGTTCAGATGCACTGGACGCCATTAATTTCATGAAGTTTTCTTCGCGTTATCCAATCAAAGAATTTCATGCTGTTAATCAAGAGAAAAGAACTTTTTTAATTTTAGTGGTATGAAGATAATTTGGATTCCTCATTCTCCCATCTGGTTACGCCACTGATTATGATTTTTAGGTCTTTCATTCTGTTACTCAGTTCTCACGAAAAACAACTATACATGGGAATCTAAATGTAAAAAACAGTCTGTCGATGTTCTAAGTTTGTGTCAACGATGCTATAATACACACACACAAAAATTTATTTTTATATAAGGCAATGCGGAAAATATGTGGATATCTGTTCTAGTGCTGCCATATACGTATATGCCTTAAGTGCGGCGAAAAAAACATAAAATAGCATAATTCTCATATTAAAAAATTTTTAACTCATATATTTTATCTTTTAAAGGAAAAGAAGTATCTACGGTTAGACCACAACGCTCCAAAGCATTATTTTTCATATATAAAACTGAATAGGAAAGATGTTTCCTACTGTACATTTTATATCTGATTTCTGTGCCTGATTTTTCATATAATTTACTAATTAATGTGGGTTATTATTTAAAATGGGTAAATAAAAAGTACATTTATTACATTTAAGAAAAATAAAATCAGAAAATGTATGATATAAAATTTTAATAATTTAGTGTTTCATTTATATTTTGGAATTTTAGAGATTTAAACCAAATTTCTTTGAAATATTAAATAAAAACACGTAAGAAACAGTGTAAAAATAGAAATTTTTTTGTGAAAGTATGACTAAATTTATTATGGCTTACAAAAATCCAACAGTACCTTTTCGGAATTAACCACAATTCTAAAAATGTTTCCTCAATTTCCTTATATATCAGAAACTAAAAGATTTCCTAGATACAAAGAATCATTTATAGAGCAACAGGGTTTTTTTCTGATTTGTTGTATTAGTTTTCTGAACGCAAAAAAAACGGTTTCGGGATAATATTTATCCCAATTTTCATGTTCGCCAAAGATATTCAAGAGACAAACATACTAAATTAACGTGATTAACATTAATATTATTTTATTACTTTTGCATATAACAATTGTGTTACGCAGCTGAAAACGTTCACTTGACAATTAATCACATCCTAAAGATCAATCTTTCGTGTTGAAAAAATTTATTGTTAACTTTAACCCCTTAACTATGTTTCCCGAACTGGATTCGGGTATGAACACATTGTTTCCTTCGTTACTAAAAGCTTTTAATACTAATTTATAACTGCAAGTTTATCTTTATTGATTGTCAGATTTTTCCGATTAAGTAAGGCAAATATTTTAATATGAAAAAGTGGTGTTAAACATCTATTTTTAACTTACCATAATTTCTTGCGTATAATCCGCGGATCAAACAATTCATTTTGGACCCAGAAATTTTATTTTGCGATTGAAGACAAATATTTATCGCGATCTACGAACTTACATTCCTTTTTACACAAATTCTGGGTTGAAAAAGAATTGTTTGTTCCGCGGATTATACGCAAGAAATTACGGTATGTTGACAAAAACAATGTGTCACTTAAAGGTTTAATTATCACTGTAACTATCTCTGTAATATATATATATATATATATATATATTAATATATATCATAGTACGATCATGTAAATTATTTAATTTTTTTTCGCATGAAAAAGAAATATTAGTAAGCTTTTCAAGAAAACTCCAAATCCCTCACATTTAATGTATTCAAAAAATACCAAAGCACAGTAATTAGCAGAGTGAATTAATTAGATATTTTATATTTCAGTAATATACTTTAAAAAATTATATGAAATGCAATTGTTTAAAAATAACATTGCATATAAATTAAAAATATATAAAATTAAAAAAAGATTCAATATGTAGAGCATTGCGTTTTAAATTAAGTGATTAAGGTTTTAAGTTAAGTGAACTTATAAACATTTTTGAGAAGAGTATACGTAATTGAACACTAGTATTTTTTGCAATACAAAAATCCTTCATTATTTGATCATCATTTTTAAAAAGCATTTTCGTCCATAGAATAAATTTTGATTTATGCATAAATAATCTTTATTTTTGACAGCGTCAAGCTTTAGATTTTAAAGGCATAATTGGGGGCAACTTTGGGCTATATTTTATTCGTGACAACTGCAAATTTTGTTTGTACGACAAATTTCTGGCTGGATTTTATTATTAATAAGCATTAAAATAATAATTGTGGAAAATTTAAGGCTATTTTCCTTTTTTGATAAATGTTAGTGTCATGATTGAGGCACCTTCATGTATTTATGCCCAATTGTTATTTGACCTCATTGCGGCCGGTATGGCCTTTTTTGGCAGACCCATTACGGCTAATTGCAATGTCGTCCCCTATTAAGCACTTTGGGGGCAAAGCCCACGCTGTCGTCAGTGGTCCAAATGTTTTGTTTTTGTTGAAAATGTCGTATCCGTAAAAAAGGATGTTAAGGCATTTACCATTTAACAAATATTGGGTAAATAATAGCTTAATAATCCTCTTTCGGCACTCAATCTAATCTGGATAATTTGCTCAAATTTTTCGTAATTGGCAGAGATTCCTGCGTCTTTATATATAACGCCTTACAACATAGTTGGAAAGTGTATATGAATTCGATTTGTCTGTCTGGCCATCCAATCGTGGTCTAACTCGTGTAAATGTACTCATCGTAATACTGGATTGACATGTAACTGTTGTATGTTAACGAGGTTTAATATAAACTTTCATTATTTAAAACGAAGTGTTTGGTTCATTTCTAGTTCGTTTATTGAAACACACAAAACATTAGCATGAATTATAGACTTTCGGTTAAAATATGGGAGGCATTTTTTAAATTAATTACTTAAATGTCTATTACATTTCATAAAAATGAGATATCTTAAGAATATTCTGTTAGCGGTGGGTAGTATTTCATAATCTATGTCAGGTGCGTGATTTTTTCATTATTTTTTCTTCATATAGATGGTCTTAATATAGAGTATTAGTCATTTTTGTTGATCAGTATCTAATTGCTAAGTCATTACTTTTAGTGGCATCTACAAAAATGGTTCAAGTATTTAAATGCTCAAATGGTTTTAAAAAATAATTTGCGTCAAAATTGCTACTCTTTTTTAACTTTAGAAATTCAAATTTGTACAGTGTTCTTTAGTTCCATAATATAATTCAGAAAATGCTTCTACCTGATCTCACAAAAAAATTAATTTATTCAACGACTAAATTTTACCGAGTTTTGACAGATTCAATTACATGAATTTTTAGCTTTTTCTGGCACCAGAAAACAACAAACATTACTTTAAGTCGAAAATTTCTAAAACTTCTTTTTGAGTGAAGGCTACAACATAATTGCCAAAAGTTTGCACCTTTTTATTTCCACTAAAGTTTCACAGATATTTTTCTGTTGTGCAATCGATTAAAAAACAACGTTTTCTATTAAATTTTAGTGGTGAGAAATAAAACGCAAAAGTTCGCAGCTATGCTACAAAAAAGACTACAGTTTAATTAGGATTTATACGTAATCCATTGCTAGCATTTAATTATAAGGAATGTATTTCAGTGCATACTTGATCTACGCCACTTCTCTCTGAGTTTATGTTTTATATAAAATTTGAGTTTTTCGTTTATTATTTAGGGGTCCACAAAAAAATTAAAAGTTGTAAAGAATCTTACTTTTATTTATCAAGACAATTAAAGAAAATAACATATTTACAGTAGAACCTCGATCCATCATTTTTCAAGGAGTGCGTTGAAAAAACGATGAATGAGGGAAAACAATGAATGCGGATTAACTTCAAAATACGAATAAACACAATGTTAATGCATTACTAATGCATGCAGTGTATACAATGTACTAATAAATACTGGTTTGTTACTTACTAAATTGTCAAAGTAATAAATCGAAGTTATAAAAAATTTTTATTTTTAAAAACTAATAATTTTGTTTGACTTTTTGTTATTTTTTTTAAATCAAAAAATAAATTTTTAAGATATACCATTTTACTGTTCATTTTCTGTAATTTCATCTGCATGTATAAAAGTTCATACAGTTTCAAATTCCGTAATTGCATGAGACACAGTTGGCACTGGTATATTAGCATCATTAACCTACTTCTTCGCCATTATTTTAATTCTTTGCGTTATCACACATTTCTCCTATGTTTAGGACACCACATGTCGTAACATATTGATCAATGGAAACATAATCGCATCCTTTGCTATATAAAACCACTTTTAATCTTTATTATTGTCGCCGTCATCAATACAAACGAGTAATTTTAGGATAAAAAAAATTATTCCAGTTTGTATTTCAGATGGATTCGCATGAGTTACAAATTAATTTCGGCGAGGAGAAAAATTTTACAACGATGAATGCGGGAAATGACTTTTAGAAGAACGACACTTGAGGGTTTCGTTAACATTATTTAAGTATTATTTGCGCCAGAACCTAAGAAATAAAACGATCAATGCGGGAAAACGATGGATGCGGGAACGATGGATCGGGGTTTTACTGTATTAGCATTTCACTAACGAAATGATTCGAAACATTTTTTTTTAATTTGTGAAACTTTTTTTTTTATTGTAACCTGAATATTGTCATACATAGCCTTTTAACAGAGTGTGTTTATTTATTGTTAGTTTTCTCACCGAGGAGTAATGGCAGACGTGTATACAACTTTGCGAATAGATCCAAAAACTAAAGATCCGTCCATTATCAGTTGGTTTTTTTCGACGGTAAGTTGTATTTTGTTTTAGTAAGCTCAGCTTTCGAAATTTTTATAGAATAAGGGGATTTATATTGAAAATATTTTTGCATTTTTACATTTTTCTATTCTTTGTGGTCTATGGATTACTCCTTCAAAACGATTTGATAGAATTCAAAATCCTTTCAGAGCTATTAACTGCTTTAACGCCTTCGTAGACGTACACTGATTTAGAGCAATATAAATATATTTTACGCAAAATAACTTCTTTCAAAGTGGGCGGTACCAAAACGCAAAAAAAAAGTCTGATCTTGCTTAGATTTTGCAAAGTTAAGTATAATATAATTTATGATACCTGTGATCACTTGTAACCACTTTTATAAGTAATACACAATTTTAGAAGTAAGCCAAAGTGAAAAAAAATTAGTTAACAATAGAATTTTCCCAAATGGCCGTCAGTTTGTTCATTTTGAACTTTTTGACATCAACGTGCTTGAAGTTCCGTACTGTATCAGCTACTTTGATAATACTTAAGGAATATTAATTCTAGATTTCCTGGGCCGATCCCACCCAATAATTTTAAATCATAGCGTACCCGATTTTTATTGTTTTAGTTATTTTTTCATTATTATTTTATTTTTCATTTTTCTCCTTAGAATAAAATTTATTTTGACAATGACCATATGTTTTAGTTCTCCGACTGACACCCATAAATCTCAAATAACTTAAATGTTTTGCTCAATATTTAACTGTCTGCTAATTTAATAGACATGTTCATGATATTATGACATTACAGTAAATATCAGTGTCTTTAGAAGGAAAAACACTGAGACGCATATGAATATAATTTAATAAAATGTCAACTTTATTAAAACATGATAGATTGACTTAAAATTCTCATCTTTCACAATCTGTCAATCCTTCAAAGAAAAATAAGCTGGTATCACCGTTTTACAAAAATATTTTTGAGCCCACCCATTATTTTTGAGACAACCCAATATTTTTGGCGCCATTGGTCTTGACGTTCTATTGAATCCCGACCAATTGTAAGTGTACAGTGCAAACATTAGGATGTAGACTTACGCATTATAAACAACATGATAAGTTTTTTACTAAGCAAGTTGGAATTTGCACGTGAAGCGTAGCAAATGAGGTGCGTTCGTATTTCAATAAAATTTTAAAATATTCAGATCTTGCTGTTATAGTATACAGTACTTCGGATGCAGTATAATGATCGAAATCTTTTGTGTTTTCCTGTAAATTCTATCTGCATTATATAATTGTACAGGAAGTAATTTGTATTAAACCGAACCAACGTATATCAATTTCATAAAATATGAAATTGTTTAATATAATTAAAACATGCCCAAAACATTTCCCCGTATATCATAATGCAGTGGAATACTTTTGAGTAGCCCTGTAAATTAACAATAAATATTCTTTGTATCATAAATTGTACAGAATGTATATTTTTATATCTAATTCATAGATACAAGTCAATTCCTTTATATTCGAAAGTGTGTAACATCATTAAAATGTACTTGCAACTATTTTTTCCTATTGACTGTAATGTGATGGAATACTTTTGATTGTCCCTTTACTTAAATTATACACCCAATTTTCATAAAATTTGAATTGACTCGACAAAGTTATGCAACATTTGTGTATATTTTTAATCTCTAACGATTTGGTTGGATAGTTATTGCTTTGTTATATACAGACAGACGGACAGACTGAACGATGACTATAGGTGCTATGCATTTATATAATTACGAACTCAACAAAAAATATTCAGATCTTGGTGTAATAGTATACAGTATTTCAGATATAATATAATAGTCGAAATGTGTTGTATGTCGCTGTAAATACTATCTGCTTCCTATTATACAGGAAATAACTTGTAGTAATCCTCAGCAAAGTATATCAATTTTATTAAATGTTAAATAGTTTAATATAATTAAAACGCGCACCAATCAATGTCTCAATATATAATTATGTAATGGAATACTTTTGTGTGGCCCTGTAAATCAATGACAAATATTCTTTGCACCACAAATTGCACAGAATGCATATTATAGTATACATTTCATAGATGCATATCAATTTTATTACGTTCGAAACAGTGTAACGCCATTAAAATGCACTTGAAAATTGTTACTCTATTGGCCGTAATGTATCGGAAACTTTTGATTGTCCCTATAATTGAATTATGCATCCAATTTTAATAAAATTAGAAAAGATTCGACAAAATTATCTAATAATTATATATTTTAAATTTCAAAGGATTTGGTTGGATAGTTTTTGAGTTGTTATATGTGGGAAGACGGACGAATTGAACGGCAACTATAGGTGCTATGTATTTACGTATTTACATAATTTCTAACGCACCAAAAAAAAAAAAAAAAGCTTTGAAATGCTCTGCAAATAATAGAAAATAACATGCAAAGAATCATGCAAGAGCTGAAATATTCATTCTTACTTCAGACAAAACTGCTGAAATGTATAGATTTTTCGGCCTTCTAAAGGTAAATACTCCCTTCATTATATATATGCAATTTATGTGTGGTATGCTCGCCTTAAAGTGGTTTCTTCAGATTATGGAAATATTTCCAGAATTTTAAAAGTTGCTGTTACAACGAATATTCTTAACCCAGTTTTCTATATTTCGGTATTCCTCCCCCTTCCTTTTTTCCAGTTATTTATACTTTATTAAAAATTTAAAAATTACTCTGAGTATTCTCCATCCAAGCTTTATTATGTAACTGAAACAGTTTCTATCAAGAGCAACACTAAATGAACATTATTGTAATATTGAAAGTTAAAGTTATACAATGATCTATTTGTGGTAAGTGTTATTTTAAGAAAGAACAGAGAAAAAAAGGGTTGTAGTAAATAACGAAATACTTCCAGATCAATCAAAATATGTTATTATTTTTTAATGTTTAACCCTTAAATGCATATTGTTTCATTTTCAACACCATAAGTGTTCCCGATTTATTGGGGGTTTTATTCACATATTCCGTATTCTCACCAGAAATTTAAAAGAGCAATTTTCACTTTACTTAATGAGAGACCATTCGTAATTAAATAAAGAAAAATTTACTATTTAGATTTTTCTGGTGTGAATTCTATCCTATGCATTTAAGGGTTAATGATATTATAATGCATTAGAAAGTCGCATTCGAAAACACCAAAACATATAGAAAAAATTTATGGCATGTAGAAAAGAAAAAAAATGTATACATGCAGAATTAGAAAATATACTGCGATCTATTTGTGAGTAAACGTTTTTAATAAAAAAATAAAGGGATACTGACATGTATTGAATGTGCAATGAAATGCTTGAAGACAGCCAAAGTAATTTAAATTTTCTCCCTCAGTTCTAGAGAAAGACACGGGAACTGCATTAACGCCGAATGGTAAATCAATATTTTTTGTAAACGCGTTTCAAATTAAATATGATTTGTTTCCCTTGACATATATGAAACAAGTTTAGCTATCGGCACCACAGAATAAGCTTTCTTTGTTTCTAAGGAAATAAAGAAAAGGGGGAAAAATATGTATTAATTTTCTTTTTATTGGCTAGAAATTTTCTGACTCCCATAGGGATGATATTTTTATTTTCAAATGATTTTTTTTTCTCCATCAAAGTGTGGTTACATAGCGCATTTCTCTGAAACATATTTTGATTGACTGCTTACTTTAATTAGTTTAATTTAAAGATCTCAGTTATTATTGACTTTTGAAATATGGTTTGTTATGCATGAACAACTTCTAACCTTTAAATACATACATTGTCTCAAAATTAGTAATGGAAATATTTGAGTGTAGGAATATAATCCAAGACAAACAGATTCTGATTAGAAGGATTCTTTGTGTTTTATACCTTATCTGGCTTTCAATGAATACTACTTCCAAAAATATTACTTGTGGTAGATTTTTGTTACAAATTTCAAAGAAATCTACCACAACAGTTTGGAAATAGTTGTACCAAAGATAGACAAACTATAGGACGCTGCTATGTTTATTTCACATCTTCAGACAAATTACCGTAATTTCCTGCGTATAATTCGCGAATCAAATAATTCATTTTGGACCCAGAAATTTTATTTTGCGATTGAAGACAAATATTTACGGCGATCTACGAAGTTACATTCCTTTTTACACAAATTCTGGGTCGAAAAAGAATTGTTTTATCCGCGGATTATACGCAGGAAATTACGGTACAGGTTGTCTCATACAACCTGGAATTTTATTCAAAGGTAAAAATAATGAGTATATTGTACCGATTTTTTCAACAGACTGCCAGGTATCATAACTGGATTAGCTCTGCTATAATCAGATGAAGTTTAAAATGCAGACCCCACTAAAATACATATTTTTTCTTTGACTCTTTACTTGTTTGTTGAAGAACGAGACATTTTTATTAGTGTTTCGCATAATATACCGTTCAAGTATTATTCATGTATTAAAAAATGCATTAATGCACAATTTGACAATTCATAACCACGAAAAAGAATTTTATTTTTACTTTTTTGCATCTGTATAAAAACAAGAAAAAGATGAAAAGGTGCGGTTACATAAGCTACATATTAAAAACATTTTATAGTGTTATATTTGACGTTTTTATTTTTTTCTTGAAACTTAATGATGTATAACAAATGAAGGATTTTCAACAAATACTGTACACTTTTTACAGCAATAGATTAAGTGTGTGAGTGAAAACAACACGTATCAGAGTTTTTTCATATCTGTTTGACTTTGGCATGCACATTTTTGAGCTATTTATCTGTAAAAAAGACTGAATACACCAATTAGATTGAATCAGTTTGTCTTGACAAATGTCTCTATTGTCTGTCTTTATGACGCAAATAATAATTTTCTTTCGATCCATGTGATTACAGGAGACAACTCAAGTTGCGGAGAATGAAAATGTTGAGAAGAATGTGCTGCTTAGTATGTATGTCCGTCCAGAAACTGTAAGTAAAAGCAAGAATATATTTTTCTTTTATAAATTAAAATGCGTCAGAAATTTTATGTTGATTTTTTCTATAAAACAGCAATATAAAATGAAGACACTATGCGTAATTTCAGAATAATATTTCGTAGTTTGTTGTTAATGCATATTTCAAACTCTTCTGCAGCAAAAATTCAACACTTCTCAAAAATTTATTTGTAAATTTTAGAGGATTTTTTTTAGTATTATTTTTCCATTACAGTTTTAAAAGATTTCAATAAATTTATCGTAGATTTGTTGAGAAACTAGCTATATAAAATCTGGATACAAAATGTAAATTCACGTAACTTTGATAATAGTGTAAGAAGCACTGGAGACAATATCACAAAATCTGGTGGTACTTTGGTTATCATATTTTTCTGATATTAAAATTATTACAATAATTTATAATATAAACATTTTAAAGAAAAAGGAATTTTATGTGAAAGTTACCACTAATTACCAGCAAATACTGCTAAAGTGTCTCCATTTTTTCCTAATAAAATACTTTTAAGATGCAACTTGTACTTTTTAGCGGCATAATTCTTCATAAATTTACGAAATAGATTTATCTCTTTTATTATTTTATAAAATAACATATAAAATTGATGAAACGCAAAAACTGTTTTTAGACGCGATGCTTAATATGTTAAATTATTAACTAACGTTTTTCAAAGTAATGCAGCTCTAAGTACAAAAAAAGAGATTTTCTTAAAACATTCTTCGTAAATATAAAATAAATATTTTATTACTATTATTAAAAAAAAAATAGTTACGACATGAAAATAAACTTTTTGAATCGATATTTGCGATGTTAAATACATTAAACTATGTTCGATGTAACTCAACGTCTTACATTATCTCTTAAATGAATAAATCTGTGAAGTGTAATTTAGGTTCTTAATCGAAACTTATGCTTTATTAAAAGGCAAAATTAATATCCCTAATAGCACTGTGACCTGATATCGATCAAAGTATGAATCTTCGTGCAATTTTTATTTTCAATATTGCCATCACATTGGCATGGAGATTCAGTTGCAGTGACGCTGCTATGACCATTTTGTAATGAGATGCAAATGACTGTTGTAAGTCAATGGTCACATTTTAAAAGTAGAGTGATGAAAAGATGATCACGTGAGCGTCACAATAACAGGAATTAAGGCTCCACTGAACTGAAACTCCCCGATCGCGAAATCCCATATTAGCCTAAGGGAAAACTTAAAAGTGCCATTACTCATTATCTAATATAATTATTAAAATACTGTTTTCACCATCAGAAAGTAGACGTGAAATGCCGATGATGTCGTTTTTAAAAATTGTCTATGTAAATTTTAAGTACATACAAAATCCCTATAGACTTTGAAATTTCCATTTCTTTAAATTTTATCATTTTCTTAAAATTTACGGAGACAGTTTTTAAAAAGACGCATCGTCAGAATCTGACGCCTAATTTCTAAATGATATTTCAATGATTATATTAGGTAATGAGTAATCTGACTTCAAAATCTTCCCATAAATTAGCATGTGATTTCACGATCGGTTAAACTTGGTGCAGCAGATTCATAAGAGCCTACATGAGATATGCGACAATATTCGCAAGCTATTGTTAAACCAATGGAAGCGTTCTTTAAGAGATATCGATTTTCATTTCAAGAATTTAAAATTATTTTATTTTTCGCATATAATATTTTAGTTCGGCGTCTAATGAAACATGTTTTGTACTTTTTGAAATTTGGTTACATTTTACGTCAGAGGTTGCTTCAAATAAGTATTTGGTTGGTTCGTTTTGAAATTGGAAGTGTCGTCAAATAGAAGCTGTCTTCAATATTAAAAACATACAAAATTACTACGTTCGAATTAGACGTCAGACATTCTAAGCAAAAAGAATAAAACTTTTGAAATACAAACGAAAAATTTGAAACAACACATTAACTGGTTTACATTACTTGAAAATGTGAACGGGTGGCTGAAATAGGCTCTTAAATAAGTTACATTTTGGTCACTGTTGTGATTACGACACTTGTACCCTTTTTTAATGCCACAGTGAAGCTGGCGGTGCTATTAGGGATACTAATAGAAATACTTTAATGCAAAATTGAGTTATTTTTACTAGTAGGTCAACAAATATTACAAAGAACAAACCATAGAAACTGAGAGTAAGATGTCAAGTTATGCGGGTAGAGTAAAAACTGTTCCCTTTTCTTTTTTAAATATTTTTGTTTAGAGGATTTAAAATGTAAGATTTTTATTTAGCGTTAGTTTTTCGTGGCAAGTGGGAAATCATTTTATGTAAGCTGCATTTCTGAACTTCACATAACTGAAATAAAACGATCGTAAAATATATATTGAATTTTCTGGCATCAGCACGACAAACCAGTTCTCAGGAAAGATTTTTAATGAAACTATCTTACGATTACAAATCTTTTGGTGAGTTTACGATTTTTATACTGCATCAGAAAATATCAGCTACACTGAATACGCCACACTAGTCACTGAAAAAGACCCGCATGATAATGTTAAGTCTATGGAGGCTTTTTTTCAAATATCTCTAATTTTCATATTTTTGTATGATTTTTTCCATAGGACAGCTATCTAGAACCAGGCTGGTTTTTAGCTTTTCGATTTTCATTTCAGAATTAAAAAATATACTGTAACTTTCAAAACCGGTTTTAACCGGTTGTGAAATATAAACTAACCTAATATAAAAAATATAACCAAACTCAAAAAAGTAAAAACTAGCCCGGTTGTGGATCGTCCTCTGCTATCCTATGCAAAAAGCAAATAAAAAAAAACATGTAAAAATATTAAAACTTGAGCGAGATATTTGAAAATATCATCCCCATAAATTTAACATTATCATCCTTGTCTTTTACAATGGCTAGTGTAGCGTGTAAAGAAAGGTCATTACAGATTTTTACGCTATCTTATCTGTGTAAGACTCAATGAAGAAGCTTTCATAAGATGTCTCATTACATGTTTTGAATATTAAACGCAACTGTGGACTAATCGGGAGAAAAGCGATTTTAAAAAATAATTTATTGCTTACCTATATACATTATTTTTTATAACTATTATTATCTCAGTTTTTATGGAAAGTCTCTTCTTAATGGAAATCACAACTTGTTATCAGTGGTATGAAGTTTACATATAATTCAGCTATAAGTAAAAATGGTAATACATTTAACTTACCTAATATACTGATAACTCACAATCCTCGAATCATGATGCATGCTCCAAACAGTGGTTAATAATTCTTGGGGGTTCTAAAACATAAACATAACGTGTGACCGTGTGAAATCACAAAAAGCATGTAACACATAAACGACAATCTAAACAATAACTTTCTTTTTATTAAGAACTTGAAAATGTACAATTTTTTATGTAAACAAAACATTTGCTGGAAAACAAGACATTTATTTGACACTCATTTAACCAAATATCAATGTGTTTATCTAATTTCTACATTTTAACTCTTTTTATTTTACATTATTCTATACAAAAATGGGTTCTCTGGTAACTAAATCTATCCATAATTTTGTTTGTACATGGAAAGCATTTTTTTACACTTAAATATATCCAAGTAAATATTTTCAGAAAATTTACACGTGATTTTTAAACAGTCAAAATATTGAAATTCTCACTATAAAAAAAATAATCACGATATTAAAAAAAATCACAGCAAGCTTCCTAATAAATAAGGTTTGAAGCGAAATTATTATTATAAAATATAGGGAAAATTTTATTACTTAGCTTTTTAACTTTGTTAATATTTTAAAAATTTAGAGTATTATTTAAAAAATTAATAGTACAAATTTAAAAATAAACATTGTCGGTCCTATAAAACATTTGACAGACTATATTCGAGGTGAAACTTTGATGATCGTTATTAATTTTTGTTAGATAAACAATATTTATTTTCAATCATTTTTAATCCAATAAAAAATTGTGTTGCCGAACAAAATTGTTCTCTCAAACATGGTCCATTTGTATTTTTTCTGATATAACCATAGCTTCATTTGATCAAAACTGTTTTGTGTTAGTGTAAATGAAATATATAGAAAATGAGTGAACTTTTCCTTTTTACTGATCTTAGTTATTAATTATTCAATCCGATATACAGGTAAAAAAGAAATATCCTGTTTTACACGAATATTACCAAAACATAATGCAGAAATTGTTCTTAAATCACGAATTTAACTATTTCAGAAAAATAAAATACACTTTGAAAGCGTGTCAGTACATTTAAGTACACAATGATTAACGCAGAGAATGGCAATAGAAAATTATTTGCATGGTTGCGTGCAGTGTTTAGAATCTAGCTATCAATTCTTTGTCAAAAGGAATCGCCGACCAAATTCAAATTTATCTTAATGCTTAAACACTATTTACATAGAAATAATCTAAGGATAATTTTCAGAAAATGGCCTGTTTACTAGTAACTAAAGACATCAACTTTCCTTTTAGCGCAGATTTGTTTGTCACTATCTTCATGAAACTGCCGTATAATAAATTATGCCGTATACAGTGTGGGAATTAATACAACTGCATTTTCCGCATATCACAGTAAATATTTCCTGATTAAATGACGGATCCAAAATATTCTATTTAAGTCGTAAATAAATAAAAATTGCTCAGAGTTTAAGCGAATTTAATCTGTTCTTATTAAGAAATATGTAGCTAAAGTTATAAATATTCACAAAAATGTATTGTAAAAACGGAATATGCCGAAATTAAGAGTTTTGATTAATTATGTTATAAAATTAAAAGATTTTTATCAAGTGTAAAATTTTTGAAAGAAAAGTTTTTGAATTTATATGAATTGAAAAATAAAAAGAGAAATTAAAATTTTAATTAACCCTTTAATATATTTTAAGCTTTTTATGAAGTAAAATGGTTTAACATAACTTTTGAAATTAAAAAAAAAATTAATAGTTGCAATATTTTATGCGTTTTTTAAAAGAAATTTTAAAGGACTAAAAAATATGTACTGTCTTGTGTAAGACATTGGGATGCAGATCATATGTTTATCAAGAATGAGTCTGAAAAAACTAAAATTTATGCTTTTTTAAAATCGAGAAAATAGTTCAAAATTATTATTTTTATTTTTATAATAAGATTTTTTGTAATGGTGTATCATTAAATTTTTGCATATTAAGAAAATATAATTTAATTACAATGGTATTTCATGGAATACAGTAAATAACCGAAGTTCTTTTTTCAATCTAAGATGAACAAGTAAAGAGATTAAATGAAGATAAAAATCTAAAAAACAGAATCCAACTAGGTAAGATGATAGATATTTGTACAAAACATATTTAACCGTTAGCAAGATATAAAAATTAAAATTGAGTTGCAATGAAATTTTTAGGAAAAAAAATAGCTTCAATGTTTAGTTATTCAATATAATTAAAGCAATTTTTCGTAAAATATGGAAGCAAATAAAAGGTTAATATTGTGAAATGATTTATGAGATACATTAAATTTAGGGGCCGTGCAGTTTTGTTTCAAGAGACTTTCTTTTAAAACCACAGTGTGCTAAAAATGTGACAAATGATATATGAAAAAATAATTAGGTTAAACGGATGAAATTTCGGATTGGTATTTTGTTTATTCTTGTATAACACTGCCTTTTTGGCGCAGGCAGCCAAAAAGGCAAAAGCTTAGCTTCATTCAGTATTTATATTTCCTATATTTTGAATTTGACATAAATTATTATAAGTAAAACAGGCATTTTCATTCCCTTTCTCCCGTTATTATACGTGCTTAGGAACAGAAAAAAGATTGCAAAAAGAACACTATATTTTTAATTCTTAAATACGTGTATTTACATTTTATTAGATTTGAAGTAAATGGGCAGGTTGGCAGCATGATATTGAGAAAATGAATTTGCGATGATTGTCAAACGCAGTATTTTTTATACTAATGTTTGGCAATTAAGATTTACCGATAATGATTGTTTCGATACATAATTCAAAATATTCCATTTTTGGGTCTATGTGAGAATAACTGAATGTAACATGGAAGAGATTGAATTACAGCTTGACAGTCACAAGTACACATTTCTATATTATTTACTGTTAGGCAATTTCCACAGTGAAACCAATGGTTTATTAAAGCGAAATGTATTCATACATGTTCAACTTATCACCATTTAGAGATCAGCTTATTGTAGTCTACGGCATGCATTTTGGGATTTTCCATCATCGTCTAATATATTTTTCGGTTGCTTGGTAGAGCTATAAGATATATTTTTGGGAAATAATTTGCATGAATTAGGGTTTTGTAATTTGATAAAGGGACTTAAATGCTGCGTTTAAATTGCGAAAGACTCTGATTAAATATGCAGAGGTTGTCAAGTTTATGAATTCGCCCAAATAATTAAGGTCGAAGTAATTTTAAAGGTTGAATTCAAGTTAATCATTTTTAAAAATAAGTCTAAAACGTCATGAAATAAGAAGATTTGCCTCATTTTTAGTTGCAAAATTTTGAATATGGATCTTCCGATTGATGGGTATGTGTGCAAACATTACATAGACTTTCAATTCTAGCTTGTTGATGCACAAAGCATTGTTTTTCATACGATTTGACAATAATAAAGATTCATTTTTTTAAACCTTAAAAAATATACCTGTTACTGGTGGAATGGAGGCGAAAGTTGAATCGTTGAAATAAACGCACTTGCACAAATGAAGCAGTAATTGCTTTTGCATAGGCAGAATAATTTTTTCCTGTTTATATGATGGTAAGAGTTAAAGGGTTAAGGGTTAAGTGTCATTAACCGCATGCAGTTTTATTATAAAAACATATATAATTAATGCTGTAATTTTAATGTCCATCCTAGGGATAATGCATTACACAACAGAAAAAGTTATCTTTATGTAATACGACGAAATTGCATAATGGGAGTTTTTAAAGTTTTTATAACTTTGAAATTTATAACTTTTAAAGCTTAATTTTCTTGCACCAAGAATTTATCAGTTTCTTGAATTGTAGTAATTGTTTCAAACAAAAACTGTGGAAAGTGCAAGACTACAGTCTTTAAATTTGAGGACGTCTCTAATTTCCAGGATGTTGTTTATCTTATCTTTATGTGTCTAGTATCCATACAAAATAAATTAATCTCGGTATTTCAGGCAAGATGACGTTTTTATAAATATGTTAATTTTTGTAGTGTCAATTGCTCTGTAAAATTTGGACAATATGTAAATATTGTTTTACCAGAAAATAAAAGATTCAAAAAATATATTGATCCATCTAAATAGAAGATTTCTCCAGGCAGTATACGAAAATCCTAAATATTTCTTTTTTAAGTTCATAATTAAAATTTTAATTTAACCCTTTAACGTTCATTGGTTTCTTCACGAAACCACAAAATTTTAATTCCGATACTCAATACTGACACCGGTATTTTTATCTAAAAATATCCCTTTTATTTTATATGTGAAAAATCACGTTTTCTTATTTAGAAATATATTTGTTCTTAATTACCGGTGTCATTCATTTATTTCGACATCTTAGCAATGGAAATGCTATGATCGTTAAAGGGTTAAATCAGTCTATTAAAAAAAGAAAATTAAATATAATTTTAACAAACCTAAGTTTAAAATTTTTTATAAAGCAACAGCTGTACCAATTAATGAAAATGAGGATTCTTCACTGAGAAACATCGGTTTCCTTATTGAAAATCAATAAGAAATTTGCGCTACTGAATTGATGTTAAAGCAGGTTATGTCTTGTCCGGTCAGAACAAAGAAATATTTTGACGCGTACTTTATTGCCGTAAAAAAATACTTTTTCAGGTTTTTGTGCTGTCTACTTTTATATAAAAATGTGCCTGGTTTCGGGAAGTTGCTCTGAAATCAGTAAATGTTTTAGTCATTTGTCACAGAGCTGTCAATATTTCCTTTTTTGGAGAGTTTAAGAAAGCTCTCAACTGTAGATAATTCGTTTAGGTGAATGATGATTTGTTACAAACAGTTCTTTTTTAAATGAAATAACTTACTTCATTCAGGCTACATCACTGAAAGTTTCATTTTTTTTTTTTTTTATTGAAATAATCTACGGAATCGATCAGCTTTTTAGAGTAAAAACATTTAGATTTGACCGTAAAAGAAAAACACCATTGCTAATGTATACCATTTTCAAATTAACTGATAAAACAGAGCCAATTTTGAAAGTGACTGATGAAATGAAGCCAATTTTGAAATTGTGTGGTAAAACGGAGCCAATATTGGCAAGTAACATGCAAACAGTAATTACAGTAAATAATAGTAAATTTTCTATTTGACTGCAGTTATAATTCTCTGCCATACGTGTAAGGTATAAATATGTCCAACCTCTATATATTTAGTTTTAAAAATGAAAGAAATAATTTTAAACTTGGTCACAAATTTCATCTACGTTGTAGAGCGACGGAATAACTTAAAATAGGTATCACGTAAAAGTATAAAATAATTAAGATAAGAAAAAAGGCACAAGTCTTGTGAAAGGAAAGACCTCGGTAACTGATTCAGGAAACCCGTATTTTACCTCAAAATCACAGAGACCATGGTAAATCGTGCAATTTAGTGAATATTTAATGCGTATGAAAACACAAATAAAGAATTGCTTACACTGTATTGGAAGTGAAAAGAGTATTAAAGTTTTTTTTTTCAAATTTAGCATTAAATATACAGAGTTTTTCATATTTGCATTTAATACGTATCAAAGAAAAATATTAACTGTACAATCGGATTTTCAATCTGTTAAATTTACAGTGATCATTATTTGTATTTTCTTTATGTTGCAGTCATCGTAAAAACGAAAGTTGTTTATTTTGAACCTTCGACGGGCTATAAAAAAGACAACTTTAAATAACGTAACAATTTTATTACCAAAAGTACAGCAGTGCCTCACTTATTTTTCTACATAATCGCGAAAACATTAGAGTCATTTTTTCCCGTGTTACGGGCAATTGACTATAGCTCCTGCTTAATTGAACTGATGCTCCTGCTAAATGTAATCCGTTTTCTGCAAGCAAATGTACGTAGTGCTGTTGAAATCTATCTCAAAAAGAGCATTCAGTGAGTTTTCTGAAGAATTTCCAGAAATTTCTACGACTGCTTTGTACACAATCGTATGAGACCGAAAACAGCCTGATACTATGTGCAGAAACGGATTACAATGTATAAGTCTCATTTTGAGGGATTCCTAGCGAGCATGTTCAATTGTCCGTACCGCGGCGACAAATGTTCCAACTGTTCTGGCAATCATGTAGAAAAATAAGTGCGACCCTGCTGTACTTTTGATGATAAAATTATTATGTTATGTAAAGTTATCTTGTTGTATAGCTATGGGACGTTTAAAAAAATTAGTCCTCGTAATTCCAAATAATTTGATGGTTATACTTACAAAATCTAAAAACACCAATATTATAAAAGATTTTCATTCCAGTATTGCCAATATTGTCCAAGATTTAGCCGAAATATAATGAATTAAAAACATATTACAGTTCACTTTCATTAACTTGAGTGCATTTCATTATGAAAATAAATAGATTGCTTTGCAATTATTATATTAAAACTTGTTTGTTTCTCCCTACTTGGTATTCTTATGGACCAATTGAATGTATGGTATTTGAATGTATGTACAATAAATAAATAAATAAATAAATAAATAAATAAATAAATAAATAAATAAATAAATAAATAAGTAAATAAATAAATAAATAAATAATAAACTTTCCCTGGTTTATTTGATATTGTGAAGTAAATATGTCTCTCTCCGTTATCAGAAAGCTCAGTCCAGTGTTTGACCGCTTGGCAATGCATTGCAGTGGTACCTTGTGCTTGTCTAACTGTATTTTGTCACTTAGGATGTTAACATTTGTACAAAGAAATTAAAAAAATACCAATTCAACATACGTATTTTCTAGCCCATAAATGTAAGTTGAAGACATCCTTACACATATAAGGATGTTAAAAAAAAAACAATGTATTACTAAATTTTTATTCATTAATGATTTATTTATTGTTTTTATTGTGATATATTAACTTACTGAAAAATTGTAATGATATACACTAGGTCTTCTCTTTGCCTAGAAGTCGTTTGCCACCTAAATTTCCGAAAAGTAAACTTTGGCTTATTAATTTATGTAATTTCGGTAATTAAATAAGATATTTTTTTTTTATTCTAAAGTTATGATAGCTTGATGGACAGCGAGAAACAGGCTGTGCAACTCTAATATAAACTAATATATATAGTATAAAACTTAACGTTTTTATTCATTAAATATCGAATAAATACCTTTTAATGTAAAAAAAATTAGTCACTCGAAAGAAGTGGTAGCTTTAACTTGTATGTACATTACAGAGTGCACACAAATCTTTGAATTTAAACGTAAAAATTTTAGAGCCAGTGTTATAAATCCACAGATATAAAATTTTATAATTTTGTCCACAAAATTAGAAAGGCTCTTAAACTGATCTCAAAATGTCTCTACTGAACATATTTGATTCTTTATCATTTTTATAATCAGATTTGTATTATGACTAGAATATAATTGAACGCTAAGAAGATCTGTATACTTTTTCTCTTAAAGCAGAAATTCTATTACAATGTCATTAACATCAACTAAGTTTATGTTAATAATACGATTATAAATATCGTAAAAGCTATAATATAACCAGAAATAAAGAAAAATGTCAAAATAAAATTTTAAAGTGACATCTTTAAGTATAATAACAATTTCTAAAAATATGTAACAGTTTCATAATAATAGATAAAAATAATAGTTACATTCACAGTTTCAATTCTTTCTTGAGAAAAGAGTTTTTTAAATATATATATAGGTTATAACAAATCATTTAATAGTTTGATTAATTATACTTTGCTATTTAATAATAAACATTTTGATCAGTTTTGAGCACTTTTGACAAATTTTTTGGCACTGCACCTTAAATAAAATATATAGTAATCGTAAATTTTAGAATTTTTAAAAATGAATAATAAACAACTTTATTTAATTTATCAAATAAACAGCATTGTAGATGGTTTTTAATTTGTAACTAAAAAGTTAATGCATGTTTGAAATTTCCTTGAAACAAAACATTATTTTAAACATTGTATGCTGTGTGATTAACCGTTTACCTTTATCAAATTGATTTGGGGACAAATGATTTACTCTCTATTATGCTAGCATGAAAAAATGGGTAGATAGTAAACTATTTTGTAAGTATATTTGATCAATAAAAAGGTGTTATTTACATTTAAACACAAATAAAGAATATATATCTTCTATCTGGACAGTCATATATATTTCAGTATCTAAGCTGGCAGTGGAAACATTGGTCCTAGACGTTAATATGAACTAATTTCACGACAAAAATTTTAATAAACAGAAACTGTTTGTTTCCTTTTTATATGAAAAAAAGTCTTTTGTAAAAATTATATTAAATAAATTACTTAATTTAAAAAATATGAAGAATACATTATAGGTCTTTGAAATACGTATAAAATTCTACTTTGAAAATTTTATGCTTGTAACAGTCACTATATTAGTATCACTCTTGGGTATAAAAACATTTACAATAAATATTACAAATTGCAAGTTTCAAATATGCATCGATACGAAATTTTGGCTCCCCAAATTCGAAACATATGAACAAGCACATCATACAAAAAAAATCATGTTAATCATGAATTTTTGTACGTTTTCACATATATCTGTATAAAAAACGAACTTCTTCACAAGCTATTACGTTAATTGGTTTTTCACTCATGAAAAAGCATCATTTCGCGCAATTCTACTTTTAGAGCTTTCAGCTCTAGAGCCGGGTGAAGCTGCAATGTTTCTTACTGTCCAATTACCTTCTGAAGACTGGAGGGAGAAATGTCTGTATGAAATATATTCTTGAGGAACATCATTCTTCACTGGACGCCTTCTCCGTCGTCTTCTAAATTTGATTGCTGTCAGTAAAACTGACAGTGTGAGCACTAGGGCAGCACTGATACTGCTACCTAAAATGATACCCAAAGTGGAAAGGGTCATTTTAGTCTTTTGTAACTTGGCTAATGTCTTTATCTGCAGGCACTTGTGATTACCGTTATCAGGCACTGCAGGTTGTGACTTGCCCTCAATGGTTACGTATGGAATAGGTTTACCTAAAGTCCTCAGGTATTTTCCGGCTGCAGTCACACAAACAGTATACCATGTTTCAGTTTTCAAAGTGTCTATCTGAAACCTTCTCTGAGAGGCAGGTAAAGGTTCACTAGATTTTACTCCACTCGCACGAGATGAGGTAAGATGATATGTCACAAGAAAATCGTCTATTAATGTTCCATTCTGAACATTCCACACGATGATAATAGACTGGTGGTCCAAGTGAGCAACTTCCAAGTCTGAAATAAAAGGTGCTGGACAAATATCAACCGGATGAAGACTAAGAAGAGAGTGTTCCTTTAATTTTTCAGGAAGTTTGCAAGTCAGATCTTTGTTGCCATCATCTGGATCCTGAATGAGCCTAGTGTGCTCTTGAATCCACTCCCAAAAGCTAAGAAGTTGGCAATCACAGACAAATGGATTCCCTGAAATTTTATGAAACATAAACTTATTTAAATAGAAATAAAAAATACAAGTTATAAAAGATAGTTATAAATATATCTTATCCAGTTATAAGTTATAGGTTATAAATATAACTATAACCAGCTATAAGTTATAAATTTAACTTATCCAAAAAATTTATAAATATTAATTTTCCATATTCTTTATTAAAAATACTCAAATTAAAAATTTCCTTTTCAATTTAATTTCTGGTAAAAACCAATTACTTTAAAATGATATAACAGAGCATTTTCTCAGACTTCATTTATTTTATATCTCATTATTACATGCTATGTTTTTCATAGTGGAAACGATATTGTAGATCCAGAAAAAGATTACTATTGGACAGGGAAAAAAATTGTTAAACTAAACAATTTTTTGTCAGATCAACACAATCTGTATTAGATCATTACTGAATTAACAAAAATGTGTTTGTCCCAAGAAAATTTTACTCCTAAACATCGTCCAGTAAAGTACTATTTTTGCAACAGCAGAAGATTTTTATGCTATTGATTATTAATTTTGAAATGATTTTATTAAAATCGTCGCAAAATTTATGTATTGTTTTCATATCTCCACTTAATGCTCTCAATATGCTTTTCTTCTTCTTTTTATGGTATCAAGGCTATTGATATACACACCAATTTAAGATTATCATAAATTTTGTAAAAAAAACCTATACCTGAACTACATAAACCAAATAATGCAAAAATTCATCGAAACAAAAGCAATGCCTTTTCATTTACTGTAAAAGCGTAGAAATTTATTTTTTGTGTTTTACAAGCATGGTAGCTTATCAGAATTTTTGCAAAAGTAAAAAAAAAAAAAAAAAAAAAAAAAAAAAAAAAACAATGCGAAAGCTGCTGTGCATTGAACTGAAAGCATATTGTAAGTCTTTTTGTATAAAACTAAATTTCTTTTAGATGTATTAAGTTAATTTTTTTATTCTATTTTACACGCTTGTTACTCATTGATTTTTTGTACTAGAAAAAATGTTTATAATTTTTTAAAGCAGCTATTCATTTCAAGAAGTAAGTTATAAGTCTGAGACAAAAGTAAATGAAAAATGAGAGAATGCTTGATTAACTGTTACAAAGACATGCATTTTAACAAAAACTTACGAGTTGTTTGAGAAGCATTATTTGATTGAGGAAGGAAAACATTCCAGCGTTTGTTTTATTTCTGTAAACAATATGCTGAGAAAGAAAAAGGTAGGACACATGTGAATGAAGAAATTTTGAGTATTTTACACTGAAAGTGCCTTTGCTTTTTATGAAATTAAGAAGAGGACAGTACTAGTAAAGTACCGATTGTGTTCATTACAATGTGTCATTAACAATGCAAAATTATTTACGTCATTTAAAAGTCACTGTGTTTAAAGATAAAATTATCTTCTCAAAGTTTTATTATGTCAATTATTTTCGGTTATAAAACAATCACATTTCAATGACAAATTGCTTTTGTCTGTAGCGAAGTACTGGAAATTTTATAAAAAGGTAATTTCTAATGAAATGATCATATGGCTATCAATATCCTAATTCATTAGGATATTAAATAAGTCGAAATTGACTATTAAAGGTTGGTGGTACGCAAAAGCATAAAAGTTGGCAGCTATGCTCAAATATGCATTTTATGAAATAGAAATTGATTTTCTACATAGAATTTTTGCTAAGAAATTCATTTAACCTCTTTAAACCTGATGTAACCTATATGATGTACATTTTCACAATTTTTTTTCATGTATATAAATAATGTTTTAAAAAAGAGTAAATGGAACCTAACAGATAGCAGAACTAAATAATACAGCAATTTATTTCTTATACCGCCTTTTTAGTGAGCTACTTGTTAGATAAAAGTAGTATGCAGGAGAAATGTACGAAGTGTACAAAAATGAAACCGTAAATAATTTTACTGTGTGCTAAGATTACGTTTGTAGAGTCCATTACCAATGAAAAATTATTAAATATATATTTATTTTATGTTTGTCATTCTTTTTGTAACACAAGAAAATAAAATAAAAAAAGGTCGTAAAATGTTGTCAAAAATGTACTTTTTGCGTCCCCATGTATCATCAAATTTTCTATATCAAAAACAAATTGTAATGTTTTTCGCTCTTCAATTTTTCTTAGTTATCAGTTTGCAAATACAAATCCATAGCTGAAATTTTAAAAAGTACATAAGGAAGGATAAAGAAAGTCAAAATGGAAATATAAAACTATTACTTAAAAAACAGATATGATGGCTTTAGAAACGCAATATCTGTATGTTGCAAATGCAATAATATTTTGAAAAATATTTAAAAGAAATAAGTTAAATAAAATTTTTCTCTTTTCACGATTATACATATTGTTATGAAGCGCTATTATGTTAAAAAGTAATCTTCGATAAAAGTACAATAAAAAATAAAATTTTAATCAATTTTTTCATGCTTTTAAATAGATAAATTTTGAAATTGTTTTCTTATAACATACTCTTATATTTTACGTTCAAAAGAGTCGTTTATCTACAACATTACATTGATACACTAATAAATATCAAATTTAAAATAATAAATACACTATATACTGTATTATAGTACAACATGAGGATAAAAGTATTCAATTAGTTGCATTGTAATTAGCTAATAAATTATTATTTTAAAAAAATTAATTGATGGAATATACAAATTATGACAATGTATGCCATTTGTACAAGACTTGTATATTAAAATAAAAGAAGTGTTCTAATCAATGGAATTTTCCTGCGAATGTTTCCTCAACTTTATTAAATTTTAGTAGAAAATTTTTAGACGTGTAGAAAAGTAGTGCATGTAGACAAATGCTCTAAAATATTGACATAATTTTTAGTGTATTTTAATTTTTGTTCGCTCTCATGCTTTAAAATACACCGCTCAAAACAATTAAAGGATATTTGAAGTTTTATATAAAATAAAGATATAAACGAAATTTTTTTGCCGAAAATAGAAGAAGAGAATCACAAATGCAAATTATTCTGGTTTTCAAACTGTGGAGTATGCAAATTTTAAGTTCGACGTCAAAAACTTCGCTTTAGCGGCAGCGAATGAAATTTGACTTCAAATGGATAAAAGAGAATGAAGACAAGGATGATCGGCACTCAGTGATTGCTTTGTTTCGATGAGTACGATGTCTCAGCGAAGTCATTTGACAGATTCAGAAGCTTGGAGAATTGTTGGTAGGTTAGAAGGGGGCCAAACTCAAGCCGGAGTAGCGCAAGCCATTGGAGTGTCACAAAGTGTCATTTCCAGGATCTGGAACCGTTTTTTGGAGAGTGGATGTGCAGGCCGAAGCCCAGGACAAGGGCGTAGACGGGCAACAACGCCCAATGAAGATCGGTATTTAGCGTTAACAGATCGGAGACACCGAAACATGAACGCTACTCTTCTCCAACACCTTCGCTCGGCTACAGGCACCACGATTTCAACTCAGACTGTCCGAAACCGGATCCATGCGATAGGTCTGTATGCTCGCCGACCGATGGTATGTGTTAGATTACCATCAAGGCGTCGTAGCGACCACAGGGAGTGGGCAACCGAGCATGTCAACTGGAGGAGAAATGAATGGAGCAATATTCTGTTTTCTGACGGGTCCCGTTTTCCTGTGCATCCGGATAATAAGCGTATTATCATCTGGAGGGACCGTGGCAGTAGGAATAATCCTGCGTTCGTGCACGAAAGTGTCAGATTTAGCGGTGGAGGAGTGTTGGTGTATGATGGCATCTCCATTGACGGGCGCACTGATCTCTACATCATTCGAGATGGAACTCTGACTGGTCGCCGATATAGGGATGAGATCCTCAAACCTATTGTAGTCCCTTACGCTGCAGCAATCGGATATAACTTCATATTAATGGACGATAACTGCAGGCCACATCGAGCAAACCTGGTGGAGGATTTCCTTTTCGAGAAAGGAATCGTTCGAATGGAATGGCCAGCGTGCTCTCCAGACATGAATCCAATCGAGCGCATTTGGGACGCTCTAGGAAGACGAGTTTCTGGCCGCCAACAACCCCCACAAACTCTCCAAGAACTGGAAAGAGCTCTTCTGGAAGAGTGGGGCAGAATACCCCAACTCGTCATTAATAGCCTCATTGAGTCCATGCCTCAAAGGTGTTCAACGTTGCTGGCCGCCCGTGGAAACCATACCCCCTACTGAAAATGATTTTCTTTGAAGAAAACACCTTTTCTTATTCTTTTTTCTCATATGCACAAATTGTGTTTTTTCCTTTTGTACACAAATGCGCAATATAATGCATTTTTTCTGCCAAACGTTTGTAATTTATTCTCATATAACCTACTATGTCTTTCGACCATGTATCAATCAGCTAAAAAGTTTCCCAGATACATAATCCACCTAAAACTGCAATATCCTTTAATTGTTTTGAGCAGTGTAGTTTTAGAAATACGTAATGAAAGCATAATTTCAATGATGAAAAATTAAAAAAAAATACTTACCAGAAAGAAGCAGCTTTGAAACTCTTACTTCAACTGGGACAAGCATATTTCCATTAATTTGTGTCAACTTATTTCCTTCCAAATTTAACTCGGACAAAGAATTCAAATCAGCAAAGGCTCCTGATTGTATCCAGCTGATCTGGTTATTTTGCATCCACAAAGATTTCAAGCCATATAAATGTCGAAATGTCATACTTTCTATTTTTTGCAATAGATTTCCAGAAACATCCAAGATTTCAAGCTGTTCAATATCTTCACTAAAAACAGGCAATTCTACTATTCGATTTGATGTCAAATTCAGTGTTTTTAACTTCTTTAGTCCATAAAAACGTTCTTCTGGTAAAATGTCAATATTATTGTACCCAAGATCCAAGACAGTCAATTTTGTTAAAGGTTTAAAGGCTCCTGGCGAAATCTTTCCAATTTTATTATGGCGTAACGATAAGTGTACTATGTTTCGGAATCCGAGAAAATCATGAGATGCAATCACAGTAATGTTACCTCTATTGATTCTCAATGTTTCTAAAGATTTGAATACACCTGTGGTACTTAAATCCTCTCTTATTCTTCCAATTGGATTACGGTTTACTGACAATATTCTAATACTCTTTAAGGGGGCATTCAAAAGAGCATTCGGCAGGTAATAGAAAGCATTTCCGTCTAAAATAAGTTTATCTAGATTTTTCAGTGAATCATATACTCCAGTGAAGAAGGATTTCAATGTATTATTTGACAAATCCAATTCTTTCAATTTAGTCAGGTTCATAAATGCATCTTGTTCTATGTTTATTATGTTGTTACTGCTTAAAGTCAGTTTTTTAAGATTCCTGTTTCCTTTGAATGCCAAATGAGGAACAAATGTTATGTAATTTTTTGACATGGAAAATGTTTCTATATTTGGTAGGTTTTCAATGGCGCCTGTAGGTATTTTTTCGAGTTCATTGTCATCAAGAAATAATTCTTTCAGAAATCCGAGGCTTGTCAAATGTCGAGGTTCTAACACTTTTATTCCATTTCCTGATAAACGTAAAGTACGTAACTCCGACATTTGTTCAAACATTTTGCTGCTGAGTGGACTTAATCCTGTATTTTCGATATTTAGAGTCAATAAACCAGATAAGCCATAAAACAAGTTCTCATTAGATCCTGTTAAGTTGTTACCCGATAAATACAAATGCTTGAGAGATGGAAGAAACAAAAAATCAACTCTAATATTACTTAATTTATTTTCACTCATGTCCAAAGATTCTAGCTCTGACAGTTCTAAAAAGGAGCCAGCTTCAACTTCTTCAGTCATAATATTTGACAAAACAAGTTCTCTTAATGGCAAATTTCCTTCAAACATATATTTTCTAATTACATAAATTTGATTGTGAGACATATGCAAAATTTTCAAATTCGTCAGTGTTTGAAATGTTTGAGGTTCTATATCCATAATTTTGTTATGAGATAAATACAACTCTTCCAGATTATCAGCTCCTTGAAACATGTCGACGTTTAAGTGGTTTAGACTGTTGTATTCTAGATTTAAATAAATAAGTTGCCTCATTCCTGCAAACGTGCCTCCTTCAATAGCAGAAATTGAATTGTGATCCAGGTAAAGTTTCTGCACTTCTACCAGATCTCGGAACACCTCGGGGCGTAAGCGCTTAATTTTATTAAAATTAAGCCACAAAATTTCTAATTTATTTTGGCCAAGAAGACTGTTGGCATTCATAGAGACTATTTCGTTGTGGGTTAATTGAAGGGATCGTAAACTGGACGGGTATCGACTTAAAATATCATCTACTTCCAACATCTTATTCCCTTGGATATTCAAATGCTGTAGATTAGCGAGAGACTGTAATGCTTCTGCTTCGATAACTTCGATTCTGTTAAACTGAAATAAAAAAGAAATATCGTTTTAATAAAAGTACGACAGTTAGGAATAGTCAATGATACAAATTAAAATGAATTGTCGTATATTTTTTAGACTTTTTTGTGCTAAAAGTAAAGAATGGGAAAAATCAGCTTATGTTCTTATTAATTTTCTCCAAAAAAAATCTTATAGTACAAAAAATGTACAAATATAGGTATATAAAATAATGAATAATTATTAATTAAGATAAAAAATAAGTGTAAATAATTTTTCAACAGGAACATAACAATTCTAGTGATAGTCTAAAGTATGAAAAAATATTTGAATTCTTTTTAAGCAACCTTTTTAATATTTGTGTTTTTTTTCTTTTCAACAAACTATAGTATCAAAAATATAATATTTTCTATTAAATGATTATTTTTCTAAACATTGTAAGTGTAAATGAATCAACATAATTTTACCATAGGGTTGATGAAAAAATTAGGTATATCACCTACACGTAAAGTTAAATGTTGTAACTTATATTTTGAAAAAAAAAAGAACATATCTTAGAGTTCTCTTCAAGCTCTTAATATTTATTCTCTTAATAATTATGTTTTATTTCTTTCAACAAACTAGTACATCAAAAATATAACATTTTCTATTAAAATAATATTTTTCTAACATTGTAAGTGTAAATAAAACAGCTACTACAGTGTTCATAAAAAATTTGGTATAATATCACCTACATATAATGTTAAATGTGTAATTTATATTTTGAAAAAATAAAAGCATAAATATTTTTCCGTAGCGTCCCATAACATAAAATTAGTGGATAAAAAAATCAGACATCCTTTTAGTGTTATATAAAAAAATTCCGACGTATCTCTAGAAAAAAAAATAATTACAGTCTTTATGAAGTATAGCAGGACCGCGATTAATCGAAGTTTCTGTTAACCGAGTCAATAAAAAAGTTTTATTTTATTTTATTTTATTTTATTTTATTTTATTTTATTTTATTTTATTTATTTATTTATTTATATATTTATTTATTTATTATAAATGAAAGCCTTACAGAATTAGAACAACTTTTTCAACAGGCAGAAAAAAATTGCACGGGACGGCAGAAAAAAATTGAACGGATCTACTGGACCGATATAAAAATAGAAACGGCGATAATATATGAGCCATTTTCAATGAAAATCACTTTTCTGTGAATAAGTATAAATGTGAGTAACGAGCTGATGCTAATTTGACAGCATCAATGCTGAAATATAATATGTTCAGTTTAGAGATTGGCATAGAAGAGTTACACGGTGTTTGTGCCCCAGGCTTAGTTTTTTCAGCAGACTCGTGGGGGATTGAGATCAGCGTTGCATTATTTTTTCGACATAGTCAAGCCGGGCTGGAACTGGACTTGATTGTTTCCAAGATGTACAGGGAAGGCAGTATGTTTTGTAAAAATAATAACAGTGTAATAAACTTCTGCTAACGGAATCTTTCGAAATGGCTGAATTATTCGTTGAGCCGTGAAACATAACTTTATATATGTTTATATTTATCTTTTTTTTATTCTATATTTTTTAAAGAGATGTTAAATTCTCGACCACGACGAATTTTTATACATTGTTCATATTAACCGAGTTTATAATTTCCGAGGTACTAGCGGTTCCAATTAGTTCGGATAATCGAAATCACACTGTATTTTGTCTGGATTTCAACGACCTAAAATTTTGAAAACAATGTTTTTCCTATGTTGTGCTGAAATAATATTAGTGTAAATACATAAAATGTTAAAGAAAAATTAAACTACAAAATAATTGAAAACATGCAAGTTTGAATGAAATTTTAAACAATAACAATTAAAACAAGTACATGGATACAAAAATTGTAAAAACATGCGTGTGGCACTCGGTGACTGCTGCGGTAAAGCTATTGCATAGCATTTTTTATCAACTTATGCAAAAATACCGCGTCAATGTCTGCCGAAGTCTATCGAAGGATATCGTGCCGAAGTCTGCCGAACTGAAACTTCGTTAGCCGGAGTGTTAGGATTTTTTCTCGTTACGGAATTTTTAGATTCGGTCGCCGCGCTCAAAGCCCACGATAAAAGCTATGCAATAGCTTAATAAATTACCAAACAAAATTTGGTCGCGCTACGAAAACTAGATCGGTGGTAGATAGTGGTAGAATGGCGATATACGGACACACATACAGACATTTTGTAAAAACATGTTTTTTGGAATCTCTGACACTCTAAAACATGTAAATCCGTCGAAAACTGGAAGTCGAAAAATTTTTCGATTACAATACTTTCTTCTATTGAAGATCAAAGAAAGTTTATATATATATATATATATATATATATATATATATATATATATATATATATATATATATATATATATATATTATTGTTTTAGAAATGTGCGATAAACATCAATTTAATTAGGCAAGTTAAACATGCAATGATACATTTTAAAACTTTGTTTATTTTTTTAAATATATTTCATTTTAAAAATGAAGAACAAGGCTCTGGAAAGGGATATTTATATTAATACACAATTTGAACCTTTAAGGGTTATGCAAATAAAGCATAAATAGTTAGTTTAAAAACTTATATAAAGATTTTCAATTTTTAATGCGGTTTTCTCTTCTAAAATGACACCAAATAAAAGGAATTTTAATTAAATCAGAATTTAAATCAAAAAACTATTTCTTCGATTAACTGTCGATAATCCAACAGCTTCGATACGTTTTGGATTTGTAATGGGCAGTTGAACTTATCTTTAATAAATATTATGGTTCCCCTAAATTTTATAATACATAAATGTCGTAAAATGACAATTAAGTATAATTTTTAACTAATTTTCAGCAGTGAAATTACGCTTTCAATTACTGGATATTTTTGATAAGGCAATTATCTAATTGCTAGCTAAACGTAGAAGCAATAGAGGGAAAATGTAAAAGCTGGGGATCGAACCCGGAATCCTTGGAATAGCCCTCCAAGTTCTCTATAATTTAAGTTACGAGGACGATAGCCAGCTTGGCATCTCCCACTCTCTTATGTTGGTAAGGCTGCAATACAGCACAATATGGAGACGTCTAACATGAGCACACAAACCTGCGGCGTATTCGATAATTTCAAGTATAATTCCATTGCTGAAAATTAATTAAAAATTATATATGTGTTCACAGGTGGTGTGTTCATTTGCTTCTCATATTATTTTATCTTGTGACATTTTTATGCAAAATCAAGCTTTTCAAAAAAAAAATATCATTAAATACATAACTTCATAAAATAGGAATTCAGCTGTAATTTAAAATGAAAATAAATTGAAATTGTACATTTCTCGTTATGAAACATTATTTCCCACTAGTATATAATTTTCTGTCTCAAAACTTAATGAACTATAGAAAAGCTTCAGAGAAAAAGCAAAAATTTTAAATTTTAAAAAAGTATATTTCAAGCAATAAGCATATCGCTCACCTGCAAGAAAAAAAAAAAAGACGCATTTCGACAAAAGGGAATTTCACAGGAGTGTCGAAAAAAAATTGCATAATTATGTTTTAACATGAAATTATAGCACTTAGCTCTGCTTGCAGGAATAAAAAGCGTTATGAAACACACAAAACCCTTAAGAATGAAGACGTGGGATGAGATTTGGATGATTTAATAATTTTAGCTGCTAACACAATCCACCCCTCTTCTGGGGTCTCAGATGGACATATATCGAAATAAAGTGATGCTTTGTATAATTACACTTATGAAGTTTTTTAGTAGAAATACGCAATTATGACAGATCTGTTAGTGGAATATTATGCAAAGTGAATTTTTGCAAAATTTGTCAATTTTTTTTTGCGGGTGAGCGATATGATCTTTCGGTTCCATGCATTTCAGATTTATCTAGGATTATTTTATTGTGAAGGGATATAGTTAACTAATTTTTTACTGATGTTCAGAAAACTCACTATTTTATTAAGTATCTTTTTTTTTTTTTTTTTTTTTAAAGAAATGTTTGGCACAAAAGCAATATTTTTCTTGAAAACTACAAGGTTTGTTTTAACTAATTAAATTACTTTTTTCAATAGAAATTTAATAATTTTAAAAAATATGAAATTGCAAAAATGCAACGTGATGCCAAATGCTAAGCGCTCTGAAAATTTTCACATAAAACTAAAATATGATTTTTCATGAATTTTTTTTTCTTTTTTGGAAAGAATTCATACAAGCCGAAATTTTGTTTTTCTGTTTCATCAGTATATAATTTATTTTCCATTTTTTAATTCCTGCCGATAGTATGTTTTTCACCGCATTTTAATTTAAAAAATAACTAAGCATTTTTTCAGTTTTGTCAATAATATTAACTATTTAGCGTACAAAAATTAGTATGGAAAAAATGTATTTTTTGTGACAGGAAAAATGAAAAATTATTTATTTTTAAGACCACAAGATTCTGTGGCAGTTGTCATAATTTTAAAAGCCCCAAATTTCGTAATAATGAACGCTACAACAGTTACAATCCTAGAAATAATGAAGGGAAATTTGATGAATTACTGGAAAATGAATATAATAGAAAATAGAAAAAAATCATAGACTATTTTTTTTTATTTGCAAGAAATAAAATCTTAAATATATTATTTCTTTATTTATAAGAGTAAATAATAATATTTCTTGCAAAAAGTAAAGTCTTGCAATGCTCTTTATAATATATACTTATTATTTTTAAATAAAACATCACATAACTCTTAAATTGAATCTAACTTTCGAAAAAACTTTTAATAAGAAAATGCTCTTTATCAGATTTGAATACAATGTTGGTGAAATTAAAATTAAAAGAAAATAAATCACTTAATTTTAAATATTTACACTGTAAGGTTATTCATTTTCTGCGGGAAGCAAAGAACACGCACTGACAAGGGAAAATTTTTTGGTATTGTTCGTACCCTAGCATCGAGATCTGGTGCATTCTGTAGCCCTACAAATAAAAGTTAGAGAACCGACAAAAAATTTTCTGTTAAAATCATATTATGTGTATTTTTATGCTTAATTTTCTTATTATTGGATTATTATTTGTTTATTTCTTTCCAAATTTTAGTTAAGTCACCAAATATTGCGCTACGAATTTTTCGTTTGCTTTATTTCTGGACTATGAAATTCGTCTATGGTTACCAAAAAACTCTACTCTTGAAAATACACCAATTTTTTATGCACCGAAAAATGTGTATATAATATTGTAATTTTTCAAAATTAAATTCGTAGGTTTTTGAAGCAATAAAAAAAATCAGTATTTTATTCTTATTATTAACTAACTTATAATGTTAAATGCTTAAAAAATTTTAATAATGCGATATGTGGCCTTGAAAATAAAATTTTCAGAAAGTTATGCTACTGCTAAATCAAAAAATTTGACTTTAACATACATTTTCGATTCTCAAACTTCCTAATATACAGCTTTAAAATTCACCAAATCTTAATCCTAGACAACAAATCAACACAAATCTCAATACTTGGCGTGAGCAACAATAAAAAAAATTTCCCTAGTAAGTTAAAATATTTTTAACAAAAATATATAAACTTTTAGAATGATATTAAAAAACATATAATCTGCGTAAACCAGTAACTATTAAAAATAAAATGAACATATTGTACATTACATTAAATGATGTTAACCGTGTAAAAATGTACTGTGTAAAACTGTGTGTTAAATGATGTTTTAACTGTATGTGGATTTCACAAACTAAGTTCTCTAACAACCGTTTTTATAAATATTGAAAAATATTTATTAAATAAAATTTTAATTTTTTAATAGAATAAAATAAAAACTCAGGTAAATGCTCATAATATACACACTATAAAAAAATCTCAGATGTTTCTGAATCTATAAAAATGCACTGTAATCAAAAACGAAAATATACAGGGACCTCTTTTAACTCACCTAAGGTTTCGAAAAACCTTCCTTTACCTTTAAAAATTCCAGAAAATATTTGTTTTCGAAATTTAAAGAAGAATTTATAAAAATTAATTCTTATTAGCTGCCCGTCCTTTTCGAAAACGTTTCTAAGTAGCTTTTACAGTATAATAATCACTTTTCTCAAATAAAAATAACACTTTTTCGGATGCTACCAGTTCATACGAAAATATTTTGATATTCAGAGAGCATGTTTAATCGACAAATATACAATATTAACAGTATTAACATTATTTTGCTACAATTGCATGCTCAAAATCAGTTATGCAGCTGAAAATGTTTACTTGATAATTGGTAGCATCCGAAAAAGTGATTTTTTGATTTGAGAAAAGTGATTATTGTACTGTAAATGCTACTTAGAAACGTTTCCGAAAAGAACGAGCAGCTAATAAAATTTTTTTATAAATTCTTCTTTAAATTTTGAAAACAAATAGTTTTCTGGAATTTTTAAAGGTAAAAGAATGTTTTTCGAAACCTTAAGTAAGTTAGAAGAGGTCCCTGTATATTTTCGTTTTTAATTACAGTACCTTTTATATATTCAGAAACATCTGACATTTTTTACAGTGCATGCTACATTTATCTGGGATCGTATGCCTCCTGGAATTTTCCGAAGAGGAAATTATTCGGTACTCGTATTTTGTTATAGTAAATTCCTAATTAAAGAATGTTTAACCAAGATTTATTTTTCTATAAAAAAAATACCGATAAAAGTTCTGAAAATTTCCGGAATCGTACGAACTCTGATTTATACTGTTTATAATATGAAATTATTCAGTCTTAGTGAAACTTTTCCAGAAAAAAAAATGTTTCTGCTTAAGATTTAAAAATAATGAACATTGATTCATCAATGAAATTTTTTTCTGAATAATTATAAAGATATCAGCATATTAATTTGTAACATATAACTAAATTTAAAAAAACATAAAAAATCGTAAATATAAGTTGAATAACATTAAATTAAGTAACATGTTTTACAATATTGTAGATGGTTAAAAAAAATCTCAGTTACTTAACTTCAGATAATTATTTTTTTCTCTTTTTGGATTTTCGTAACATGAATAATATGAATGATTTTATGATAATTCAAAACCAAATTCATCATAATATGGATAATTTACAAATTCTAAAATATTTTCACAGTTTACATTAGATGAAAAGAGTACCAGTAAATTCAAACATATCAGTAAAATTAAACAACGACAAAGAAAAAAAGTATTACCTGCAAATGAAGTTCTTGAAGATTTGGCAAGGAATAAAAGACTCTTTTCTTGATAGTTTTCAAAAGATTGTTTTGTAACCGAAGATCTCGAAGTTCAACAAGTTCTTGAAATGTACCGGGTTGAAGCTCTGTGATTAGATTATTGTCTAAAGATAATGAGCGCAGTTCACGATTGTTCTTGAACAACGATCGATGCACATCACGTAGTTGGTTGAATGAAAGCTGCAACTGGTATAAATGGTGAAGATTGTAAAAAGCATTGCATTCTATATGAGTTATGGCATTATTTGGTATGAATAGAACAGAAATTTGAGACGTATTATAGAAAGTATCATTTGTTATCTTTTTAATAATGTTGTTTGTCAAAAATATTTCTCGTAAATGTGTTAAGTTATGGAATGCACCAGTACTAATTGAGTGTAAATGATTGAAACTTAAATCGATAGTCCGAAGTTTAGAGAGATGGCTGAAAGCCTTTCCAGCTAATGTTGTCAAACTGTTGTGGCTGACATCCAGTGATTCAAGTTCTCGTAAATAAAAGAAGACGGTATCATTTAGTGAAGTCAGACGATTCATATATAAAGAGAGTGACGTCAAACGTGGCATTGTCACGAAGCTCCTTTCATCTAAAAATCTTATTTTATTTGAACTTAGATCTACTCTTTGTAAACTCGTGAATCTAGTAAATCCGTCGTCTGGTATATCTTCAATTTCATTCCATACTAATCTTAATGTCTTCAGATTCCTTAAGCGTCTTAATGCATTCAAGGGAAACTGTTTTAATTTATTGTTTATTAATATGAGTTCTTCTAAAGTATTTTCCAACCCCCCAAATGCATATTCAGTTAGAAGTTCAATCTGATTATTCTGTAGGTTCAAACTAGTTATAAGCAGTCCGTATAATGCATAACTTTCAACAGATGTTATGACATTCGAATCAAAATCCAACGTCCTTAAAGTTTCCAGTTTGTTTAAGGATCCCTGGGGGATCTCTTTCAGTTTACTGTTAACAATAGACAAACTATCTAGAGTCAGTTCCAGCCCTGCAAACGCATGTTCCTGTACAATTTGTATTTCTGTGTGTGAGATCTGTAGATGGTAAATGGTTGAATTTTCGAACAGGCCGTCTGACAAAACTGTAACATTTGGATCTAGGTGATAAATGCTTAGCGATTTGATTGGAGCAGTAATTTGGGCCAATGTCGCCCGAATTTCTTCCAGACCAGTATTCGGGCATTCGAGAAACAAACCATCCTCGAATTGGTAACATGGACACCACGGACTTTTTTCCCATCTTGGACATCCTTCGTCGGGCATGTTCGACGAAAGATCTGTTCCGCTTTCGTATTCTTCGGTTGTTGTAGCGCTGCTGCTCTCTCCTACTATGATACAGATAGTTGTTAGGAAAACAACCCATGCTTGACCCCACGAGCAGCCAGCAAGTCGTCGCAGATCTAACATAGCTCATGTCTTATCCTAAAAGAAAATATAGCCATAGTTACTATATAAGTTAATAAAAATCAAAATTTTAACAAAATATTCAAACAATACAAAACATAACGCAAAAGATTCAAAATTCTAACTTTATAAATGAATACTAAAAAAAAGAAATGTCTCCCGGATACCTTACAGTGATATTTTTTCCTGAATTACACGCTTTTCAATTTGTACCTGATCCTTTGAAACCTGACAAATTATTAAAACGAACATATCTCCCTGAGTTTAGCAGATTTCAAGATGGATTTTTTTTCTTGTTTTGTATAATTTAGGAATGGACCAGGAAAAAAATTCCTAATTGAAAATTTTATCGTACGGGAATCGTATGAAAATTTAATTTTTGTATTTTCTCAAATAAACCTCACAGTGGATTTGTAAATTATATCATCAAATTTTGCATTTTTTTTTATGAAACTTTGCAATTGGAAGTATGCGCCTTTGGGCAATGTTTTAGGATCCTGTTATTTCGATATTTATGAATCGCACTATAGCAATTCTGAGTAATTTGAAATAAATGAGAAGATTAGAAAACCCCTTAGTCTTGCGCAAATGTTACTACCATCTGTATTATTTATATATATAAGTGTGTTACTTTTTTAGGGATTTATTTTTGTTTTTTGCAATAGCTATAACAATGTACTATTAAGCTAGATAAATATGATTTTTTAATATAATGCTTAACATATTTATGAAAATTTCTAAAATAAAAAAAAGTGTGGATTGTTTAATGAAAACTAATGACATTCAGTTAAACAATAACAAAAGTTTGGTGAAAAAATCTATTTCGGATTAATAATTCCTATTGCATCAAAATTATACAAGAAGTAAGAAATCTCAATTTTTTTTCTCATTTCTACTCTTCTCTATGGACCTCCGTATACGTGAGAATGAGATGTGTGAGTATGTATGCACGTAATGTATGCAATAGGTATATATATATACATACATACATATATATATATATATATATATATATATATATATATATATATATATATATATATATATATATATATATATATATATATGTATATATATATATATATATATATATATATATATATATATATATATATACATATATATATATATATATATATATATATATATAATATATGCCTACGTTGTTCTCCGAATAAGAAATATTTATGTATTTTATAGATTATGTTTCGAGGGCTTTTCTATTCCATTCCCATTGTTTTCTTTAAGAGAAGTAGCTTTTTAATGACATCGTTCGGGAGACGTCTAAGGGATAATAAAAAGTAAGCTTCCTTTGTATTCAAGACACACTTCCCTTGGCAATAAAGTAGCCATTGGTCGATTAAAGGCCAGCATTTTGATGTCTAGCTCGGAATTCCCCGTGGAACTCTAAAATTCCTGACCAAACGCTATTACATCGTGTTTGTTTAGTACCTGGAGAAGTAGTGAATTTTGGCTATTTTCTTTCTCGACTTTCGTTAAAAGACACTTTTTCAATCTTCCTCTTATTTGTGCTTTTATTAGATTTTTTTTCTGTTTCGTCAGTTAATATTGAGTTAGCGGGTTTTTATTTATATTATTTGTAAACTTCGATGTATCTGTGATCTAAATGGTTTATTAAATAATCCGGAACAATGCTTCACATTTAAATTAATTTTGGATTACAGTTAAGAAAAATGTATATTACATCACTACCAACTGCTACGGTGTTACATCTCCAGTAATTCTGCAAAGAAAATTTCTCTTTATTGAATCGCTAAAATAACGATTGAATATGTCAATGATTTATATCTATGAAATTTCTGTTGACGGAAAAAAAGTGGCTGTTTACAGATATGATATCAGATAAATAATTACAGAGAATAAATAATTCATTAACTTTTGAGATATTTTATATCGTGGGATTATCAGCTACAAAGCAAAGTTTATAAAATATGCATATTTAAAAATATTCAACTGTCTAAAATAATATTTTTAAAAAATAGAAAAAAAAAAATCTTGGATAAAGCATTTAGTTATCGCAAAAAGCAAATCGTCTTCTAATATATTATAATTATTCTTAAACAAATTTGTCAGACAAATTGTAACTAAATTTTTAGCGTTTTTCATCGTAAAATATCGAATTTCTCATAAAAATGAAGATTGCGATGAGAAATCGTACTTTTCTTCGATCGAAAACATTTCCGAAAATTACGACAGAAGAAGAAACTTTTGTTTCCAGAATCTTTCTTTAAAGCTCGATTTTTTATTATTTTTGATTTCTGAAATTTCTAAAGTAAAAGAAATGCTCTTCGGAATTGCGAGTAATTTGAAAGAGTAATTTGTATTGTATATTCGTTGACCTTATTGCTAGATTAACACTAGAACGCCCGGAAAATTTACTCAAGTTTGATCTTAATAATTCTCACCAGAATTTTTATTTAATATTATATAATTGATTTATTTAACGTAAATCTGCGTGCATTAAATGGATATTATTTCAAGAAACATTTTCTGGTTCTAATCGATATTTTATCACATGGTTGGAGTCGAATCGACTCCTTCCGGGTGCTCTAGTGTTAACCCTTTCGGGTCCGATTTTTTTTTTTTTTAATTTTTAGAAAAGATTACTTTTTTGTTAATAACATTAACACTAGCTATCCGAATAGATTAATTGGTGTTTAGCGAATGTTTGATTATCTGAAAGATAACGAATGTTGCTATTTTACGTGCTATTCAATTAATATTCATGTGACAAAAGGCTAAGGAAGAATTTTTGGAGATGTTTGGAAAATATTGTATTACAATAAGATTTATATTATATTAAAATTTTCTAATATTTTTTACGCTTTATAACATATGATTCTTTGACGAAAGTAACTGTTTTTTTTTATTTAAAAAATGAAATCTATGTTTAACATATAAGAATCGCAAAAGACGCAAAGGGAATTAAGAAAATAATAACAATTATTATTATTATTAAATGTCTAAACATAAATGAAGTTACATAATAAATAAATAGACATATACTAGCAGTACTGCTTGCAAATAGTAGCAAAAGTATTTATTAAAACAAAATAATACTCCATTAAAAGACATGTACTATTAATAGTACACCAGACTCGAAAGGTTTAAGAAAAAATTGTCTTTGTGTTTACTCTGCATACTATGAAAGCAAAGTTAAAATTTTGTGAATGCAAAAAGATAAGCTAATGCTAATAAAATTTGTATCAGTCATATTTCATATTTTGTTAGAGTGATAATATTTTTATAAATATTACAAATCTAACAAACATTTTCAAATATACAAAATAGGTTATTTTTCTCGATATCTCCATATATTTTAACCTCCTCAGTCCTGATGTCGCCTATAGGAGATACGAAAATATAACCTTTAAAACAATTTAAATGCTTCTAGCATTATTAAAATTACTTCTAGATCCTTTTAATAAATGAGTACATGAAATAAGCATCGATTTATAGACAGATACATATTTGGAGATTTTTATAGTAATTTTACATTAGCTTTTTTCTTCCCATGTGATATTTTTTCTCAGGACCGATGAGGTTAAGATCATTAAACATTCTAATTCCAAAAATTTTCGCAGAAATGTCTTGAAATACTATGCCTGAATACAGAGTTGATTGAAAAACAAATTTATTGTATTAAAAGTAGCTGTTCATGTTTTTAAAAATAAATTTTTTACTTTAAAATGCACAGAATTCTTCAATTCATATACATCAATTAACAGAAGATGTTATTTTTAATCAAATGTTACAATGATATGAATACCCTCTTATTTTATGGGGTGATTTATTTCAGAATATATTGTATTGGCTTGGATAGATATAATTTATCGCTTGTTGTGCTAAACGTCATCACAAAAAGTGATATTCTAATGAAGGGATGGGTTATGACTTAAGATTTAAAATTCATATTTATTTATGCATTACAGGATATCCTAATTGTAATTATAAGACCTATTTTATATAGGTGCTGTTAGACAGTTACTAGAGTTAAAACGGGTTCTGGATATTTTAGACAAAGGAAATTCTTTGGTACCACTATTTTAGTATGGAAAATCTGTCTTTAAATAAGGCGTTTGAAACAGTTTTTTTTTTTTTTTTTTTTTTTTTTTTTTTTTTTTTGTTTAATAAAAAATTACTGGTAATTCACCTAGAAAATAATAGTACCCGTACGAATCCTGGTTACTCATGTAACTTCTGAAACAGATTTTCAAACTAATTGTCAGCACTTAATTTATATTCTTCCGCTTATTTATTGACATTATTTTCGTGATTTAAAAAATTGAATAATAGTGTTAAAAATTAGCAGTGGTAATCCGTCCATTAGTGCAAATCTATTCTATCATTGTGATATCTAAATCTGTACCATCGTCGAAATCCACTATCTTTCGTTTATGTCGACCAGTGAGCCGAAAGAAATAACGATATCATTTCTTTAATATATTTGTTAAAGAAGTCATTTTCTCTAATATTTCATAGCGATTTTAAAAATAATAATAGCGTTAAATCAGTTCTTTCTCATAAACACCGAAATCAGATATTGGCCCACGGTTATAGAAGTGTGCATAACTTTTTTGGGCAGGGTAAATATTTAATGTAGAAAAGCTATAATTAAAAGAATCCATTTATTTAAATGAACATTTATGTAGCTACAGATAATCTTTAAACCCTATTTTAAAATTCCATAAATATTAAGTATCCCAGTCATGGAAGCATAAAGAAGTCAATGTCGCGGTATTTCAAAATTATCAGATTTAAATTGTCATCAGTTTCAATACTTAATTTAATGCATGTATAATTATTTTATCGGTGTAATAGAAAAATAACTCTCAGTGGAGGATTTTTAATTATTTTGACTGTCTCGATTATGGAAGTGTTTTAAAGACATTAACAACTTTCATTCCGCCAATGCCGATAAACTCGTGGCAGTGACAGATCACCCGGCAATCAATTCTTCGAAACTGCCCCAGTAGAATGTGAAATAAATCAGACGGCGGGAACTACACCATGTACATTAGTATCCCCTCTTGTCTTAGAATTTTTAAAAGGAGAATGGATCATGATAAATTTCTTTTCAGCAGAAAAGAATCATCATGAAATATTTCTATAAAGATTTAAGCTGTATATTATTTAACCTTTTTGTTTCTTTTTTTATAAATTAGAAGGTTCACATTCTAGAGAAAGAATATTACTGTTAATGTGATGCCGAGAATTTGTCAAAAATATAATGAATTGGCGAAATATTTTTGCATTTCCTAGATTAATTGATTCGCATTTTCATTGTAACAATAAGAAAAAGCTGAAAGCGATTTCGTATTTGAGTAATGATATATGTCTGCTGAATCCCCACTTTCTCTGTGAAAGTCAAACGATCTGTTCAAGTGCATTACTATGAAATCTAGAATACAACATCAAAAGCAACATTATTTTAAAAATCGATTCTGTATCCCTCTCATATTCCGGAAATGGATGCAAAAAGGTATTAGAGAAATATTTAGCCTGATATACAAATACAAAAATTACAAACGTGTCAGTGGTTATTTCTTTCAAAACTGTTGCTGAAAATGCTTGCGTATTTTTTAGACGAAAGGGTAACTCTGCAAACCCTTTGAAACTTAGAGTTGTGAAAAATTAACAGCCACATTTTGAAATCCAATATAAAATGTAGTATGTGACGTACAAATATACGGTTTGTATTGAAATGTTTCCTATAATCAAAATTTTTTGTTATAGCAAAAGTATAACTTTTGTTCCAAATTTCACCGATAAATGGCTAATTCATAACAAAAGAAAACAAATATATCAAAAATAGAAACTAAGAAGATATAGAACTCTTATTTCATTACAAAGAGCTAAAGAGCAGTTATTCTGTGCAATTCAAAACAATTTACAGCAATATTTCAACGAATGCTCTTGAAATTCAGTTTGTTAAGCATTGGATATCAGCGATAAATTGCACTAAAAACAAGTATACTTTTAGATGTGGCTTGAGGATTAATTTTGACTCATGGTAGTTTGGCTTCATTTTTTTTTTTTATCGAACAAATGTATTTTTGTTAATGTACCCAAGTAGTTTTTCTTAGATTAAAGTTTTGCTTTGAGACGTGGATTATAACTAGATAATTGAACATGGGTAGATTAATCGAAGATGTTACTTCAATGAACTGCCATGTTTATAATTTATAGTTTTTTTATTTTGATTATTATGTACATGAGCAGTAGAGGTCAAATTAGCATTAACTGTAGCATATACTTCACTATAACAAAAACCTTATCCAATGTAATTAATCAGGTTTTGACACTATGCAACAGCGTAGCTCTAATAGCCATAGCGTACATATTCATCTTTTTGTGAAATGTTTGAAATACATACTCAAATGCTGTAATCAATACAGCTGAATAATTTTATTCATCACTTTAGTCACAAAAAATAATACTGTCATACATTTAAAAAAATGTTTTGGCCGGGCAGAAATTAAAATAATTTCAAAGTGTTTTATCTCATATTAGTTACGTTTAATTATATAAGTATGAAAATAATTTCATTGCAAGCATTTTTTTGTATGTTTTGAGTACGCAACAGACTGAACCGGATAAAAAATTAAAATTTATCTAAGAACTCGTAAATATCAATTTGTTTTTATTTTAATTATATAAAAATGTGGTCGAAATGCCCAATTTGGGACTGGTCTATAAAAGAACAGATTTTAACTCAAAATCCGTAACATTTTGCCGATTTTCTTCTATTATAGTGAAGTTATATTTTTTTTCAAAAAATTAAAACTTAAGTAGATTTTTAACATTTATTGAAGAAAATCAAAAGTCTTTTTACTTTATCATTTATTTGGGAAATCCGTTCATTCCAATAATAAATGATAGCTTGGACAAAATTACTGCTTACAAAGCCAAAATTCGAACAAAGTTTTTCCAGATACGATTTATTATCTTTCATTTGACTATTATTTATAACAGATCATTATTTCTTGTTTATAAGGTTTCTTAGAATGACTTTTGAAAAGCTTATAAATTGCAGTTTTGCAAATGAATGTACAGGATTTGTAAAAAACCATTCACACAATTTAAAATTCCTTAGCGAATCAAGTAATTGTCGCACAAAACTGATGTTTGAACAAAAAATCTTCTCATAATTGAGCGTTTTGTTTAAAAAGAAGGAAATTTTGCCAACAATTGCCCATTCTTCTACGTTTACAAGAAGAACGTATTAGATTCGCGAAAAATTTCAACTTCCATTTGTCGATAGATATATACATTTTAGAAGATCATGAACACGATTTGATCGTTTTTAGAAAATGTCTATTACTCTGTTTGTGAGCCTAAGAAAAATTTTGTAAGCACTCTATCTCAAAAACTAATGCACCGAATTTCTCAAAACTTTAGTTTAAATTAAACCTTGCTATAAAGCTGTATTGGCTACTTTCTAGTGTAAATCTGCCAACAGGTGGCGCTGCTATTCTGATTTTTTATCTTTTTCGCAATAGTTGTATCTTAAGAACTACTGCACAGTTTTTATAAAACTTCAAATTCAATGAATCCTTGATATAATTTGGAGTAAATTACATTTGGGTCAAAATCACCCTAGAAATGGCGCTGCTCTGCTGCATCATTCAGGATTATTGCAATAGCTCTATTTCAAGAACTAAGGCACGAACTTTCTTCAAACTTGAAATTCTGTTTGTATATAAATTATTTTTGTATATAATTTATATATAATTCTATATATCTTGCGGTATAAATTGGTCCTAATTAGTTTTTGATGCAAATCGATTAACAGGTGGCAGCACTATGTACATGTGAACATGAGTTCAAGACAAAATGTATAAGATTTCCGGTAACATCTGGCCGCTGTCAGTCAAAGAATGTAAACTAAATATGGTTAAATTCTTAACTTTTCTCATCGCAGACTAAGGAATAAAATTTTAATTTAGATTAAATTCGTAAAAAATTGACGTAATTTGCATTTGGTGAAAATTCGTAAGCGTAAGGGTTTCGCGAGACGGTCACGGGACCCCTGAAAATCGGGATTCACACGAAAATTGGGATACCTGTTAAAACTAATCCTAAGTATCAAAACTCAATCTGAAATCCATCCGAATTCGAAACCGAGTCAACTGGAACCGAACCCAACCGCAACGAAAAAAAGCTATTTTCAATACGAGACGTGGGTCTGGTCGGATGTAGGTAAAATCGGGCACCTGTATCTATGCAGGACTCTAATCTGAGATCTAATTGTGGACGTTTTTGGAAAAATCAACCTAAACAAAACACCGCATAAAAATCAAATCTCGCCCTGAAACCGACGAAATCATATCAAAGTCAATCCTATTTCCACAGAAAAAGTTTAGCATCAAGCTTATCTGTGGGTCGGGTTTTCTATAAACCCTATCAATATACAGGGTGATTCCAAATTTTTTTTACAATAAAAGAGGGGTGATAGTACTCATCAAGACAAACAATATTAAATAGGAGACTAAGGGTCCAAAACGTTTTCCTAAGGAAATAGCCGCCATTAAAGTTTAGGGACCAAAATTTCAAATAAACATAAAAAACGGAAAAATCGGTCGATTGATTTGGGGTTTTCACTAAAATTATTCTTTATGTCGGCATTTTCTTGAAATTAAATTATAGAGATAAATTCCAAAAAATGCCGATAGAGGGCGCTTTAGACTTTGGAGTAACGAACAACTATTTTTTGCCGGTATTTTTTGCATCTCATTAAATGTTTTCGTAAGCTTAGACTCAAACTTAAATTTTGAGCTCAAAATCTGTAGTTGGGAGTGGTTAAGTAACACAAACTGAGCTGTGTTCAGAGGGTTCAAATTTCAAATGATTATAAAAAACGGAAAAATTGGTTGATTGATTTGCGGTTTTCACTAAAACTATTCTTTATTTAAGTATTTTCGTGAAAATAAATTATAAAGATAAATTTCAAAAAATGCCGATAGAGGGCGCTTTAGATTTTGGAGTAACGAAACACTCTTTTTTGGCGTTATTTTTTGCATCTTATTAAATGCTTTCGTAAGCTTAGACTTGAACTTAAATTTTGAGCTCAAAATCTGAATAGCTGGGAGTGGTTAAGTAGACAAACTTAGCTGCGTTCAGAGGGTTCAAATTTCAAATAATTGTAAAAAACGTAAAAAATTGGTCGATTCGTTTGCGGTTTTTGCTAAAACTAATTTTTAAATCACCAGTTTTCTTGATCAATCAATGTTTTCTTGAAAATAATTTTTAAAGATAAATTTCACAAATTGCCGATAGAGGGCGCCTTAGACTCTGAAGTAGCGTACAACTATTTTTAACTGTTATTCTTTTAATCTCATTAAATGCTTTCAAATGCATAGACTTAAATTTTGGGCTGAAATTCTGAATCGTTGGGAGTGTGAAAAATTGAATTGTGTTCGAGGAGGAAAGAGGGTTAAATTTCAACGCCTGAACACACTTCAGTTTTCGCTTCTTAACTCCTCATAATGATTGAGGATTTGAGCTCAAAATTTTAGTTTAAATCTAAGCTTCCGAGAACATTTAAAATGATTTGCAAGCATTTAATTAGAACCAAAAAATAATGGTTAAAATGAATTGATGGTTACTCTGAAGTTTAAGGCGCCCTCTGACGGAATTTTTTGAGATTTATCTTTAAAAATTATTTTCAAGAAGATACTGACTTAAAGAATAGTTTTATTTTAAACCGCAAACGAATCGACCAATTTTTTCATTTTCTATAATTACTTTAAATTTGAACCTCCCCCTCCCCCTTGAACACAGTTCAGTTTGTGCTACTTAACCACTCCCTACTATTCAGATTTTGAGCTCAAAATTTAAGTTTAAGTCTAAGCTTCCGAAATCATTTAAAGAGATGCAAACAATAACGGCAAAAAATAGTTGTTCGTTACTCCAAAGTCTAAAGCGCCCTCTATCGGCATTTTTTAAATTTATCTTTATAATTTATTTTCACGAAAATACCTAAATAAAGAATAGTTTTAGTGAAAACCGCAAATCAATCGACCAATTTTTCCGTTTTTTTTTTTTTTATCATTTGAAATTTGAACCCTCTGAACACAGCTCAGTTTGTGTTACTTAACCACTCCCAACTACAGATTTTGAGCTCAAAATTTAAGTTTCAGTGTAAACTTACGAAAACATTTAATGAGATGCAAAACATACCGGCAAAAAATAGTTGTCCGTTACTCCAAAGTCTAAAGCGCCCTCTATCAGTATTTTTTGAAATTTATCTTTATAATTTAGTTTCAAGAAAATGCCGACATAAAGTATAATTTTAGTGAAAACCGCAAATCAATCGACCGATTTTTTCGTTTTTTATGTTTATTTGAAATTTTGGTCCCTAAACTTTAATGGCGGCTATTTCCTTAGGAAAACGTTTTGGACCCTTGGTCTCCTATTTAATATTGTTTATCTTGATGTGTATTATCACCCCTCTTTTATTGTAAAAAAAAAATTGGAATCACCCTGTATATTTTTTAAAGTAACCTGCATCCAATTCAACACAAAAAATTCAAGCCAAAAAAAATTCCCCCGTCTCCTCTATAGCGTTGTCCTTGGCTATGCAGAATTTCTCAACGATTTCTACAACAGCTCTATCTCAAAATTTAAAGCACGGATTTTCATCAAACCTCATATTCAGTTTGCAGCTGGCATAAATTGTTAATAATTAGATTTCGGGGCCAATCATTTAACCAGTGGCGCTAATATGCCGTATTTTTCAGAAAATATTAACATGTATGAGATAGAAGAAAATTTTGGGATTGCCACATCCGAATAGTTGTTTTGTTTTTCTTTTCTGAGACTGCGGCTCTGAAGGAAACTTCTGCAAAAATTTAAATAAAAAAATCACTGCTTTAAACAAAGTTCATGTGAATCATGCATACCGAAATCAATCATAGTAATGATGAATGTGAATTTTTTATTAACCCTTTGCATTCCGTTGTCGCCGCTACAGCGCATTGTAAAATAAGTGAAACACTCTGTTGTCGCCGCTGCAGCAACATGGTATGGTAAACGAAAAAAATCTGTCATCATCATCTTTCCACTTAAAATTTGTTTTGACACAAGTAATACAGGAAATTAAAATTTGCCTTATTTAATGAGAGCATTTTTGAAAGTGTGTACTTGAAGGAAACTTCTTTTTAAAAAGTGGTGCGAACCGACTAAAGTTCGAATAAAATTTGTAAAATCGTAATGTAAAATCGTAGAAATGTAATTAGTAAAACTAGTAAAAACATATGAAGAGTCTGAAATTGCTTATTTGATTATTTAAAATTTTGGAATCTCTGGAAAAGTGCATATTAGTTTTTGTTCGATGCATTAGCCATAATTTATTTATTATGTAATTAATCTTTACAAAACTATTTGAAAATATTATATTTAGTTTTAATAACATAAGAATTTTCGACATTACTTTGAATTATTTCAGTGTGATTCGCACAAATGATTTAGTTTAATTTAATTAATTTTAATTGCACGTACTTTAAATTATAGTTTAGATTTTTAATTTAATTTCATGTCTAGAAGCCAAACAGATAGCTTCATCTAACATCAGTTATTGGTTATCTTATGAATTTGAAATATTTTTGGGTAGCTTTGTAGGTGAAACGCCATCTATGGATAGCTATTGGAAATTGTTTTTGCATTTGCTTTTATAAACTTTATGTAATGCAAAGAATTTCCGTCTAAACAGTGTCGTCACACTGACTTAAGTCAATTGCTTAATTTTTAATTGAATTTTAAAATGTGCCAAACATTTTTGGGCACCACTGTATTCAAAGAAATCTGATTCCAATATGACATGCTGCACGCAATTTATCGAAAATCAATTTTATCATTACTTATCGATACAACTTTTAAATTTGTCTTTTTCAGTATTAAAAACAAGATTTTATTACATGATTAGATAGGCTCTAATCTTTTCTTTGTTTGCAAAGAAGCCACAGATTTTTGCAAATAAATTTTATGTCTAAATTGAATCATTGAATACATTAAATTTATTCACCATCATAATAAACGGAATGGAAATCCAATAATAGCCTGATATAGCTACAATAATTTATTTCTTTAATTTGCATTGAAAATATGTACAATGAAATATCAATGCTGCTGAAAAATTATTTTGCACTGTGAATCTGTAAAATGTAACTATCACTATTGCCGAAATCTTTTCAATATTAAGAAGATATTTCTAATTGTTTGCTAAATTATTATTATTATATTAATATTTTTAGCTAATTTTTAGCCAGACAGATATTTAACATTAATAACTCCACATTTGCATAGTATTGTACAAAGTATTATCATTACAGTCTCCTTATTAAAATTATACAATTTCAAAATTAAAATTTATTAAAATGAATAATAATAAGTTTGCATTTACATAATTACCCATTTTTATGTAACATTACACATAGTTTAAAATTAAATAAGAAACTTCACGATATTTAAAGTAAATGAAAAAAGCAGAAAAATTGGCCTTAACAAGTATTTAGAATTTAGTTTATTGCATAACAAATAAATAAAACTGCTCAGTCCAGGAAAAGTAATCGCCCACTTGTTTCATAAAAGCAAAGTATGTCCTTTGAAATTATCATTAAAGGCTAATTCTACGGGTTCTGTAGTGTAAGTCACATAACTTATTAATTGTTATGCTTGTTAGCCACCATTATATAGAAAAGTCTGCTTGGCCTTATTCAATTAATGAGAATGTGCCAATAAAATTAATCACATTTTTTTCGTTCTTTAATACTGGTAGCCAAAAATCGTAGCCTGTGACTTACACTACAAGTACTCATGGAAATAGCCTAAAATAAAATGTCTTTATTATTAATATAGCTATGAACGAAAATCTGTTTTCTATTTTTGAAATACAGTGTTTTAAAAAAGTGAATAAGTGCATAGTGACTATGATTTCCCACACATTAATTTTCTTGTTAAATATTATATAGCATCTACACAATTTATACTGATAATTTTGAGATATTATGTACATCAGTGATGTAGAAATATTTCCCAGGATGATTGAAAATGAAATGGGTTGCAGATGTATTTTGTCCCATTCATTAATTTTCTTTATTTACTGACTGTAAATCAACAGGTTTCAATATTTAAGTGAAATAATAATAGCATGCATATTCAAATTAAAACTTCAATCATCACAACATGCTTTCAATATTTTTAATTTCATAATTTGTATGTGTTTAGTTTGCCTACATTTATTAAGAAATTTATGACGTCAGTCACGCAATGTTTTAAAAATGGGAATAGTAGATGGTTTGAGAAATATTATTAAAACAATTTTCTGTAAATTATCGTTCACGGGAACTATATAAAACTAAGTACTTGAGTAAAATTAGGTTTAATTATTGTCAGTTGCTGAACTATTGTGAAATACGTTTGTTACAGTAAATTTTTACGACAATATTTTTTTTGTTGTTTTAGGTTGGGTGTGGGGGAAAGGATTGTGTATCAAAGTAGCAGGATGGGGAGAGATCACCTTATGGGGAGTTACTGAAACAGAACAAATCGGACCCATGATTATTTTAGATAAAAAAAAACGATTTCAAGTTATTTCAGAAGGGATTCTAACGTTATTTCCCTTTACTCTGGGTACATCCCTGCTATAAGAATTTAAATTAAAATTGCTGTGTATTTACATACATGAAATTTCGTGTGGGAATTTGTTGAGTTAAATTATATTTTCAAAATAAAAGATATAAGATAGCAAAACAGAAAATTTGTCTTTTTTAACAGAGGTTTTAAAGATCGAAACGAATCCAAATTTATAGCTGATTCCGTAAAATAGTTTTTGAGTTATCTTTATGAGTTATAAAACAACCCGACTTGAAATTTGCTTTGAAACGATTAAAATGATTTTAACATTAGGATTTCCAAATTTTAAACCTTCATAATTTAAATTATTTGAACGAATCAATTTTGTACACGAAGGTGAAATTTAACAAAGAATTGAAATATAATACCAAACTTAGTCTTCAGTTGTAAAAATTTAAAGTTTGGTATAATTTCTCTAAGTAGAAGTCTCCTACATAAAATTTAAGTATGAAATCAATCAGTAGATGTTATTTTTAATTTGATTGTGCAGAGTGATTTTGCAAATTAGTAGAGAGTGTCCTTTTTTTCATGTACATGCTAAATTTAAATGAAACATCATTGAAGTTGAAAAAAGATACCGGAAACATGTAAATAATTAAACTATTTTAAATAAAGTAACAAGTGAAGTTTTAAAATCCAGTCTCATGTTGTCTTTGCATGCGTAACATAATGTCAAAATTTCATTCAAGATGTTTCTTTGATAACAACATCAATTGTATACGAGAAAGTATACATAGTTAATCAAATTCTTTCGAACTTTGTTTCAAAATGATTCAATTTATCTGAAGCGAATCTGAGATTCGTCTCCTAAAATGGATGTACATACTAAATTTTATCCCTGATTTTAACAAGAGACACCCCCACCTCTTGAAAAATTAGGCCGGAAACGTCAGAACGGTTGTAAATCTATTGCTGAAAATACCTAAAAAATTTTGACAACATATTATAGGGAACATGACGTGCAAAAAAATAGCTATAAATCATTTGAAAAGCAGAGACTCTAAGAAACGTATTTTGGCTGATATCCAATTTTTCTGTTTCATCAAAGGCTTCAAATTCCCTAAAGTATTTCTCCATCCCAGTTTTCAGTTTTGTTTTTATCGCTATGGGTCTCACGTATACGTAAACCCATGAACAGAGTAAAAACAATGTTATATATGAATAGCATTTCGATTCTGCGGTTGTTTGTTCGAAATAGAAAAAAAGAAAAGGAGTAGAAAACATTTTAAATGTCCAAAGAATTTTCACTTAAGACCTTTTGTAAATATAATATTAATGAGAAAGTAAAATAGTAAAAACCATACACTGTAAAATTTGCGTAAACGTTTACGATTATTCCATATAAGTACATAGTTGTATACAATAAAAATACATTTAAATTTATAGTTTTTGTAAATATAATTGCAATGGGACATAAAAAGTATGAAAAAACATAGGTTGTAAAAAGTTGCTTAAACATTTTCCGATGCCGAAAATAACGTTTACGAATGTTCAGTGAAATCTCGTAAATAAGCATTATTAAAAGAATTTACGTATAACAATGGAATCAATTTTGACACTGATCGCACCTAACACAAAGACCTGGCTCGTTTTAAAGCTGTATATTACGAAGTTTGATAATCGATAAAATTTTTCGGATAAAATCATATTTTACTGCTGCATAACTTTCTGAAAATGCAATTTTGAAGACAGAATTTCTGAATATTAACATTGAACATTTTTTAAAGCATTTCAAAATACAAATAAGTCAATAATAAGTATAAAATATTGAAAATTGTTTAACAATTCATTTAAGTACCCACGAATTTGATTTTGAAATTTTGTAACATTACACTCAGATTTTTGTCGAGGTATAAGTTCGCGTTTATTTTTCTTAAAAAAGAACTTTACAGACATCCTCCCGAATGTCATAGCTGCTTGTATTGCGAGAGAAGTATTTCGGATTTTATATCCGACCTAATTAGCCACAGTAAATTTTCTAAATTGTACAAATATATTAATTTACTTTATAATTACTTTTACAAAAAGACCATTTAAGGGGGCTCAGGGGTTGAAAAGTTTTCAAAAAATCGTTTTTTTTATGATCTAGTTTGATTACTCAGTTAATTCTTAACTCAATGAAAAAACCGCATAAAAATATTAGCATTTTTAACGGAGTTATAAGATTTATGTATCAATACTTACATAGCCGCATCCATATAATTTCAACTTTAAGTCGTGTTTTCTCGAAACTTGATTTTTGACGACTAACACCAAGATTTTAAAAAAAACTATTTGATGGAATGGCTTAAATTTTTTTGCATGCATACAACATCATAATCTAGATTATGAATTAAGGACATAACTATCACTTAATAAAAACAGTATTAAAAAATCCCTCAAAGTTGAAAATTTAAAAAATCCCCTGAAACTTTTTTTCCATTAAATATACTCAAAATATTAAACTATCTAAAATATATTAATTCATAATCTAGATAATGATGTTATACGCATGCAAAAAAAAAAAAAAAAAAAAAAAAAAATAAGCCATTCCATCAAATAGTATTTTTTAAATCTTGGTGTTAGTCATCAAAAATCAAGTTTTGAGAAAACGCGACTTAAAGTTGAAATTATATGGATGCGGCTATGAAGTGTTGATACATAAATGCTTATAACTCCGTTAAAAATACAAATATTTTTATGCGGTTTTTTGCATTGAGTTAAGAATTAAATGAATAATCAAATTAGATCATAAAAATCGATTTTTTGAAAAGTTTTTAATCCCGGAGCCCCCGTAATACAACATTTCATTTTAAACATTCGAAACTTCATTTCATTTGACTTCATTCGAAAAAAAGTTTGCTTATTTTATATTTCGTAAAAAATAGTTTTCAATTATTTTTAAAGCTTTCATAGATATATATTTACTATTTATATATTTATCGTCTGAAAAAAACCTACTTCTTCTTTCTTATGCTACACTGTAAAAAAAATTAGAAGCGTTTCTGAATATATGGGGCAACTACGGTGCATGTAATTTTAAAAAAACGTTTCTGAGTATTTAGGAAACCTCTTTCTGCAATGTTCAGAAACACTGTTGACTATTTTATAAATTTTAATGTTTGTCTAAAATTTTTAAAATAGGCAATAACATTTCTGAATATTTCAGAAAGAAATTTTCGAAATACTCAGGTACGTTTTTAAAAATTACATGCACCGTAGCTGCCCCATACATTCAGAAACGTTTCTGAAATTTTTTACAGTGTAGAAATTATCAAACAAATCACAATTTGATTTAATTCTAATACTTACCATACATTTACCCCCGGGATAAAATGAGCGGAAATTTATAGCGCCATATTTGGTGACTTCACTCACTTTTGGAGTGAAATGGACAAATAAAGATATAATAATAGAAACTAAAAGTATGAAAAAGTACATAAATTTATATTTTAACAGGGAAATTTTATCGGTTCTTTAACTTTTATATAAATAGGTGCGAGCAGCACTAAAAAAGGTTCCCTTGTAAGATCTTTTAAAAATATAATCGTAGTGGGAAAGTAAAGTAGTGTAAACTTACAATGTAAAACTGCATAAACATTCTTCGATATCGAAAACGAATACGAATATTCGGTGCAAACTCGCATTTATGAACGGTACTGTATCTTAACTATCCACGAAAAAAAATCTCCTTGTTTAGTGTTTAATGAATATAATAGTCATGTAAAAGTAAACTAAAAAAATATATATATTGTAAAAATTGTATAAACATTTCATAAGGTATGAAATAAAGTTTACGATTATTCACTAGTACACTTTGTTATCTACAATTCAAAGAATTTACAACTAAGTTTTCTAAATATAATAGTGATGAAAATGTGAAATATTAAAAACATATACTGAAAAATGCATAAACGCTTCCCGATATAGAAAACATATACATACGCAATAATGTTTTGTACTAAACATTTTTTACGCTAAATTTTTTTTTAAAGACACTATGTAATAATAGCTAAAAAAATTTTTTTCATCATTTAGTAACAAAAACAACATCTTTTCATTTACTTACCGTAAATGAGGTACTACAAAGCATTACACACTATCTACCAATAAGTATTTGGAAGCTTTCAATTTTTGTCATTTTGTCAAATATTTAAAAATATACTTGCCGGATTCTTCTGAAACTTCAGGATTATGAAGATTATGTCTGACCTCATATTTATCAACATTCACTTGATAAGCAGGGCAATTAGGGGGCAGACAAAAAATTAAAGAATAACAGAAATATTTGGGATAACACTGTACATGAAAATGCACGAAATGATTTATTGCTGCAGAATACAAATATGTGGATATTGCACAACATGTACACTGATTTTTGTAAGAATAGCATGTATATTCATGGAGAAAAAGTGATTTTTAAAAAAAAATTCAAAAATTCTGGTATGTTTTTTGTTTATATCATGCAGGGTTTTTGACCAAATTTATCGCAAATTTCAGAAATATTGGCAAAATCTGTTAGAAAAATATAGCGCAATTAGAATGTAACTATATTAAATATTTTATGAAATATGAGTAGTTTTGTGAAATAATTTTTATCTGCGCATGCGCAAACGATAAAAACGATTCTTTTAAATCATTTAATAGTCAATTCTATGCAGTAACTTATAAAAAAAATCCAATCAAATATCGTGAAATTAAAAAAGATATCATTGTTATAAGTAAGCTGTTTTTACATTGCTCTCTAAAAACGGCTGAATGATAAGGGATTCTCCACAAATTGACATTTTTTATTAACTGACTTTTAGGAAAAAAATAGTATTTAATGTATACAATATCTAATACAATATTTCTGTTAATAAGTATCTTGACATCTGTGATAGAAAAGAATAAAAGCTCTTTTCCTTTTCTATCACAGGTGTCAAGATACTTATTAGCATCAGTATTGTATTAGATATTGTATTCATTAAATAGTACTAATTTTTTCCTAAAAGTCAGTGAATAAAAAATGTCAATTTGTGGAGAATCCCTTATCATTCAGCCATTTTTAGAAAGCAATGTAAAAACAGCCTACTTATAATAATGATATCTTTTTGATTTTTCACGATATTTGATTGGATTTTTTTATAAGTTACTCCATAGAATTGATTAATTAATGATGTAAACGAATTGTTTTTATCGTTCGTGCATGCGCAGATAAAAAGTATTTCATAAAACTACTCATATTTCATAAAATATTTAATATAGTTATATTCTAATTGCGCTATATTTTTTCTAATAGATTTTGTCAATATTTCTGAAATTTGCGTTAAGTTTGGTCAAAAACCCTGCATGATATAAACAAAAAACATAACAGAATTTTTTAATTTAAAAAAAAATCATTCTTTTTCCATGAATATACATGCTATTCTTACAAAAATCAGTGTACATGTTGTACAATATCCACATATTTGTATTCTGCAGCGATAAATAATTTCGTGCATTTTCATGTACAGGGTGATCCAAAATATTTCTGTTATTCTTTAATTTTTTGTCGGCCCCCTAATTGCCCTGCTTATCAAATGAATGTTGATAAATATGAGGTCAGGCATAATCTTCATAATCCTGAAGTTTCAGAAGAGTCTGACAAGTATATTTTTAAATATTTGATAAAATGTCAAAAATTGAAAGTTTCCAAATACTTATTGGTAGATAGTGTACTATTACAAATGCTAAACACTGTAACTATAAACTGATTTTAATATTAATTCCACTCGGTTCAGTTCATTGCCAGGTCTAATTTATTTCTAGTCATATGAGAATTGTCTGAAATATGCGCGATTCAAATGTCTGTAGTTTTGAGCACAATAACGGGAGTTTTCGTATAATCTGTAAGCATTTGAAGACATTAATTTTTCTTGCACATACTACAATGGAAATTGAAACTCGTGTAAATATTTACACTTGTTTTCTCTTTAATATATTTATTGGCTCTAACTACTTATAAAATAAATCTTTTTCCAAACGTAAGGCATTCCTGTAAATAAGGATACATATATCTATAAGATTTGTAATCGTACGCTGCTTTAAACATTTAAGAAATATTAGATGACTATTAAAAAGAACATATTTGAATAAAACGTCTAGCGGAATAGAAATTAATATTGATTTGAAATTGAGAAACATTAAAAAACATTAGTTATCTATTAATTACTGGTAAACAAATTATTTTTAACATTTCTTAGTATATAATTACTTTTTATTTAAATGAAATTTATTTAAATTATTTAGATAGTTTATTTTCTAATGCAATGCACTATTTTATATTAGAAAGCTAAAAGATATTATGAAATAAGTTTTCATAACTGAAACTTATAATTAAAGATGACGTTTTGAAAATCTGCTTCATTTTAAATTTTCAGTCAACCTCATTTTTGAAAGTAATTTGTCTATAATTTCATGGAGTGAAGTAATACACGTGACAGAGTTTATGTAATTCATTAATTTCAGATTGTATAGTTTTAAAGGGCTTATAAATGCATCCTTCCTAAAGTTAGGTTTTCTCTCATAGTCACTTATAAAGTGGGTATATTTGCTATTTCATTTATTGCAATGGGATATCTTCATTTAAGGTATTATCTTTGACACATTTAAACGTAAGTAAAAACAAAAAAAAACATACTCGGCGTAACAGATTGTAGGTTCGATAAAAATGTTTTTCACTATCGAATGTTTTCTTTAAACAAACATTTGGCTGAAAAATCATCCCTATATCGTGCTATATCTTTAAAATACTAACAAGGGGACCACCAAACACGGTGCACACAGATTTTGATGAATTCAAAGTATGTTGTAGGAGTCATACCATTAATTATTCGGCTGAAAGGGTTCCTACAAATGGGCCATAGTTTTTGAGAAATTGGTGGTCAAAGTTTAGCGTTTATTTCAAATACCTATTAGTAAAGCTGTTGGTCAGCAGCTTCGTGGCACCGCGGTAACGTGCGAGATTCCAGACTCGGACGTGGCGGGTTCAACTCCAAGTTGGAGCTATTTTTTTCTTTCTTTCTTTATATAGTTTTTACATGTTACATATTTTAAGCAGAATTGGGAATTCTACAGCTTTCGAATTTTTGATATTTTCTTAATAAAGTAAATTTATATTTTCCAATTTATTTCATGAAAATTTCTTTTTATCTGCTATTTTTAAACTAATATTTTTATTGATAAAACTGCATAACTAATTATATCTTGAACCTTTTTTTATTAATTATTATTTAATTTCTTTTTTTATTAAGCACAATTCTGAAATAATAATTTTTCTTTTTTCTGTCGCTTTTTGTGGAATTTTTTAAATGAAAATTTATCCTTTTTTGTATAAATTCTACAAAATAATTTTCAGGTGCAATTTCTCAAACATTTATAGGATACAAATAATGCATATCTTCAAAAGTGTAATAAAATATTAATGCAGTAGTGCTAAAATATTATCCAAATTTTTACTGATCTTTAAATACATTTATCTCTAAAGTTCAACCTCAACATTATTTATCGTTTGCACAAATAAGAAATGACAAATTACATTTAATATAGATATATTTTTTTTATTTTAACAAATTAAAACACCATTCATAAAAAATCAACTAGATTGGAAAAGTCGTCTGCTAATGAAATAAAATTTACGATACATAAAAAAATATATATAGTATTTATTTTATTCATCTGCTTTTATTTTCTCGGTAAAATCACGCAAAAATAGAAATTCTTTTTGCTGTAGTCATTTAGTTTCTTTTGCAGACAAATAAAAGATTTGAAATATTGGTATATATATGTATAGGTAAAATTACGGTATGAAAATTGAGCGAAGGTAGATTTGTGTCGAGCGAAGGTTGAATGCTAAAAATACTGTAATGGATGGAACCAGCACCTGTACAGAAATTTTTTTGTTTGGAAAAGGAACAAAAAGACGAAATTACGAATGCATTAAATGATTGCGAGATATTGTTTCAAAATAATAATCTGTAGTATCTGTAGTAATCTGTAAATTATGCTTACAAATTCACCACCGGATGATATTTCCAGTTCTTCTATTGCTATAGCTGAAGAATTTCATAATTCGATATTAGAAATATGAGATAATCGACAATTTATTGAGGCAGATGTACTGATATTGAATGAAGTATGCGAATTTAATGAATTTACAAAGGTATGATTTTTTTTTACTTAGCAATATATATAAATGTAATTGAGCAAAATTATCAATATTTAAAGTAGAAGGGATTTTAAAATATTCAATTTTTTATACTTTTTGAAAATTTTAGTTATGTATGCATTTCTTTTTTATTTTTATTTATTTTATGAATTTTGAAGTGCAATTAGTTTATCATTTGAAGCATATTTTTTTAATAAAAAAATGGAAAAAAATAAACTATCCCCATAAGAAAGTATTAATAAGTTCAAAGCTGTAGAATTCCCATTCCTGCTTAAAATATGTAACTTGTGAAAAATATATAAAGAAAAAAAAAGAGCTCCAACTTGGAATTGAACCCGCCACCTCCGAGTCCGGAATCTCGCACGTTACCACGGCGCCACGAAGCTGCTGACTAACAGAGATACTAACAGGTATTTGAAATAAACGCTAAACTCTGACCTCCAATTTCTCAAAAACTAAGGCCCATTTGAAGGAACCCTTTCAGCCGAATAATTAATGGTATGACGCCACAACATACTTTGTAATCATTAAAATTTGTGCGCACCATGTTTGGTGGTCCCCTTGTAAGTGTAAAAGATATAAACTATGTCAAATATCTTCAGTATTTTATTCATTTCTTTGAATCATTTTAACCCAAATGATGTGCACGCTAGATGCTCGAAAGTGCTTGGTTTGGATATTTTAGATGTACAGTGTATGTATTTTAAGAAACACATTTTATTCATTTTAAATAGATTGTTTCGTTTTTACGAAGTAATTCATTTCACATTTAAAATCCCCCATTTGCAAAAAGAAAAAAGAAAAAAACCTCAAGGAGTTGCAGTTATTTAGTAAAATTTACTACAATATCTTCTTTTTAAATTTTGAATAACGTCCGAAAACCACTTTAATTCATTTCACATATTAAAATATGGTCATTGATAAAGGTTTCTTGTTGCTTATCCATAGTTTTGATGTTGTTTTCAGTTTTTAAGAGTATAGCGCCACCTATATGAAATTTTTGTAACTCAATCTTTTAATTTACTTAAATAAAATTTTCAATTAATGGGAAGTATTTTTAAACCGCACACCGGGGGCGGGGTGCTTCAATAATTTGCTTTTTACTATTTTTTTAAATAAGTCAAGAATTTTTGGCACATCTTGCATATTTAATAAGTTCTTTTTTTTTTCTTGCAAGGACATATTTTTGTAACTTCAGCTAGACTGAACAATAAATCGTCACCTGAGAATAAGATGGTTCTATCTGGCCAAAAATCAATTTCGAGTTAGAAGACTTTGAAAATCGGCATGCTGTTTACGTGCAGCTATTAAAGTTTGCAAAAAACTTTTGGCACTAACAGATTCATATGTAGGTATAGACAGTAATTCTACAAAATCAAAATTTTTAAACAACATTTTCATGGATTTTTTTACATTTAAAAAATTTGATAGAACCATATTATTCTCAAACGTCGTGTTATCCTTAGAATACGATTTTTCTATCATGAAAATACCACATTTTTCTTAATTTGTGTAATTTTTGATACTATAACAGAGTGAAATTTCGTTGATTAATTCGAATAAACTTCTGTGGATAGTAAAATATTCATTACTATGTATATTGTAGCACAATAACAGCAAATTACCGCCTCCACATTTTCATACTAATTAAACCATTTTCACAAAACTAATGAATATACGTAAGTTAAATATATTATTTAACTGAACATAAAATAGCTTAAATATTTAGTTTTATTAAATAGGAGCCCAACAGCTTTCCTTTTTTTAGCGAACTATTTCAGTGGGGGAGTATGAAAATTAATAAAAAAATATGATTGTATCGATAAATGAAATTGAAATGAATTATGAATAAAATTTTCTTATTACAGTCAGGTATACTCTTGATGTAAAGAAAAGATTTTATATCTCTAAGTAAAAAACTTTCTTGTTCTTTTTAAAGCAACAAAATAATATTCCTATATTAGTCGAAATTTTGGAATGCTCCATAAACCATGCTTTATTTCATAATACAATTAGGCTAATTTCTATTAAACATATGAAAATAGAACGTTTCATCTCTCGGAAATTACTTTAGCGTGCTCTGAAGGTCTTTTATTTTATCTTTGTTAATGCAATCCTTCTTTATTTGTGCTAATTTAGGATTTGATAAAGTCCTTTGTGGAAATGATGTTGATACTCCTTGTCGTTTGGAAGGGCTCCTTTGCAAATTCACCGCTGTGAAATTCTGATCACAGCAGTTGCTTGTCTTAAAATCAATATTATAAAGAAATTGTGTGAATCATAATTGTATCACCTTGGTCTACGGAAAGAGATTATAGGCAAATTTTTTGCTACACGAGTGGAAATCTAAGAACTGCTCTGAATTCATTCTCAAGATTGTAAATGGATTACTGCGATTTACTCTCAGCAACAGACGTACACACGAAAGTGGCGAAAAAATATTCTGCTACATTCTTTGCTCTTTCTTTTCGGCTCTGAATATTATCCACTTCTTGCATACATGATTGTTCAAGTGTACAATATCTTAGAGTAATGTCGTTAATATGTGGATGAGATTGTATAAGTATTGCAATTGCATAAGATATCATTTGGTTTCTATACTGAGGAACACAACTGTCACCATATAAAATTAAACTATCAGCATGTAGAAAGTCTGTTAGTATCTTCCGAACAGTCGTTAATACAGCAGAGCTTATATCATTCACATCTCTGTCCGACATGTCGTCTGTCCACAAGCAACAATATGCTTTCTTTTGTTTCTTCCATGTTGCATGTGCTGTCATGTTATACAAGTTAATTTTCTTTATAAAAAAAGTTGCTGACATCATTTTTAGGACATGTTATAACTTTTCTAATACAAAACAAATGACTGACTTATCAATGGAATTTCTATCATCATTTCTGAGAGTTCTGGTGGATTCAACTTCTCTTTTGTGCAGATCATATTTAAATTGCATGTCATTATTAATTTCTCCCTGAGTTTCAGCATGCTAATACTCCTCACAGTGATCCCACTTATCTTTCTTTGGTTTATTGAATTCTATGTTGAACTACGTTATTAAATATGTGCCTATAACATGAAAGTTTCACTGGCTATACATTGTTTTCTCACCATTTCTGAAAGTACAAGTCATGCATTTTCTGTAAGTTAAGCCCTGATTTTAAGTATGTTTTTTTAGTGCTTGCTCTGTTGTAATGTAACTCAATCTTGGGAAAACTTTCAATATGAGCTTTTATTTTATTCTTGGTATCATTTGAGATTATTCTGCTTAAAAAATTTACCTCGAGTATTTTGTTCGTAACTGGAGACAAGGTATTGGCAGTAGGATGTACATAACTACATAAAGGTACTTTTAACTTACGAAAAATCCATAGTACTGCTAAGAATTGGATTAGTAGGAATTACTTTAACTGATTTTTTAAAATTGTTTTAGCATCAAGAATATCTAGACCTGGTGCTTCATCTAAACTGTCATCCATTCTTCCCACAGGACATTCTAAATCTAAATGAATTAGAATTAGTCCTTCATCCCTCCATCCCTGCTTGGATCAGGTCCGTTAACAAAATTAAACACAATTCGTTTTTCATATTGGCGAATCGACGAACTAAAAACCATATTTAAAAGGATTTTCACTGATTCCCTCTATATTTTACCGAAAAGCGATTTAATTAACGAAATAATATATTCTTTCACAAAAGAAATAAAAGATTGCCGGTTTTAATTAAATATTGTAAAATAAAATAATAATATATTATGTTATATACTGTCTGCGATTACTTTGCACATAGAACTCTGTTATTCTGACTGCTTTCAACAATTTCTGATGGAACTATATTATTCACTTTCGCAAGCGGATGTAAATTATACATATCGAAATTTTAATTCAGAAAAGCATTCATTGATACAAATAGAACATATTCCTATGCCAAAAAGTCAATTTTTTTCAAAATGTCAGTTAGAACCTTATTATTCTCAGGTGACGAAATGTAATCATATACATTAATTTTGCTTTCGTATTTTTAAATTATGTCAAGGGTTTTAGGTGCATCCTGTATATTATATGAACTCGTTTTCTTTTTCTTAGCTTTACTTTTTTTGGAAGGACATAGTTTTCGTAGCTTCAGTCCGGTTAAACAGTAAATATAATCATATAATATCCTTTTTTATGGCATTTATTTACAGCATTTACTTATGCTTCACGCTTACTTTTTTTCCAAATTTTAGGAGATAAAATATGATGTTTATTATGTCAAGTGCACATTATATGTGTAATATTTTCGAAAACTTCATGACTTCACTAAATAACTGTATTATCACATCTGGAATGGAGTTTATTTCTTATTTATCATCTTTCCTCCAAACTCGTATCGAAGAATGACCATCATCTAATGGTCTGTGTGTAGTTATGTAACAGTTTGCTTTAGCACGTATGCAAAGCTTTTACTTTGAAAGGGATGGTGTAGCTTGTCATTTTTCTTATCGACATTGCAGACGTCTCGATAACAGAATAAATGCAAGAATTATTTCAAAATCTATTGATTGTTTACCTTTCATAATTTTTAATAATTGATAATTATTTTAATGTGAGAAAAATTTATATCGCTGAAAATTAAATTTTATGATTTTTTTTTATTATTATTCTTTGATTAAAAATGCAATTGTAAATACTGAAATTTATGTTCGAGTTTTTTTTCCTTTTGATACAGTATATTTACAGAATTTTCTTCAAATCCCTCGTTTTTCTTTCGTTAACCCTTTCCGGCACACTGTGCCCGGTCTGGAATACCTAATTTTAATCCCAAACTTGCAAACGGCACCAATAATATTTTAGTAAAATTTTGCTTTTACAATAAAAGATTACATTAGGGATTTCAAAATATCTAAAAAATTCGTTTGTGAATTCTGGTGTCAGTCGATATTATCTCAATTTACTAACAGAATTTGCCCGTGCCGGAAAGGGTTAAAATAGCATCGTTAAAGTAGTGCACATTACACACAATTGCGCATTGTGCATGACTATACACTGTAATGAGATTTCTTTTTATAGTCAGAATGAAACATCATCTAGATTTGCTTAAATGTGTTAAAAAAATAATGTGAACAATATTTCAAATGATTTCGATATCAAGAGCAGTTGTCTCATCAGCATTGAGAATTGAAAAATATATACTTTCAAATTATTTAACACTTCAACGTCGGTAGATGGCATCCTCTTGATATCCAAATTAGTTCAATGTTCGCACATATGTTTTAACTTATTGAAAAAAAAATCTGGCGTATACTGCAAATTGATTTATAAAAACGTATATTTCTATGTAAGTAATGACCGCCCTAATACAGAACGTTTCAAAATTATTACTCGATACTTTTAAAGAAAGAACAAACATTCTACAGTGCATAATTGTAATTCAACTACTCAAGCGCTAGAAGATGCTTTTGAATTGGGGTAAAAGAAGACTTTACATCCTAAATTATAGCAATTAAAGCATGAAATTTGTTGTATGTAAAACTATTAGCTATTATAAAAACTTAAATTTAAATATAAAAGGCAACGATACACTAATAGTAGCAAAAAAGGGGGGGTCATATAGAGTTAATAAATAATACCACTCTCAGGAATAAATTTTAATTACATTAAACTTTGAGGAATTCTACATAATTGGGAGATCGCGTTGTTTTTGCAAATTCTTTGTACAAAGTTTAGAACCCTCTGAGAATAAATTCTCCTATGTCATTATTGTTTAGTAAGAAAAAGAAAAATTTTATATATACTCAGAACACCCCTTTTGAGTACAGTTGGTTGTGCAACAGACTTATTTTGTAGTTCCTTAATTTCTTTTTGCAATTTAAATAAAAAATCTGCTTGGCAAAAATATTATGTTGCAAAAATAAAAATGAGCAATCCCTTGTTTGATAAAATGTATTAAACAAGTTTATCCATATGAAAAAGCACACTCTACTATTGCATAATTTGTGTTATGTCCATGTATTGAATGGATAATGCGCAATTTAATAAACCTACTTATTAAAATAGATGCTGCACATAAATATTACCACAATATGAAACAGAAAAACTCCTTTAATTAAGTTGTATTTATTCTTAAACATTATTTATCCACATAAATAAAATAAAAATATGCTACATTAAAAAAAAAAAAAAAAAAAAAAAAAAAAAAAAAAAAAAAAAAAACGTAGGGTTTTTTCTAAGTTTCAAAATATTGATCATAATTTCTAAAGCTAGGAAAAGTAACGAAATTTCAAAACTTAAGGTTTTTATTTAAAACAGAACGGAAAAAAACGCAAAACACTTTGTTTTATGAGAGTTACTATTTAGAACCGGAATACGTGCATGAAGCAACAATTTCAGTTTGACAGAATTAATGTAAACGATTAGAAAACCAGTCTTTATACTTAATTTAAGAGAAAAGAGATTCATCCCCACTCTTTATTTGAACAATTCTGTTCTCAGGAAAAACAAGAGTTAATAAATTAGCAAGCAAATGAGCTTCTGTAGACTGTCAGTCTTGTTGAGCTAATCTATTCAATTCAATCTAAGGAAACTGATTTAATGTAATTGAGGATGTGCATCACTAACTCGACCTCGTGACTATTCTTTCTCTTTGCTTGGGTTATTAAACAATTTTCGCCAAAAGATAAAAGATAATTTAAAGACTTGGCAATGCTTCAACCGCGAGAAAAGTAATTTTTGAATAAACAATTTCTGTTGTGTTTTAACTACCAGAAAAAGTAATTTTTCCCAAAGACACTTCACGAACAATATTTTTAGAAGCATACGTACATACACGGACAATTGTATATAAGTATATGTGCAATTAAATATGTAATACTTTGTACCATTTAACAAATGACATGAAGCAACGGAACAATGGTAAATGTAGAAAAGGAAATTAGTGGAATAATTAAAAACGTAATTAAGGGCGCATAGAACATCTTGATAAGTAAAATGAAGCAGTTTTTGTGAAATATTTATTATCATGAGTTTTACTTTAAAATTGAGATAGAAATGTTTAATACTGTTGAATATATTACTTTAAAATTTGCTGTAGGGACAGAAGCAAGCTGTTTGAGAATAAGAAGCAATTTTTATTTTGAAATAAACAGAATTAAAAATATTTTATAAAAAACTTTCAAAATCATAAAAATATTAAGTGTATATTTTTAAAATATTTTAAACTTTTTTTTTCATTAAGACCTACCTATAATGTAAGATATTTTGAAAGGTACAAGTTAGTTACTCAATTCTTGAAAGTTTCTAATAGTTACCTAAACTAGAATTTTAGAAAAAATGTACCAAAGCGTAGAAAAACCTATTTTGAGAAATATCGAAAAACTACACCCACACCCACAGTGTTTAAAATATATTATTTACAAAACTTCCACGCCATAATCTTTTGTGTCCATGATCATTTAGTGCCATATACTTTAATTTCTATTTTTTAGGCCGATAGTTAAAAAAATTAAAAAATTGGACCTTTTTACATTCCATGTGCTCTTAAAAGGACTCTGAGCTTTTGTATATGGGAACGTCCACTTTTATTCCTGTTAACATTAGAGCAAGTTTTCATAAATATTTCCAAATATTTTATTACAAAATATAATAAAGATAAAAAAATATATAACTAGTTAAATACCCATGTATCAAAAGTATTTTGTTTCTCTATATAATAAATCAAAATTTGGTTACTCTTGTGACCAGAATGTCACAAATTTAACAAAATATCTATTTAACAGACTGACAAGTAAAATGTTTTTTGTTAAAAAATAGATTTATGTCACTTGAGTGGAAAGCAATTGTATTTAGCTGGTTATACCAATTTTTATCTTAATTATATGCATTTTAAATTGATAAAGTAATTTGTTAAAATATATTTCAAAAAAGGGCATCATGCGAATTAAAATTACGTACATATTTCGAAAACCGCATCATTTTATTGTTATAAAACTGAAGAATTTTAAATTTTAGATTTTATAAAAATAAGAATTTTACTACGATAGAAATGCTAACGTTGAGACACCATATGGGAAATTTTTTACACAAATAACAAATAAACAATGTCTACAACTGATTTTAATTATTTCCAAGACCATCTACTGGCAATTTATAATAATCTGACGGAAACTATTATGTTGAACCTCCTAAATAGAAGCAGTCCTTGGCAGAATAGGTTTCTCAGAAACCCTATGTATCGATTCCTAAATTTTTAGGAACTTTAAATTAGGAAATTGAGGTTAATAAATTAGGGAGAATGAAGAAAATTGAGGGAGATAAATTATCTTAGGTTAAGAAAAACCTAAGATATGTGGCAAAATGTATTTTAGATATAAATTTGTGATGCATTTTGTGAGTTATATCTTCGTGTATTTATTAAAACTATGTTGAATATACCATAATTAAGTCATTTTAGTATTAAATGTATATTTTATTAATATTATACGGGTTTAAGTTTTGTGAAGGAACATAAATAGATTTCATCCAATCTGTTGTTTTATTATATTATTTTTAAGTCTTAAAATTACTTTTGTGACACCTACAAGGTATGGGAACAATTTTAAGATTGCAGAAAACTATTTATTGTTTTAAAATAAAGCAAAAACATTCTATAATTGTAAGCATGAATTACGAAAATTTATACGAAAGTTAATTCTATATTTTTAGAAAATACAGCCAAAATAACACTTTGCAATATCAGTATGTTTGTCGCTATTATAGTAGAGAGCAGTATTGATTAAATTGCGACACAATTTTGTGTCCACACTGTAAAAAAAATTGGAAAATTACAAAAAATTTTCTGGCAGAATTATATTCCAAGAACTTTTTATGCAATGACAGCAATATAAATTCATGTAACAGATACAGATTTGCACTTTGAATCAAAAAAAATTTTTTAAGGTCACTAAGAATTTTCTGGGAAAATCGTATTCCCAGAACTTTTTAAGTAACAGTAACGAGGATTACAGATAAAATTTTAGTAAAATTACCAAAAGTTTAGTAAATTCTTTTGTAAAGTAACAGATATCTTTAGTTTTGCTTACAAGTTTTGTGGATTGACATCATTTTCTTGTATGGTGTACAGATAAAAGTTTAATAAGCATAACAGATTTCAATAACTAAGATTACTAAGTTTACAGATTTTTTTACAGTGTACTTTGTAAACACTGAAAATATTTCTGATGAAATATGAAAGTATGGTTTACACTGAAAATATTTCTAATCAATCATAAAAGAATATACCCCAACTACATTGAAAATACTGACTATGACAAATAACGTATTTTTTATCAGTATTAGCGCAACAATGGCAAAATGTAAACATTCATTGTTAAGTCAATATTTGCGCAAATCTCTAAAAATGCCGATTTTTACGGGTTTTTTTTTTTTTTTTTTTTTGCATCACTAAAATTTAAAAGACATTTTTGACTTATTTAATTGCAGATTTCGCCGATTAGATAAAGGGAAATGTTCTTTTGAATTTTAGTGGGAATAAAAAAGTTTGAATGTTGCAGCTTGGTCTCTTTGTAATAGAATCTGTGACTAAAATGTGAAGACACATTGCCACAAATGATTGTTACTGTCAAGCAGTTCTATAAACTGGTATGTAAATAGAATCATTGTAACGTCACTGTGAAGTCGATATCTACTATGTATATATGTTTTGTGAGGAGATGCAAATGTATGAAAAAGCGGTAATGATGGATTCACTGTGGAGTGTGAACTGACAGTGACTTCATAGTAGCGTAACACAACATGGTCACCTGAAAGTTATGATATGACAAAATGAATGTGCTACCATTTAAGGCCGCACACTAGTCACTGAAAAAGCCCCGGATGACAATGTAAAGTCTATGGGGACGTTCTTCTTAAATATCTCGCTCAAATTTTAATATTTTTACATGATTTTTTTAACTTTCCTACCCTGTTCAAATTTTACTCAATCTTGATAAAAACATTTCACACCAGAATTGTTATTTAAAATATTTTAATGTATTTAATTGACTTATTTCTCGTAATCTGTTATTTAACTTTCTTTATGAAAAAAATTCTGGTTCGAATTGCATAAAACAAATTATAGTTATGGGTCGATTAGACCCATTCAGGGTAAGAAGGTTAATAGGATAGCTGAGGACGATCTACAACCGGCTTAGTTTTTATTTTTTCCATTTTGCTTATATATTTTTTATATTATGGTATTTTAAATTTCAGAACCGGTTTAACCCATTAACGCTCGAATTATATTCTTCGCTAAAATTTAAATTTTGTATTTCCCACCACTTTTAAAAGCAAATTAACTTTTATCTAAATTAATCGAGGATTCCGTCTCGCGAAATAAGGTATATATTTATCTTCCTCTTTACTGGTGGGAAAACCGCTTTCTTGTTGTTTTTGTAAGTGTCCTCAAAAGGCGTTAATGGGTCCTGGGCGTTAATGGGTTAAACCGGTTTTAAAATTTAAAGTATTTAAAAGAAATCTGAAACCAAAATTGAAAAAGTAAAGACTAGGCCGGTTGTGGATCATGGTTGGTAAGTGAGGTAAAGAAGAAGCCTAATACAATTATAGTCACATAGCACTTTTCTAGCAAGAAATGTTGAATCTAATAATAAAAAATTCTACAAGCTGAATACGAGTTTTATACAAAAATAAAATGAGCGTATTGAAAATAAATTGCTCGCAGCTATCTCAGAATACGTGAAAAGCTTCAAATGTTAAAATGGAGTCAAATCTTTGAAAATCAAAACCTACGCAGCTGCAAGGTTTAAAACGGAGTTCCTATTTCAAGAATTTAATAATAAAAGAATTTTACAGTCGTCATGTACAAAGTTACTGAAAAAGTAGAAGCAATTCGTTTTCTGTTATAATGAAATTTAATTAAATGGTCATATAACTGTTACAAGTGGGGAAAAAAAAACAAGTCAAATAACAACTTGCGTATTTTTTCATTTTAGAATGCGCATAATTTTTAAAACCATATTTTTTAAACTAAAAATAAAATAAAGTATACTCTTTAAAATAGATATATTTATTCAATTTAGAATATTAAAGTTTGAGATTTAAAAGCAACTAGCATTTTGATATATAAAAACAGCAAGTCTGCATGATTATTTAAAAAGTGATTAATTTAAAAAAAATAGTTTAAAAAAAAGTGTGATTCGGACGGTCCTGTGCATATTGAACTTAATTTTGGATATGTTTCAGCAAAATTTCTATTTTAAAAATAATGTTGAATATGTCGCATACATACGTTTAAAAAATTTCTATGCAGCTATGCATTATTATTATTATTATTATTATGTAGATAAAATAATGAAAATAGTTGATTCAGTTTTAAGGAATAATACATGTACACGGGAAATTTTACATAAGAGTGATAAGTTGTTCAATGGTATCTTACATGTAAACATTAAATAAATGAATAAAAACATTTTGAGATTACTAAAACGTTGACTATACACTATATTGCCATTGATTATGGGACACTTGCGATTTTAGACATTTTACTAAATATCTAAAAAAATACATGAGGAATCATCTCGAAACTCATAGTGTATAAATATAATAGTATACATCATACATCTCCGTGAAGATTTTTTACCGAAACTCCATAGGGGACCGTCAACAAATTAAAAAAGAATGAATATCTTTTGAATAACCCTGTCAAAACTAATGTAGCAAAAGCGCTCAAACACTAGATTATGATTGAATGCCTTATTTTAATACACTGTGTTCATTTTTATGCAAATAGCATGCATACTCGCAGAGTAATTAAGGTTTTTATAGAAATGGTCCCAAATTTTTCTATGTTTTTCCCTTATAATTTTCAGAGTTCTTAATATAAAATAATATTTTTTTCAGAAAATATGACACACAACATTGCACACAGTACCCTGTAATCAGAATTAAAAAATAATAAAAATTGTATGAAAAATGAGTAGGTTTACTAAATAATTTTTTACTGCGCATGCGTCAATGATATCAAAATTTCATTTGCATATTATGTTAGCTAAATGTATAGAGCAACTTTTGTAAAAGTCTCAAAATTATAGCTTGAAAATTCTGAAAGTAATCGTCTATAGAAAAAGGACAAAATCCGTTGTTTCCAAAATGAAGCAAAAAAATGAGGGATTTTATCCAAAAGTAGTCGTAACATCCCGTATTGTGTATTCTATATAGACACTAATCAATGAATATATGGATACAACCCCTCTTGTTTTTGCTTCATTTTGAGAATAACGGATTTTCAACTTATTCAATTGACGATTATTTTCAGAATTTTCAAGTTATGATTTTGTTACTTTCACAAAAGTTGCTCTATACATTTAGCTAACATAATATGCAAATGAAATTTTGATATCGTTGACGCATGCGCAGTAAAAAATTATTTAGTAAACCAACTCATTTTGTATACAATTTTCATTATTTTTTAATTCTGATTACAGGGTACTGTGTGCAATGTTGTTTGTCATATTTTCTGAAAAAAATATTATTTTATATTAAGAACTCTGAAAATTATAAGGAAAAAACTTGGAAAAATTTGGGACCATTTTTATAAAACCTTAATTACTCTGCAAGTATGCATGCTATTTGCATAAAAATGAACACAGTGTATTACAATAAGGCATTCAATCATAATCTAGAGTTTGAGTGCTTTTGCTACATTAGTTTTGACAGGGTTATTCAAAAGATATTCATTCTTTTTTAATTTGTTGACGGTCCCCTATGGAGTTTCGGTAAAAAATCTTCACGGAGATGTATGACGTATACTATTATATTTATACACTAAGAGTTTCGAGATGTTTCCTCATGCATTTTTCTAGATATTTAGTAAAATGTCTAAAATCGCAAGTGTCCCATAATCAATGGCAATATAGTGTATATGGATATAACCCCTCTTGTTTTTGCTTCATTTTGAGAATAAAGGATTTTCAACTTATTCAATTGACGATTATTTTCAGAATTTTCAAGTTATGATTTTGTAACTTTCACAAAAGTTGCTCTATACATTTAGCTAACATAATATGCAAATGAAATTTTGCTATCTTTGCCGCATGCGCAGTAAAAAATTATTTAGTAAACCAACTCATTTTCTATACGATTTTCATTATTTTTTAATTCTGATTACAGGGTACTGTGTGCAATGTTGTTTGTCATATTTTCTGAAAAAAAAAATATTATTTTATATTAGGAACTCTGAAAATTATAAGGAAAAAACTTGGAAAAATTTGGGGCCATTTTTATAAAAACCTTAATTACTCTGCGAGTATGCATGCTATTTGCATAAAAATGAACACAGTGTATTACAATAAGGCATTCAATCATAATCTAGAGTTTGAGCGCTTTTGCTACATTAGTTTTGACAGGGTTATTCAAAAGATATTCATTCTTTTTTAATTTGTTGACGGTCCCTTATGGAGTTTCGGTAAAAAATCTTCTCGTAGATGTATGACGTATGCTATTATATTTATACACTAAGAATTCCGAGATGATTCCTCATGTATTTTTCTAGATATTTAGTAAAATGTCTAAAATCGCAAGTGTCCAATAATCAATGGCAATATAGTGTATTATAAAGCGCATCTGAGCATATTATGTTATTAATTGTGATTATGTAGCCGTTTTTTATATAAAAAAACTCAATGGCGGGATGGTCAAATTTTTTAACAGCGTATTAACTGCTCTTTAGTGAAAATACTCCATTTAGATATCATGGAATCTATTTTACACTTGCCTTCACGATATATATAATAGAAGATTTAGAAAATTTAACAATTGTATAATTCCTTAATATATATTAAGCATAGATTACCAATTTAGTAATTTCCTGTATCTTTAAAGATAAATAGTGCTAAATTACTAGATAAAATTAGTAAAAGCTAGATTTAAATGTTACATTCAGCATGAAAAATCTTAAGCACAAAAAACAGATTCAATACTTCTTATATGCAATTTTGCAATTAAAACAAAAAGAAGAAATAGCTAATTCGAATATATATATATATATATATATATAAATTATTTTTCACATTATGTAAAGATTATAAACTCATAAACAAGCAGTACCCCGCACAAGTGTATAAAATTGAATTTCTCGTGATGCTTTTTCCACATATTTAGGCACACGTAATAATAAAATCTTTAAAAGTGTTATATTTATAAACAAATTTGTTTCTGTATCCCTTTATGCCTCAAACAATGCATCGAGAAATTGTTTGAGCTCAATAATTACGTCTCTAATGCCTGAAGATATATTAAAAATTATATAATAATAATAATTTGAAATTTAGAACATTTTTTTCATTAAAAGCGATTTAATAAAATGGTACTTACAGATTTTTTGTAAAATAAGATTGTTACGATTTCAAAAATCGATAATTTTAAAACTACTGGTCAGAGTGACTTGACATTTTAGAAGAACAATCGTGAGGCTATTGAATTTTGTTTGGCGAAGGAAGAAAAATCGTTCCAAAATGCGCGGATAGATGGCGCTGTCAGGGTAATGTCAGAGGGCCAAAAATGTATTCCTTAAACACAGGAATATTGTTAGCCAAAAGAAATAAATGATGTTCAACGATTTACCACAAACATATTGGCGAAAGACTGGAATACGTGTTTAAAGCGACAATAAGAATAAAAACAAAAAACAAAAAACAAACAAAAAAAAAATGAAAAAAAAGAGCTTTATGGAACAAACACCTTATTGATGATTAAGGCAAAAGTTCTTCGATATGCCCTCTGCCTTCTTCCTCTACCAATTGGAAGCACAAAAAGCATGCTCTTAAACAGATCGTACATGTGCAGTACAACTGTACTGGTGCAGTGAGTGTGGTGTGTCATACTAGCCTTCAAGTCGGCAAGACTCTGAATCCGCCTGCTATAAACAACATTCTCCAGTTACTCCCAAAGATCAAACATGTTATGTCGTGGTATGTTCCAGTCACATTTTTGGAAAATTTCGATTTATGATCCTATTATCGCCGAAAATAGCACTCAGTAGCTGCTTCACAGGAGTAGCTATCTACGGAGAAGCTCCATCTTGCATGAATATTGTGCGATCAACACTGCTGCTGAAGTGCCGGAAAGATATGGTTAAGTAAAAAGTGCTTCATTACTGCTTGCCAGTAAAGGTGCAGGTAACGAGACCCGCAGGTGTCATGTCCTCAAAGAAAAATGGACCGACGATAGAAGCTATCGTTATTCCGTAGAAAACAGTGACATTTTCAGACTGAGGAGGTAATGACTGTAACTGGGACGGATTCTCGTTCGCCCATAACCTGTAATTTTGCATATTTACAGAACCTTGCAAATAAAAGTGAGCTTCATCGGACTACAGAATTGTCCTTGGCCAACCATTGTGTACTTCCATTCGGTCAAGAAATTCTAGTGCAAAAGGTTGACGTGCTTCCAGGTCAGCAAGTAGCAACTCCTGCACATGAGTTATCTTGTACGGATAACAGTGCAATATGTTCCGTACGAATTTACGTACCATGCTGTTCGGCATATCCAGCATTCGGCCAATTCCCCGTGCACTGCTGATTCCTGTATCACTGTTAGTCTGTCTTGTAATGCTGTTGCCACAATTTTCACTGCCGCAGCCGAAACTGGTTTCCTTCCTCTACGCCGTTTAACGTCAAATGAACCAGTCATTTCAAATTTAGCAATCATTTTTCGCAAAGCATTCGTGGCTATTGGACCCTTTTTATGGATTTTAACGTCCGAAACTTCCTAATAGCTGTAGTGCACAGTCATCGACTTTATAAAAAAAGCTTCAAGAACTGGGCGCGATCCTTCATAATAAGAGGCACGGTGAAGCATTCAGGCAAAAAGATGGTGCTCAGCTATGTCTTCGGTGCGAATGTCACATATTAGTAATTTGCATACTTCCAAACAATGTAAACCTAGAAAGTGCCATCTATTGGCACATTTTGGAACTATTTTTTTCCTTCGCCAAAGGAAATTCCATTGCTCCACGATTGTTCTGGTAAAAGTGCAAGTCATTCTGACAGTACTTTTAAAATTATCGATTTTTGGAAACGTAACTATAAATTATAATCACTGGGTATTTACAAAAAAGGTGAAGTTAATTAACGTAAAATATTGTTATGTATATTTTTCAATTCTCTGGTAAAAAGTTTACGTAAATACATTATGAATTACAAATGGAAAGTTTGTTGTAGTTGCAAATTTTCCGCGCAACATTTTTTTTTAAATAAGAGAAAATTGAATGATTGAGAACAAAACGACTTTCAAAAATATTTTGATTCAATTGTTTGGCTTTAATACAGTGTCCAGTGATCAAGCAAAGTATTTTGTCTGTAAAGCAAAATCTACTTTTATCAATAAATATATTAAATTTTATATTAAACTTCCATTAATGGTACTTATATGTACTGTCGTAATGTAAAGAATAAAAATATTTAAAAAATTGAGAAAATAGCAATGGTATTAAGGAATGTAATCTGGTATTCTTATTTTTTAACTTATAACTTATTTTTTATGGATTTTCTGAATGTTTTAGTAAATACTTTTAAATTCCTTTCTTTTTGATAAAAAAATTATTATTACGTGATACATTTTAAATTATATATTTTAAATATGAATCTTATAATGCCTCCTTTATATCTAAAAAAAGGGTATTTGCAATAAAATAAATATATTAATTGAAAAATAAGATAAATTAAGTTTCATACACTGAACAAATGTAACATAAAAAAAACTTAAATGATGTTTGAAAATTCATGAACCTAGATTTCGGATTAAAAAAAACAACAAACAAACAAAAAAAAGACATGATTTGTTACAAAGAAAACTTATGTTTTACAAACTGTTATGAAACAATAGTTATTTTTTTTTTCGTCGCTTTAACTGCTTTCATAAGTGATGAACAAGCAAATGAAATATGTGTCAACCGAAAACATTTACTTTTTTTGTTCTCCTAAGACCTCGCAAATATATTTCAGGTGATACTAAAACCAGGAATATCTTGAAGTAGCGGTATTATTTATCTATTTTTATATTTTTGCTTTACAATATGTTGAAAAACGGTAATTAATTTTCTCTCTCCGCTTTAAATACTTTCTAAAGTGAAGAAAAAGACCTGTGAAAAATGCCTTACTCAAAAATATTAAATTTCTTTGTCTCCCTTACACTCACATACACGTCATGTTATACTAAAACATAAATATTCTGAAGTAGCATTAAAATTCATCTATTTTTATACTTTAGTTTAAAAAATATTTACAAAACAGAAGTTATTTTTCTTTTCTCTTTTAAGTACTTTCTTAAGAGAAAAACAAGCCAGTGAAAAATGATTCAGGAAATATTTAATTTCTTTGTCTTCCTTACACTCGCAAATATACTTCAGGTGATGGTAATGTTGTCTAGCAATCATTTAACTATCATTTGTAGTAGCTATAAACGGAGCCTAGCGATAATTTAGTATTCCATAGAGAATTAGCCAACTCTCTATGGTAACTGAGAAAGTAATAAGAGGAGGACTTTATTATATCTCTTACTTCCATTTTATCGAGCTGTTCCGGAAAATAGTTCGGACCAGTCTTAGATAATGGGTTTCTTATCCCTTTGCTATAAATCAGGGGCTGATAAGCTTCACTCTAGTACCCATAGAACCTATTCCGTTCCGTCTGAACAAACCAGTTACCAAAACGCTGGAAAACTTAGTTTTATTATTAAGCGAAACAAACTGCAATGATATATTCCAAATTTGGAGAAGATAACGAACCTTACAAAGTGGGAGAACTTACGGTTATGGAATAAATTTGAAACGTTAAACTTTAGATCAGATTTCTTGAGACTGTATTTTTAAATATTCTTGGATATTATATTTTTAGTACAAGTTTCTAAGCTCATGAATGGCTTGTTTCCATCGGTGTGACGATGCTGTTGCTGCATGAAGTGAAAACACAATTCACAATCACCTGTAAAACTGTTATCAAACAGGTGAGGAGCACGTGATTTATATTTTATGCTAGAGAGAGGCCGAAATATTGGTATTACTAAAAGTTTAAAAAAAGTTTATACGTAATTATTTCGAAATAACGTGTAACTTAAGGGGAGCAAAGGAAAGCATTCTCATATTATGTATCACTTGCTTTTCTTAGTTTGGCGATGTTGCTGCTGTACAACGATAGGACAATTCAAAGTCACCTGTAAAGTATTTTTAAGCTGCTATCAGATGGATGACAACACGTGATTTATATATATGAAGGCAGAGGTAGAAGTTATATTTTTACATACATAAGTTTAAAAATCAGTGAATGGATACACAAGAAATCTTCTCCTTATTATTGACGAATATGTAAACCTTAAACACCAATTTTGAGAAGAATATTTTCAATTATTATTTTACAATCAGTTTAGGATAAAATGAGTCGTTTTGAAGAATTTACAAAATTAAAAATTTTATAAGGTCTCTGGAGCCTACAAATAACTCTTTAAAAACGTACTTCATGCCTTAATAAGTAAAATAAAGACAACTACTTATTTTGAAACAAAACTTACGAAAATTTGATAATTTCAATTTTATGAATTTTTAGTGTTTTTTTACTTTAAGAAATGTTTTTTTAATGTCAAAAAAATTCAGAGAATCCTAATGCAGCTTACTTTAAAATGAAAAAAAAAATACTAATAATAAAATAAATAAATAAAATAATTTTGAATACGAAAATTGTGACTGTGGCATATTTCTCCTTTTTGCCTATATTTCCCTTATAGAAAAGGAATATTATGACATAATTTTTTGTATCGATCAAGATATAATATATTAACATAATCACAATATGATATATTAATTTAATTTCGATATTATTACCCACGATGATATTTGTATCCCAAGCAATATTGATATGAAATATTGCTCTATATTTTAGCCTTAAAATTTAGAAAATATGACACTAATATTGGAAAAAATTATTACTCTTATTTCATAGCGATTGTTTCCAATATATAGTAAATATTTAAGTAATAATTGAATTTCGTTCCAACCATTTCCAGTCGGATATTGGTATAAATAATAAAGGTGTTTTTGATATTGTATTTTTGATAAATGAATTATTCATCTCCAACAAAACCAAAATTGTTTCTTTGTTTTCCTTAATTAATAAAACATTCCTTTTATTATTTTATAATACTCTTCTTTTAATCAAGATTTAACTAACGAAATTTTAATGATGTTAAATGCTTACCAGTTTTCTCTTAAAAATTAATTGTCATCCAAAATCACACTTGTTTTTCTTTTATTGAAATAATCGACACGGAATTTCGTTTCATGAAGCCCTTCTCTTATTACAATAATAGTCTTACGTAAAATTTAACAACAAAATTCTTTCGCTTAGCACTTAAAGGGACCTCCTGACTCAAAAATCGATGCAATTCCAGGGCTCAAAGTTTTTCTCTCCCTCTTCCTTACTTTTATTGGTTTTGTGATTAAACCTTAATTAATATTTCATGATCAGAGCTATTTCATCTCGCTAAAATTTTATGAACGGCAGGAATGAACGCGGGAAAACATTTAGCAGAGTTTGGGGTGAGGATGGGGAATCAAAATGAGATTCTCGTTTTGTACTTCCTCCCCATGGGCTCTGAAAAGTCTTTGTATATCATTCGTGAATGCGATCTACCTACATGGTCATTTGCATTAGAAACGCGACGACATTTTAACTATGGGTGGCTGGATATAAAATGTGTCAACGGGAATGCTTCTTAAGGTTGTTTATTTTTTCGCAAAATTTCATTTAGCGGGAATACTTTTTCTTTGTTTGCTGATAAAAGGCGATTATGTGATAGTGAATTTGCATCGACCGAGATTTTTTAGTGTGAGTTCTTTTATGGTTATAGCAATATTTTAACATAAATCTTGCGTTTATAAACCTCTCGTGATTTTTAAAAGAATATTATATACATACATATATATATATATATATATATATACAGGGTGTCCGAAAAGTCTGGAAACGGCCGAATAACTCGAGAAATACATATGAGATTGAAAAACGTAAATATACGTGTTAAATATTTTTAAATAAGCTACTCTGTGATACCAAATTTGACTTTCGAAACCGACCCCCTGGGGGTCAGAAGGGGTCCAACTTTGAAATCTTAAATTATAACCCCCATTTTTTATTGCAGATTCGGATTCTACGGACAAAAATACGTAACTTTTGTATTTGATGTTTATTTCAAATCTTCGTTTATCACGGTGTAATCGAGCATATTAAATCGATACATATTCCCGCTTTTCCAACGGGATTTTCCCTAATCGAAACTGATTGGGCAGAATTTTTGACGTCAAATTCTTCGTCTTTTGTAGAAATAGCGTTTCCTGAAAATCACCCGTGGCGATTATTTCAATAGTGCTACACTTTTAAAAATTTGACCCATTTGCTGCAGCGTCACTCCACAGCTATTATAGAATATCTCTTTTGTGACCAATGAGAATGCTCCATAGCACAGTAAAGTAATCGTTTTCTATAAAAGCGGTGGAGTGACGATGCAGCAAAAGGGTAAATTTTTTACAGTGTACTTTACTGTGTTATGGAACATTCTCATTGGTCATGAAAGAGATATTCTATAAAAGCTGTGGAGTGACGCTACAGCAAATGGATCAAATTTTTAACTGTGTAGTACTACCGAAATAATCGGCACGGGTGATTTTCAGGAAACGCTATTATTGCAAAAGACGAGGAATTTGATGTCATAAATTCTCCCCAATTAGTTTCGATTAGGGAAAATCCCGTTGGAAAAGCCGAAATATGTATCGATTTAATATGCTCAATTACACCGTGATAAACGAGGATTCGAAATAAACATCAAATACAAAAGTTACGTATTTTTGTCCGTAGAATCCGAATCTGTAATAAAAAATGGGGGTTATAATTTAAGATTTCAAAGTTGGACCCCCTCTGACCCCCAGGGGTTCGGTTACGAAGGTCAAATTTGGTATCACTGAGTAGCTTATTTAAAAATATTTAACACGTATATTTACGTTTTTTAATCTCATATGTATTTTTCGAGTTATTCGACCGCTTCCAGACTTTTCGGACACCCCGTATATATATATATATATATATACACCGACGAGCCATTACATTATGACCACCGTCCATCTACAACAATGGGATCACCCAGGAAGAAAACCAATGCGCGTGCGCGGCTGAGGTTGGAGTATATAAAAGGGCTATGCATTGTCTTTCCGAGCATAGCTTGATTAGCGACATAATGGGAAAAGCAGCTGATTTATCAGACTTTGATAAAGGTCAAATCGTTATGGCTCGGCGACTGGGAACGTCGATATCAGAAACGGCGCGTTTAGTTTGCTGTTCACGTGCAGTAGTTGTGAGCACATATCGAAAGTGGTGCATGGATGGTGAAACGACAAGTCGCCGGCCAGCGGTGTGTCGTCCACGGAGCATTGATTCCAGAGGAGAGCGGAGATTACTACGCATTGTTCGCCGTGATCCAAGAGCTACAATAGCTGAAATCAGTACCAACTATAACAGTGGCGACCCAGGCAGTGTTTCTCAACACACTGTGCAGCGTACATTGCTGCGCATGGGCCTACGGAGCCGGAGGCCGAAGCATGTCCCTGCACTGACAGCACGTCATCGCCAGCTGCGTCTGCAATGGGCCAAGAAACATCGGAATTGGACATTAGAAGAATGGAAGAAAGTTGCATGGTCCGATGAATCACGTTTCCTGGTTCATCACATCGACGGCCGTGTGCGAATACGCCGATTTCCAAACGAAACCCTGGCTCCCGGGTGCACAATTGGACGGAGACAAGCAGGTGGCGGAGGTATTATGGTGTGGGGATTGTTTTCATGGAGCACATTAGGACCCATAATCCCTATACAACAATCCCTGACGTCAATGCGTTACGTTAACATCGTTGCAGACCAGGTTCACCCATTCATGGCAACAGTATTTCCAGAGGGGGATGGTGTTTACCAACAGGATAATGCACCATGTCATAAGGGTGGAATCGTCAGGGAGTGGTTCGAGGAACATTCCAGTGACTTTCAAGTCATGTCTTGGCCTCCAAATTCTCCTGACCTTAATCCAATAGAACATTTGTGGTCCCACCTGGAAAACCAAATTCGAGCTGCAACGCCACCCCCTCGTAATGTGAGGGAATTGCAGGACCAGTTGGTGAACACTTGGTACCAGATACCTCAGACTACGTATCAGCACCTTGTGGAATCCATGCCTCGCCGGGTTCTGGCAGTTTTGAGGGCTAAAGGTGGTCCTACACGTTATTAAGAGGGTGGTCATAATGCAATGGCTCTTGGGTGTATATATATAAACATTAATTATGAAACATTATACATCAATAAAGCATATGAATTAAAAGGAATATATTTGTAATTTGCAGATCCATAGTAGAATCCCAATACCCCATATACATATATAAACCATTAAATTTAATGCAAAATTACTATATTGAAACATAGAAAAATAAATTAAAATGAATATGATCGAAATTTGTAGAACGAAAGTATAATTTTCAGATCGCAAATACTTTGGAACTACAAATAAAATGTGTGGTTTCTCTATGTATTAGCCATGAAAAAGCAAAATAATACGAATTTGGGGATACCAACACACATAAAACCAAAATAAAATGGAGAAAGACATTAAAAATAAAACATAATACCATTGTTAAAATGGTTAGAAATGGAAAGAACTTAGGAGAGGAAACATAGGAACATGTTTACATTTCACATAAATATAGCTTTTTCTTATAACTGGGTTAATTTATGTAAACAAAAAGTACTCGATATAGTAAAGAGAACTGTTTCTTACACATGGTAATTATTTAAATCACCGTTATAGTTCTTATTACTTTTTTAATAGTTTTATAAATTCAAAATATAGTTAATTTGGGCCCTTCAGGCGGGATAGTTGTAAACACACGTGGGGCACATATGTGAACGCAATAAGAAATATTCTCTGATATGATTTTTAATCTGTTACATATTTCTTTTGTTTTGGGGGGATGTTAACTCCACAGTTTCCTATCAGGTAGCACAGTAGGCGGTTTCACTCAGCGCTTTTCTAGTTTACTATATTTAGACACCACTTTTATGAATATAGCAGCAGTCGTACCGAATTTTTTAAAAATAGCAAAGGACTTTAATGGGCATACTGTATGTATATTTAAATATATATTTATGTATATATATTATTATTTGTGCGCGCGCTCAGAGAAAGTTTTAAATTAATGAAGGAAATATGTGTAGCAGAAGTTGGTAAAGCTGACGCATCATGTAGAAGGATTTGCGGTCAGAACTGGATATTTATAGCACCAGAGGGCACTATTCTGCTCCTAAACGTCAGGATAGTTTTAAACTACGAGGAAAAATGCTAAAGCGTAAAAAGTATGTTCTTATAAAGTCGGTCGCGAAAGATCTTATAAAGTACAAAGACGACAAAATGAGTTGACAATCAGTTAGTCCGAAAAAAAATTGCCTCTTAGGTTTATTTGTTGTACTACTATTTCACGAATAGAGCTGTTTTATCTCAATAAAAATATATAAATACATGAATAAATTCAGAAGAACTTGTGTTAATGAACATTCAGAAGAACTTGTGTTAATGAACATTCAGAAGAACTTGTGTTAATGATGTGAAATCAAAATTAGATTCTCGTTCTGCGCTTCTAATCCACGGTTACTGAAAACGCTTTGCATAATGAGTGTGTATAATGAATTTCATTCTAGAATGTGATCAACCTACAAAGTCATCTGTATTAGAAACGAGACGGCAATATGTGTCGACGTCAGTCAATAGAATGATTCTTAAGCTCGTTTATTTATTTATTTTTTTGTTCGTAAAATTTCATATGAAGAAAATATGAACGCTCGGTGGCGTGTTTCGTTACGCTGGCATCTGACGGGCTGTGGCTCCAGTTTTGAATTGGGGGGGGGGAGGGGACGCAAGCCAGGGATATGATTATGCTCGTCCTACATATCCACTGTATTGCGGTTGTCTTCTTGAATGTATCAGAAGATTTATGCAAAGATGGTAGAAATAGAAAATTGTTATGTGCTGTTTATAATATCTGTTTTTCTGTATAAAATGGATCATTTGAAGCAACAGCCATACTTGCTAAAACCCTAGAATTCTTCTTCACTACAATTAAGTGACATGATATAGTATCTTGTTTCTTTGTTTTCTGAAAAAGTGCCATTTTGTAATAGTAATTTTTTTAAAAAAGTTTTTTTTCCTCGCAATTTTTTTAAAATATGATTGCTGAAATTTAACACAAATTTTGCGATTATGAACAACTAGGAGCTTTGAAACACTTCTATCACAGTAGTATTTAGCAAGTATACATGTCTAAAGAAGATTTTGATTAATTTAACAAAATATGAGCAACAGAACTTAATAAAGCAAACGTAACTAGCTGAAGAATGTGCGACCGGGAGTAATGCATTTATACTTTAAAAGCAAGAGCGAAGATTGCAGAATGACTCTTTTACATTATTCGAAAGGCTTTGAAATAAAAAACTATACGAATAAATCAGAAAAATGCCTAATAAATATATTTAGCAGAGTTATCAAAGCAATAATGTAAAAGCAATAATTTACTTTATTTAGTATTTAGAGAGTCACTGGTCAGAAATTTAAAAGAATATTCATAATTTATTTATTGTTTTTTTCTTAAGAAATACTTTTTGTATCATAGTTTTCTTTATCCAAGCAAGCAACAAAATCTTTGCTGCCTTATAAATGGGTTTGAGTACTTACATTCCAATTATAAAAGACACACGTTTTCATTTTTAAAGCACATCACAAAGAAAGAAAACATAAAATAGGCACATTTATTCACATATTGTTTTAGGGATTTGTGGTCCATTTTTGCCTTCGAAGATCAATAAAAAACCGGGACTTCTGTTCAAAATAGAACCCGGCCGATGAAGAATATCCAAACGGAAAATAATAATTGAATTCGAGAAGTTTTGACACGTAAGTAGAGCCATAGACACCAGGTAACTTATTCGATATATTAGCCTTAAATTAAAGTTCGTTATGTTTAGTGTGCACACTTATTTGATTTCACAGTATTTTGTTTAAATATTGCCGAGTCGCACATGACCACATTTATTATATAATTGCTCATTAAAAGTGTGTTAGATAAAATTTATTAATACGATATTATATTATAACAAGGCTATTTTAAAATCTCACAAGTTTTTTTAATTGCATATTTACTATGCATATTTTAGAAGGTAACGTACTCATTTATGATATAATTAAAAATTAAAAATGAGTTGGCTGATAGACAATTTATTCTATTTTGGATAATTTTTTAACAGTGCAGAATCCATATTCATTCATACATTTAATAGTAGCTAATGAGCTCAAATTATATCTGTAGCGATCGTGTACATCTGATAGGAACGTAGAGGAAACTCTTCAACTGAAACTAATCCAATAAATTAAACCCAAAGTGCATTCATTTAAATTTAGTGCCGATTGGTGAAAAATACTGATCGATTAATTGAGTACATTCGATGGAGAATAGTAATGTATGGATTTTTTAAAAATATTTTGGTTAACGAAAAAGCGATCTCGTAACGTAATTAAAAACAAAATATCTCAAATCGATTACTTATGAAATATTTCAAACGATCTAATAATTTCTTTTTTCAATTTTCCATCTTCAGCAACTTTTTTCACGGTTCGTAAAATATTTTGCAATATAATTGAAAATTGATTTTTTTCTTTACTTTTGTTTTCTCATGGAATATTGTACGGATAAATAAATTTCATAATCTTGTGTTCATTTTCTTGCATTATATATATTTTTTTTTCAATCTTTTATTTTCTCGAGCAATGCAATAACGAATACATAAAAACAATGACTGCAAGTTGAATTATACGCTGATGTTAAAGAGTTAAAAATAGTAAATAATAAAAAAAGAAGAAGTACTTTTTCGTAACTTCGTTTCTTTTCATTTCAATAAGCATTTTTATCATATCGCTAATATCGCTCAACATTCACTTTTTTTTTTGTCGGATGTAGAAAGGAGCAAATTTTATTCTAAGATCGTTCATTTTTATCATTGATCTGCGTTAAAAAAGTTAAGCTACACTTTTTTTTAATTCGCGGAGGCTTTCTTTGATTACTGGCGATGGAGTCATACATTTAACGTCTCAATTTATGTCTGTTGAAATACTCACTATAGGTATACAGAAATAGTTGATAATTTAGAAAAGCTCTTCTAGACCATAAAACTCCCAACATACATTATTTACAGCCCACTCGCCGAAGGGAGAGCAGTATCACGGGGAATTGAAAGGTGGCCATTTTGAAACTCTTGACCCGCGCCATGGTCCTACAATAGGAGGCGACAGCTGGTTTCCTCCTCAGAAGCGATCCATACACTAACTCCCCCGCGACTGATCTTCTGCATCAGTGAAGAATTCCCTCTAGGGACCATCAATAAATTGTACGCTCATTGTTTACGTGAAAAAAAAAGTATTTTGAAATTTAAATCAGTATGTAAGGGAATTGTTTTTTTATTTCTATCTATTTATTTTTCTTTTGCTGAATGGCATTAAAAGAAGAAAAAAGTTTAAATTTGCTGGATTTTTTTTCCACATTTCGAAAAGTCAAAAGTTTTCTACAGAATAACGTGCTGAAAAACGGAGTAGACGCAAATTATTTCAGCAGTTCCTTAACGAAATAATCTGCGAAATATTATTTGTAAGGTGACAAATAAGTAACATATTGCTAGAATTCGGTTACAAGCTTGTATACTTCTTACTTCAGTATTAAAATCTCACTCCATATTGGCCAGAGAGATGGTAGTTAAGATCATCATTCTTTCCAACCCTGGACATTGGTGACAAAGGCTAAAAATGAGGTTTGCAATCTATCACTTCGAAAACCCATTCCTGAAGTAAAAACATTTAACAACTACATGTGGTTTGATAGACGCAAATAAGCTCACAAACTTGTAGAATAACGAAAAGCAGCCATATTTAAAGTTTGTCAAAACAACTAGCTTTGTGATTTTCTAAAGCTTGTAATCATTTGTACTCTCTATGACTAAATATAATAAACCATTTAACTTCTGACGTAACTTGCATATACCTTTTATGTTAAAATACATTAGGCGTCACTAATTTTAATCATCTCACAATACACTGTAAAAGATTAAATATCTCAAAAACTTTTAGGTTTCAATCATAAGTGTCTAAGACCAAAAAGTTCTGAGATTTAACAAATATCTCTTTCTTAAAATTTATGGATTAAAGGAGGCCTGCGTATTTTAGAAATATATCTAGAAACTTCAAGAACTTCGCTTTTATTTGTTCGTTGTTTCTTCCAAATGTATTTTAAAGATATGGGAAAGGCTTCTGAAATCAAGGTTAAGTAAAATTTTCATAAATGCTTCTGGTTTTTTAGAACAATTTTCTGCAATTCTTCAAACTGTTTATATATTTCGTGAATATTCATCTTCAGATAATGCTCTCTATTTAGGAAGAAAAAAAAATCTTTTCAAGCGCGCAATCTGTTACCAGTCAGATATTTTGATAATGTATTTTGGAGCATAAAAATAAAACTTGAATATTCTAATTATGTGAATTTCCTCTAAATACGTTTTGAGTGGCATTTTGGTATTAAAACTTTACTTCGAAACTCAACTTTTTGTTTTTTACTTACTTTGAAAATTTTAAAATGGAATTTTTGAAAGGCTATAAGGAAATTGAAAAGGATAAATATTTATTTCCTGAACATTTATTTTAGTTTGAAAAGTAAATGACATCAGAATAATTTGTCAAAATGACGTCATTTTTAGCGATTTTTTATTCAGATAGCTTTGAAATGGAGGCCAAATTTTCCAACAACGAAATGATTTCAACTATGAAAAACCTGTCATATTTCAATTAACATGTAGCGAAAACAAGATTTCCTACTCATGATAAGAAATTTAATAAAAAAGTAAAAAATTTCTAAATATTTTCTATATGTAAAATGTACAGTCAAAGTTCTATAATCCGCACACCTATAATCCACTGTTTTCTATAATTCACGTTATTTTACGAATGTAAACAATGAAGTAAACAGTTAAAAAAATTACAAATTAGTGATCCGAAAACGATTTAAAAAAATAAATAAAAAAAGAGGAAACAATGAGAAAACAGTAGATTATGGGGGTGCGGATTATAGAACTTTGACTGTAATCCGATTTTGTCTAAATTTTTTCAAAATAGAAATATGTCACTCAACGTAGTCAGTTCAGTCTTTCAGTCAGTTTTTATTTTAACCCTTTGTTGCATAGGCTTAACACTTTGCGACGCAGAGAAAATTCATTGCTTAAGTGTTGAAATTGATGACTGACACCGGAATTTGAAAACAACTTTATTTGTAAACAAGAAAAACCTATTTTGCAGGAATTTAATAAACCGAATTTTTTTAACCAAAATTCCGGTGCTAATGTGGCATTTGGGAATTAAATTCATTAGCATTTGAGAATGAATTTTTGTCCACTGTAGTGAACAGTGTGCAACAAAGGGTTAATAATTCATCAAGCATCAAACCTCCGTTAAATATTTGTATGACTTATTATAATAATATAAATATGTACGAGAGGCTGTTGCGTATACCCTGTAAGTTAAAATGCAGTAGTCATAGTTAATTTTAATTAATTGTCAATACATTATAAGTTAAATTTCTCTTATTTTTAAAAAAACTTTATGTTTCAATCCTAAGTGTCACAGACCAAAAGGTTCTGAGATTTAACAAATATTTTGATTCAGCAAAGATTCCAGAAGCCTTTACTGTATCTTTATAAATTATCTGGAAATACAACAACAAAAACATACAAATAAAAACGATTTTTTTTTAAGTTTCTAAGCATATTTCTAAAATACACGGGCATTCCGTTGGTCCATAAATGTTGAAAAATTTATATTTTTTGAATCTCAGAAACTTTTGGTCTGTGACATAAAAAAAATAATCTATTAAGCATCAAACCTCCATTAAATATTTGTATAACATATTGTAATAATATAAATCCGTGCGAGAAGTTGGTCCAAAGTTTCACAGATGTATTTCATAAAGCCCGCCATGATAAGTATTGTATGAGATGATCAGATTATGTCTATCTAAATTTATAGCTATGAATTATCTGTATAATCTGTTTGACTTAAAGCATGTATGCGTAAAACACCATCATTCAAAATGAGCTTCAAATAACTCATAACTTTATTAGGGGTTTTAGCAGATGTATACTGAATTATAAGCTATCAGAAATCCTTTCAAACTTTGGAAAGTGAGAGCGCAGAGGTGTGTTTTATTACCAAGCTATGACAGAGAACTAAATCCAGTGTTCTAGATATGTCTCTAAATTACCAGAATTGTTTATAAGTAATTATAATTAAATCGAAATATGAGTATAAATTATTTATTTAATCATAAAAGTATGTTTAATACGTATTATAATATAATATGATTGAATATATGTTCAAAGTATCCTAAAATGCATTGATCGTTTTTAAACTTTAATAACAGGTAAACGACAACAGCCGTTGAATTTATTAGAAAATGATATTTGAAGTCCAGAATTTCTTTACTACACTTTTTTGTTTCACTTTTAGTTATTCCAGATAGATAGTGCTGAGCTAATTCAAACTGTTAGAATGCAAATACTAATATACAGAAATGGCTTATCCAGCTTTTAACCTTATTTCTGTCTAACGGTTGAAACATCAAAACATGGATTCCTTTTTTAAACTACAAAGTGAGTTTGAGCAGTATTACGGATTGAGGCAGTTCAACACCCTCTATTGTAATTATATGGTACTAAAACAATGAAGCACATTAACAAAATTCCAGATATCTGCAGGAATAAATTCAATAGTTGTCCCATTTACTTTTAACAGAATTTTAAAAACATTTGGTTCCTTTTAGGACACCTTTTTTTTACATCTACCCTAATAGGAATATGAAGATTTATGAGATGAAACGAACATCAATTATTTGAAAAATCCTGGAACTGTTAAGCTTTCGAGTTTTTTTAATTTAAATTAAATAAATTTTGAGACATTAATTAGGTAATTAATTTCTTTGAAGATATTTTAACGAAATCAATTGGCGACAATTGGTTTAGTCGATTGTTGCGTATAAAAGAAAATAATGGGGATTACTATTCCTTTGTTGGTGTCATTTTCTGATTAGAAACGAAAATATATTTTTCTTTTTAATAGTTGGTGTTATTTTTTTAATAGAATGCATTTTTTTAAATGAAGTTTTTATTCGAAACTACAACACAGAACTAAATCCATTGTTATAACATCATATAGTTACCAGTGTGGTTTATAAGTAATAGTAATAAAATGAAAGTGTAAGAATAGATTGCTCATATAAGATTTAAAAAAATATATTCATTTTGTATTATAATTAAATATTTGAATCCCATGTATGTAATGAAAACAAATCGATATCATATTTATATTGATTGAAAATGGGAATTTATGGCAAATACACGAAAGAAAAATTGATTGTGCATTAAGTAAAATTATTAATAATAATTAATAATGGTAAACATAGCGCTATTTATAATGGAAATTAGTAATGGTAATGGGTTTTTAAATTCTCGGACAAAAAAAAATATTTTTTTAAAAATTAATGAAAAATTTAATTTGTAACAGTTAAGAAATCCACAGTTACAGATACAGTAAAAATCTTTTCGTTAGTGGTTCTTTTCAATTCTAGATAATTTAATTTTTGGAAACATAAACGATTATTTATGATTTAACTTTTTTTACAAGTAAATTTCTGCATTTATCATTTAACTCATAATATCCTATTATATTTCTTTTTATAAAAAGAAATAGATACATGTTGGTATCGGATTCTCTGTATTCATTATCACCATTTGTTACAAGATATGAAGGTGTACAGCTGAATTACCAAAACCTCAAAACTCCGTTCATTAACTTATTTAATGGAATTACTTATCCTTACTTTTAAATGTTTCACTGTGGAAAGATTTCTATTTTTAATGAAAACTGAGTTTCTTATTCCTTTTAATAATAATTTAATTTCTGTAAGCATTTGCATAAATGTCCAGGATGTAACCCGATAACCTTTCATTTTAAAGATGTCAAATTTAAAAAAAGAAACCCACTATACATAACATAATCTTTTAAAAGTTGTGTTATCCAAAATTATAGGTACAGTTAAATTAACGAAATTGAAATGAAACATAAATGATTTAACGTTTTTCGCACTTAAATTATCAATGTTTTCTGCAACATACCAATTCGTATAGCATTTGCTTTTAGAAACAGAAATAGAGGCCCATTAATGTCAGTCTCTCTTTTCATTATTACCTTTCGTTACAAAAAAGTGAAGAATATGTACAGACTGAATCACTATAACCTCAAAATGCAATTTATTAACATATTTAATGTAATTGCTTACCCTTTCTTTTGAATGTATTGAGTGTGGGGTGCCTCACAATGTTAGTGAAATCTGTATTTCTCATTTATTTTTATACCCTACATCTGAGCTGAAAAAAGGGGCAGTCAGCAAGTATGAAAAGTAGATGAGGTATGGGGGACTCTCCATTTAGTAAAGAGGTCGCTTTAGATGAAACGGCATAATTCAAGCTCGACAACGCATTATAATAGGGACTTCCATTTCCTCGCTGTGAAAAATGATCTCTCCCCTACAAATCAGGTATAAAGAGAGATTTCGGTTCAGTTTTTCAAGAGCAGTTCGATTTTTTGAAAGACTCTTTTCAATGCTATAAATTAAGTTGGATTAATATGGGTGCACAAAAATTTCAAAATGAAAGGAAGGAGTATCGACTTATGAAAAGAGGAATTTTGAACTTTTTTTTTTTTAAATTGAAAGTTGAAAATATGAACGCATTACTGTATTAAAGCGATTAAAGAAATGTAAATGCCGCAAAAATCAGCAATGGTGATTAGTTTTTAAATATCCATTTTAATTTCACGTTTCGGTAATTTTCAAAAGTCAGTGAAAAGTTGAATTTGGTGCTTCTTTAATATTTATAATACTTTAAAACTGTTTTGAAATCCAATCTGGCTTTTTTTAGATACACATTTAATTTAATTATGTTGGAGAACGCATCAAATTGGCAGGTTTTTTAATTTTAAAACTATGTAATTTAATTGTTTTTCAATGTTTTTCGTTAAAGATAGACGACTTTTAAGAGAATAGTTTACATTTGTCGATTTGAACCAAACTTCCAGAAGCGACAGTGCAGGAAAGGGAAAAAAAACTGTTATCCTCAGACAACAACTACTTATAACAAAGAATTTAATCCATTTAATGGAAAGTAATAAAAACTCTTCTATTTTAATTAACTTCACTAATTATTCCTCCAAGTATCATGCTTTTAATTTTAAAAATGAGTCAAAAAGCTTCACGTCGATGAGAGGGTTTTTCTTTTAAAGAACAGCCTTAACATGTTAATTGTACTTTCATCCCTATATAAAATAAGAGATGTCTGTCTGTCTGCCTTTCTGACCGCGGATAACGCCGAAATTATAACACTCAGGTCTCTGAAATTTTTGTCATGTGTGGATGCTAACTGTATTTACAGACCTGATTTTGTGTAGAGTTGTAAATACTCTAACAAAAATTCCGATTTAATTTGCTAATTATTATGGAAGAAATCATTTTGTATTTTCTTTTTTAGTTGCATATACTTTCTAGCGCTATTAACTCAGAAAAAATGGTTTCGAATGCGAAATTTATTAATTCTTATACAGGGACATAAAGGGTCGAATTACGAGAGTTTTAAATATAAATATATAATTTAATAAAATTTTAAGATATAAATGTATAACTTAATCAAATTTTAAAATATAAATGTTAGAAAATAAGTACGTAAGTAATTTGCTAATTATTATGGAAGAAATCATTTTGTATTTTCTTTTTTAGTTGCATATACTTTCTAGCGCTATTAACTCAGAAAAAATGGTTTCGAATGCGAAATTTATTAATTCTTATACAGGGACATAAAGGGTCGAATTACGAGAGTTTTAAATATAAATATATAATTTAATAAAATTTTAAGATATAAATGTATAACTTAATCAAATTTTAAAATATAAATGTTAGAAAATAAGTACGTGCAGCGGAATTAATTAAAAATGATTAAAGAAATGTAAATGTGCACTAAACAATTAATGGTGATTAGTTTTTTAATTTTAATTTTACTTTTATGTTTCGAGAGTTTCTGTAGTTTAGTTTCTCTGAATTATATATTTGTGTACTTTATTCATATTTAACATATCTACCTTTTTGGAAATGTTTTTATATTCTTTTCAATTTTACTCTTAAATTTGCTTTTTTAAAATTAAAAATAAAATACGAATTATTAAAGCATGGGAAAAGAGTGGTTGTGAAGTAAGCAAATAATACAAAAATAATTGAACAATGATAAAATATTGACATTTATGGAAAACATGTTAACTCAGAAAGTATTGATATTCAAAAAAGGTCACAATCTAGAAACTAAATACTGATTATGGTAATATTTCCAATAATTAGTCTTTACTGGATAAAATACTCAAATTTTCTGGTAAAATGCAGTAGAGCATTTATCCATGGAAAAAAAATTTAATTGCATAAATATTTTAAATATAAACATCCGTAAATAAAGTATTTTATAATGATAAAAATAGTACATTTATTTTAATAATAATGTTTACAGGATGCATACATAATTACGTTACATTTCATTAAAATGTATTTTTATTATGATGTTTTGCTATAAAGAGTAACTTCAAATCTTTATTTTTTTTAAACGCTGAAAGTAACAAAGACAAATAATGCAGTATTTACAAATGATCCTCGTTTAGAATAGAGTGAAATTCGTTTAAGATACGAATTAAAAGGCCAAGGATATTTCGTATCTTATCCAGGTAATGAAACAGGTTTCTTTTTCAAGGGACCGCAGATAACTTGTATCTTAAGCGGGATCGTATATTAAACGGGTGTATTTTTACCGAACTTCACTATACACGTATAAGTATTTTCTAAAAAGCATTTTCGTGGCAAGTTTTTACAAAATACGCAAAACGAATGTAAAAAGAAAATTTCTTAAAAAAATACTTATTTTTAAAAAGTGGATACATTTATGTTATATTGGTTTCCAAGTATTTTTTTCTACAATTACCGAAGATAGAATCATAATTCCAAAGATTTAGAAATGATTCAATTTTAATATGTAATTATTCATGCAATTAACTCTTTTATTGATTAAAATCACAAAAATATTTTTATACTTACTGAGCTTAGTGTATACACTAATTAATTACAAATTTTAGCAACAACCTCATTTGATTTATAAAACTATTAGAAATACTCAAACTCAAAACTATTTTTCATGGTAAAAAAAGCGCATTATTTTTAGATAAACGTCGCCATATAAATAAATGTGTTAAAGCTTTAAACTGCTCTTATGGTACAGTAAAAAGACTATTAATTATATTTTCCTAATAGAAATAATTATTTTTACTATTGATATTATTTTCATCAATAAAATGGGAATCACATTTGAAACATAAAAACCATTACAAACACTCAAACTTGAAGCAGATTTTGATTGTCAAAGAATACGCCTTATTATCCGGTAAACATCGCCATATAAATAGACGTGCTAACCCTAAAAATTCCGCTAATGACCCAGACAAGACGTCTATTAATTAAATTCTCCAAAAGAAATAGCCCCAAATAACTAAAACGTCGTGATCATACTCAATGGGCTTACATCTCTCTCCTGAACTTTTTTTCTTAGTAATTTCTTTGGAGCAGAAGAAATTACAGAAGGAGTTTCACATTTTGATGGGAAAATAGCGAATGATCTCTCATTTATCCTAACAACCTAGTATCCAAGATACGTCTTTAGTGTAAATCAGTTTGAAAGATCTAAGATTTCCTCTTTCATGGTGATGACTTTATCCATGAAAAAGCTTTCTTCGGGTAGAAAAAGGGGAGTTTCTTTAGAAGAAAAATGAAACGTAGTTAGTGCTTGAAAACCAGGCCAATTTTTTCTAAAAAAAAAATAAAAATAAAGGGAAAGGTTTTAGCTAAGGCATAGTCATGGAGATTATGGAAAGACTATACATTTGATATCAGCTGAGGAACAGGCATGAGAATTGTGACAAGCCTATATATTTGACATTCACTAATGAGATCAAGCAGAGAATATAAAAATTTTCTGTGGATAATAAAGATATACGTTACCTAACATTGCTTGGGCAATCCTGGAGTTTCTATATAACTTTGATGTTGTGTATCTATGTTTTTACTTTTATAATCTTGTAAGTAAGAGAGAGCATTAAGAATGTTCAACGGAATAAATGCAAAAGTAACAAATTTAAGTTAATTTTCCAAAAATATATTGTCATTTTTATATTTTTTAATCTAGTACTGAATAAAACATTGTTTGGAGAAACAAAAGATTTACTAAAATTTCATACCAACTTTGGCAATATTAAAATTATCTTCGGTGAAAAAGTAATAGTGGATTTTTTTATTTATATATACAGAGTCTAGAAGAAGATTAAAGGCTATATTTGCCGCCCAGTAGATTTTTTGTAATGAAAAAAGAGCCAATCAATGGGATTACAAGAAGAGAAAAGAATTATTCTGCCTCGTCTATTCTTTCTTATTTATTAGATTATATTGAATATATTTGCGTTAAACAATATATAAAATTAAGGTATATTTTAGTTTCATATTGGAATACTTACAATGTAGTTTGCTAAATATGTGGAAACATTATCAAACAGTTTCATGTTATTCGATTGCAATATAAATGTTTTCACTATTGTTGACATTTTATTTGAAATTTTAGATGTTGACATGCAATATTAATTAATTAAATATTTGGGGACAATGGAGTAGTACTGGATTATTCGAAAATTGTGTAAATTTCAATATTGGTTTGATGTTGTACGTAAGTGGAGCGATATTTTCCAGGAATTTAATATATATGCATATATATTGCGTCGATTTTGATTTTCTATATGCGAAATAAGTATATAGCTTTGAATAGTTGAATGTTGAATGAATCAAATTCATAAAATTTACAAGAAAGATCGATATACAATTTCAGAAAAATTCATTTAAAAATTTATGTAGCTAAATGAACCGTTGTTTAAAAATACATTGGTGTGCAAAATTTAAGGACGGAGTCCCAAAATGACAATTTTCAAGGGATTTCAAGCGATAATTTTCACGTGAATATTCAAAAGGAAGTAATATAATTTCAATAACTACTATCTCTGTATAACAGTTAGTCCATATAATCTCTCATGTAGGTCACACATGGTCACAAGAGTCACAGTCACTACGGTGAAAATAAAAAATTAGAAATTTCATACGTCTCTTTTATGAGTCTGAAATGACTACTATATGTGTGACTCCCTTGTCAGGTCACTGTGATTGCTGCTTTGTGACGAGTCACTAGGTGACTTTACAGTGTCGTTTTATTGAGACTCTCGTGTGACTGTCATTTGGAGGCTCAATTTCAAAGTCATTGTGAATGTTGCATTATGATAAATCACCAAGCAATGTCCCATTAAAGTCACATGGTGAGTTTTCACCACTTTTCACAGTGATTACTTCACAGTAGGGTCTCTGTTACCATTTGACAAAGTCTTGTGACAGAAAGTCACCATGTGACTTTAATGTGTCATTATTTGGTTATTTATAATAATGCAACATTCACAATAACTTTGAAATTGAGCCTCCAACTGACAGTCACATGAGAGTCTCAATAAAACGACACTGTAAAGTCACCTGGTGACTCGTCACAAAGCAGGAATCACAGTGACCTGACAAGGGAGTCACACATATAGTAGTCATTTCAGACTCATAAAAGAGACGTATGAAATTTCTAATTTTTTATTTTCACCGTAGTGACTGTGACTCTTGTGACCATGTGTGACCTGAATGTGATGTTACATGGACTAGATGTTATGCAGGGATAGTAAATTATTCGAATTATATTACTTCCTGTTGAATATTCGCGTGAAAATTTTCACTTGAAAATTCCTTCGTCTTTAAACTTTGCACACCAGTGTAAGGTTACATAAAACTTATGTAAAAAATGTAATTTATTCTTCATAAATAAGAAATTTTTAAATTGATTATAAATTTCCAAATAATAGTATGTTGAATAAATCTAATTAAAAAATAAATCATAGCTCTACCCCATCCCCCTAAAAAATGTTTGCAGATTAAGTTCACTGTACTTTGAATATTATTTATAAATAAAATTTAGACTATTATTTATAAATTAATTTATAAGTAATATTTAGAATATTATTTATAAATTAATTTATAAATAATATTATAAATAAATATTATTAATTATATTATAAATAATTAATATTTAAAATTAGATATTATATTATAGATAATTAAAATTCATAATTATATATAATACTAAAAATAAAATTTATAAATAATATTATAAATAAATATTATTAATTATATTATAAATAATTAATATTAAAAATTAGATATTATATTATAGATAATTAATATACATGATTACAAATGATACTATAAATAAAATTTGTAAATATATATTATTATAAGTAATGATATTTATAATACTGTCTATAAAAATTCTAGTCACAAATTTTAATTAATTCTATATGAATAAAACTGTCTTTACCATGAGTATATCGTTTGCGTTTTAGAACACTTCAAACGAAATCTAAAAATATATGTGATGAAATCTTTTACTCTTGCTATCTGATATCCAACTTTGATTTCTAATAGAAAAAAGAGTAAATCATTCTGAAAAAAAAAATAAAAAAAAAGAAGGCATTTCTTTTTGTATCGGAATGCTTGCGTAGAGGAAATATTATTCGACAGTCTGGGTCACAAGAAAAAATGTTTCATTTAACTGACCGTTTGCTGCCTGAAATATTTCAAGCATAGATTAAGTAAAAATAGATGAAAGAATTCTCTAATGCACAAAAGAGAATAAACGTTTTCTTGCTGCAGACCATAAAAACGGTATTGCAGTAAAAATGAAAGACTATTTTGCTTATTGGAAATTGTTATACTGGATAAATAAGAAAGGACCAAAATATTATCAAAATACAGACACTTTTGGGTAATATAAAACATTGAATTAATGTATTTCAATTTGTAGTTTACATTAATTTTTTTAGTTTAATGAATGATTTTTTTAATGCGTAATTTTTCTGATAACGTAAACGAAGATATTTGAATGTTTTAAAATGAAAAGATGCTTCTTGTTGATGAAAACGACCTTTAACACGAGTATATAGTTTTTGTTTTGAACACTTCAAACGAAATCTAAAAATATATGTGATGAAATCTTTTACTGTCGCTATCTGATATCCGACTTTGATTTCTAATAAAAAAGAAAATAAATCATTCTGGAAAAAATGAAGCCTTCTTTTTATCGGAATGCTTGCGTAGAGGAAATATTATTCGACAGTTTGGGTCACAAGAAAAAATGTTTCATTTAACTGACCGTTTGCTGCCTGAAATATTTCAAGCATAGATTAAGTAAAAATAGATGAAAGAATTCTCTAATACACAAAAGAGAATAAACGTTTTCTTGCTGCAGACCATAAAAACGGTATTGCAATAAAAATGAAAGACTATTTTGCTTATTGGAAATTGTTATACTGGATAAATAAGAAAGGACCAAAATATTATCAAAAACAGACACTTTTGGGTAATATAAAACATTGAATTAATGTATTTCAATATGTAGTTTACATTATTTTTTTTAGTTTAATGAATGATTTTTTTTTAATGCGTAATTTTTCTGATAACGTAAACGAAGATATTTGAATATTTTAAAATGAAAAGATGCTTCTTGTTGATGAAAACGACCTTTAACATGAGTACATAGTTTTTGTTTAGAACACTTCAAACGAAATCTAAAAATATATGTGATGAAATCTTTTACTGTCGCTATCTGATATCCGACTTTGATTTCTAATAGAAAAGAAAATAAATCATTCTGGAAAAAATGAAGCCTTTTTTTTTATCGGAATGCTTGCGTAGAGGAAATATTATTCGACAGTTTGGGTCACAGGAAGAAATGTTTCATTTAACTGACCGTTTGCTCCCTGAAATGTTTCAAGCATAGATTAAGTAAAAATAGATGGAAGAATTCTCTAATACACAAAAGAGAATAAGCGTTTTCTTGCTGCAGACCATAAAAACGGTATTCCAGTAAAAATGAAAGATTATTTTGCTGATGGGAAATTGTTGTACTGAATCAATATGAAAGGACAAAATATTAAAATATAAAATAAAATAAAAAATACATAAATGAACCCCAAAATAAAAAAATGAATAAAATAAAATAACAAAATTGTATTTTGATTACAACCAGTATTTGGAAAGTAATATTTTCATAAATTTCATATTTAAATTAATAATAACAGTAAACATCATTTTTATGATGATCATAACGAGTCATACATTACGTACGCCATACATTAAACATTAATATTCCTAGACCAATGATAAAAAAACAGTAGTTTATATATATACAACTTTAACTGTTTAAAATGTGTATTTTTATTTAATGGAGTTAATCAGACAGACTGCTGAATGCCTCATATTACGTACGACATGGATTATACATTAATATTTCAGGACCCATCATAAACAAATTTTAAAGGAAAATTCAGCTTTACAATTTTCAGAACTGCAAATTTTGAAACTTCTAAACATCGCATATTTTTAATTTTTACACCATTGCGTACAGAAAAAATGCACTTTTAAATGAAATTTGTTTGAAATCTTTATCACAATTTGTTTTTAAATTATTATTATTTTTTAAAGTTTTTATTACTTTTTTGTCATCGTGGCAACAGAAGTATTCCATTTTAGGACATTAAACATGGGCCAATCAGAATACGAATAAAATAAAATAAGTTTCGGAATTCAACGAATAAAAAGATTCAAATGTACTTCAGATTTCCCAGTTTTCTACCGAGGACAACAACTATTTTCCAAATAGTTAAAAAATGCAGTCACTTTTAGGTAATATAAAACATTGAATTAAAATATTTCAATTTGTAGTGAGCATTAGTTTTTTTTCGTTTAATGAATGATTTTTTTTAAATACGTAATTTTCCTGATAACGAAACGAAGATATTTGAACATTTAAAAAAGAAAAGATTTTTTTGTTGATGAAAATTATTTTTTTTTTCTTTTAATGATGAAGAAGGTTCATATTTAAGCAATATTACAAGAAAGACAAAATAAATTATATTTTCACCATGTGCATTTTAGGGGTTTTAGATTTTTTGCATATTGTTATTATTATTAATATTAATATAACACTTATGAACTTATAGTTAAATGTTTGTAAAGCATTTAGGGCTGCAATTTTTTTTACCATCTTACAAATATAGGGGAAAATAACCTGTATTTTTAATAACTTTTCAAGAAAAACAATAGCTACTGATAATATACAAAGTGTGCTTACACTAAAATGTTATTTTGAATATAACATGTACAACTTCGGGAGACAGTTTAAAAAAGTAGATAAATATTTGGAAAGTAAATAATTTAACATTTCGGAAAAAAATAATTTTTTTATACTATTTTAAAATAAATTTTTATTTTTCAAACCAAGTATTCTAAGGAATACCAACCGACTAATTCGACGTCCAAAGACATTATATTCCTGGATATGATATAATGCGATAAATTTTAACATTTTAAAATCAGCTTTATTTTTGAAAAAATCAGGGGATTAGTAAATTATTTTTACACTTTTAAGAAAATCATTAAAATAAAAGAAAGGCTATGACCTTAATTTTTTGTATCCATTAAAATTATTCGAAAAAACATATGTTTATAAGTGCACTAAGTTTTGTAATTCTTCCTTCGATGCATGGTTAAACAAATAACCAAAAGAACTGTTATTTTACACAGCAAAGTGGAACGTATTCTTAAACATCAAAAGATTTAAGAATATCACAGAAACGTACATTGTTAACCCTATCGCGTCCGATTTTTTTTTCAGTGTTTAGAAAAAATTGTTTTTACGTTACTAACATCAACAAAAGCCATCCATATAGGCTAATTCGTGTTTAACGAATATGTCATTGTCTTAAAGATAATGAATGTTGCTGTTTTGCGTACTATTTAATTCACATTCATATAACAATAGGCTAAGGAAGAACCTTTGGAGTTGTTTAGAAAATATTGAATTACAAGGTTTAACATATATTGCGACATTCTAATACTTTTCCGTTTTATTACATACGATTATTTCAGGAAAGTAAAACTTTATTTTAAATTTAATCAGCGAAACATATGTTCAAAATAAAAGAATCGCAAAAGGTGCAAACAGAATTAATAAAAAAATAATAATTATTATTATTACTACTAAATGCCTAAACATAAATGAAGACATATAGTAAATGCATAGACATACACTACCATTACTATAAGTAAATAGTAGCTAAAATATTTCTTAAAACCCTCTAAGTGTTTGGAACGTAATATTCCGTTCACTAAGCTGAAAATTTCACTGCAATAAAAGCAATATATAAGATAATATAAATCTGTAGAGTTAATGAATTTTCACTACATTTTAGAATGACTAATACTCTCTAGGATTGCATTCATATTTGTAATAAAGTGTTTTTAATAATGTTGAAAGAATAATGTTTTCTAAGCATTTAAAACCAATGCAAAGAAAACAACATTGCAATTTTTCTTATTTGTAAGACGCTCAGAGGGTTAAAACAAGATAATGCTCCATTTAAAGACATGTACTATTAATAGTACACCAGACCCGAAAGGATTAAGAAGCCTAAAATTTAAACATAAAATACGATATTAATATCAATATGTTTTGTTATTTTAGTATTTAACATAGCGAGATAGAATATATTTTTCCAAAGATCTATAGATTTAGTTTTTAATCATTTGCCAATACTATTGAAATGTGCCATATAAAGGAAAAATTATTGTACCAAAATACTTGTAATATTTCTCAAAGTACAGTGGTAAAAATATTAATAAAATATGATCTCCTCTTGTCTAATCATAACCAGATGTAAATGGAACGTTATCAAATACATCTATTACTTTCATCATAATAGAAAAAACTCAGAATTTAAAGCGGAATGTTAGATTCATCTTGCGTTATTATAGCCAAAATCAATTAACTAACAAAGTTCCTTAAAACTTATCTATTATTCCATTGCATATAAATTGGTCTTAATTGTTTTGCTGTAGTGATGTCATCTTGAATAGATAAGATATTAGGAATGTTGCGAATTTCGAGAAAACACTGGCAAATTATAAATAAGTACTTCTAATTTAATATAAGAATTTTACTAATAAAGGTATTTCAGTAGAGATATATAAATATTGATGGCAATATACCTCCAATATCGTATAAATATTCATATGCAATAGGATCAATAAAATATATAAACTGCAAGGTATTGTTCCGTGATATGAACAATATTGCTTTCATACTGATTCGATGCTAGAGAAGAAGCTAGAATTTAATACACACCTTACTTTTATATCACAAGTTTAGAAGCGTTCAATGACGCATTTTATAAATACTCCCACCCCGGTCATGCATGTCTCTCCCCCTCCAACTTAACGGCACCAGTATAATAAATAAACCTTAAGCTCAGCCATTGTCTTTTTTTCCTCTCTTTGTATGTTTCTCCTTTCTCTTCTCGTCCCTTTAAGCTGTTTCTAGCGCATTTCCAAAGAGAAATTTATAACTGAAGTCATAAGGATAGCTAAAGTTACAGAGAGTCTAGTGTTTTTTAAATAGCGTTTATATCTAGTGACTTATGATGAATTTTCACAAAATATGTCGACGAAATCTCATTTTTGCTTTCAGAAAGTAATCTTATTTGTTAAAGCTATGAAACATAAAAAGAAATATTGAAGCGTATTTTTTTTTTTTTCAAAACAGGAATCGCTAGTTAAGGAATACCGATGTGAGACAAGTTCGATAATTAAAGCAACAATAAACGGCGAGTGAAATGTAAATCATTCACACTGTTGAAAAGATTCAAAGACATATTTATAAGAAAAAGATATTTTAAACATTTCATGTTTTTATTTTGATAAAAGGAATCAAAATAAAAACAAGATCTTCAATCGTTCGCGTACAAACATTCACTTGACAATATTTGCTCTGAATGAACGGGGCATTGCAGACAGTAATAGCTTCAGAATAATCTTATATTTTTGTGTTTTCATTTTCTTAAACTTTTACAATAAAATTATTTAGAACCATTATTTTTATGCATTTTCAATATAGCATTTATTGACACAAAGTTCACTTATTCCATTTCTAATCTTTGTAAGGAATTATCATTATTATTGGAGATCGCGAGGCAGTATCTCTAAATGAAGTTTATCTTGAAACGTTGTTACCTCATCAAACCGCGATAAATAAAAATGTAATGAGTATTTTTGTTTCTAAATGGTTTAAAATTTAACGTTTATACCTATAGTTTCAAGAATTACGCATGTGAGGGCTCGTGTTTCAAAACTCGTATTCTCCAAAATTTAAAGATATCTCTAACAATCTATTCAATTGGTGAAAATGCATTGTAAAAACACTACAATCTTCGAAAGAGCTAATTTTATTGTGTATTTCAGGAATTGATAAATCTTGCTTTACAAACTCAGTCACCGATTTTTCGTGATTTCCTCAAATTTGATTTTCTAAATAAGGGGAGTTTTAAAACTCAAGTCCTCATATAATAACCTCAAAAGTAATCAATATTTAATGATTTTTCAATGATGTGTTTACGAAACTCTGGCGTTGAGATACAAGTCCAAATTTCGGCATTTGGTGATATCTGCTGCTGTCCAGAAAAACTTTTATCAAAATTTCAACACATCTATATAACTTAATTCAATTTTATGCTTAGAAAATTTAAAACTCTATCAAGAGTTGTACAATTAAGTCAATTTTAGCCGCTTGAAATCGGTAAATTTTTGAAGCACACTACGCACATTTTAAAACAAACTGCCAAAATGTTTACTTAATATGGACATAGCGTCAGGGATGGACGTAGACGTACGCGGCAACATCTTTTCGTATAGAAATATTCGCGTTGTTTCTGACGTGTTTATAAAAATAGCGATCATTACTTTCAGAAATATTGATGGGGATATTACCTATGCATCCCTCCCCTCCCTTGGCACTACGCCTATGTTAACTAATTTTTAAAAAAATAATGCATTATAACATTTGTCTATCTTACTTATTGTTATAATGTTAAAAAGCGCCTGATTTTTACTACTAAAGAAGAGATAAGCGATGATAATTCAGAAATCTCTGCAATTAATTACACCGTAAAATATCTCCATTAATTTTATGTTGGAAGCAGAAGCACCGAAGCATAGATCACTTGATTTCTTTAAATTTCTAATTATGTTGAAGTTGAAAAATGGTTCATCTATCTCCTATGCTACGTTAATATGTAATAGTCAATGAAAACTAATAGATTTACACATTCTCAATAAACTATTTTATATCACGATAGTGTGTCATTGCTTGTCTATTTGTTGTATGATTTTCGGTTAACAGATGTTGGGTTCAAATCCTGAGTCAAGTTTCAATATACAGTCATGAAAAAAGATCCCTATTAACTCTATTGTAAATCGTTGCTTAAAAATGTGACATGGACCAATATCAATCGATCAGTAATAATGCCTACTGATAAATTGTATGCTTAAATTATACTTAGGTTGTCGACTATACTATACTGAAATTATAACAAACTTTCCCATTTTAAATACTGATACCTAATTTTTAAATCTTATTTTGTAAATTTTAATTTCTGTGAATACAAATCGTAAAGTTGTTCGGTCAAGAAGTTTAGGAATTATGCAAATGTAACTTTTAGAACTCCTAGTATTGCACACATTTTTACTCATTGCAAAACATATTGCAATGTGGGAATTGTTTCGCATTCCTAAAAAATTACTTGAAAGAATAAACTGTAATTTTGGATCGTCAGATTTTAAGCTTATAGCAATATATTTCTTTTAAAATTTGAAAAGCATATAAAGTGACTTTTTAATTTTTTTTAGCAGAAATAGGTTTTTAGAAACTTAAAACATTCGAATTGCATCTAATTCAGCTGAATAGTTTTTCAGTTATGGGTAAATTATTACTCGCATTGCAATCTGTTTGATAGTGAACAGTGAATTTGATATAAGAAACTATATCAAACAAGTTCCGCGCAGAAACAGGACATTAAATAGCTAATGATACATTTAAAATATTTTCCGATTAAAATTCTGTTTAACCTGGATAAAATTAACTCACATTTTACTCAAATTAAATCGAAAGTTGGCAAGCATGCTTTATAGTTCAATACTTTACAATGTCATGGTTCAGCATTTTACCCGATCCCTGCTCAGTATTTTCTTTTCTGTTCACAATTGATATGAAGCACCAATATTAGTACAAAACTATGCCTTCCTTTGTTTATAGTTAAGAAAAAAGAAAAAAAATTATGAAACACCAAGTTTTCACAAGCGTATTAACAGAAAAAACTGAAAATTTTAATTATTTTACGCTCCTATCCCTTGATTTTTAATTTTGACAGTTTAAAAAAAAGGGTAATATTTGATTATACTAAATAGAAATCAAACTCAATTATAGCACAGGCCACATCCAAAAATTCGTGTTAAAATAAAGGCTGGGAAGTGTATTACGTTTATCCTTCTAAATAAATGCCTGTTTTTAATATTTCCAGCAATATTTAAAAGATTCTATTTTCTATAATGGGCGCGTGGCTTATTATCAAGTTCATTGATAATGTGTCATGTATGTAAAAAAAAATCATGATAAGAACAGGATTGGGAGTAGTTTATACTCATTTCATGTAAAAATACTAGATTCTAATTGTTTAAACAAAGATAGGAAAATGAAAGAAAATTCAATATATCAAATGTGATCACTAAAGTAAAATATATGTTTCCCATATTAAGGTATTTTTGAATCAATATAACTGGAATTCTTTTGCCTTAACAGTACATTGTTTCTTTTCTCGTGAACTTGTTTGTAAATCGCTGTCACAAACTATTAATGAAAGAAAAGAAATCACATTGTTGCTGAATAATGATAATTGTTTGTTTTAGAACAGAGGTACGAATAACAGTCACACACACACAAAAAAAGGCTCGAATACAAAGTCAATTTCCAATTAAAATAAATAAGTACCGCAAATTTTTTCACTAAAGCTATCACCAGACATAGGCTACAATAGCGTAAAAAAATCCATTTTATTTCAAGGCGTGCAGAAACCTAATAGAAGAAAAAAATAAATAAAAATCTATTCTTAATTAAGCGAAGTACCAAAGAGAAACTTAAATCTATAAAAATCGTTCAATTTAACGCAGTTAATGGAGTAGAGGAGAAAAGAGTCATTGAAAAGGTTCGAAGGCCCGCATTAGCATTTTAAACAGATCAGTAGCAAATGAAATTTATCAGAGGAATCTAAAAAGTTATTTTAGGCAGAAAGTTGAAAATCAATCTTTCATATATTTGGTAATAATTTGATAAATCATATGATATTATGTAGACAGTGCTGTGTCCAAAAACAGAGATTAGAAAAATGATTTGTTTTTACAAACTTAAGTTTTAAAGGTTATCCGAGCTTCACACATTATTATTCAATTTTAAACATACATTTATGGGAAAGGGTACCCGCAGAAAAGTCTTTTTAATAGAAAGTGAAAAAATCTGAAATTTTTCGTTATACAATAAAAAAACAAATATTTTAATATTTAAACGGCCATTCTTCTAACACTGTGGTCGATTATATCCTGTGACATTTAGATTGGCAATGAGAATATAGAGAATATAGTTTATGAGAAACTATAATGCCAAATGCTCCTAAATTTGGTAACAGTAATTGTGGTAAATCGCGGTTTAAAGCGTTTTTTTTTGCTTTTAAAAAGATGTCAAATTCATTAAATTAAAAAAATATTAAAAAATTATGAAAGCTGTGAATATAGGCACATATGAAAGTTCGTGTTATGTTAACGGAGAAAGCCTTTTAGTCAGACCATCTACAGTTAGAATGATGGGTTCCCCGGCATTAAAGTAAATATGCTGGAATATTACGATAACATTTTACTATTAAAGAATTCCTACACTTTCAATTGAACACCGGTATTTTTATACAGAAAAACTTGACTAATCACGCAATTACAAAAGGTGAATTTTTCTCTAAATAAGTACTGGAATTTATCTGATGAAAGTCAGATAAGTTCCTTCTCCTAAGCCTTGTATTTAGGGCCTGTCATATGCAGGGGCACACCCCGGTCTCCTCTTCTTAACCTCTTCAGACCTGGTGTATCCTATAGGATACACATCTTTATAATTTTGTTTTCACATATATAAATACTATTAAAAAAAGAGAAATTAGTGTGAATGGAGCCTAAGAGATAGCAGAAATAAAGAAAATAGCAATTTGTCTCTCGTAGTGCTTTTTCAGTGAGTTACATGATATACAAAAATGGCTTGCAGCAGAAATGCACGAAATGTACAAAAAAAAAAAAAAAAAGAAAACGTAAAAATTTTTACTGTGTGTTAAGATACCATTTGTAGACTCCATTAGTAATACAACTTATTAAATATATATTTGTTTGATCATTTTCTGTTTTTACAATGCAGAAAAGTAAATTTTAATTTAAAATAACCTAAGAAATTGTTAAAATGCGTGTTTTACAAGTCCCCATATATATAAAAAAATTATGTACAAAAAATAAATTTTAATTATTTCGTTGTTCAATCTTTCTTAGTTATCAATTAATTAATGTAAATCCATAGCTGAAATTAATAAAAGTAGATCAATAAACCCTCGGGTCTGACGAGGTTAAGGGAATCCCCACGATACAAATCAGGATTTTCATCAACCCTTTCATGCATAAATTATTTTTAATTATTTTTAGTATTCAAAAAAATCTATTTTTTTGTGATAAATAAAAACTTATTATACAGGGTGATTATAATTAAAGTCCGAGTATCAAAACGCTCTAAAAAGCGAACCACTCATTAGAATGGCGTCAAAATTTAACAGCGTATTATTGAAGAAGGGGGAAAGAACATGAACCAAAAAAAAGTTCCAAATTTGAGTGACAGATGGCGCTGTAAGCGTCAGTATATGTAAATTAAAATACCTGGCATGCGCACGACAATTTCAGGTGTTATAAAAGCGTTGGGTAAACGGCGGACAGTTAAAAACTGATTGGAGGGATGCTTTTTATGCGGTTTCTGGCCTCAGAATTATTAAAAACCGATTTTTTCCATACGATGTGGTACGATCTTGCCGTGGTGGACGGGTTTACGTAACTAACAGTATCACACGCGTACAGTCATGCACACTGAACAATACAGTTGGTTTATATCGTGTAACTTACGCCTTAGCCGTTGTTTTACGATTTGTCCTTTGTAGTCGAAATTCTGACGCTTACAGCGCCATCTGTCGCTAAAATTTGGAACTTTTTTTGGTTCATGTTCTTTCCCCCTTCTTCAATAATACGCTGTTAAATTTTGACGCCATTCAAACCAGTGGTTCGCTTTTTAGAGCGTTTTGAATCTCGGACTTTAATTATAATCACCCCCCTGTATAATAATTTATTATTGGGCTGCATGCTAGCTATTGTCTGTCCATAAATCAGATCTCCTTTAATGATTGGTAAAATTTTTTTTCCTTAATAATCCAATAAATATCTGTCCTTATGTGACGTCCGTATGCATGAAAGGGTTAAAAGGTGCCAAGTGATTAAAATTATTCAAAAATGAGCAAAATTCATACATTTTCAAACATTTACGAAGGAATGCGGTTCCGCGTCCCGTCTCTTATTCCAGTACTCCCTCCACCCTTACGAAAAACAAACTATATTATTGGAAAACTAATGATTAAAATTTTATTATGACAACTTAGTATTCTGTTGTTTTCAAATGAAATTCTATGTTAACGTTTTCTTCGTAACGTGGCAAGTTAAAAACATTAATTATGAATGACCAATTCGGGAAACATTTTTATAACGTACGTAGATAAGCAAAATAATATTCTTAAAAAAAAATACACATGTCAACCAATCTACCATTTTTGCTACTATTATCGTACTTCTTATCATATTATCGTAATTATCGTCTTCTATTATCGTAAATTCTATAAATAGATAAAGAGACTCCCCCCCCCCGGGCCTTTGCTGTATTATATGGAGCATTTTCATATAAACCGCTCCCAATCTTCTAAAAGTCAATTTGAGATGTAATGCGTAGTTGAAAAAAAACAATTCCGACTCAATGGACTGGTACAGTGTAGAGCTATATTTGGTTCATATTGATTGACAAAAAAGGGCAAGAAAAGGACAAAAAAACATACTTTTAATTCAATTCAATTCAATCTAGTCACGAAACAAAATGTTAAACAACTTTTTTTTTTTTAATGTATATTAATAATGAATATGGATAAATTAAATTCTTAAAGTAGATAAAAAATCCCGAAAAGTTAATTGTAATGATATTAAAAAAAAAAAGTATTTCCATATAACATTTCCAAATAGATTTTTTTATGAATAGTAAAAAATTAATTAAAACTTAATGCTTTCTTTCTTCTAAATTTTACAAAGAATGACGACAATATTACAGAAAATAAGAAAAATGCCCTGAAGATCATATTTAACTGTTTTTTAAATTATTTCATTGATGATAACAAATTAATAATGGATAGGAATGGATTAAAATTCTTAAAACCTTCATAATTATTAAAAAAAGAAGAATTGAGAAAATGAACTATGTATAGAGATTTAAAAAGTGACATTACAAATTTTCTTTTTTTATAATAAAAAAAAAATCTAAGAATTTTTACCATTTTTTCTAGAATATTTAATGCAATGAACAGTTATTTAAATAATTAATACCGTATATATTACTCATTATAATAAATGTCTGCATAAATTTGTGTATGTAAATATTTTACTTAACTTTGCTCACAGAATTAATAATACTTGCTCATATAAATTTAAAATGCATAATTTAAAACTTATTCAGGATCTTGCAATAAAATATGGTTATCTTTCGTATTTGATTAATTCAATTATACATCAATAATCATTAACATTACATTTATAGTAGATTTAAATTTTATTTTGCTCAAGATTTTAGTTTGTCTTTTTTTTTGTATTATGTATAGTTTGTTAAGATCATTATTAGTGTAATATTATTTTTAATATGTTATTTAATTTTACTTTTTTAATCTTTTTTTTATTTTTTTCTTTGCTTCAGTTAAATTTTTAGTAAAAAATAAATAAATAAATAATAATATTCAATGTGTTGGTGAGTGTGAAAAATATTATACTTTAAAATCTTTTAATATGGAATCACATAGGAAAGAATGAAATGCTCTATAGACCTTCTTAGGAGGTGTAAATGTAGTCAATTATTGTCTCAGATATTATTATATTAATTTTGCAAGGATCAACACATCATTCTGTTTAAGACTGCATTCCGTCAAAGGTGTGTTCTTTATAACTAGTTTTATTGTACATTAATTTTTTGCCTTTATATCTACTATTCCTTAAAAAATGAATTTTAAAGTATTCTTGTAAAATAAAGGTGATTTTAAAATATGTGGTTTTTCCGTAACATTTTTTTAAATGAGTTAAATACTACTTATTTTATGCACGGATTAGGTCAGTCAGAGACAATGATTTTAATATGGATTGTGCCGAAACCGAGACTGAAAATTTAGTCCCATGCAGAGCTAGAAAAAAGGAAGTCACTCCCAGTACAGTATCAAAAATTACGTTAGGCCCCAAGCTTGGCCATAACGTTTTGAAGTACTATTCTCTACGTTTTAAAATACTAATTGCACTCTCATTCCACGATATTTAAAGGATTTTTTTGTATGTACGGTGATAGAATATTTTTTCGCATTCATGTAAAAAAATAAGAAATAGTAGTTGTATCACTTCTTTTCTTTTTGTATATTATTATCTGTTTTACAAACTCACCATTTTCAAAACTTTTTAATGTTTTGATATATAAAACAAAAACAGAAGAAAATCACATTTTTTATGTATTTTCTAAAATGTATAATTTTATTAAGGGGTGTTAAACTCTAAAACAGTTACGCTCCAGTCTAGTGATACTTACTACGAGGCATGCGAGTCACATGTGACGCAACAGTTTATTTCATGGAAATTAGCCTGTATATTCACAAATATATATTTATTTAACCCTTTAGTTCACATGGAGGCATATAGCTACCACCAGTGTTTCGAATTTAGAATTTAGTGGATTTTTAATTTGGGTATTTCATACAGGAATTTAAATATCAATATTTACTTTATTTAAAAACATATATTTCGTATGTAAGTAAAGCAAAATTTGTTATCAAATTTTTCTAGTATGAATTCAGGTTTTTGGAATAACAGAATTCCTAGAACGTATTCTACAATATGAATTAGAGAGCCAATATATTTTCGAAATCTTTAAAATTCCTTTTTTAACCCCTCCGCGAAGGGAGCCTTTTACGAAATTTTTAATGATTTGTCAACGGTTTTTAAAAAGAGAAATTTGTACCTTATTAAATCGGGAAAAAGCTCTGCTTAAATAAGAAGAATTTTACAGTAAAATTTACTGGTAGGAATAAACAAGGCTTCTTAAGCCTTTTGCGGCACGCATACGTGTCGCTCGTCAGCAAGGTGTTAATAATGTGAAGCAATAAAAATAAAAATAAGGCTTCTATAAAATTTCTTCCAATTAACAAAGCTACCATTGAAGTAGAATACATTAAATAAAGTTAATAGGGTTTCATGGCGCTTTCAGGAATCTGTGTTATTAATTAATTATCCTTATCCATACATGAAATTAGTATTAGATAGTTAACCATTTTGACTCCGGCATCTTACACAAATCCGTCTCTTAACCCTTTCCGACACGGGCAAAATCTGTTAGTAAAATGAGGAATTATCGACTGACACCGGAATTCACAAACGGATTTTTTAGATATTTTGAAATTCTTAATTTAAGCTTTCATTGTAAAAGCGAAATTTTACTGAAATATTATTGGTGCCGTTTGCAAGTTTTGAATTAAAATTAGGTATCCCAGGCCGGCCACAGTGTGCCGGAAAGGGTTAAACAAATTTTATTCGGTCGGCACCATTTTTTTCAAAAGAAGTTACTTCCAATTACACAATACCGGAAATGCTCTAATAAAATGAAGCATTCATTTACCTTTATTACTGGTTCCAAAAAAAATTTTTGGAAAGAAAAATTATGTCTAGTCAGACTAGACTTATGAGTGCAATGAATTAAGGTTGGTTAAAATAAATATTTGCTTATGAAAAATTAGTAGACAATAGTAATATTTTTTTATTATATTGATATATGATATTATATCAATATAATATCAATATTGATATTATATTGATATGATTGAAAAAATATAAGTGTGGCCTCAATTTCACTTCTCTTCCAGAATTTGGCAGATTCGTCATTAAAAATCCTCTTTAAAGATTCTGTAAGAATTTTAATGAACACCACTTATTTAATTCCATGAATCATTAAAGTATTACCTACATGCTTTTCACCTATATATATTTTTCTTTTGGTATCATTATTGAAAACACAAAACCCTTAAATTACTAGCATTCCATAACCGAACAAATAAAATTAACTTTGTACACACTGATACTTTTATAACACTCGCCAGATGAAAGCACATTATTAAAAGAGAAATAAAAGTTATCGCTGTGACAAAAATATCGAAAACGGATACCCTTCGTCTTCAAAACTGATGCTAACACTCCATCTAAATTGGTACAATAAATCACTTACGATATTATGACATCTAAATACTAGAAATTCTTAAACAGCTAAAATATTGGTTCTGGGAAGGAACAAAAGGATAGATAGTATTGAACTTCGCAATCAAGCTGCTTCATATCGTATTACACACATCGTTGGTTAAACCTTGTGGTAAGCTCTTTGCTTTTCCAATTTCCACGGCTGGGCAGATTCCAGTCTCTTCAACCAGGCTTTATTGCGGATCTTGCCCAATATCTCATTTCCCTAGGTTTTTCGCCTGAGCTCTGATCTTTTATCTATCAATCACAAAAGGGATCCTTTCTTGCTCTATCTTTTGTGAACATACGCTTTATATTTGATGGAAGAGAATAAACCTTAGTTTAATACCTATAGGAAGAAGACATGATACCACACTAATTTGTAATTATTAAATTATGATTAATGAATGTCACGTAAAAGATTATAGCGTGAGCGGGCTTTTTTTAAGTTTAAATATCTTGATCTATCATTTGATATGTTCATTTTTTTACCCATAAATATTCATTTTTTTGTCAATTTAATAGCTATAAAAAGAAATCAGTCCAGAATATTTTCAATAATTGAACTATAAAAATTGAATATCATGCAGAACAGATAATAACTAAAATTGTTTTTAGTTTTAATAATATAATCTATTGTTGGATATATTTGTATATTTATTTACAAAGTAAGATTTTTGTACCTTGTGCCATTATAAAAGTTTAATTTGTTTTCCTTTGCTTTGTGGGAGAATAGGTTAAAAACGAATGATAAATGTTGAAAGAATTCAGTGATATAGAATCATTATTAAATAATATAAGATAAATAACGTATCTAACTTTAAATTAAATTCTGATGACAAGCACTTTTTTAAATTTTCTAAATTAAAAATATATTATTTTTAAAAGCATATATAGGTGATTCTCAAAATAGGGGACAATTTATATCTTTCGGCATACAAAAAAAAATTGAGAGGTTTTCTGTCATGTTTTTATATTTAGATATGTTTGTCTTAATATTATTCCTTATTTGTACTCAAGAATTACTCATTTTTTAGTTAAAAACAGCTTAAAATAACAGAATAAATGTTCAAAATGTCATTAGCATGGATGTCCACAGCAGCTGTGCCTTGTATATACTAGCTTTTTCAACAGTTAATATCATGTTTATAAACTAAAACAAATGTTATTCTTTCTTTAAATTAATCAAGGAGAGAATTCATCCAATAAATTTCTTTTTAAAAATAAAATTATAGTATATAAAAAAAGAATTAAAGTTTGTCCTCCATATTCTATTTTCAAAACAAGGTCATACTATAACAGCTGGTTATTAATCAAAATTTCATTTTCACATATGACAATAGTTTGAAAATATAAAGTTTCTCCATGGCAATAAGCAGCCCTTTTATCCCAGCCTGAAAATAGAGGCATGTATTGTATTTTAAGAATAGAAGTTGAATATTAGGGGCGTACATCAATTGTATGTCATTAGAATGGATAATAATTTTCATGTTTATTTTATAATTAAAATTTTTATTTTACTTACTTGCATAGGCCTTTTGTGTTTTAAAAAGCCCCAGAAAGGATTATTGCATTGTGATTATATTATGGCTCATAATCTTATTTAAATTAAAATTTGTCATTAGCATGGACAAATATCAGTGTCATTAGCATGGACAAATATCAGTGTCATTAGCATGGTTTTTCTGTCCATGCTAAAGACTCCTATGTGCATAAATGTAACCATTGCTTACATTGTATCTTTTATAAAGTTTAATTTTACATATAAATTTAGATATTACATTTATTATCCCTAAAATGTGCATTAAATCTGTCAGAAAATCACTAAGACAGCTTCCTACATTTTTAGTGTCAGAATGTTGCTCATGTAAACAAAGTTTGCCCTTTGGAAATGTTTTTATTCTCCTTATATGTATATATGTAAAAATGGAAACCATTTGCTGAAAAGGAAGGCTGATAAATATATAAAAAATATTTAAACAGGAAGAAAATAAAAATTTCTTAATATATTTATTCCATGCAATTTGTTTTGTCATTAGCATGGCTCAAAAAATACTAATTATTTTTTTTAAAGTTAATTTTTAAATATTTAGCTCTGCTGACTACATGTAAAGTATACCTAATACTATATTAACAACACCTGTTTTTTTCAGAAATTTTGCTAACAGTAATTTTTTTAAGATTTCACTTTGAAATTGTCCCCTATTTTGAGAATCACCCATATATTTATTTGACAATGTTACTTTTTTTTCAAATTCATCTATCATAAACAATTTTATTAGACATAAATGATCTTAGAAACATTTTTAGAGCCTGCTGGAACATTTTGAATTAAAATTATTTGCTTAAATGTGCGTTTATGCAAGTGTTACTCAATATATAAAAATATATTACAAAGATTCCGATTTGAATACGTAAATATGTAAAGTAAAATAAATGCATTATATAAAAATCGATGAAATAAATTTGAATAAAAGCTGTCAAACAGAAATGTAGGAATGCAAGAAAAAAGAAGACAGTTGGGGAAAATATATAAGCAGGTAAAACATCCCTGGTTAGATGAATCTGTTGGTTTTCAAAAAATAGTCTCTTGGTTGATTTTTCATTTCTAAACTTTTGAGATAAAACAAGAGGCATTAATTACCGTATATAGTCGTGCATAAGTCAAATTTTATACAAAATTCGGGAGTTGAAAATGCGGGCTCGCCTTAAATAAAAAAAAAGTCAATGGTCATTTAAATGACAAATAAAAATAAAAAAAAAACTCAACAATAATATCCCTGTAATTGTTCTGCATCTATTTTCTCTTTGGATAGAATTCCCTTTAATACAAGGATGTTCTCAACATTTCAATCTACTTTTTAAAAATAGTTCAACTTGAGAATGTTCTAGATTTCTCTCCTAAAAGTTCTACAATTTAATGAAGTATCATATTTTAGAAACATTAGAAATTGTTTACCCTTGTAGATAATTCTTGAATAGATTGTTCAAAGAATTTTTCTTTTTAAGTATCATTAAATTTATGTAATTAGCATAGTTTCATAATAGTTTAAACTTCTTCAGTTTTACGTAACTAAACAGTTTTAAAACGTTTAATTTAAAAAAATGTCTGATAGAAACTTAATAACAAACAATTTACTAATTTAATGAAAATTTATTAATTATTTTTTTATTTTTGATTGAAAATTATTTTTTAGCTTGCTACCGGAAAGATAATTCGACTTATACACGAAAATACAATTTTTTCGAAATTTTGCATAAGAATTGGGGTAGGAGGGATCGATCTATACATACGATATGTTGTATACGATAAATAATACACACTGTTCAATAATATATGATGATTTTCACTTGTTTTGGTAGTAAAACATAGTACTTTTTAAAAATAAAAATAATAAATTACAAGATCTTGCATTTTCTGTGAATACTCTTAAAACTTTGGAAGAAGAAACAGGAAAAAATTGCTTGCTAAAAACACAAAAATAACAGTTTAGTAATTCTATAACCTCTGCCTAAATAATTCTCGTATTTAATACGGAAGCGACTGACCAGAATACTGATTCTACTGTTGCGGGAAAACAGCCTAATTTGACAAAACTTAATTGTTGCTTTCTCTTGTTTTGACTAAAGAAATTGATGTTTGAAATTAGCGTTGTTAACTTTATCTTTTTCAAATTATTGTAATGGCTCTAGAGATTTTCAAATAAAACTATTTCAAAAAAAAAAAAAAAAAAAAAAAAAAAAAAAAAAAAAAATCAGACATTTCTTCTTAGTTAAAATTTAAAATTTTTATGCATTACATTAAAAGAATGGTATCAAAGGATTTATTAATTAGAAATGGAGTAAATTCGTATGCTGTACTTATTTTCGGCATAGTTATTAAACTTCGCATATTTTTTAAACTAAACTATTTAAATAATTTTTTTAAATAGTTTTTCATCAAATTTAATATATATATATATCCAAGAGGAAAATTTTCTGTATGTACTTAAAGTCTTATATTCCAAAGAAGTAAAAAAAATGCATTTGTAATAAAGTGTAAACTAATGGATTCGTGCATTGAAGGAAAATCACAAGCATCTGTTGGTTATAAAAAGTCATTTTTGTAAATTCAAATATGCATCAATAACAGTATAAGAATTATTTTTAATACATATATTTTTTAATAAATTACTAAATTTTATTTTTTTATAATGGAGCTTGTACTTGTTCGAAATTATATGTACTTTGTTTTCTTTAAAAATTTCTTAAAAGAATAAAAACATGAAAAATCGATAAGCGAATTCCTCGGTTAACACTGGAAAGACGGAAAATGCTACTCCAGTTTTATAAAGTTATTTAATACCAAAATTTTCATTTAAAACTGTTTAGGTTATTTAATAAATTTATTTTCTCTGTTTCTTTTAAACTTATTTTATAAAGAAATTTCTGATTAGAGCCGAAGTATATTTATTTAGCAGGGGCCAAAGTGACATCACATTGCGATTTTAGTGTTAAAATATTTCTTATTTGCAACAACCGTTCTAAGCGCGCAAAGTACAGTGCCCTTTAAATTTTGCACAAGATTCCAGTTGAATTGAAACATTTAAGGTAATGTCTTATTATTTTTTTTTCGAAATATTTTTTTAAATGTTCTAGTTAGTCATTAACAAAACTGCGTTACTGAATCCTATGTGGGCAAGTAAAATTTTCATTTGATCGATTATTTTTTATCTACTCATATGCCATATAGGACACACTTTATTGTACGGTTCCTTTTTTTTTTCTTTTCGATCAGTTAACCCTTTGAGGGGCAAAGCACTTCTACTCATAAAATACTAAAATGACTGAGTGTCACCAGAATTTACAAGCAATTTTATTTCAAAATAGATAAAAGCTTTTCTTCAGGTATTTGATAAAATTGAAATTTTCATTTCAAAATTCTGGTGCCAATGTGGCATTTCGAAATTAAAATTAAGTGCTATATATTTTATTCCACCGCCCTAAAGTGGTTAACCTATGAGGAAACAACAAGAACTAGCGCAAAATTGAACATTGCTGGATGTCACTGACAGTTCTTTGGAGAATAAAACTTTGCGTAACAGAGGGAGCATGAAAAGCAGAATTAAATCAGTATTTGGAAATATGTAGAACTTTTATTTGATATCTCTTTACATGATATTTTATATATTTATCAAAAACTAGATAAGAGCAAATTTTTTCCTTATTTTATTCTGAAATATAAAGAAAAGGCACATAAGTGAAGTGTTTTAAATACGTCTGGGTATTTATTTCGAGATCTGACAATCACTCATATATACAATATACAATTTTAAAATAAAAATTTAAATTCAAGGAAGACCGAAGGGTAATATTTTACTTTTTATACGAGCATTATTTATATGAAACTATACACTTTATAAACTGCACGGAATACTGCAGTGATTTTTTTTTTTTTTTTTTTTTGAAAATTTCGTGTAACCTCAATTCAAGAAACTTCTTCCTTAGAACCATCAGAAACCATTTGAATTTTTTTTTTCTACGTAAGAAAGAAATATTTTCTGATATTTATTTAAAAGTTTCTAAAATGAAAATACGACTTTGCGTTTTACAAATTTAAAGGGGTAAGAGACACAAAAATCTTCAGATTTTCTAAAATAATTTTATTGCACTAAAGAATTTTCTATACTGCTTAAATTTATGTTAAAATCATGTTTCTATCTTAACTGGAACAAAAACTATTCTTTTTTTTTGTTGTTGTTTTGATTTGTTTTCCAAATCTAGCTTTGAAGCAATTGTTGCCATGATAACGACTTCTTGTGAAAATTCATATTTCTTCTTGATAGGTTTTTTTTCAACATTTCTGAGATTTAAATTGTTTAAACTCAAGAACCGTTAAAAATAAATTTAAGGCATATCTTTTTCAGTTATTTTACTTTAATTTTGATTCAACGAATCTGAAAAAAATATTTCATTTTGAAAATATGATTTAAGAAATAAGTTACATCACTTTTTTTAAGTTTTTTACTTGAAATATTTTAAATTTTTATTTAACCCTCTGAGCGTTTTATAAATGTGTAAAATTGTAATGGCGTCTTCAATGCATTTTTTAAATGCTCAAAAAAATAGGATTCTTTCAATAAAATAAAATAAAACTTAATTACAAATATGAATGTTGTCCTTGAGAGTATTAATTGTTCTTCAATGTATTGAAAATTCATTAATTCTATAGAATTATATTACATTAAATATTGCTTATATTGCAGTGAAATCTGAAGCTTAGTGAATGGAATATTACATTCCAAACACTTAGAGGGAATATATTTTTTAAAAAGTCAATTAGCGAAAAGAAGTCCGATGACTAGTATCATGGTTCGTACGGGTACCGTTATTTTTCATGTGATGTACCAGAATTATTTTACGGAAAAATAAATCTGGTTCAAACATGCGAAGTTTCGCTTTAGTTAATGGGAGATCTAGTATAAAAAAATACTGGTAGCAAAAAATTTCCTGATCATGAAATTCCAGGATCCGTACGAACCCTGAGTATATACTACCCACGTTTTGGTGATGGCTCATTTTAACCCTTAGAAGGGCGGTGGTATAAAAATATATACCACTTAATTTTAATTGTAAAATGCCACATTGACACCAGAATTTTGAAAGGAAAATTTTAACTTTATCAAGTATTCAAAAAAGAGTAATTTATCTTTTATGAAATAAATTTGTTTCTATGTTCTGGAGTCAATCATTCATTTCAGAATTTTATCGATAGAAGTGCTTTGCCCCTCAAAGGGTTAACCCATTAATGCTCAAATTATTTGATTCATTAAAAATGAAAATTTAGGTTTCCCACCGCTTTTAAAAAACAAATAATTTTTATTTTAATTTATTGAGGAATTTGTCTCGTGAAACATACTGCTTATTTATCTTTCTATTTACTGGTGTGAAAAGGGCTTTATTGCTTTTTTTATAATCGTCCCTAAAATGGGACGCTAGGAACTAATGGGTTAAGAAATAATATTCAGAAGTAGTTTCAGTTTTGATCGGTCAGTTAGTGGGGAAAAAATCAGATGACTAGTATTTCTCATTCACGTTTTTGGGGATGGTTGATTTTAAGAAGAATTATTATACAGAAGCAGTTCCAATTTTGTCCGCTCACTTAGCCAAAATTTAGTCCGATGACTAGTATGTACCACACATGTTTCTGGCGATGGTTGATTTTGTAAAAATGATATAAGAATTTAAATATTATTTATAATATAATTTTTTTAAATTAAATTGTATGTATTTTTATTTATTTAAATGAGAGAAAAATTAAATTCTATAAATAATATTTAGATTTATAAAGATTTTAATTCACCCCACCTTTTCAATAAATTTTAAATAAAAAAAATCAAAAAAATTATGAGAAATTATACCGTGTGATTTTGTTTACAAATATGTGATTAACTATAAAAGATAAAAAAAAATAACTCAATAAATAAAAATTATTTTAAAGCGTGTCCCGGGCCCCTCGAACGAAAGGAGTTTTATTACTTTCAGAAAAGTAGAGTATTGTAAGATTTTTAATGATTCTTCTGGTCATTTTTTCTGACGATAAAGGGAAAGTTTCAATAATAGTATGTAACTAAAAAATATTTTTAATTTCTTTAAACTTTTCTTCTATATTAGAAAGCATTTAATTTTTTTTCTTTGTATTGTAGGATAATTGTCAGCATTTGAAAAAAAATAATGTATATTACAGTGGCGTAACAAGGTTGAGGGCCCAAGTGCTCTGAATACTGGTAACTTGAACGTTCTGTTCGCCTTATCTAACCAGAAAATTTTCTGCTGTGAATCAAGGAGAAGAAAACTTTAAAACATGACTGGTTTTGGGCACTCATCTGGTTACTCCACTGTATCCTTGCCCTATGTAAAAAAATGCGTTAAAATAAAAGGAAGAAAGTGAAGGAGAAACACAGAATGATCACTAACTAAATATGTTTCATATGCATTAACCCCTTGAAGGGCGCCGGTATATTATATATACCACTTAATTTTAATTCCCTCATGCCACATTGGCACCGGAATTTTAGTATTAAGATTTGCTTTTTACAATGTACGCGAAAAACAGCTTTTACTTTCTATCATATAAATTTGTTTGTGAATCCCGGTGTCAATCAATCATTTGAACATTTTAGGAACATAAGTGCTTTGCCCCTCAAGGGGTTAATGCTTGACGTGGCCTTTACTGTCCTATCATTCTACTGTCTTTTATTAATATCTACGCTGCAGGCGAGAATCGAAAAATCCTTAAATTGTTACGTAGTTTTTTCGTTGATTACACTGTGTAAAAACGGGCGATTTTACGGAAATTGCGCTGATAATCGGATGCCAGTACAATTTACTGTTTTTTAACGGAAATATTTCCGTAAATTCCAGAAAATTTTCTGTTTTTTTTTTTTGGAGGGGGGGGGGGGTTCTAGAATTTATGGAAAATTTCTGTTCAAATACAGTAAATTGTATTGGTCTCCTTATTACCAGTACAATTTCCGTAAAATCGTCCATTTTTTTACAGTGTATATTTCGTTTAAACAGAATATGTCTCCTTTGATTTTCCAATTTTCCCTCAAAAACAGGCGAAATAAAAATTATTTGACGACTTTCATTCAAAACTGCATTTTTGAACTCATAGGTTTCGGTAACTCTGTTGAATAGCACTTTTTCGTATCAAAAAAATTATTTTGCCTACATTCTATTTATCCCAAAACGCAAAGAAAAAAAAATCTGTATATAACCTATAAATTTCTTGAAATTCTCCCGTCAAAGGTTGGAAAATTCTTTAAATAGCCGAAACATGTGCTCCAATCACAGAAGTGTTACGCCAACTTCCTGTCTGTACATTTTAAGTTTTTGACAAATTCTCTTTTTTCTTACATTTACAGTTTTCTCTTGAAATTGTTTGTGAGAAAAGGGTATCATGTTTTTAGCACCAAGATAAAAAAAAAAAAAAAAAAAAAAAAAAAAAAAAAAATTACTGCGTAAATTAGGTTTCTTTCATGTATACACGAATTTAGCATAGTAAATAACATTTGGGCAATCCTAAATTTAAAAAAAACATTTGAGATAATTCTCAAGTAAATAGAAAATAATAAAACAAACAAAAGAGAAAAGTTTATGTATACTCCAAAATAAATCATTATCTGAAAACTGTCTTTAACATTTTAAAACATTGATTAATGAACATTTAATGATGTTATAAAATAAAAATGACTTCACGTGTGCTTTATATGTGTCTCCAAAGAGTTGAATCTGTCTTTTAAGGTGAGTTTATTTTTAACAAAATAAAACTATTTCTCTTAAAATATCTCTAATTGTCAGTAATTTTCGTTTAATTTATTAATAAATGTAATTGAATATATACGGTTTAAACGGCTGTTGACGTGAGATATAAATTAACTTACTTGTTTTCTGATATAAATCTGTTCTACCTCTTTAGCACATTTGATGCTATGTTTTAGGTATTTGTTTAGAATGAGAAAAATGTATATCAATATTTCCCGTAGTCTTTTTTATATTGAAAGGACAGACAAAAAAAATCAAAAAGTAGGTAAATAGTAACGAATCTAGAGACTGATAAATGTCCGGAACTGATACAGGATACAGTCCTGGAAAATAAAGTAGTCATCTCATGCTATTTCATCACCAATTTCTCATATAGAAATGAATTCGGTACTGTTAACAGGAAATTGTTTCTAGTATTAAAATATAACATTTTAGAATCAGAATAGGAATGAAATTTGTGGAATTAAAGGCGTGTACTTATTTGAAATTGTACAAAATCTGAATTTTCAAATGATAACATTAATTTTTTCACCGTATGAAAAACTCATGAATGCAACCCGGAAAAAATTAATAGTTCATATATTTTTCCTTAAATTTCTATACAGTTACAAGAGTTCCAAGTTTACGATCGTTACAAACATTTATTATTAACTTCTCATAAAATCACCCAACTAAATTTTTACTTTTATAATGATTACTTTTATAAAAAATAATGTTTTCTTCATAAAGTTTTTCATAATAAATATGTTTAATTTTAATATTGTACATATTCTATGTTTGTGTCATTGGCTTTAAATGCTGCAGTTCCGTTCCCCAGTAATAGTAAACAAATGTTTATTCCCCTATCAAGCACAACTAGGTTTATATAGTCTTCAACTTACACTATCACATTTGACATTTCAAATTTTCCTAGTCATTATTCCAAATTTTACGTATTTTGCGTCTATATAATTTGTGCGAGTTTAAAATGAACCTTCTCCATTTGTCCTTTATAGTTTGATACGTTATTAGTTAGGCAAACTATGTATTCTGCCATTTTATGCACTCGACGTCGTTTCTCACTTATCCCATTAAATAAAATAAATTACTTTGCTTTGGCGCCGTCGTTTGCAATCTAACAGTGATTTTCGGAGACTATTGATGGCTGTATGTTCAATACAAAAGCTTCAAAGTTTATGAACCGAACTGGAAGACATATGGGAAGACATCAACTAAATATTTTAGTACCGCTCTTTGAAACTGAGGTAATTTATTACTTTAGTTATTACTTTATAAACGAGAAATTTATACTGGATATACTGGTGCTTGTTAACTTTGACACAAAAGCGCTGGGAAATAATTTATATACTATGATATTTCTCTACAAATGTATATAAGGAAATAGAAACGTTGCTCACCATACATAAAACAAAAACCTTCCCCAGTCTCAGCAATGATTGCTTTTTTGTTTTGTTTTTAGGTAGAATTCCTATTTTAGTTTTATTGAATCTTTTTTAACTTAACTGTTGCTGTCATTCTTTCAGTTTTTTATTTGTTTTCCGTCTCGTTCAATCAATGAAACAAAGTTTCATTGTTAAGTCTAGATTGAAGTGGGGAAAGGAAAAGAAAATGTGTATGTGTGTTGACACTTCCTTTTTTTCCCATCTATATATCTTTCTTCGATTCGTGAACTTGTGCATTGATTTCTAGAAAACTTCATTTCTTCTGTTTAAGCTTCAAGAATTATCAGTGTTCTTTGGCGGAAAAGTGACTGATCATTCTTATGATTGTGGGATTTGTGTTTACGGGCAATACTTTAACCCATTAATAATTAGTTTTAAGTAATTAAATTTTGTATTCACCGATATCTTTCTTATTCCTTCTAGTGAATTTAGAAAAAAGCGAGTTAAATAAATTCAAAATATGAAACAATTTATTATAAAGACACCTATAAATGTCTTACCACATTCCCATAATTGAAAAATATTTTAGTTATACATAATTTATATATTTCAAAATCGGATAATTCAATACTTGTAAAAACTATAAAATGAATATCGAAGGGGATTTAAATATATGTAACAATAGTAAAAATTTATTAATTGAATGAAATTGGATAGAAATAATGCATTATTACGTATGATGTGTATATATTTAATCTTTTTGGATTATATATACATACATATAAAGAAAATAGAAGCGTTACGTTGTTCACGAGGTATAAAACTATATTCTCTATATTCTATAGTCTTAGAAAATACATTTTTTGTTTGCTTTTGGAAGAATTCTTTATTTGACTCAACCGTTGCTGTCGTTATTACAGATTTTTATTTGTTTACCTTCTAGATCAATCAATGACGCAAAGTTTTATTATTGTTTATTTCAACATCGAAAGGGGAAGTAAGAAAAATGCGCCGATGTTGATATTTCTCTTTTTTCCTTTTTATAGATTTCTTTGATTCTTAACACATACATTGATTTCAAGAAAATTCATTTTTTTTACAGGTGTTTCATTCATTATGAGCACACAGCGGATAAATTTCCTAAAATGCAGGTTAATTCAGAAAAAAGAAGTTACACACTTTCTAAGCACAACTTTGTTATTTGTGCATCACCCTTTCAGGTCCGAATTTTTTTTTTTCAATTAAAAAAAATCTTTACTTTAATAACATTAACACTAGCTATCCAAATAGATTAATTGGAGTCTAACGAATATTTCATTACCTGATACATAACGATTGTTGTTTTTTTAGTATTGTTTAATTAATATTCATATCACAATAGGTTAAGGAAGAGTTTTTAGAGATGTTCAGAAAATATTTATTACATCAAGCAGTGTTGCCAGACGGCTACTTTTTAAAAATTAAAATTTTCACATTCGCACCACTTTTTTTTAAAAACGGTAAAATACTGTTTCCGTCTGTCTGAATTAATATGGTATAAAATAGTACGAACATCATACTTTCAAAAATGTGGTGCCAATCAAGAAATCTGAATTTTTAAAAAGTAGCTCACTGGCAACACTGACAACAAGATCTATCTGATATTACAACATTTTAAATGTAATATCAGATTCTTTTCAGATTGTATCAGATTAATTTCTCATTGCTATACATGATGATTTCAGAAAAGAACCTTTTTTAATTTAAAGGGTGAAATAAATGTTTAAAATAAAATAATCGCAAACGGTACAAAGAGAGTTAAGAAAATATTTATTTTTATTATTATTACTAAACGCCTAAACATTAATCAATTCATTTAGTAAATGCAGACACGTATACTGACATTACTACATGTAAATAGTAACACAAGTATTTCTTAAAACGAAGTATTATTCAATTAAAAAACATGTACAATTAATAGTACACCAGATCTGAAAGGCTTATTGTTCTAAAAATATTTTTAACTTGTCGTTCTTCCGTAAAATGAAGTTTACACCAGTGTTCTCGCTGACATTTGACCAACGTTAGTAATTTGGCTAATTAAAATTAAAAAACATTCGCCAAATTAAAAAAGTATTCGCAAAATATATTCGACGTGTATCACAATATATATATATATATATATATATATATATATATATATATATATATTTAATCCTTTAATGTAGCCTCCTTTTTTCAATATATTCTAAAATAACCTAAATTTTTATATCTGCGACAAAAATTGTTATTAATCTAATTTCAACTATCCGCTACAAATATATTAAAAATATGTATATATTAAAAATACGTATGTGTGCATATGTATGAAAGACGAAAAAGAAAAGAAAGAAAAAGCAACAATTGAGCACTAGCCATTTGGCGAATCTAATCGCTTGTTTACTCGCCAAATGGAAAATTTAGTCGCAATTTGGCGCAAAGGCGAGCGACAGCGAGAACACTGGTTTACACCATCGTAATGTTACACATCTTGCAAATAACGATAGTCATTTGTGAAACGATACACTGGCGATAACTGTATCATGGATTTCCAGGGACGAAATAAAAAATAAGAATAACAGTTTCTAATTTAAAATTCAGATTTTGATTAATTTTTTAAATAATTGCTACTTTTTGGTATTTTATGAAAAAGTGCCCTTTCATTATTTAAAAAGTATAACAATGTACTGTATCAGTGCGAAAGTCAAACCATTTCCAATATTTATTAGTAATGGAATTCGTTTGACTTTTTCACCAAAATTACAATATACTAGTTGATCCCCCCCCCCCCCGGCATTGCCCGGAACCACAGATGTTTTCAAACAAATTGCGAATATTTAAAATGTCCATTTTTATTAAAATAGAAAAAAAAATAATATCCATGAAGTGAATAGCATCGGTTGAAAATCCCATTCGATGTATGGAGTTTCGTTATATAGAGGTTCGACTGTATATATATATATAATGAGTTTGAAAATTCCATTTCTGAAAATGCTTAATCGGCCAAGAATGGAAATAAAAACTTTAGTTATTATCTATTGAATGTTTCAATTTCATATAAAACTCTAAAGAAAAAAAGTCGATTCGCTGAACTACGCTGTTTTGAAGGTATATGCCAGGCGTTCCAATTTAACATGAAGACAGAATACAATTGAAAATGAAATAACTTACGTAAAGTGTTAATTATGTGTATTTAACAAAAAACAATGTTTTTCAAAAACATGCAGGTCGATTGTAAATGAATCAGGAAAAACAAAATCATCAAAGCACGAAAAATTAATAAATGCGTGTGCAGTTTATTGCTAGCATTCAGCCGTGCAAGGCAGTCCTTAAATCCCATATTTACCGCCTTATCTCATTGAATGGCTGCTTCGTTGCCAAGGATTGGTGAAGAGCTCCAAATAGCCTCTAACCTGGCTGCTTCGTTTCCATGGATTAGTGGAAAGCTGCAAATATCCTCTTACCAAGTAAGCTTTAATTTAAAAATATCTAACTTCAAATTTGAAAATCCGGCTGGGAACTGCAATTTCCGGTCTCAGCTTCCACACATGACAAAAATTCCAGAGACATTGGTGTTATAATTTCGGCATTATTCTCAGTCAGGCAGACAAGCAGACATCTCTTATTTTATATATATAAATGAAATTCGTAAAATTACGCTATATATGTTCTACATTTCATAAAAAACAGACCAAGTTTTATTTATATTAATAGCAATAGTAATAAGCAAAATGCAATAGTTCTAGAGTCAATATTTTCATGTAGTGCCTAATAGTACTCACCATTGCTAGCCAGCAATATACAAATAATGTAAAATACATGTGTAAGGAGTAACAAGTCATTGAGAAGGAATGTGAGGCATTGTTAGAAATTTGGTTTATTTTGAAAAATGGAAGGAGGGCAGTAAGCATGTAAAGCTAGATAATTTTGCATTCCGGTAAAGGGTGTTCACATACTTAAAATCTTTTTCTAATGTTCTCGAAAATGTTCTAAAAAGTAATAACATTTTTCCTTCTTTTTTTCTTTTTGGCAAATATGTAAGGCAAGGCAAAATACGTATTTTATGCAAGTGCCTTGTTTTTAGATTAAAAGTAATTTAAATAACATAAGTTTTTATACTGCTATTTTTTAAATTTTTTCGCCGATGTAGCAACACAGATTTCCATTCTGACTGTTAGTTTGGTTTTGAAAAAGACTCTTGGCTAACAAGATCATATTTCGACGAAATTCGCCGCTCCGTTGCTTTTTCTGGTTGAAAGGTGGCTGATCAATGCCATGATTGTTGGATTACCTTTATATCTAGTCTGAAAGGTGTAGATAATTTTCATAGATTTCGATAATTTCAATAAAATATTCCCACACTATGTGAAATGGAGTTTGTATCATAAAGTCGCACATGGATTTGATTCTCTCGCTGTTTCTTTCTTTCTTTCTTTCTTTATTTATTATTATTTTTTTTTTTGCGATGAGCGTCTTTTACAGATTTTTTAATCTTTTATCACAGGTTCTTCAAAACAATTTTTTTGCCTAATTTAATCGAGAAAAATGCCATGATTAAATAAGACGATTAAATAAGATTAAATAATATTACACTAAAATATAACTGGTGGAAATAGTCAAAAAAAGTTAATTAGACGGAAAAAATGCATGTCCGAAAAAATCTCACGTTGTGCAGCGAGAAGGCTAATGTAACCAGAAGTCAATAATTGTTTCATATAAATGTTAAATTTTTGTAAGTACTTGTTTAAAAATATACCATATACCACAAAATATAATAAAAATTATATGACAAACATGAAACTATTTTAGAAAGTCTTCTAGATGAAATATTCCTTTACATGTTAACATGAAAGAAATATATACATATAAATATGATTGGAAATAATGTTTCCCATTGTTTCTTCACATTTATCAAAAAGCTGAACATTTAAAACGTATTTTTAAATAAAACTTCACATTAATTATTTCTTTATATTTATCAATCTGATTTATGAATGTCTTTTTGCAACGTGTTTTTTACTTATATTTCCTTACGCTAAGTTAATTTATACCACTTTCACTCGCAATCGATTTTCAATAACCTCATATCTCCTCCTTAACTAGAGATGCAGTCAAAAACTTTGTAAAAACCATTTTTCAACACCCATAAAACTACTCATTCTTCAGACAATCATACTTTGTTCTTTTTTTTTACCAAATCGAAAAAGACATACTAAGTAAAGGAAGAGGGTAGATATCTTGAAATCTGACAAGAAAACGAATGGACCACAAGAGGAAAAAATTTCTTCGCCGTTCTATAACACTTGTACCCCGTAATTTTCTCTTTCCATCTGAGTATCAATCATATTATTACACAAACTCTAGATCTTCATTATTCTGTTAGCAAGAGAAGTTAACTAATGATGTTTTCGGTTTACCTTAAGAAGCTTCATTAAATAATAAGCGAAAATTTATCTTTATGTAATAATTATAATACTGTATTTTCTTAGTTATGTACTTTTTATTTTTATAATTTTCTGTTTGCGTGAGAATTATTCCTTTTAACTAAATCATATCTAAAATTTATCTGTCAATCTGATTGTCAATCATATCCTTACATAAACTCTAGATCTTCATTGTTCTGTTGATCTGATGAACCCAAAGAGAGGTTTTAGGTTAACCTTTCAGCAGACGCACGTATGTGAACGATACACTAGAGATGAATGTCGTTTAATATATATAGTACCGAGAGCGCTTCGAACACTTGACCTCCACCTGTTTCTCCCTTTGACCTGCTTTCGGTTACATTTTGCAATATGTATTTTCCAACAGCATATCTAGGAAATGCGTGCGACCTTTCAAGTTGGTATAGTGGGCGCGCCTGCTGGGTGGTTAATAACAAGTAATTGATGTAAATGGAATAATTATAATACTGTGCTTTTTATAATCCATTCCTTTTTGAAGTACACAAACTCTAGATCTTCATTGTTCTGTTGATCTGATGAACCCAAAGAGAGGTTTCCGGTTTACCTTTATTAACCTTTCAAGCAGACGCGCGTATGTTGACGATACACTACAGATGAATTTCGTTTTATATATATAGTACTGAGGGCGCTTCGAACACTTGACTTCTACCTCTCTCTCAATTTGACCTAATTTCGGTTACATTTTGAAATGTATATTTTCCAGCAGGATATCTAGGAAATACGACCTTTAATGTTGGTATTGTAGGCGCGCCTGCTGGAATGTTAAATAATTGCAAGTAATAGATCTAAATGGAATAATTATAATACTGTGCTTTTTTATAATCCATTCTCTTTTAAAGTTGGCTAAACTTTGCAATAGTATTTTTTTAACTGAAAAAAGTTTTACATTTAGCTAATTTATTTAAGTAATGTTAACTCTTAATTACCATTAGTCTGGTTAGCACACAAATTCGCTGATGACATTTTCGATTTACCAACATAGAACAGGCATTAAGTGCTCAAAAAGGACAACTGAAAAATGTTTTGGCGTAGTTTTCATATTTATTACCTTTATGTGTTTTGGCTTGTTGAATTCGAATCTGAGGTTTGCCAACAAAGATTTTTCGAAGAACACACTTTTTTTGCAAGAAACGCTTTCAAAACTATATTTTCTTTGTTTTTTCCTAAATAATTCCAAAACTTTGCATTTTAGGTAAAAATCGGCAGTACATAAATTTAAAAAATCCTACACTTTATGCCTTACTTTTTTTCTGATCAATCATTTAGCCATATCATCGCCGCAAAAATAGGTATGAAAAGCAAAAATTTCTGAAAATAAAATGGGAATAACGTAGCTCTACGTCGATTTATCATAAAAACTAATCATTTTACACAAACGTTGACTATTATTAATATTAAACATAATATGAATGGCGACATTTTATTATGAAGTTTCTATATGACTCATTATTTAATTTAATAATAAAAGTTATGACTCATTATTAAATTAAAAATAATTATATAGCTTAGCAAGTGCATTTACTTAAGAACATAAAATCCTATTTCCACTTTCTTTTACTTGAAGGTACCTGATTTTTTCAAAACAAATACAGCATAGAAAATAGACATTTCATACGCTCAGCAGTTTTTGTACCACCTTACGCATCATTAGTGTAGTCATCAAAGATAACTATTGCATGCAGTTGATGTTTTTTGATTGCAGATACTGTATATATTTTCACTGATCGAAAAAAAACTTATTATTAGGCCAAACAATTGTATGCAATAGCTTCCCTCCCCCATTTATGACGAATTGAACTTTGCTACTGAACCGCTTGTTTGTAAGGGGATAGAGTGCCTTTTAGGGAGTAGATTTGCTTTTCTTAAATACTTTGAAATAAGTTCAAGGAAAAACTGCCTAGATCGTACGTCAAAAACTCTTCAAGGTCTTTATCCAAATGCTTTGCAACCGAAATCCTTGGAACAATGTTGTAGGGTTGAAAGAAACAACTTATTTTCTATTTGTATTACACTGGTTATTACAGCAAGAGTCTTTATTCCGTCAAACCTCTTGCTATAACTAGTTGTGATTAAGAGGTCACTCCGTTTAAATTTGACAGTTCCAAAATCACCAACAACAATTCTTTCATGTCTTTAACGCCTAATTCTTAAAACCATCAGGCAAAATACCTGTGCTTATTAAATAAAAATTAGGGTTTTCAGGGAAACGCCGAGTAACCATTCATACATATTGGTACCATTCATGTTATCCCGTAAAATGTTAGAATCTTTCAGGCCTATATGCTGTTCTGAATAGTGAAATTGGCCTCTACAGTGATTTTCGATCTGTTCAGAAACAGGAAGGAAACAATGAAACTCAGATCCATAAAATGTAGTCAATCATATAATCTTTATTATCATTATTGACCAAAGTTTGTGTAAAGTTGTTAGTTTTTATGCTTTACAGACGTACAGTGCTTTAATTTTTTATTTAATTTTAAGTTTTATTTTAACAACCATTTTTGTTGCACTGTCACGGCTAAACCATTAATCAGGGGGGGGGGGGAATAGTATATAAAATATAGGAATTTTTATCTTTTTTTATAAATGTATTACCACCTTTTACGCAAAATGCATAGTTTTGAAGTTATTTTGAAATAAAAGGAAAAAAGAAAAATCCGATTTTTCAACCTTTTTCTTAAAACTAGTTGGATGTGTCAATCCTAAAACTTTCTTCTATCTCATAAGTAATCTTAATATTAAAAAAAAAAAAAAAAAAAAAAAAAAAAAAAAAAAAAAAAACGTGGTGACCCCGAAGTTACCCACTATCGAATTTCCTCGAACATTTTACCTAGCCTAATGAGATTCTGGTATCCGAAAAGCCTAAAACGCAAAATTTAATAATTATTCTGAGAAAATGAGCTTAGTAGTGCCTCATGTTGGATAATTTATACTAAATCTATTTTTGTCAAGACCTAACAGAATCTGAAATTTGATGGAATTTCGTCCATTAGTTCTTGAGATATAGTTATAACAAAAAATTTGCAAACCGTAGCACAGCAACACCATATCTTGGACAATTTATGCCAAAACGTAAAAAAGCGTCTAATTATGTTATGATGTAAAAGAATCTGAAGTTTGATGAAATTCTGTCCATTAATTCTTGAGATATAGCTAGTTTTTAAAAAAAACCATGTAAAATATAGCACAGCAGCACCATCAGTTGAAGGATTTATAACAAAACGTAATCATCGTGTAATTATGTTATATGTTATTTTGTAACAAAATCTGAAGTTTGATGAAATTCTGTGCGTTGGTTGTTGAGATATAGCTATCGGAAAAACCGTGCAAAATGCAGCATAACTGCACCACCTGTTGCAAGGTTAATACCAAAATGTAATCAGTGTCTAATTATGTTATATATTCTAGTGTAACAGAATCTAAAATTTGATGAAGTTCTCTGCATTAGTTCTTGAGATATAGCAATCGCAAAAATCGTGCAAAATGTAGCATAGCAGCGCCACCTATAAGGCAGTTCACACCAAAACCTTATCAGCGGCTATGTATCTCAAGGTATCGCGGAATCTGAAGTTTGATGAAATTCTATGCATTAGTTCTTGAGATATAGCTATCATGAAAATCATGAAAAATATGGCATAGCAGCGCCATCTGCTGGCCAATTTACACTAAAATTTAATCAGCGTCTATGTATATCAAGGGATCACAGAATCTGAAGTTTGGTGAAATTCTGTGTATTAGTTCTTGAGATATAGCAATCTTGAAAATCATGAAAAACGTAGTATAGCAGCGCCACCTGCAGGCCAATTTTCACCAAAGACCAATAGGCACTAATTCATATTAATGTCTAACTGAATATAAAATTTTATTAAATTTCGAGCATTAGTTCTTGAGATAGAGCGCCCACAAATTTTTTGTCACACACAGACAGACAGACAGACAGACAGACAGACAGACAGACAGACGGACAGACTCACAGACAGACATTTTCTAAAAATAGTCAAAACGTGTTCAGGACCTTCTAAAACGTATAAATCCGTCGAAAACCGGAAGTCGAAAATTTTCATGAATCCAATACTTTCTTCTTGTAAAGATAGAAGAAAGTAAAAAGACATGTTTCCCGGAAAAAATTTAGTTGGGAAATTTCCGTTTCGCATTCAGCAACTAAAAAAAACATAAGAGCGTCAAATATCAAAACTACATCAAAACTTTCTTTTACTTTTTACAAAGGGACTGGACTAAATAAATGCTCTAATAGCACCCACAATGTTGACAAGCTCTAATAACACCATCACCAAAATGTGAATGCTTCAAAACAGAAATGCCATCTTTATTTTTGTGATTGTTGTGACAAGACGTGGAAAATGAGTCTATCCAACCCACGGTGTTGCTGATGTATCCTATTTTGTAAAGATTAAAATAAAATAAAATTACACATGCTCGCTGATTATACAGCGTAGCGAAAGGACAGACGCCAAAGAATGATAATGTGACCTGTTAAAGAAGTCTCATTTTCGACTGTGTCAACAGTCTATTTTCTTAGATGTATTACTTCTCGAATATATATTTTACTGTGATTATCTTAGTACATTTTTCAAGACGATCAAGCTTTAAATATACTTTCTTTATCTTTTCGTTTTATATGACAACAAAACTTACCGCAGTATATATTCCTGTACAAATGGTGATGGGATATTAGACAAACTGAAGCAATTAAGACTTTTCCTACATTGATTTTTAAAACTACATGGAGAAAGAGTGAGTACGTTGGAATTACATTATTTAGTTTAAACATTCAAGTTTGATTTTGTAAAAGAGTATATTTTTATGAATCGAAATCTCGTGTTAATGAATGAAGGAACTACTTATAAAAAAACTTGAATCAATTGTTTTATTTCATTTTGTGCAAAAGTCGTAAGTTACAAAATCTAATTTAGATGATTATTATTGTTGAAGCGAAAAACTATGTTTATCTCTGAAAACTGAGTCTATTGAAGACAAGCATATAACTTGTCAGCATTTTATTTAATTAATCCAGCTTTCGATTAGATAGACTGAAGAAAGGGCTGTACAGACAACGTAATTAACATTAATATTGTTGAGAAAACTGCACCGATTTATTTAATGTAATTTTCACTTATATGGTTTGGAAAGTTTTCAGTTAAATTAATTTCAGTTAAATTTAGGCTTGCTTTTCTTGTCTATTCTTACGCTTTCAAAACTAAGCATTTTATAGCATCTATGTTAAAAGGATAAAACTTTTAAAGGTGTTAGGAAAATTTCGAGTATGACGGTTTATTCTATTGTAAGTAAAGTTGCATATATGATCCTTGTAAAAGATTTTTCATCGTAAAAACCTAATGTATTTCATGTATTTAGAGTTTAAATAGATCTTACTGTTCATAAAAAACATAACATATGTTTATAAATGAAAAAATAATTTTTGGTACTCAAATCAGAATAGTTGAATTTTACGCTTTCATCAACGCTGAATCTGAAAAATTAATTCAATTGTGCTCAATCCCGTATCACATTGTTTGTTTTACAATTTTTTGGGTATTGTCAGAAATGTAAAAAAATTACCAAAGTGACAAAATTTGTCGGTATATGAATTTACATAATATGTTAAAGAGTAATTGAACTTGCGTATCCTGAATGTGTGTTGGAATTCACTGAAATTGCAGAATTTAACGCGATTACTACTAACAACCACAACCGCCAATGGCTTTAGCTGTAATGTTCGTTTGAGGGATTTCAAATGGGTTCCTAGGGAATTATTCTTCGGTTAACACATTGTTAATTGAGGTCGAAGAAACCTTTGTTTTTAATTTATTTATTTTTGAGATGTGAAATTAGTTCTATTATAAGACTATTAACTGACACAGTATGGATATTTAAAGTTATATAACTGGAAAATGTCACGTGGTAGAGTATATTTTATTGCATTTTCTGTTTCAGATCAAAATTAATATATAAAACAGCCATTGACTTATCTATTTCGAAAATCGTTAAGATCAGTGCAATTAATTGTAATTACAGATAATTTGCATATTTTGTATATATTTGATATAACATAACATTGCCTAATCGTAAAGTTATTTTTGCTTAATAAATATAAATTTCTAATCAAATACAAATAAAATATATTTAGCATACTTCGTTAAGTAAAGTTCTATGTAACAATTTATGAATATATATTTGTGTGTGCTTGCGCATGCGCGTGTATATATATATATATATATATATATATATATATATATATATATATATATATATACAGGGTGTCCCTAAACAAATGGTATATACGCTAGGAGGTGATAGAACACATCAAAACGAGTAATAGTAAATAGGAAACCAAAGGTCCCAAAAGTTTTCCAAAGGAGACAGCCGCCATTAAAGTTTGGGGTCCAAAATTTCAAATACACATAAAAAACGGAAAAATTGGTCGATTGATTTGCGGTTTTCACTAAAATTATTCTTTTTGTTGGTATTTTCTTGAAAATAAATTATAAAGATAAATTTCGAAAAATGCCGATAGAGGGCGCTTTATACTTTGAAGTAATGAAAAACTATTTTTTGCCGTGATTTTTTGCATCTCATTAAATGGTTTCGTAAGCATAGACTTAAACTTAAATTTTGAGCTCAAAATCTGAATAGTTGGAAGCGGTTAAGTAGCACAAACTTAACTGTGTTCAGAGGGTTTAAATTTAAAATGATTATAAAAAACAGAAAAATTGATCGATTGATTTGCGGTTTTCACTAAAACTATTCTTTATGTCGGTATTTTATTGAAAATGAATTATAAAGATAAATTTCAAAAAATGCCGATAGAGGGCGCTTTAAACTTTGGAGTAACGAACAACTACTTTTTACGTTATTTTTTGCATCTGATTAAATGTTTTCGTAAACTTAGACTTAAACATAAATTTTGAGCTGAAAATCTGAATAGTTGGGAGTGGTTAAGTAGCATAAACTGAACTGTGTTCAGAGGGTTCAAATTTCAAAGGATAATAAAAAATGGAAAAATTGGTCGATTCGTTTGCGGTTTTAAATAAAACTATTCTTTAAGTCAGTATCTTCTTGAAAATGAATTTTAAAAATAAATTTCAAAAAATTCCGTTAGAGGGCGCCTTAAACTTTAGAGTAACCAACAACAAATTTTAACCGTTATTTTTTGTATCTAATTAAACGCTTTTCAAAACTTGTTAAATGTTTTCGAAATCTTAGAATTAAACTTAAATTTTGAACTCAAATTCTGAATTATTGGGCGAGGTTAAGAAGCGCAAACTGAAGTGTGTTCAGGAGTTCAAATTTAACTTCCCCCCCTCGAATATAGTTCATATTTGCGCTACTTAAACACTCGCAACGACTCAGAATTTGATCTCAAAATTTAAATCTAAGCATTTGAAAGCATTTAATGAGATTTAAAAAAATAACGGTTAAAAATAGTTGTACGCTACTCCAATGTCTAAAGCGCCCTCTATCGGCATTTTGTGAAATTTATCTTTAAAATTTATTTTCAAGAAAACGCTGATTTAAAGAATAGTTTTAGCATAAACCGCAAATGAATCGACTAACATTTTTCCGTTTTTTTATAGTTTTCCGTTTGGTTTGAAATTTAAACCCTCTGAAAAAAGTTCAGTTTGTGCTACTTAACCACTCCCAACTATTCAGATTTTGAGCTCAAAATTTAAGTCTAAGCTTACGAAACCATTTAATAAGATGCAAAAAATCACGGCAAAAAATAGTTTTTCATTACTTCAAAGTCTAAAGCGCCCTCTATCGGCATTTTTCGAAATTTATCTTTATAATTTATTTTCAATAAAATACCGACATAAAGAATAGTTTTAGTGAAAACCGTAAATCAATCGATCAATTTTTCCGTTTTTTATAATCATTTGAAATTTAATCCCTCTGAACACAGGTAAGTTTGTGCTACTTAACCGCTTCCAACTATTCAGATTTTGAGCTCAAATTTTAAGTTTAAATCTATGCTTACGGAACCATTTAATGAGATGCAAAAAATCACGGCAAAAAATAGTTTTTCATTACTTCAAGGTATAAAGCGCCCTCTATCGGCATTTTTCGAAATTTATCTTTATAATTTATTTTCAAGAAAATACCAACATAAAGAATAATTTTAGTGAAAACCGCAAATCAATCGACCAATTTTTCCGTTTTTTATGTGTATTTGAAATTTTGGACCCCAAACTTTAATGGCGGCTATGTCCTTTGGAAAACGTTTGGGACCCTTGGTTTCCAATTTACTATTACTCGTTTTGATGTGTTCTATCACCCCCTAGCGTATATACCATTTGTTTAGGGACACCCTGTATAATTATATCATCATTTCAAAAGAAGAGTAAATAAAACGAAATAAATGTAAACTATTGCCAAACTAATCTCGAAATTAATTCCAGTGATTTAATTATCAAGCCTTTTTTTAACAATAAATAATGCATTTCTCATATCTTTGGAGACCTGTAAGGTGGAGTTCATAAGTAAGAAAAATGTATTACTAGAAATGTGAATGCATATTGATTTTTGTCGTTCTTTCAACAGATATAGAGAATTAACAGCAACAATTTCTTTCTAACACTATCACGTTTATTTTTGCTTATAAATATAGTGTATTTTGGTTTTATTTCTTTAATATGTGATCTGAAATATTAACTTGTGAAAGATCAGAGAGATGTCGTACGCTAAGACACTTCTGGCACTTTGACACTATACGGAAATCCGGCCAAACTACACTGAACTTGATACATGAGAAAAGATGAAGTCATAAGAATATGTTCTTTACATGTTTAAGGAGGAAACTTGAGAGTAGTAGAACAAGGAAGTCGGCCACTTTGTTTGTCAGAGCAAAATTCACAATGATAGGATTTAATATTATTTAGGTTTATAACATGGAATTTATGTTTTACTGATTGTGATTTATTCCGAAAAACGATGATAAAAGAGAGCTTTTACTGCAGTCATTTCTTTTTTGCAACTGAAACGAATCATGAATAATTTAAAATTTACAAATTTGCAATAATCGACATGCTGTTTGTTTGAGATGCAACGAGTCGCTATATAGCTGAAAGTAATACATGGAGTAAATCTTTCTTGGATATACATACATTTATATGAATATTATCTGTAATATTCATATAAAAATAATTTGATTTTCTAGAAGCATTTCTTGCCGATAAAAAAGGCTATTACTTGTGAATTAAAACTCCCTTTTTTCTTTGGAATTCTATTTATTCCGATGTTGGAAATTTCACATAAATTCCTCCTTTTCTAAATGGTATAGCCGGGTTTCTTAGTAAAATATGGCCCTGAATCAACCGCATTGAGTGCTACATGAATCGATGGCACATAAAAAGAAATTCATTTCTCTCCAGTTTGAAGTTTGTATCTCAAGACCACGGGGGGTAATAACCCTAAATGCCTGTTTTGGAAAAGAACGCATTGTGACGAAACTAATAAGCGCATTTCAACGAAAAAAATAAGGGATATATTTAACCACCATACGAATGATCGACAATTTTTTTAAAATTTTTTAAGCAAAAGAACAAGTTTTCTAACATTTTTCTTGTTTTGGAATGAACATTTTAATTAAAAATCTATTGAAATTTCTAAGTGACCACCTTAATTTTTTTGCACGAAATAGTAAAAGATATGATGCATATTCAGCATCAATTTGCTCTTTCTACATAGGGTGCATCATATTAAAAAAGACAAAATCATATTCCGGCGGCAAAGGAGGGGCGTGTCTTGCATAAATTTCACATATTAGTTCAAACGATAGTTTAAAAAGAAGGCGTGAAATAACATTATATTATGTGAAATTTGTGCAAGACACGCCCCCTATTTCCGCCGGAATATAATTTTGACTTTTTTTTTAAATATGATGCACCCTACGTAGAAAATTGAAATAAATAGTGAATATGCATCATATCTCATAGCATTTCATGCAAAAAAAAATTTCAGGTGGTCACTCAGAAATTTCAATAGATTTTAATTAAAATGTTCATTCCAAAACAAGAAAAATGTTAGAAAATTTTTTCTTCTGTTTAAAAAAATCTGAAAAAATTGTCAAACATTTGTATGGTGGTTAGATATATCCCTTATCTTTTTCATTGAAATGCGCTCAGTAGTTTAGTCACAATGCGCTCTTTTCCAAAACAGGCATTTAGGGTCATTACCCCCCCCCCCCCCGTGGTCTTGAGATACAAAGTTGAATCTGGGGAGAAATGAATTCCTTTTATGAGCTATCGATTCATGTAGGACTCAATGAGGTTGACTCAAAGGCATATTTTACTAAAAAACCCGGCTAACCCCCCCCCCCCCCTTTATATGAGACTTTTTCTATTACTAGTTTTTATTCTTTACGTGTTCGTAATGAATTGCACTCGTTCAATTTCCTGTATTTCATTGGATAATATATATATTTCATTGATCTGCTGTTCCGCTATTAAGTGTTTTTCTTCCAATTCCAGACGTAGAGAATGAAACTACGGCGCGACTGAGTTTTAACCCCCTTCTTGGCGCGTTTCCAAAATATCGCCACGTTGGCGTGCTTTTGCGTTTTGTCTCCCGGAGCGGGATTAAAGTCCAGGAGACACTACGCAATACAAAGCTTTTAGAAGAAAAAAATTCTTTCTCAGGGGGGCTCTGCCCTCCCTGAACCCCCCGGCTATAAATTTCCTTAAAACATGTATAACATCAAAACATGCAAAACAATTCCGTTCAAGAAACAAAGAAATTGTACACACACCTTCTTTTAGAAACAAAACCAGCCTTTTTTTAAATAAAAAAAGAAGTTAATAATAGATTTTCTAAAGAAATATACTAAGCTTTGAAGTCAAATAATGCTTTTCTTTTATATTTAATATGAAACTAAATAACATTAAGATTCAAAACATCTAAAATACTAAAGCAAGGCCTAAAACACTTACTTTTAACTACAAAGCACGGTCTCTACATTCAAAAAACAATAGAAATGTAGAAAATACTTCCTTTTAAATACAAAACAAAGGTTTCTAATTAAAAAAAATCACTCGTATATTCCCCCCAAAAAGTTTACTCACTCGATGTTACTCTTCGAAATCCAACGGCCTCTAATGAGACACAAGAAATTTAATTAATTTCAAGGCGCGAGATTTCAAACTTTTAAATGTTTCTCCTCTCTCGTCCAATAAGAAAACTAGAAAAGAAAGAATGAACGGAGCATGCGCAAGCCAAGGAGCAAAATCTCTCCATATCTAACGAGGGTTGTCAAGAAGAGCAGCACCTAAATAGAAAAGAAAGCAAGGCATGGCGCAGTCATCGCGCGTAAAAAAAAAAAAAAAAACGTCGCCAAGAAGTGGGTTAAAACTCCGTTTACCCGAAACTACATATCCTTTACGTATTCTCCTTTGCATACAGTAAATAAAATTTATAATGTAGTCTGCATTGATGACGGTAAAGTGAATACCACTGAAACTCGTATGAAATATTAAATAAAGTTTTGGTGCCACAAAGTTTTTTTTAGTTGCCGTTTATTTCGTTTTATTAAATATATCTATACCTAATTCACTATAAATATATATTTTTCGCTTCCTATCTTCCCTTTTCATGTCTTTTCTAAAAGTTGCTTTACTTGCATTCTTTGTAAGGGTAAAGAAAAATAGGAAAGGAAATATTAAAATTTTGCGCGTTATTGATCTGGCTGTAAAAAGTGCCAAAATTGTAAAAACCTGAATGGGCACGTATGTTTCGTATTCGTAACTGTTGAAGAAAAATCTATGACTTGCAACGTTATTAAATATATCTGAGAATAATTCCTTGAAAAGTTGTGATTAAATTGTGTAGGATACACAAATGGTAATTTTTAAAATAAAATTTTCTCTATGGATCTTTATTTGAATAACGAACACTGTTAAAACAGTTTGAACACCAATACTTTATAAATTGTCTATATTTTTTAATTAATTTTTCAAGTTATATACATTGTATCACATATAATAATATATCTAAATTGGAAAAGTCAAACTGAAAAATGAAAAGTTCCATCTAAAAAAATATGCAAATGAAGTAATATGATTTTTTAATGTCATTTTAAGTAAAGAAATTTATTTAAAAGTAGTCTTAACTTTCCAACCCTGTTCAACTTTTACTCAATCTTGATAAAAACATTTCACACCAGAATTGTTATTTAAAACATTTTAATATATTTATTTGACTTATTCCACTGAATCTGTTATTTAACTTTCTTTATGAAAAAAGTTCTGGTTCGAATCGTATAAAATATATTATAGTTATGGGTCGATTAGACCCATTCAGGGTAGGAAGGTTAAAAAAACAAAAATAAAAATTAATATATTTTTTAATTCCACTATTTACGAATATTAAGATTCGAGGTTTCTAATGTGCGAAAATCTACAATTAAAATAAGGTGAATGTTTCGATTAAAACAGATTTATATTCAAAAGTTAAAAAGTTAAGGTATTCACGCTATAATTTTCTTATTTTAGCTTTAAATAGCTTTTTTTTAAACGTTTTCTGCGTTAAATCGCATACCAACAATGGATAATTATTCAAGTTTTCTGTAATACTGAATAGGTTGATGTATTAAAAGAGTTAATAAATAAATATTCTTTTAGCTTGTTTTTAACCCATTAGTGCTTACCGTCCCTTTTTAGGGACGCTTCAAAAGGTGCATTCAGCACTGTTTTAGACACCGGTAAAAAAGAAAAGCAATAATTGTTTTATTTAAATGATGCATTTTCGTGATTAATGAACTAAACTTAAATCTTCTAAAAATAATGGTACCAACCAAATAAAATTTACGCAAAAGATGCTAGGCACGAATGGGTTAATCTATATTTGTTTTTAAAATAGGTTAGAGAAGCGATCGCTCTTTTCAGGATATTATGTCTATGTACAAATGGATATGGGTAAGAGAAAAGGATCATAATGATTAGGGAGTGAGTGAGGAAGGTATGGAAAACAGAGATTATCGATCAATCTCTATCCGTCGTCAGCAAATTCGAAAAATATGACTGTCCTTTTCGAAACCTGTACCCTTCTGTCAATAGAAATTATCGTGAAACATTATCGTGGAAAATTATCGTGGAAATTATTGCTATGAAAAAACTTAATGCAATTGCGCTTTAGGTATTTACAGCTATTAAACTTAAGTCTAGCATACACACTTTCCGTAGAAAATAATGCAATGCGGTCTAATAAAAACTAGTTAAATGCAAACAAACCCAGCACTAAATATGCTATTTGTAACAGTGTTATTTACAATCAGATTTCAGAGAATTGAGCTGACATTTTGCATGAACATGTCTTTTAGATGATCATGCAATGTGGTTCAATAATATTCATTAAATATTAACACGCCATTAAACTTGCAGATTCAAGCTCTTATTGACACGGCAACTCAAACATAACGCGCTGAAACTTTGCATACGCACCCTTTGTCCATGAAAATGCATTGTGTTATATTCTGAATTATTGAGTCGTATGATTTTTTATAGGAATTTTTCAAATTTAATGCTATTATAATGTAACGTTTAACGTCTGTTAACGTTTTGTACGTGTCTAATTGTTTTCTTGTCCAAAAATATATTAATACAGTTTAAAACTTTCATACATGTATTCTCGGTTTCAGTTAAAATTATTAACACAGGCATACCGTTACATACAGGTATTACAACAGATATTAGATAATAAATATATATCTTTCAAGGTTAAAGCTATACCTTTTTTAACTATGCAGAGAGGACGAAATAATAAGAATTTACTTCGAACACGATTGAGATTGCATTTATTTATTTGTCATATGTACATTCTACATCCTTTGAATTTCCTACGTGAAATTCTGTTTAAAATTGCAAACGAGTTTCAATTTAAATTTGTCGATAATGAAGAGGGGGATTATAAAAACCGAACATTTAAAGAAAGAGAATAAATATCTAAACAAAAATAAAATGAACGAGCGAAAAATGAAGGGGGACTGATAAAAAAAGCTACTACATCATCATCATTTTTAAATTACGAGATTTTCCGATTAATTCGTTCCCTCAAATTGTTGAAAATAAATGATCCCTTTTTATTTTTCCCTTTCCTCAAGTAATCTTCTTCTCAAACATTTTCATTCTTTTATTTTATTTGCTGTAGACTTAAGTTTCGGAGTAATAAAATAACATTGTTCTTTGAACTCGTTGTGCATGAGAAATTATGTTTAGAAAGAGAATAGCGTATTATAGAGTATAATAAATGTTTTGGGAAAATCAAAAAAGATTAACGAATGCTAAATTAGATAGCGGCACAATATTTGTAAGAAAACTATCATTCATTTTTGTAAATAGCAAACGGAAGTAGGTAGACTTTGAAAACGTTCAAAGTTTTCGTTTCTCTGAAAGATTTTCAGTGGTTCTAAAAAGATAAATAAATCCATATCTACATCTATCTATCTATATTTATATTTATATTTATATTTATATTTATATTTATATTTATATTTATATTTATATTTATATTTATATTTATATTTATATTTATATTTATATTTATATTTATATTTATTTATTTATTTATTTACATGTATATGCAATATGCGAACGTATACAAATATTTACATATACAAATTATATGAAACATATTTCTTTTCTATACTAGAGAATCCAGCCTGGGCGTCTCATGCTACACAATATAAGGGGAAACATTTTTTAACACTCTATTATATATATAATATCTATTATATATATAATAGATATCTATTATATATATTAATATCTATATCTATATCTATATCTATATCTCTATCTATCTATATAGAGATATATCTATATCTATATCTAGATCTATCTATATCTATATCTAGATATATCTATATCTAGATAGAGATATATCTATATCTATATCTCTATCTATTATATATATATTAATATCTATTATATATATATATAATCTATTATATATATAATAGTATATAATAACACTCTATTATATATATATATATATATATATATATATATATATATTAGGATGGAGAGAAAAAGACCAAAAAATTTTTTTCGGAATTTTTTCTGTGAATAGGTCTAAAAAGTTGCTTTTTGGCACACTGAATATAAGATTAAAATTTCATTTCATTTGGAATTCATCTTTAGTTCCCTAGCAGATCTCAAAGATAATGCCCTTTATATGTGAAAACCAAGATTTCACTATATAGTGTAAATTATTCAACTCTTTTTTGTTTTTTTCACTAAATTTCTGATTTCAGTAAAATAACCCATAAAAATTGACTTCTTATAGTATTACTTGTGCGAGATCTAAGTATCGTTGTAATTTAACTCTTTAAATTGCGAATATAACCCTAAAATGTGGATCGTATTGTCGCAGAGAAGATAAAGTACAATAATTAGACATGCAGTTCACTTTTATTTTTCGAATGTGCGTGAAAGATTGTTCTCTAAATATAAAGGAAATGCAGTTTACTGAATATGTAGTAGTGTAATGAAAAGAATATATATGATGTATTGTAAAACGATCTTTCATTTTACTCTAATTTATATTGGCTTTTGTTATGAACATTAGGTATTACCTTTCGTGATTTTATTTTTGCTCATATATATCCGTTCCTTGTTTCTACTACTATAGCCGCTAATGGCACTTCTGTAACTAAGTTTACACATCTTTCGAATGCCTGAATCTAACAGGCAAATTTTTCAATTGAAAAGGTTTCCGATTTTTTTCTGAGAATTTCCAGCTCCTCTCTTGGTACTCTACTAAGAATGTGGTGTGATTTCACATTATTGCCAGTCAATTATGTTTTTATATTTTGTAACACTGAATTTCAATAGTGGTCTTATTGTAGAACATACAATATATTTTATCTTCAATATTCTCCGGAAACCAAATTCTCAAACATGATTTTTTTTTATCAGTTATTGTTCCTGTAAATTTTTATCTCTTTGACAGAAGTATACGTTTTGTTGAATAACGGGATCGACATTTTTTTTAAAATATTCCCTCAATTAACAAAACAATTTAAATGTTTAGAAAAAACATTTTGAGTTCTATTTTTGTAAGAAGAATCTTTCTTGAAGTGAAAAAATATAGACGAATCTACTTTCATTACAAATTAAGCCATAATCTTCAGATTTTGGGATGAATTCTGACTTCCAGTTTGCAAACCAAGTAGTCAACTGACAGTTGTCAATCATTTAGAGTGTGACATTCTTGCTGGATTACGATTTACCAGATTTGAGGAGCATTAACTAGATTCAAATGTTTGACACATGTCATAAATATAATTTTGGCCTGAACTTAACTCTCCAGAGTTTATTTCTCGGGGATAGAAGAAGATATTTTTTTAATTTCCATAACTGTCTATTGTTCACATTGATCCAACGACTTGCAAATGAATTCAATCGCTTGCTGCTGCATACAGAAGTTCGTTGTCTTTGAAAAGGTATTTGTGTGCATCTGCCCAAATCTGCCACCAGTAAAAATCTTTATCTATCTATCTATCTATCTATCTATCTATCTATCTATCTATCTATCGGTGTATATCACTTTCTTCTAGACACGATAACTTCCATAATTATGCTCAGATCTTTTTCAAACTTTTACATAAAATCAACGGGCATCTCGGTCGATTTCGTTAATGGGCAAAATCGGACCAAGGGGGTGGAAATAGGGAAGGTTTTTGTGAAAACCGAAAACACGCGATAACTTCTTAATTAAAATAGATATCGAATCAGTTTAAAGTTTATATTACGTCTACAAAAATGGGCTAAAAGTTTATGCGTGACAGATTTTTGATTAAGTTAAAAATGGGCTCAGGGGGCGAAAAAAACAGGGTTTTTGGAAGAGAAAAAATTCATAACTTCGTCAATTCTCAAGATATCAAATCCAACTAAATTTTTTATAAATGATCTTAAAATTATCTAAAACTTTTGTAGGTACAAGATTTTGATAGGACCAACTTTTACCGATGAAAAAAATTAAAAACGAAAACAAAAAGAGGGGTGGAAAAAGAAAAAAATCCATAACTTACTCAATTCTTAAACAATCAAATCTAATTAAATTTATTTTACATATACTCAATAATATCTACAACTTTTACACTAACATGTTTTTCATAGGACCAATTCTTATAGCAAAAATAAAACAAAAAAAAGTGAAAAAATTTCAAATCAAAACTGCTTATATTCTGACTCATTTTTAAAATCATTTTTGATTTTAAACGCATCCAAATGGCAGATCCTCTTATTTAGGAACTATATAACGTGACGTATTGGCCAGTTTTTTGGTAAAGTCAGAATACATTTTTTAAAAAGGCTGCCAAAAAGAGTATTTTGAACAGAATTTCCCGAAGTTATCGTCATTCAAAAATTAAGGAAGTATAACAAATTGCGTTTTTTCTGAGTCATTTTTAAATCCATTTTTGTTCTCAAACCCATCCAATTTCCAGGTCCTCTTATTTAGGAATTATGTAATGTGACGGATTGGCCAGTTTTTTGATACAGTCAGAATATATTTCAAAAAAGGCTGCCAAAATGGGCACTTCGCACAAAATTTCCCAAAGCGATTATGATTAAAGAATTGTAGATGTATTCAAATAACAAATTGATTATTTTATGACTCATTTTTAAATCCAGTTTTGTTCTGAATCGCATTCAATTGACAGTTTTTTGTTATTTAGGAACTATATAATGTGCGTATTCGTCGATTTTTTGATAAAAACTGAATATATATATTTTTAAAAACTGTCAAAATGGGCACTTCGAAAAAAAAAAAAAAAAAAAAAAAAAGCGATTATGATTAAAGAATTGAGAATGTATTCAAATAACAAATTGGTTATTTTATGACTCATTTTTAAATTCAATTTTGCTCTCAAACGCATTCAATTGACAGTTATTTGTTATTTAGGAACTGTGTAATGTGACGTATTGATCAGGTTTTTGACAAAAGCTAAATATATATTTTAAAAAAGCTGTCAAAATGGACACTTCGCAAAAAATTTCTCAAAGCAATCTTGATTAAAGAATTGTGGATATATTCAAATAACAAATTGGTTATTTATGACTCATTTTTAAATTCAATTAACAGTTTTTTGTTATTTAGGAACTATATAATGAGCATATTGGTCGATTTTTTTATACAGTCAGAATATAATTCAAAATATATTGCAAAAATGAGCATTTGAGCCGAATTTCGTTTAAGATGATTTTGATAAAACCAGTTCTTACAGAAAAATTAAATTAAAAATTTTCAAAAGCGGCCAAATAAAGTAGTTAAACTGGGTTTATCTCTAATTATTTTTATTATTATCATTATTATTTTAGATGAAAACTCTTCGAAATCTACCTCCGCCTATAGGCCATGCCGACAGGGATTTTTTTTTTCACTGCAATAGTTTTATACTTTGTGCAATGATCTTTCCTGGTAAAAAAAGATGGTGTATTGTGTCCCAAATACAATTAATTTGACTCTTCAAATCGGAGATATATATTTTTCACTTATAGTTTTTTCATGTAATCTACCTTCAATTTTCCATCATTTCCTTTGATTTTGGGGGGGATTGAATAAGCTTCTGATATTCAGAAATATTGTTGTCTATCATTTGATCAATACGTCTTAGGGAAACTACAATAATTGATGTCTTCGATGTTTTCTCTTAGGATTTTTTTACTTCTGATTTTGACGGAACTTTTCAATTACTGTTGGGTTTTATTTATTGTCTTGTATAATAATACTATGTTATAGCATTCTGCTATTCTTGGTAAAACAGCTTTATTGAGTTTTGAAGAATCACCAAATATAGGATATTCCATTGCACTTCTAGTAATGGTAAACATCTATTTGCTTGCACACGCACACATTTTGACTGTAAAAATGACAAAATACAATTTTTTAAACTCAATAAACCGTTTCAAATATGTAAAACTAAAGACTTAAAGTTTGAAAATGATGAAAGTATTACACTAAACATTTTAAATATAAAAATATCAAACGAGATTACCAAAAAAACCTGTTAACATACAATTTCTGGTAAGAATCTATCGTGTAAATCAATAAAAATATAAATGTCCTAGTAGGGTTCTGAAGGCGTTTTTCAAAATTCATGAAATTTTGTACGTGCATTAGAGGTAGTAAAAAGCAAATTTTGGCTACTATCCAAAATCAAAATTCCAACTTTCGATTTTTCATTTCACCCTAATATATATATATATATATATATTGCATGTAACAAAAATTTTTATATTGCTCATCAACAACATTAAAAACCAGCTTTATATAAAATATATCTCTAATGTAATCACTTAAAAATTTGAAATTTATTAACATCCATTTTTCATGTTAGCCTCGAAGTTAATATTTGAAGAAATAGCCAAATATTTAGCTCCTACAGCAGCCTTTTTGCTGCTCAAATTTCCTGCGGTTAAGATCGTAGTTAGATTACATTCCTGTAAAATTTGTGTTTTATTATTATTCTTTTTTTATTTGATGAATTAAAATTTTATTATGAAATATTCCCCGGAAACAAATACTGGACTGTTTTTGGACTATTTTTTATTTTAAGTGCAAATCGGTTCATCTTCCGTAATTCGCCTACATTCCATACAGATGCATTTAAAAATATTCATGTTTGAAAAAAAAAAAAAAACGTTTAAACTCTACATAATCAGTAAATTCAGATACACTTTTGAAACTTACATTAGAAAAAAATTTCTTTTTAAAGTATTAAAACCTGAAATTACTTAATGTTTAAATGATAAAAATAAGTGCAAAAAATAGAAATTTATTGGTCAGTTGTTTTCGTTGTCATGCTGATGTCGGCGTTACTAACAGGAGTGTTTTTGTTTTATAATGTAGATTTGAATCCAGTACTATTAAATAATAGTCACTGTCAAAATTAGACAAGTTAATATTAGTCATTAGGCATCATGATATGTTCTGCATAAAAAATTAAAGATTGTCAGTATTAATGTCTGATTATGCAATCTAAAAATCACGATAAGATTTTTTTAAATAAAATATTTTATTTAATCTAACATTTAAGGGGACACAGTACCTTAGAAACTTTTTTTGAAACCATGAATAATATTGTAATATATGTGGTGGCACAATACTTAATACTAAAAATTAAAAAAATAAAAAAAAAATATTGTAAGGCAGCCTATTTTACTAACATTTAATTTTTCTTTTTTTACAAAAATGTAACTTTATAAAAATATCTGCTACTTTCATGAATACGAATATTTTTGCTGCGATTTTCCCCCACATTCATTAGAATATAATACATACAACTGTGCATGAAATTTTAGATACATGCGATTTTACATTTAATATGATTTTTTTTCTCTTGTGTACATTAAACTAGTTGGATGTGCCAATTCCAAAACTTTCTTCTATCCCATACGCAGATTTTAATATTTTAAAAAATGGTTACACATGTTAATGCTTTAATAATTTTAATTCAATACTATAACAATTTGATTTTCATCTTAAATTTCTGCTTCATTCAATGAATCGCAGTAAAAACGAGTTTCCGTGTCTGCACGAGCCGATGTACAATAGAATGATAGACAGATTGTTTTCAAATTCAGGGAGGAACTACTTGCCGTACCCCAAAACAATCATACACAAAAATTTTTGTTTAGTTGTATGCATAACTTCATACACTTTTTGATGGTAAAATAATGAAAGTGGCACAGACATCGTCATAATAGCGCCCCCATCCAGCGGATTTTTTTCAAATTCAGGGCGGACCTATTAGCCATAGCCAAACACTTAAACAAAAAATTTCGTTCTATTCTATGCATAACTTATACACTTTTAGGTTGTACAATATTGAAAATTGCGCAAAAAATGCTATTGCAGTGCCCCCTTCCGGCAAATTTTTTTAAAATTCAAGGAGGACCAACTAACCATAGCTAAACACTTACACAGGAAATTTGATTCGATTCTCTGATAAATTCATACACTTTTAGGTGCTAAAATATTGAAAATAGCACAAAAATCGTTATTGCAGCTCCCCGCCCCCTTTTGGCGGATTTTTTATTAAATTCAGGGAGGATCAACTAGCCATAGCCATACACTTACGTAAAAAATTTGGTTCAATTCGATGGATAACCTCATATACTTTTAGTCAGTGCAATATTGAAAATGCACAAAAATCGCTATTGCAGTGCGAAATATTTCAAAATTGAAGGAGGACCTGCTTGCAACAGTAGAAAACATCCACAATAACATTGGTTCAATTCTATGCATATCTCTATACACTTTTTGATGTTAGAATGGCGAGATGCGGACACACAAACATTCACGCAGACAGACAGACATTTTGTAAAAACATGTTTTCTGTAATGCGATGCAAAAAGATGTAAATCCGTCGAAAAAAAATTCGGTTACAATATTTTCTTCTATTGAAGATAGAAGAAAGTAAAAATGAAGGAAATCTCGATTTAAATATGTTTTATGAAATAACTCTAAATTTGAATATTAAATACACTATGGAGAACAAGTAAAAATAAAATCAAACCTCTATCTAATTTAGCAAAAGAGCCTTAGTGTTAAGGCTTTTATTTATCGAACAAGCAAGTCATAAAAATATGAGCATGGAGAAAATTCAGCTTAAAGTTATCATTTGTATGTGTAATTGCGCTGAATATTTATCAAAATTTAACAATATCTCGCGATACAATAGTCGTATAGGTAAAAATATTGTGTCAAAATATTCATAATTAAAGAAGCTTTCAATTAATATTTAAAAAAGAAAATCGATATTTTGACCAATTTCAAGGTAATGTGTTCCCTTAACAATAGTTCAACAAGCTACAATAATTAAACCTCACTTTACTCTAGTATTTATTTTTATATATTTCCTGTAAGCGATTATTTACAGAAAATTGTTTTTATTATATTGCTGTAAAATTATTCACTTTTCACATTTTAAAAAATGGATAATTGCACTTTATTAAAAAAATTTACAATATTTTTCAATATAATTGTCGTATGTGTAAAAAGGTGATGGCAATATATTAACAATTAAAGAAGCCTTCAGGTATTATTAAAAAAAAGAAAATCGATATTTTGGCATGTTTTCAAGGTGCACTGTCCCCTTAAATTAGGTATTTCAATTTTACATACACAATAAATATGTCTAGAATTTCTTGCATGCATAGATAAAAAATATGCCAGTTTACATAATTGCAATGTAATCATCGGATATATAGAAAAAAAATTAGGTATTTTGTTTTACACAAGTTAGAGTATGGTTAAGTAACAACATCCAAGTCATATCTAAACTGTCTAGATCCTTGAATATTTACTTTGAAAAAAAAAATGTGTATATTTAAAAAATATATTAAATTAAAGATGCATTAAATTTCATAATTGAATAATATATTTTCAATATTTTACCCCAGGATATAACAACTAATGGCAATATAGAATTTCAGTACATATTATATAGAATTTCATTGTAAAAATTAAATTAAATTATTCTTTTGTAACAATATTTTTTTAACGAAGACCTTAATATGAAAAAAGAACAGGGAAATTTTATGTTATCATTAAAAATAATCAAACACAATTACCTTAATGATCCAATAATTTAACAGTCTGATTGTCCTTTGAACATGTACCAAAATAAAATTTTACGATTCATTACTTGTTTAAGACAACAACGTATATTTATGTTCATGGTCGTTTTGTAATTAGATAATGTGTAATAAAATTCATATTCAATGAATCTTCGAACTGGTAGAAGGTGTCTAGCGAATAAGAGACTGGTTTCAAAATTAAATTTGTCAAAAGCAAAGATTGACAGAATTATGCGGTAAACGGTGTGTTTATCAGGTATGCTGAAAAATTTTTATGCAGAAGTTTCGAACGGTGAATATTTAGAAAGATTGTGTTCTGATTGCAAAGAATGCTTGATTTGTCATTTTTCTTGTTTGAGATTGCTTGCAGAGAACGAGTATTTCGGCGTACAATGCCGAATTTTAACGATTTTTGGAATTAATTTTTGAAATTTCGAAATTCTAAAAATTTAGTTCGAAAAATCGTTAAAATATGGCACTGTACGCCGAAAAACTCATTTTCTGTAAGCAATCTATAATGTCAAATCTAGTATTTTTGCACAATCTTTTCAAAATATTCACTGATTGGAACAAACTGTTTACTGTATAATTCTACCCATCTTTGTTTTTAAGAAATTTAATTTTGAAATCAGGGTTTTATTGGCTGGATACCCTGTAAATACATTAATAAGATCTAATTTATTATAAGAGTTAAAAATATTATACACAAACATATTGTGTAGGTAAAATTTAATTATAAGCAACTGTGAGCAGTTTTAGATTCGAAACACAGTCTCATGAAAGATATTACTGATAATGTATATAATGTATATTTTATCAACACTAAAAAGCGCCAATTGCAGTCAATTTGACTGCTACCAAATATTTATAATTAGATTTGAACTAGAAATTTCCTTAAAAAAAGAGTGAAATATTTAGATCACTCAAAAGTATAAGTAATTATTTTTAATATATAAGTTAGAAAACTTTAAATAAAAATTCTGATGCACATTTTTTAAAATAAAACTTGACAGAAAATTTCTGTCACAAGGCGTAAAACACATAGGGCCGATATGCCAGTAATGAACACCCCTCAATGTTTTGGGTTTATAAAAAAATAACCAATATATATATATTTTTAATATTTTCAAAACTCCCACTTGCATATTTTACATTTCTGCACTATTGTTGACATACTTAATGAAACCAATCAGAAACAGAAATTTCATTATTCTTAAAAATAATGAGACGAAACTATACACTAATGCTCCAAAGCTTTTTATTTTTATTTTTTTTTAGTTTTTACATTGGAGCTCCCCCTCCCCCACTTCTCAATAACTTGATTTTAGCAATATTTAATCCATCTAAAATAATTACATTATCGATCTTCTGATAATTACAACAATTGATGCGTTTTGTGCTTTATAAGTAAACCGATAAATGGCATTATCTTACGCTCAATTCCTCATAAAATAGATTATTTTCTTCCGAGTTTGCAAAATGCCTTCAATACAGTGTGGCCAAGAAATTGAGATATTTTCATAATTATTTAACTTACATCCTTTACAATAAAATGTTTTGAGAATTTGAATATCATTCACTTGTTTCAAGGTCTTATTTGTGTTTGTGCTAATTTAGATTGATGATAATCACAATAGTATTTTAAAGGGATTTGTAAGTTTTTTTTAATCCCAATTATTGCACGCAAGTTTAAATCGAAACATTATTATGTATGTAACATAAATTAATGGATTAAATAAATCACGTGAAAAACGCGCTTGTTTGTTTTTAACGTGATTTATTCGTGTTAAAGTGTTTTAAAGGAGATATTAAACGAAACCCTCTGTGCTATCTGCGATCGCACTTACCCACTTGTTTATAATGTAGGTTAAGATGAAATATTGGAAGCAAAATAAGAAGAATAAAAATTTGGCAATGCATAATTCTTTTGTTAAAAGAAAAACTTAAGAGTTAAGATATCAACGAATAAAAATTCTATAAAATATTTGAGAAGTACATCTGTGAAAAAAAAAATGTATTTTTATATTGAACATATAGTCCTTGTTCTTTGGAAAAACTACATAAAATAAATACAAAACGAAAGTATAAAATGTTTTAATAGTACATGTGAGCTTGTCAAACAAGGACTTATTTATGTATAAAAAATGTAATGCAAGATATGATGAAATAATGACAGGTAATCTTATAGTCAGAAAGTAAAATAACTTACATTTATTTGCTTAAAAAAATCTCCGACATTTAAATAAGCAAAGACTGAAAATACGCATAAAATGTTTCAATAGTACTCCTACTTATGTTAAGAATTAATTTATGTGCCGAGAAAAAAAAAATTAAGAAATATATACGACAGTTACTTAAACAATAATGAAATTAAATATTTAATTCTTTGTATAAGAAAAAAAAGTGGCCGTTATGTAAGCAAAAATATCTGTGATAAAACAACCTCACCGGACATTTTATAAAATAAAGAAAAATAAATCAATGCTTTTTTTTACTTCTTTAATGCTCAAAATATCAAAATGAGTTTCATGTATCGTATTAAAGTTCTAATTAGCATACTCAAAGAACGCATTTGTAAAGACAGAGAATGCATGAAGTAGCTTAGAGCCGCAGCTTTGTCTGATTTAGCGTAAAGACAGCAATTGAAGATGAATGGAAAAAAAAGGTAATTTGCTTCAGAGGGTTATTAGCGTTCTAAAGTAATAATTTTTGAAGGATTGCTAATAGCAAAAATGCTAAAAGGCACTGCTTCATGCGTGATGTGGTTTCATTCTTTATGTTCTGAAGTACTTGGAAGTGTGGAGCGGAAATCCGGTTAGGGACGGTTTTGTTGCACTTTAAAATGAGAATATTACATATTAATACGCGTCCTTTTATTTTTAGAAAAGGTTTGCAGCTTTTTAGCCAAGAAAGATGAAATGTCAGGAAATTTCATGAATGGAAAAATATTCATATATTGCTTGTTATAGGGTAGAAATGTTAAACAATGCTACCTGAAATACAAAAGTTCGAAGGGGTAACAAATGTGTAAATGGATATCCAGTTTGGAATTTTAGTAACAGATTATATAACAATGTGGATACTTTTATTAGAGTATCTTTTTAGAGAAGTAGCCAAGTTCAGTAAATATCTTTTCGTGTATGTCTGTACGCTTTGAGTATGCTTGCAGTTTTGTATATATACTACTATATGACTAGTTTATATATATGAGTGATTTTTCGAAATACTAACAAACATGCTTGTTTTTTATATGAATATACTTTTTTTTCTCATACTTGTGAAGGCTTGTTTATATACCAAAAAAGAATGAATCATTTTATTAAATAACAATCAATATTTTTTAATAATTGTTAAATAATTTCATTGAATAATCCGTATTACTTACTCAATTGTATTTTTTGAATGAAATTTAGAATGAGAAATGTACATCATTAGATTATATCATAAACCTACGTAGAAATGAATTTGAATCTTCAAAATGTATGAAATAATGTGAGGCATAATTGAAAATATTTGCAACGAATAAATATACCGCCATATTAAATGCACACGATGAGAAATCATTTTTACCATTATTAAAATTGAATATTTCAATAGCATCTTATGACGTGGAATAACCCAGAAAAATATTAATATTCCAATTCAATCGAAACCATACTCTATCTGAATAAAATCATTAAATATTAGGTAAAAATAGCACATGAATTGAATTCTCTGAAATAAATTCATTTTTATGATATTAGATTAGCTCTTTTGAATGGTAGAAAATTTATCAAACCTGACTATTTCTTTAAATTCAAAGAATTCTAAAATAATTTTGAAAAAATACACGATTATGAAATTCATAGAGTTCTTTTATTATATCTTAATTCAAATGAACAGAGTTTTATTCAAACCAATCTACAGAATTAACATTGTTTCTACAACAGAAATTACAAATAGGGGAAACTGCTTAATACGAAATGGAAGAGAGCGCAATAATTGTATGTTGTAAGCGGAATGTCTTAATACTTGTGACTTTACAGCATTAATAATTTTATTAACGCACTTGAATGGGTCGTATTTATTTAAGCTATAATAATACCTAACTCTTAGAATAATTTATAATTAACTATAAACAATTGCCATTATAACTTTTAACTATTTGAAATTAAACATAAATGGATTTCTTTAATTATAGTATTTAAGATTTCATATTTAATACTAGTTATTTTAATTCATTGTCATACGCCACATGTATGATTGCTTTCACTTTAATAGTGAAGTGCCAAATTTTGTTTCACATGAATCATAATTTACTGAGTACATTGATTTTAGAAGAACTGCTTACCATTGTTTTAGAAACTAAATTTTATTACCCTAAAAATATAAAAATCTTAAGTAGTATTAAAATAAATATGTGGTTATTTTACTTCACTTATTATAAATTGTTACATGCCAATTCCAATGAATTTTTCGATTTCAATTAAAACATTTGGTAGGCTCCTTGATGCAAGATGCATTCCAAATTTGTTTAAAATTTAAATTGTAATATCTTTCGAATTTTTTTCTATGTCGATTTCTTCATTGTCACTTCATTCAACTACATTTTGATTTTTCACTCGATCGATTTATTTCGACCGGCATGAATCACACCCCAGTTAAGAGTGATTCATCAATTTCCAAATAGCTTTATCGGGAAACTTGTTTCACAGCTAACAATTTGCATACAAATAAAAAAAGTGCGGCTTTAAATGTAATGTTAACCAATTAACCGATATAATTTCCTTTGGAAGATTGCCTGCTAATTTACATAGTTTTCACTTTAGTCGTATAATAATAAAAAGAACACTAATTCATTTTATAATTTTTTTGCAACTTTTTACTATTATAGTTTTTTCATAATTTCTCTATTATTAAGAGTTTGTGTTATCCCATGGAATTTCACGTAAACTGACTCAAGAATGGATCAAATAAGTATGTCACGGGGACCATGATTTTCTCTGTAAAACAAAGAAAATTTCCGCACAACAATATATTTTAAAATGTAAATATCTATCAAAAGTTAAGAAAAGAGCTTCTCTTAACTGAGGAAAAATATCTGATATATATAATCATTTGAAATGGAAATGCGTGACATATGGATAAATTACTCTTTTAACGTCAAAAAACCGAAATATGTTTTTCATTTTCTTATACAGTATATGGCCAATGATGACTGGTCACTCGCAATTTTAGATGCTTTGTTAAATATCTAGAAAAATACACAAATAAAAATACACTGAAACCCCTAATAAGTAAAAATAATAGAATATGTCATACATGTTTGGGAAGAGTTTTTCAAGAAAACTTATAGAAGACAGTCAACAAATTGAAAAACAAAGAATATCTTTTGGATATCCGTGTAAAAACTAATGTAGAAAAAGAGTCTAAACTGTAGAATATTATTAAAAGGCTTATTTTGAAAAAGTGTTCATTTTTATGACACTATCATGCTTATTCGTAGAGAAATTAAAGTTTTTATTTAAAAACAAAATCACAATAGCGCTACCAATTATATGACAATCCGAGTATATTTATGTAAGTGTGTGTATCACGAAGCATCAGACAGACAGATGGCCAAATAAAGAGACAGACAGATGGCCAGACCAACAGAATCCATAAACACTTTTCAAGTATGTTGAAATTTAAACCTTAGAAATTTTAAGAATGTTTTTGTTACAACTATAAAAATGCTATTGAAGAAATATACGAAATTTTTTTTATAACTTTCATTTTTATTTTGTGTGACCTTCTTACTGTAATAAAAAGTATATAAATATATTTAATTTCATAAATTTCGTCAGAGCTCCTTTCAAAGTGAAAAAAAAAAATTAAATTCATTTATCCTTCTGTTGAAGATGACAGATTAATAGTTGAAAATAAAATTAAAGTCATTAAAATCAGGAGCATTTCGTGGGATAATAAATGAGTTTTCAGTAGAACGTCCTTCTCGAAGACCTAATGATTAAGTTGTGTAATTACGGAGAGCTAGGACGCCGAACGTATTTCGTTTGTAGGGAACCCCCAGCTATCAATGACAAAGAGATGGTGTAGGCTGGCACTGAAATCGTCAAGTAGCCGATAACGAGCTCGTCGATACCCCAAGCCGGTAACTGATTTGTGCATACTCGACAGAATTTTATACATGTCACTGTTCTTAGTATTTACAAAGGCGGAAATGAATCTGGAGAGCATGTTTAGAGTTCAGATTTTCCTCAAATTCCACATGCACGATAAATAGATTTTTGAATAGATTTGGGCAATTCAGTTTTACTTTCGAGGCTTTTAACTTTCATATATAACACTGTTTACCTTCATCAATATTAATGAGAGAAAAAAACTATTTTTAATCTGCATATTAGAAAATAAAGAGCAGGTTTTTAAATATATTATTTGGGAATTGAGGGAACTGATTCTCGAAATACTATACTCGAAGTATGAGGAAGTATTTTTTTATTTCTTATAAAATAAAATTTTGAATAGACTTGAGTCGTTTATTTTACTTTTTGAGTCCTTTAAATTTCCTGTATTGCGCTATTCACCTGCGATATTGTTGGTCGTAGAAAAACTATTTTGAATTTTCATGTTTAAAATGAAGCAAGAACAATGAGCAGTTTTTGTGAATCGGGTAAGTTGCTCCTCTAAAGAATAACATATAAAGAAGATAGTTTTGTTTTCTTATAAATAGAATTTAATATATATAATATAGAATAGATTTAAGTGAAGCAATTTTACTTTACGCCCTTTAAACCCTTTAAATTTCATACCATATACTTCTCACAATCACCAATCTCAACGAGAGAAAAAAATCTACTTTTGATTTTCATATTATAAACAGAAACAAATAGCAACTATTTGAACATATTATTAGAGAATGAAAGAAATTGATAATCCAAAGAATAGTGCATGAAAAAAATTCTTATTCATAAATGAAAAATTGGATAGATTTGAATGGTTCAATTTTACTTTTCGAGTCTTTGAAACGTCACAAACATTACATCTTTTCCCTTTTACTAACAAAATTTACTTTCTGTTACATTAAGTTTTTAAATGTTTACTTTAATCTTCATACAATGCATATTTTTTAAACGCCTTTTGTTTTCGTTTGTAATACGCAGATTAAAAAAAGTTCTGTTCTCCCATCGACATTTATGTCGGTGGGAGAGCAGAACTTTTTAAAATCTTTAATCTTTAATTTTTAAATCTTTTAATTATTTATTTTCTGACTCGTTTTTGCCCACGAACCTTGCCCTTGACCCATTTTTGCTCTCAAACTCATCCAACTGACAAGTTCTCTTATTTAAGAAATGTAAAATGTGACATATTGCTCAATTTTTTGATAAAGGCAGAATGTATTCCAAACAACGCTGTCAAAGTGGCATTTTGAACAGAATTTCCCGAAGCGAACGTGATTGAAGAATTGAGGATGCATTCAAATAATAAAGTGCTTATTTTCTAACTCATTTTAAAATTCTATGTTGCTTTCAAACGCATTCATTTGACAATTTAATTTCTTTAGCTCTACACAATGCGCCTTATTGGTCGATATTTTCATGAAGTCAAAATATATTTTTAAAAATGCTGTAAAAGTGGGTATTTTTAGCCATATTTGACTTAAAATGATTATGATAAAACCAGCTCTTGTAGAAAAATGAAATTAAAAATTCTTCAAAAACGGCCAAATAATCTAATTATATTTTATTTTTTGTTGTTGAAATGAGCACTTAACTTCGAAATCTACCTCCGTCTATAGGCCAAGCCAACAGGATTTTTTTTTTTTGTATTTGCATTGCAACAAATATAATTTAATTCCACAAAAGCCTAATAAATAATATAAAACATCCTCTCTCTGTCTCTTTTAAAACGTGAATAGGATAAAATTGTAAGACCTGGTATCGTGGGACCTGGAAAAGTAGCAATAATAAGGGTTTTTTTAAGAGCAAATGGGATTTTTTTTAATTGCAATGTTTTAAAAATTTTAAAAACACGAAAGTACCATTGTAAAAATATATTTTTTAGAAAGTAAATTTTTTAAAGGCAATTTTGTGATAAAGAGAGTGGATTCGGAACGGGCGGAAGATACAAAATCACAAAATTGATCTTTGGAGAATACATTTATTGAACTGGTAAATTTTAATGTTTTTTAACAAAGTTATCGTTAGAATGGCGAAGGTTAAAAAAAAAAATAGTAATTGTTTTCCACTAAGACTTAGAGACCGGATGTGGCAGTTATATAATCGAAAAAAAGAGAATTTTTCAGCACTTTCTTATTCTATGTTTAAAGAAAATTGTAAATGTTGTTTCTAGCATGAGAAACTGCGTCAGGGCGCAGTTTTGATACATGTATTGTCGTTTTATATTCTAAATAATTCCCGAAAATTAAAGAATTAGAGCCTCAGGTGCTTTTGAACCTATCTTCACTAATCCTCATTCAAAATTTCAGATTCTACATTTTTCTTGGCTTTCGTCAATACGTAGTCATGCAGAGAAACATTTCTTTTCTATTAATATAGATTTGTAGAAGATTTATAATATTATTTTTATAAACATTTTTACAACATATAAAAATAATTATTTTGAAAAGAAGCAAAAAACTATTATGGTAGCTACATTTTGAAAAGAAGATAATTTTTTTCAATGTATATTAAAATTAACTATCTAAATGAAAATGCGCTTTCATTGACACTATTTTCACAAGATAAAGATTTTTTTTTCCTTTTTTTCTTTCGAGTAATCTTGTGACGGTATATTCATGCTGGGTGTCATTTGTCACGTTATATGCAGACATACTCATTAATTTAGGTTAAAACAACACAGTTTATTAAAATGATAAGGGCTAAAGGAAAGTGGAGCCAGTCTATAATTTCACTCACTGAGAACACTATGAAAAGCTAAATCATACTCACAGGCGTCGGTCTAGCTCAGTCGGGGCACCGTCTAACACTTGGCACTATTTCCTGGCTGATCTACTAAACAAATCTTAATTTCACAGCCCGTGGCTGTGGATATTTCTTTATTTCTCAAATAATCAAAACGGAACGATTCTAAACTTTCTTACCAAGGCCGAATCTTTAATCCACTATCTGAACTCCTTTTCGCTTTACTGGAGGCCGTAGCTATTTTCTAATCGTCAGCACCTTCATAAACAATCATCAACTTCGTTGTCTAATGGCGGAATACACACAGAGGCTGCTGGCTGCCGGCTAGAACACACAGACGCTGGCTGCTGGCTAAGGCCAGAAACACACACACCACAAACTCACACCCAAGCTTTTATACGCGACAAACTGAGATACTTCTCATTAACATAATACTAATAACCGCGAGCTAACTGCGGAATTCGAAAGAGCACACACACTCTAGAAAGTTAAAGTAAAAGAGAGGACAGATGTCGCTTTTACGCCTACAAAATGTTAAATTATTGACGTCACGATCTCAGAAACACTAGAGTGCCTTTATGACTAAAGGTCACTCCCTCACAATCTAAGAACATGTGAAATGAAATATCAAAATGAGGTAATTTGTATCATTTATAGAAATATATTCCATCAATTAAAGTATGGTTGCAAATGCTATTTATACCCAAGGTAACATCCTATTTTTAGTGTACCATTTGAGACGAATAAATCATAAACATTTTCTATTCAAATAAAATAAATAAGAAGAAGATTGTATCGATAAAAATGTAAAAACCACTACTATTTATATTTTAGTCTTTTTATTTTATTTTATTTTCATTTTATTTTTATTTTTTTGTTTGTTTGAAAACTGGGATAGCTTTATTGCTAGTATTTGAACTTTTAATGAAATTTATCATAAAATATCTAAATTAGAACAAAATGCGGAAATTATTTAAAATTTCGAGATCTATTATAAATTTGGATCCATAAGATTGATTTAAATTTTATTTCAGATTTAAATATTTTTTATGTTCTAAAAGAAGAATATGTAAAATTCCTACATCCAACCTTTTTCTAATATATAAAATACCATAATAAGATGAACATTGTCCTACTTACAGCATAAATGACTCTTTTAATTTACAATCTGACTGATTTTCTTGACAAACAGTGAGTGAAAATTTAAACAAAAAAAGTCTTTTGTTCAATTGAAAATCCATTTATCATCTGAAATGAAAATTCTCTATCCATCATATAAATAATAATAAAAAAAAAAATCCAGAAAAAAACCAGATTAAATTTTAAAAAAATGAAGGTTTAAGCAGCTAAATAAAAATTTTAACCAATTTTTCAACCCAGGTATTATTGACGTAGATACTATTATCCTTTTGCAAATATATTAACAGACTAAACATAAAGGAAATCTATTCGCAGTTTTAAATCAAAATTAACGATTTTCCAAAGCAGGGAATTCAAAAATGGTACTGGAATATTGTTCAATTTTGAAAAGAAAAAGAGTTAACAAAAGTCAAGCTTTAAAAGGAATTTATCTAGCTTTTAAGCATATCTTTTCGGAGTAAACATCATTTTCTTTTGATCTGTCTCTCATTTATTTTCTTGCAGTGTAAGATATTAGGAAATGTGTGTTAATTTTTCGAAAGTAAAGCTATATTTCTAGAAAAAAATATTTTGTCATACGAAATAGTCTGAGATTACGTCGCAAAAAAAAAAGAAAAAAAAACAGTTATCTTTTTCCCTATTTTTCAAGTATTGGGTGAGATGATAATATGAAAAAATTGTGAATATAATTATTAAAATGTTTTTGAGAAATAAAATAATAGAATATAAGACAAATTTAAGAAATCTTACTTGAAAAATAATAGGGAGCGAAAAGCAGATGAAGATTGCATTTGATATAATTAAATATATTGTTTAAACTGCCTTCATTGTATTTTAAATGTATCATAGAGCAAAGACTGGTTTTGAAACCCAGATATTATTAACGGAGATATTACTAATTAATTAATGTATAATTATTTTACAAATATATTAACAGACTAAACATAAAAGAAGTCTATTTTCAATTTTAAATCAAAATTTACGATTTTTCAAAAAGAAGGGAACTGCATAACTGATAATCTAATGGCGTTCAAATTTGAAAAAATCTGAAAAAAATTTGAAAAAAATTGAAAAATGAAAAAAAATATCTATGTATATTTCTGCAGTTATATAATAGTTTTGAATTTGAAAATTTCAACAAAGATGATTCGTTAGGTTTCATAAAAAATACTACCTATTACATTCTCCCTATGTTGGAATTTCTGAAACATTCTTCAGATTTACACAGATCATAAACCCTAGAATCCAAATTCAATCCCAATTCACAACTTTATGTATATATAACTACTGGGTGTGACTGGTATTTGAGAATACATATTCAAAGTGAAATACCGCCTTTCATATCATGGTTACATATTCTTTTCTGTTACATGTAAAGATGTCAGAAACTAAACAAACTGAAGAAATGAAGAATAAAGCTGTGATTAAAAAACGCCTCGATTTAGAGACAGCTGCATTATTAAAACTTACTCAGCAATTTGTCTTTAAAGTAAAAAATGAAGTGAAGAATGCCAGGTTTAACGTGTCAACCGTTTCATACAGGAAATGACATTGCTATAAATATGACATCATCAAGATGCCAGAATTGTCATTCGTGTCGATGAAAGTCCTAGCAAGTCTATGAAGTTACTCGCTAAAGAGCTGAAGGTTGATGAGGCCACGAACCGGTGTGCGATTCGTAAGGACCTTCGTTAGAGGTCGTACGTGACTATGAAAAGTTATGTCAGTTCGGACAGTTCTTGTCGGAGAGAGCCAAGAATTACCGCCATAACAAACCCAAATATTTCCTTAACAAGCTGAAACATGGAGATAAGACAGGAGTGCTATTGTTTTTATCAGATGAGAAACGATTTCTCCAGGTTCAGGAAGTGAACCACAAAAAGATCGGTGACTATATAAAACCTCCAAAGAGGTTCCGATGGTCATCCACTGAAAATTTACACCCTTTTTTTAATTCTGGAGATCGTGAGCAGCGAAGACGACCTGATAACTACGCATGCCTTTGTTCTAGGTGCAGCTTTAACGCCGTTGTTTATTCCGATGTGTTAAAGCTCAATTATATTACTTGTAGGCTACCGTGTGTTTTTCAAAAAGCTTCTTCATCATCTCATACATTCTATAAAACTAAAGAAAGATAAAGAAAAACTTTCATCAATATCTCATCCTCGCAACTGCGCAAACGAAGCTCAGGCCATTTGTATTTAATGACAAATGTTCCCAACGCACATTTGATTATCGCCCGCAGTTGGTTTCAACAGTTTGTAGAAGCTGTTATTGAGACAGATGGGAGTTTGTGTGCATTATACAACCCACTGTGCATATGGTTACCTGTACAGAACTTTAAAATATAAAAAATGCTCCATCTCTAATACCTATTTACATTTGAAAGCAGGCGGTGTTTTTTTCTCGAATAATTGCCGCACCCTGTTTCTATCAATCGATATATAGATACACATATAGTGAAATCTCCCTGTGTGAACCCCCTCCCTCTATCAAGCGACCACGTCCATGAACGACTTTTTTTCTTGGAACCTTTTTTCATGGAACGAAATATATTCCCATAGGCTGAATACTAATTTTACCTCCATTCATTGACCATCCCAATTGAGCTTAATCCATGAGAGACCAATTTCTTGGAAGAAAATTAAACAAATCCCGTTTTTTCTGGTCGCTTGAAGAAGGTTTTATTAGAAAAATAATTCCGGAGGCACATTATTCATCAAACTTTCAAACTAAGTGTATTATTATTATTATTATTATTGGTAATGAATTTAATTCTGATGACAAATTAAGAATGACGGTCCTTAAAGTCCGCTGCCCTATTCTGTCAGAAAATTCTCAAAGGAATAGATAAATTAATGAAATCGCCATTAGTTTTTCTCGGTCAAAAGAATGCATTTATTTACTGAAGATTGAAAGGACTTCGAAATAATATTTATAATAGATAAAATTGTGAAATCAAAGTAATCGTAAATAAATTCATCTTTTAAATTCTTCGGTAATTAACGTATGCAATTAACTTTTGTATTGATACTAAAATTTTTACATATTTCCCTAATGTGAAAAACAAATTTTATTAATAACATTGTTAACTTTTTTCAAGTATTAAAATCTACATTTAAACTTGACCTTCATTAAGGGACCACCTCCCTCAGCGACCAATTTTTATTGGAATGGAAAGTGGACGTCTAAGGAAGCTTTTACCATATATATATATATATATATATATATATATATATATATATAACTTTTATGGACACAATAACTCTATAATTTTGCACGAATCTCTTCGAATTTGATATATAAAATCCATGGGCAGAAAATAATCTTGGTCAAGTTCGTTAATGAGCAAAATCGAACCAAAGACTGGGAAATAGGGAGGATTTTTGTGAAAACAGGAAAAAACCCATAACTATAAATATCAGATCAGTTTAAATTTACAATTACTTGTAGAAAAAGGGCCAAAAATTTATGCATTACAAATTTTTGATATAGTTAAAAATAGGCCCAGAGGGATAAAAAATAGGGATATAATCAGAAAAAATAAAAATTTCTGTAATTCACAAGATACCAAATCCAATTAAATGTATTATAAATATTTTGTATATTATCTACAAATTTTACTCTGACAAGTTTTTTACAAAACCAAATCTTAAAACAAAAAATAAGTAAAAAAAAAGCGAAAAAAGAGGAAATTGAAGAAGAAAAATCTCACTACTTCTTCAATTCACAATATGCCAAATCCCCTTAAATTTATTAAAATATCTTTTTTATTATTATCTATAAATTTTACAGTGATAAGTTTTTGACAAGAAAAGTCTTACAGCAAAAAATAAATAAATGAATAAATAAATAAATAAGTAAATAAATAAAATAAAAAGAAGAAGAAATTATAGAAAAAAAATCACATTAACATGATTTTGATGCAACTAACTCTTATAGAAAAATTAAATAAGTAACTCTACAAAAGTGGCCAGATAAAATTGTTAAACTGGGTTTATCTATAATATTTATACAGTTTTTGTTGGTGCAATTATTAAATTTCAAGATCGATTTGCATCGATAGGCCGAGACGATAGGGAAATTTTAACATGCTGGGTGCTTATGAAAAAATGTTTTAACAATATATGAGGGCTTCATAAGCATGCTGTTGAGGGAAAGGCTAGGCCAGTCGAGATGTTGTTATTTTATGATACAGACAGTGATAAGTTTTAAAAATTTCAAACCTCAACACCCATTTTTTTAATCAAAACCTGATCTTTATGATTAATAATCCTAAATGACGACAAAAAAATGATTTCACCTGTGGAAATGACGGTAAAATCTGACATAAAATGTAGAAATGCCTGTGTAAAACAAACATAAAGAACTTTTCATGCTTCACATGTGGTTCAAGAAAAAAATGTGACACTGTCATCTACCATCATTTCGCAATTCCGTCATCAGCATTGTAACCCGAATGCACCTCAATCAGTTCTTCTTTACCTCATTTTGGAGCATATTCCATATAATAACCATATTCCTAACACGTCTTGTTTAAAAACATGGTGAAGTCGGTATTGGCTCGTACGTCGGCAAAGTTTTATATATATATATATATATAATAGATATTATATATATATATATAATAGATATATATGTTTTTATATTTGTGTGTAATCTCTTAAATAGCAAAACTAGATATGTTTATCGCCCGAAAGACTAGAATCACTTTGATGGCTTGAAATAACTTTGTTTTTTATGTTTACATTTTTAAAAATCATATTTGCGTTCTGTAGCACTTGAATTGCGAACTATCATTTTCTGATGATTGATGCCTTGAAAGCCGATTTCTACAAAACTCGTGCAATAATAATTTTGTAAAACTTTCTTTTGCAAATCAAAAGTCATATTTATAGTCAACATATACATATACAAAGTATTGCTTAGATAATAGAAGTAAAAAAGAAATCTGCAATATTCTGATAAATGTTCTTTAGTTACACAATTATACAAAGTGTTATTTAAAAGAACAATAATTAGAGTAATCTGCAAGTAAAAGCTTTAAACACACATGTAATTTTAAAAAGCTTTTTGAAAATTAGATGCATTCAAAATAAAATTTCCAATTAAATTCTCAGCCCAAACTCAAATTTAAACTAACGTAAAAAAAATTATTTCATTAAAACAAATGATCAGAAAAATTAACAAATTTCTGTTAACGTAAAATGATTTAATTTAATCATAGATAATGACACTTGCCGTATTATCTTAATTGAGTATGTTATAAATCTCTGATTTGTAAGAACGTTAAAATTACTACTGAAGATTTGAAAAATAAAAGTAAAATTATCTCATTTATAATGCGTGTATTTCCATAAACTAGAAAATCTTACATTGTTCATAAAGTGCATTAAAAAAAGAATTAATGATTAAACATTAAAGATTATTATCAGAGATTAAATTAACAACTTATTTAATAACTTTTAAGCATTCAGTTATCGTGTTTAAGGTAGTATTTAAAGAAACTTATTGATTTTTAATTAAGTTAATTTATTTCCCTGTAATATAGAAACTTAAATTTCCAAGTCTATTATCCAAGTCTCGCCAAATAGAGTTTTAGTTAAAATATATTCACACACTGTTAATATTTAATAATTTTCGTTATAAAAAATCTGAAGTGACTCCACTAGACTTTCAAAAAGGGTTATATGGCTCCATAAAGTAAATATGAATAAATAAATAAATAATTTTCTGACAAAATGGAATCGGTTAGATTCGAATGCTGGACATTTAATGCATATTTTCTCAAATACTATACCTTGATTACATCGCCGAAATTATTATCACATATATAGTGCCACATTTTCTTAGTTATTTTCATTATAGAATCGATTTCAAAATGGTTTGAAAATTGTTTAACAACGGATGAAGCCCCTGATCCATTGGAAAACATCTACGAAAGTTTATATATTTTTTCTGACAGTGGTTTGTGACCAGCTTTATCAAGTCCAGCGTTACAAAATACAAGACAACGGCTTTGAAATCGGGACATAAAAATAGAAAACGAAACATGTCTATAACGAAATTCTTTCTGAAATGTAAAACCTCCATTGAAGATTACTGTAACAATACCATACAATTATATCTGTTAACAGGAAAGCCCGATTAAAACGGAAATTGATCACTGCTACTTGCAATTTCGCCTTAGCATTTTTTCTTAAACTACATAAACTAAAATACTTATACTCTGAAATCCATAAAAACGGAATCGCTGGAACTCAAACAAAATTTCATTTTAATAGACATATAAGCATAATATTCCTATCATATGAATATTTTTCTTTACTTTTAAAACAAACTTCTGTTATAAATAAGTTCCGTTACACAAGCATTGATGAACATAGTATACTAAAATTTGTAAAAACACACTGTAATATATATATATATATATATATGCGCTAATTTTACAGCAAAAACTGCTGGCAGCAATGCTTTTGCCTTAAAAATTGCAGTAAAATTAGATGTAAATTTTTATTACATCTAAATTTACTGCAATTTTTACGGCAGAAACTGCTGACAACATTGTTGCTTGGAATTTTTGCCAAAAATTTAACGGATTGTTTTTTTTTTTTTTTTTTTTTTTTTTTTTACAGTGCAGAATTAACTGCAAAAGACACTGCAAAAACGGATTTAAACGGCAGAAATAAAAGCGAACTGAAGAAGATCACTTCCGCGCTTCATGCGAGGCTTCAAGAACAAATTGACGACATATTATTATACAGCTCTATATCGTGGTTTAATGATCAGCAGGATCACCCGAATACACCTCAATCGATTTTTCTGTCCTGGTGTATTTAATCTAGGTATTTAAGTCAAATTCGTTAAGGAAGTCTGATGTGAAATGTGAGATTCTCAATTGTCTTCATGCACGTATTTATTGTTGCTATAGTGTCCTGAATTCAATATGTCATCTACTGCGAATTTGAACACCGAAAAAAATTGTAATTTCAATGAAGTTGGTTCTTTTTGTCGAACTATGTGTGCTTATTCGTTATTCTCGCAACTTTTCATTGCATTTGCTTTATGCCGCCATTTTTACTGCTAAACTTAAATTTTAATGTCATTTATTTCCTTTAAGATAAATATGATTTTGTGAATTAAAAAAAAAATCGATTGTTGCCACTTGAAATATTTGAATTTTTGACATTGGTAATTATGAAGAATTTTACGCACCAGATCTCAAAGTGTTAAATGGTTCCACTGCTAAAAGTAGGATTAAATATAAACATCTGAATTTCTAAGTTAATATAAAATTTGCATATAATTTTGAGTTTAATTATGTAGACATTGCATGATAAAACAGAAAACCTACTAATACAATAATATTTTTTCAATTTATTTAGAATCAATTAATTATATTGTATTCATTGAGATGTATTTCTTTTGTACTTTATGCCATCAATTGTGGCAAACAAATAACTTAATGCTACTCAGATTCTTAATCTGAAAACTTCTACTAGATTTGGTTGCATGTTTGAAATAAATTTGGACCCATTTTTCTAATGCAACTAATTGTGTGTCATGTTGCCCACGTAAAGAGATAATTTCATTGGTTGCCTCATTAAACATTTAACTGGCTCGCTAATGAAGGTCATATTCAAAGTATAAAGGAACTAGAAAAGAGAATATATTAATATAATTGTCTACATTTGATTCTTAAAAAGAAATTTAAATTTAACACTAACAGCATAAAAATATAATTTTTTTATAATCTTTCATTAGAGGGTTGCCAGTCAGGCCTCAATTTTCATTTAGGAATTTTAAATTCATACCGGAAATTTTTTAAACTCTGTTATTAAATAAAGTGAAAATATACTATTTTTAATTCAAATTTTCTAATTCAAAATGGAGGCCAAATTGTAAATTCTACTTAATTATAATGATTTTTCATTATGTGAACCATTTCCGTGGAATGAGCGATATAATGAGCGCTGACTGCGTTGTATTAACAAATAAATTAAAAAGAAGTATAATAAAAGAAGTACCTAGAAATATAGTGAATATTTTCGTGTGACTTTAAAAATTCAATAATACATATAATTTATCGACATATTGATAGGTTTTATCGCAATAAATTTCATCGCATAATTTTATCGCAAAAAATAACTTGATTGCGAAAATGGCTTTACAATAGTTTTACATCCCGTTATTGTATGCATGAAGTGATTTTTTTCATGTATTTATTCCATGAATTCCAGTAACCTAATGATTCTCAGATACTTAATCTGGAACAATTCTGCTAGGCTTGTTTGCACGATTAATTAGATTTGAATCCAATTATTTAATGCAACTATTCAAGGTTTCACGTTGTCCACGTAAAAGAGAGATAATTTCAATATTTGCCCGATTAAACATTCAGTCGTTTCTCTGATGAATGCCAACGCGTAAAGAAAATCGTATATGTAATTATGATCTACGTGCAATTATTTAAAATTTTCAAATAGTATGTAATGCATAAAATAACTAAACTAAAATACCTTCTAACCAACAATCAACGAAAGATGTCATAAAATTCTTTTCTATATTACCCTTTTTAATGTATGGCTACGTATAAATTTTTAATGTCCGTTTCATACTTTTTTTGTTGTTAAAAATGTCTCGGTATGCAGATGGTTCCGTTTCAATATCATTAGGATACATTTTTTTTTCTGTCTGTTCCTTTTCATGCTTATTTTGTTTTTATTTATAGCTTTTAAATTTAGTGACAATTGAATAGAAAGTAAGATTCAAGAGTAACAGTCATAAAATCTTGATGTGGTGGTAAGCACACGTAAACAAGTTGCGTTTTTGAACTGTCGTCAAACTACATGTGTTTATTTTTTAGAGAGACTAGTTGAAAATTTTAACATATCACCGTCTACTGCGAGCCAAAATAAGAGATATTGACAACAATAAGATTTAAAATAAACGCTGATTACATTTCTGCACGAAGTCGATTAAATACAATTTTATACAAACCCGATCCGACCCGCGTTTTGTGTAGGGTTGCATTGGCAATTTTTTTTTCGTTTCGACCTGAGTTAAGTGTAATTTTTTATGCTTGATACCTATTTCTTTCTTGCAGGGCATGGCAATCTCTTTTTCCCAAGGAATATCAACAGTATTTTTTACGATAAAAAGTCTAAGTGCCCTAAAGCAAATGAATATATACATTTTATTGATTTCTTTTTCTGTGTTAAAAGTTTAATTGATAATAAAGATCAATTATAGAGTATTTTTTTTTTTGCTATTTTCATTAAAATGTGGATAGATAATAATTGCTTGAAGTCACCTGCTTCAAGCTTCAGGTTCCAGTCTCTATAACACGGATTGTACAGTAAGCTAATATGAATAACAGTAGAGGATTGCTACAAAAATACAGCCGTACGAAAAAATTCCTTAAATTCGATTTAATTTTTGTTAAAAAATACTTGGTAAATAGTATTTCTACGACTATCTCCTGTTTCAACAAGCTTTTTCCGAGATAAAATGGCATTATAATGAGCGTTTCCATTTTATGTAAAAACTAGCGGCCTTCGCCCGCTACGCTGGTCGGTTTATCTAAAGAAATCTTGAAGAAGTAGTTAGATAAGGTTCAGACATACATTAAAAAAAAAAAAGCAAGTCGATCATTCAAAAAACGTTGGGAAATATCAAATATTTACTGTAATTTTTTAAGAAAAACAAAGTTTCGAAAAAAAAAATTAAATCGAAAAAAAAATTACACTGACATATTAATGCAAGGAAATTTTCCCAGAGAGAAAATTCGCCTTGAATACAATATTTCAAATTCTTTTAATTGCTTATAGGCGTTAATGCCAACATAGTGAAAAAAAATTCCATGCTGGGAATCGAACCCGGGCCATCAGTATGGCGCACTGACGTTCTACCGACTAAACCACATGGAACGACAGCCAGCTTGAAACTTTCTCATACTTAAGGCCCTACATCAGTAACGCTCCGAGATAGAACGGCTAATGTTATTTCAATGGAAGAAATTTATCACTTTCATTCCTTTGCATTTTGCTCAAATTTAATAATTTTTGTTGTTTTGAAAACCTGTAGGTTTAAACTTTGCACGTCATTTTGAAATTTTATTTCTTTTTTTAATTTTAAGGCAATACAAGTACGTTATTTTATAGTCTTTAAAATTCACCTTTAGTGTCTTATTATGAAAAATCTGTTTGACATTTTAAAATTTAGTAAAACAGCATGCAGAGTTTAATTATTTAGCTTTCAGAAAATGTTTTTTATTTTGATTTTTAAAAAATTTTAATCTATGCTATTTGTATAAAAAGTTGAAATACTTTGATTTAAAATCGTCGAAACTGAGGTTTATTCCCGCCTTCAAAAGGGATACGCCTTAAAAGCAATTAGGGTGTAAGACGATAGGTCTTTACTCTGCTGGAAGTCCAGGGTGAAATTTCTTGCCTCTGGCTATTCGTAAAATGTTGCTTGCTTTATTGTATATAAATTGTTTTTCCTTTCTTTTTCCCTTTCAGAAAGATAAACGAATGATTTTTAAAGTTCTTATACTATTTTAACTAAATAATACGCATATATTCCAAAGCCTGTCATAGTCTAACTGATCTAAATTTTAGAATAACGGTTTTTTCAGTCACGCGAAAAGACAAACTCAATTATACTAAATCTACGGAAGATTTTAATAAAGATAACATACTTTCATTCCAATTTTTAATTATTTTTTTCGGCATAGTATAGCTGACGATGGTTTGTATAAAGGCCGCTTTTTACTTTTTTCGATACTGATTGTAGATTTTAAATATGAGGATAATATCACTTTTGAAAACGGTTCCGAAAATGAAACTGTCCTGTAAAGAAAATTAAAAAAAAGTAGAAAAAGGCCTTTGAAGAGATCGCTCTGAGCTATTAAAGGGAAAAAATATTAAAATGCAGACGAGATTTATTTATAAATTTCAACCGTTGGATTATCGTCGAAAGAATTATCATAAGCTAGTAAATTGTTTCGCTTGATTAAAGGTTTTTTTTTTTTTTTTTTTTAATACCCGTAAAATAAATCGAAAAAATAGAAAATGGCCTATGTGCAAATCGATATCAACTAGGCAATGAAAAAAAAAAAACTATTAAAACACAAACGATAAACTTTTATAAATTTCTTTCATAGCATTAGCTTTAAAGCGAAGGCATTGTTTCGTTTAACTGCAGCAGCCTCTTTAAAATAAATGAAATCGTAAAAGCTATTCAATGTAAGAGAGAGAAAAAAATAAAATAAAAATAAAAATTTTTTTAATGTAGGCGAGATATCTTTATAAATTTCTACAATGGGATTTCGCTTGACTGAAGTAAGTCACTTTAAAATACCTGCATCGAAATCAAAAATTGTAATACGGCCTTTGTACAGAAAGATCTCAGCTGTTCAATATAAAAAAAAAATTATTAAAATATAGACGAGATATTTCTATAAATTTCTGTCATAGAATTTCGCTTCATTGAAGTAAGCCCCTTTAAAATACCCGTAAAAAATCGAAAAAAATATAAAACGGGCTTTGTACAGAAATATCTCAGCAATTCAATGCTAAAAAAATCATTTAAAAAAATCAAAATGTTGACGAGATATCTTTATAAATTTCTATAATGGGACTTCTCTCTATTCAAGTAAGCCACTTTAAAATACCCGTAAAAAATCGAAAAAATGTAAAACGCTCTTTGTACAGAGAAATATCCGATATCTAATGCCCCCCCCCCCGAAAAAAAGTTTAAAGACAATGAAAATACAAACGAGATATCTTTAAAAAATTTTAAAATGTGTTTTAGCTTTATTGAAGTAAGTCACTTTAAAATACCCGTAACAAAATCGAAAAGATATAAAACATTCTTTGTACAGAAAGATCTCAGTTATATAATGAAAAAAAAATTACAAGTACAGTAAAACCTCTAAATAACGAACACCCTGGGAACGCAGAACTTGTCCGCTATTCGGAGGTGTCCGCTATTGGGAAAACTTCAGAAATTCAAAAATCGCTAAGAAATGCTTAATATTTCAATAATTGACTTTTATATTCCTAAAACCTATATTACATGATTAATCAGAAATAAAAAACAATTTTTAAGCAATAAAACTGAAATAAAATTGTGCACATCTTTATCTACTGTTTATTACATTCTTAAGGAAAAAGCTGCTACAAAAGCTTACTTTTGCTTACAATTACATATGATTTGTTTTTCAATGTGACGTTATTGGACTCGATAGAATTCCGGGCTTTGAGGGGGGATTGCATTTTTTGTCTATTAAAAGCATAAAATCTTAAAATCTTCCGGGGGGACATTGCAATGCTGAAGGAGATGTCCCTCCCGGGCTACCCTGAATTCACACTAAATGTAGGGGATATTTTCTTAGCCCACCCTCTACATTTATCTGTGATCACAAAATTTGTGACACATTGCTCTGATAAATTTAGAGGCTTTTTTACTCTTTTTTCGTTTTTTTCCCCTTTATAAAAATTCTTTTTCATCTTTTATCGCCGAAAATAGTGTCCGCTATTCGGAATGTCCGTTATTCAGAGGTTAAACATACAAAAATGTAGGTTTTGGGAGTGGGGATTGGAAAACTGCCCGTTAAATAGAGGTGTCCGCTATTCGGGAGTGTCCGTTATGGAGGTTTTACTGTATTAAAATGTAGACTAGATATCTTTATAAATTTCTACCATGGGATTTTGTTTGATTGAGGTAATCATCAGTTTATATTTACTTGTAGACGAGATATCTTTATAAATTTCTAACATTCAATGCTAAAAAAATCATTTAAAAATATTAAAATGTAGAAGAGAAAAAAATATATTTATATGAACTTCAAAACTTCATGGGATTTCGCTTGATTGAAGTAAGCCCCTTTAAAACCCCCATAACAAAATCGAAAAAATATAAAACGGTCTTTGTACCGAAAGATCTCAGATATCCAATGCCAAAAAATCATTTAAAAATATTTAAATGTAGAAAATATATATTTATAAATTTCTACTATAGGATTTCGCTTGACTGAAGTAGCCTCTTTAAACACCTGTAAACAAAGCCAAAAAAGTACAAAACGGTCTTCACACCGAAAGATCTCAGCTATCCAATGACAAAAAAATCATTTAAAAATATTGAAATCTAGAAGAGATATTTTTATAAATTTCTACCATTGGAATTCACTTGACTGAAGTAGCCTCATTAAAACACCTGTAAACAAAATCAAAAAACTACAAAACGGTCTTTGTACCGAAAAATTTCAGCTATCCAATGCCAAAAAATAATTTAAAAATATTAAAATGTAGAAAAAATATTTTTATGAATTTCTACCATTGGAATTCCCTTGACTGAAATAGTTTTTTAAAATTCCCCTACACAAATGCGAAAAAGTACAAAACGGTCTTTGTACCGAAAGATCTGAGATATCGAATGCCAAAAAATAATTTTAAAATATTAAAATGTAGAAGAGATATTTGTATAAATTTCTACCATTCGATTTCACTTGAGAGAAGTAGCTTTTTAAAAATTCCCCAAATAAAAGTCTAAAAAGTACAAAAAGGGTCTTTGTGCCGAAAGAACTCAGCTATCAAATGACAAAAAAATCATTTATTAAAATGTAGAAGATATATTTTTTATAAATTTCTACCATTGAAATTCACTTGACTGAAATAGCTTTTTTAAAACTCCCCTAAACAAAGTCGTAAAAGTACAAAACGGTCTTTGTACCGAAAGATCTTAGCTATCCAATGACAAAAAAACCATTTAAAAATATTAAAATGTAGAAGAGATATTTTTATAAATTTCTACCATTGGATTTCACTTGACTGAAGTAGCTTTTTTAAAATTTCCCTAAAGAATGTCGAAAAAGTACAAAACGATATTTGTACCGAAAGATATCAGCTATCCAATGATAAAAAAAAAATCATTTAAAAATATTAAAATGTAGAAGAGATATTTTTATAAATTTCTACCATTGGATTTCACTTGACTGAAGTAGCTTTTTTTAAATTTCCTAAACAAAGTCGAAAAAGTACAAAACGATCTTTGTACCGAAAGATATCAGCTATCCAATGATAAAAAAAATCATTTAAAAATATTAAAATGTAGAAGAGATATTTTTATAAATTTCTATCATTGGATTTCACTGGACTGAAGTAGCTTTTTTTAAATTTCCCTAAAGAAAGTCGAAAAAGTACAAAACGATCTTTGTATCGAAAGATTTCAGCTATTCCATGACAAAAAAATCATTTAAAAATATTAAAATGTAGAAGAGATATTTTTATAAATTTCTAGCATTGGATTTCACTTGACTGAAGTAGCTTTTTTTATATTTCCCTAAACAAAGTCGAAAAAGTACAAAACGATTTTTGTACTGAAAGATATCAGCTATCCAATGATAAAAAAATCATTTAAAAATATTAAAATGTAGAAGAGATATTTTTATAAATTTCTATCATTGGATTTCACTGGACTGAAATAGTTTTTTTAAATTTCCCTAAAGAAAGTCGAAAAAGTACAAAACGATCTTTGTATCGAAAGATTTCAGCTATTCCATGACAAAAAAAATCATTTAAAAATATTAAAATGTAGATGAGATATTTTTATAAATTTCTAGCATTGGATTTCACTTGACTGAAGTAGCTTTTTTTATATTTCCCTAAACAAAGTCGAAAAAGTACAAAACGATCTTTGTACCGAAAGATATCAGCAATCCAATGATAAAAAAAATCATTTTAAAATATTAAAATGTAGAAGAGATATTTTTATAAATTTCTACCATTGGATTTCACTTGACTGAAGTAGCTTTTTTAAAATTTCCCTAAAGAAAGTCGAAAAAGTACAAAACGATCTTTGTATCGAAAGATTTCAGCTATTCCATGACAAAAAAATCATTTAAAAGTATTAAAATGTAGAAGAGATATTTTTATAAATTTCTATCATTGGATTTCACTTGACTGAAGTAGCTTTTTTAAAATTTCCCTAAAGAAAGTCGAAAAAGTACAAAACGATCTTTGTACCGAAAGATATCAGCTATCCAATGATAAAAAAAAATCATTTAAAAATATTAAAATGAAGAAGAAATATTTTTATAAATTTCTATCATTGGATTTCACTGGACTGAAGTAGCTTTTTTAAAATTTACCTAAAGAAAGTCGAAAAAGTACAAAACGATCTTTGTATCGAAAGATTTCAGCTATTCCATGACAAAAAAATCATTTAAAAGTATGAAAATGTAGAAGAGATATTTTTATAAATTTCTATCATTGGATTTCATTTGACTGAAGTAGTTTTTTTAAAATTTCCCTAAAGAAAGTCGAAAAAGTACAAAACGATCTTTGTACCGAAAGATATCAGCTATTCAATGATAAAAAAAATCATTTAAAAATATTAAAATGTAGAAGAGATATTTTTATAAATTTCTTTCATTGGATTTCACTGGACTGAAGTAGCTTTTTTTAAATTTCCCTAAAGAAAGTCGAAAAAAAATAAAACGATCATTGTATCGAAAGATTTCAGCTATTCCATGACAAACAAATCATTTAAAAATATTAAAATGTCGAAGAGATATTTTTATAAATTTCAATCATTGGATTTCACTGGACTGAAGTAGCTTTTTTAAAATTTCCCTAAAGAAAGTGGAAAAAGTACAAAACGATCTTTGTATCGAAAGATCTCAGCTATTCCATGACAAAAAAAATCATTTAAAATTATTAAAATGTAGGAGAGATATTTTTATAAATTTCTATCATTGGATTTCATTTGACTGAAGTAGCTTTTTTAAAATTTCCCTAAAGAAAGTCGAAAAGGTACAAAACAATCTTTGTACCGAAAGATATTAGCTATTCCATGATACACACACACAAAAAAAACATTAAAAAATATTAAAATGTAGAAGAGATATTTTTATAAATTTCTACCAATGGATTTCACTTGACTGAAGTAGCCTCATCAAAACACCTGTAAACAAAATAAAAAAAAGTACAAAACGGTCTTTCGGAAGATCGGAAGAAAACGGAGGTCTTTCAAAAGGTCTTTCGGAAGAAAACGGAAAGATCTCAGCTATTCCATGACAAAAAAAATCATTTAAAATTATTAAAATGTAGGAGAGATATTTTTATAAATTTCAATCATTGGATTTCACTAGACTGAAGTAGCTTTTCTAAAATTTCCCTAAAGAAAGTCGAAAAAGTACAAAACGATCTTTGTATCGAAAGATTTCAGCTATTCCATGACAAAAAAATCATTTAAAAATATTAAAATGTAGAAGAGATATTTTTATAAATTTCTACCAATGGATTTCACTTGACTGAAGTAGTTTTTTTTAAATTCACCTAAACAAACTCGAAAAAGTACAAAACGATCTTTGTACCAAAAGATCTCAGCTATCCCATTACAAAAAATCATTTAAAAATATTAAAATGTAGGAGAGATATTTTTATAATTTTGTACCATTGGATTTCTCTTGACTGAAGTAGCTTTTTTAAAATTTCCCTAAACTAACTCGAAAAAGTACAAAACGATCTTTGTATCGAAAGATCTCAGATATTCCATGACAAAAATATCATTTAAAAATATTAAAATGTAGGAGAGATATTTTTATAAATTTCTACTATTGGATTTCACTTGACTGAAGTAGTTTTTTTAAAATCCCCATAAACAAAGTCGAAAAAGTACAAAACTTTGTACCGAAAGATCTCAGATATCCCATGACAAAAAAATTATTTAAAAATATTAAAATGTAGAAGAGATATTTTTATAAATTTCTAGCGATGGATTTCACTTGACTGAAGTAGCTTTTTTAAAATTCCCCTAAAAAAAGTCGAAAAAGTACAAAACGGACTTTGTACCAAAAGATCACAGCTATCCCAAGACAATAAAAACATTTAAAAATATTGAAATGTAGAAGAGATATTTTTATAAATTTCTAGCAATGGATTTCACTTGACTGAAGTAGCCTCATCAAAACACCTGTAAAAAAAATTAAAATAAAGTATAAAACGGTCTTTTCACCGATAGATCTCAGCTATCCAATGCCAAAAAATCATTTAAAAATATTAAAATGTAGGAGAGATATTTTTATAAATTTCTACCAATTGATTTACCTTGACTGAAGTAGCTTTTTTAAAACTTCCCTAAACAAAGTCGAAAAAGAACAAAACGGTCTTTGTACAGAAAGATCTCAGCTATTCCATGACAAAAAAATCATTTAAAAATATTAAAATGTAGGAGAGATATTTTTATAAATTTCTACCATTTAATTTCACTTGACTGAAGTAGCTTTTTTAAAATTTCCCTAAAGAAAGTCGAAAATATAAAAAACGATCTTTGTACAGAAAGATCTCAGCCATCCCACGACATAAAAATCATTTAAAATATTAAAATGTAGGAGAGATTTTTTTTATAAATTTCTACCATTGGATTTCACTTGACAGAAGTAGCTTTTTTAAAATTCCCCTGAACAAAGTCGAAAAAATACAAAACGATCTTTGTACCGAAATATATCAGATATTCCATGACAAAAAAATCATTTAAAGATATTAAAATGAAGGAGAGATTTTTTTTATAAATTTCTACCATTGGATTTCACTTGACTGAAGTAGCTTTTTTAAAATTTCCCTAAACGAAGACGAAAAAGTACAAAACGATCTTTGTACCGAAAAATATCAGCTATCCAATGATAAAAAAAAACATTTAAAAATATTAAAATGTAGGAGAGGTTTTTTTTTTTTATAAAATTCTACCATTTGATTTCACTTGACTGAAGTAGCTTTTTTAAAATTCCCCTGAACAAAGTCGACAAAAGTACAAAACGATCTTTGTACCGAAAGATATCAGCTATCCAATGATAAAAAAATCATTTAAAAATATTAAAATGTAGGAGAGATATTTTTATAAATTTCTACCATTGGATTTCATTTGACGCAAGTAGCTTTTTTAAAATTCCCATGAACAAAGTCGAAAAAGTACAAAACGATCTTTGTACCGAAAGATATCAGCTATTCCATGACAAAAAAATCATTTAAAAATATTAAAATGTAGGAGAGCTTTTTTAATAAATTTCTACCATTGGATTTCACTTGACTGAAGTAGCTTTTTTAAAATTTCCCTAAACTAAGTCGAAAAATTACAAAACGATCTTTGTACGGAAAGATCTCAGCTATCCAATGACAAAAATTCATTTAAAAATATTTAAATGTAGAAGAGGTATTTTTATAAATTTCTTCCATTGGATTTCATTTGACTGAAGTAGCTTTTTTAAAATTCCCCTAAAGAAGGTCGAAAAAGTACAAAACGGTCTTTGTACCGAAATATCTGAGATATCGAATGCCAAAAAATAATTTAAAATATAAAAATGTAGAAGAGATATTTTTATAAATTTCTTCCATTGGATTTCACTTGACTGAAGTAGCCTCTTTAAAACACCTGTAAACAAAATCAAAAAAGTACAAAACGGTCTTTATACCGAAAAATCTCAGCTGTTCAATGCTAAAAAAATTATTTAAAAATATTAAAATACAAACGAGATATCTTAAAAATTTCTATCTTGGGATTTCGCTCTATTGATGTAAGCCACTATAAAATACTTTTAACAAAATCGAAAAAATATAAAACGGTCTTTGTACAGTTCAATGATCTCAGCTATTCAATGCTAAAAAAATCATTTAAAAATATTAAAATGTAGAGGAGATTCTTTGGAAAATGTTTAATGTACAATCTCTGACATAATAATCACGTTCTGTATGTTGTCTTTTAAAATTAGATATAAATGATTCAATTTCACTTGAAACTATCTAACAAAAAAGGTCAATGTCGACTTGTTTTAAAACTGATCCGAGTGTTTTGGTCAGAAATTATCTCGAAGAAACTATCCAAATGCACATATCCCTCGGGCTATCAGTATTGAAAAGGTGCGAGATTTTTTAGCATTTGCTAATGACTTTTTTCTTCCTGGGGTATCTTATCCCCTTTTTATCGCCTGGAGGTAAAGGGTGGCGTGAGATGACCATTTTCTTATTAATTACAAGCTTGGAAAATATCATTGGTCTTTTAAAGTGTCAATCTTTGGGTTCGGGATACGCCTTCCTGGTGGCAACACGCATAGGTTTGTGATAGGATTTTGAGTTTCGGTTTGACTGATGCAGGCTCTTAAGTAGACTGGCGAAAACATAACGATAGCGCGTTTTAAAATCGCACAGTGACATCTATTGGATTTTATATGTACTAAAAACGTTATGTACTAAAAAACGTGAGCAGCGCACCTAATAGTTTCTTTTGTTTCTTTTTGTTACTTTTTTGTCTGTTGTCCGATTTTGATGAAACAAAGCCTATACACTGCCCGGGAGTGTGCATGCTTCATTAGTGAAAACCGCATAAAAATCCATTCAGTAGTTACGAAGATAACCTCGAACAAACAGACAGACAGACAGACAAACAGACAGACAGACAAAAAATTCAAAAAAATTTTTTTTGTGTTTCATTGGTTTTCTTTTATCGCCCTGACTCCATTTTTGTCAATTATCTTCAATGTACAGACACACCGGGTCCTACTGTTTTATTATATGTATAGATGATAATATTTCTTTATAATTAATATAACGGAAGGCGTAAAAGCTGCATTATATATAAATGTTTGAGTTATTTACTTAATTAAAAAATAATTCATTTAATTAATGAATGAAATCTTATATTGTTCAAGGTTTTATTGCATTGCAAGATATTTATGTGTATACTATATACTTACATACATATAGCGTTGCAAAGGTTAGAAAAAACCCGGTTTAAACCCGGGAATAAACCCGGTTTTTAGGAATAAATCTGGCAAAACCCGGGATTTTTTGGAATATTTCGGTTTTTTGGGAATAAACCTGGGAACAAACCTGGTCTATTGGAAATAAACCCGAGAATAAACCGACTTTTTGCAACTCTACATACATATGCTCTGACGCGAGAATAATTTTCTAACTGATTTCACATCGGATACTTTTATTGTATGGATCGAGGTCCATTTCTTTCATACTCTAATTCTATAAATCACAGAAAACAATTTACCTAATGTTCCTCAGATTGTTAATCTGGAACAATTGTGCTAGGAATGTTTGCACGTTAAGAATAGATTTAGGTCCACTTTTCTAAAGCAACTATTCGTGGTCTCACGTTGCCCACGTGAAAGAAAGAATTTCAATGTTTGCCTGATTAAACATTTAGTCGTTTCTCTGATGAATGTCAACGCATAAAGAAAAAGTTTTTTAGCTTTTTCCTTATTATTTCAGAAGCAGGATTTCCCGATCTTTAACTTAAATCTCATTCCTTTTCGGAAATAGAGGCACTTCAATTTCGAATATTGGCTTCTCCCATGAAGTGTTTTAGATCTGTTTTTATCACTTTTCCCCACCCGCTTTACTCTTCATTTCGTAGTAGGTTTTTGAACGTTTTTTCCCTTCAGTTCCTGTTGAGTATAGATTTTGCGTTTTTCTCGGGGGCAAAAAAGTAAAGCAAAAGAAAATAAAATAAAAAATTTAGGAGCAGCATTTGGGAATAAGGCACGAATGAATAAAAAAAAAAGCTTAAAAAGATTTCACAAAATTGACTGGGGAAAATTCTGTATAAATAAAATGGCCTTGAGAATTGAAATCATCAATAGGAATCTCATTTAAAATGAGATTTCGAGGCAGAGTGAAAAAACGCAACCTGTTTTTAAGGGTAGAAACAACTTAAATGCTCGAATATTTTCCGTAGAATTTTTAAGCTCTTTAAAGTTCCCTCTTTACAAATATTTAAAATCGGTATAGGACTAGGTATGTTTAGTGCTGTACGATGAACGATATATGCATATATTTTGAGTTAGTTTAATAATTACCAAAAACTGTTGATTTTGTAGTTGTTAGAAGAACAACAAAAAAAATTTTTTTAATGAGAACTAGTTTTAATTTAAGTATTATTAAAATGAGTATTTAAAAATGCTCAAAACATAGTCATTTTTTAGCGTTTTTTCGGCATATATATTTTTTATTTTTTTTAAATTATAAAAATTCAAACACATATCTTTTTTGTTTTTCTCAGAAATGTAAATAAAAAAAGAATAGTGGTAAAAATTAACACACTATGAACGTCCGATCTTTAAATGATAATTACTCTTCGACTACTGTAGTGTAATTAATACGATAAATACTTGCGCGGTGATACTTAAGCCATCGTTACATTAAAATATTTGTAATATTATTTTGTCTGATAAAACTAGTTTGTATTATAGATGAAATAATATCCGCTAAAGATTTGAAGCTGCAAATGAATGTACTCAATTATTTTGTTTTGTAACATCTATTCATTGACTGTCCCGTTTAAAACTCCTTACCTCACTAATTTTTTTTTATTTGTTATATATATATACATATATTGGCTTTTGATGAAAATACAATAAGCTTGAATCATAAGAAAAAAATATCTGGCAAAGACTTTTGCTTGCAAAATGAATGCTTTGAAATATATTTTTAAAAATATTCATTTATTTATTGTTTCACTTGCAACCGCTTATCTCGCACATTTTTGCGCTTTGTTAAAATAATTAATGACGCCTATGATACTCGTTAAAAATAATGTGAGCTAAAATATATATATATAGCTAAACAAACAGAATTCTTGCACTGCCAACATGGTGTCATTTTCATTTATTTTTCTTCTTAATAATTTAGAGTAATTTTTTAAATGGTAAAACCTCGTATATTATGGTTTGAGAGAAAAAATGCGTTTGCGTCAAATTATCTTTCTTTTTGCTAGCTAAAAGTAGCGTGAAATCCAATGAGTAGAATCTGCCTCTTCAACTTACTTGTTCAATAGAGTAGATTCTTGAAAAACCACGTGACTAATGGCATCATGTGATAAATGGTTGAGAAGAAAAAGATATCTAAAAACAACCTAATATATCTTTTAAGAAGAAGATATTATTTTTGGTTTTGAAATGGACGCGATAAAAATTGGAAGAAATCATTTGATGCAGAAAAAAAGAGAAAATTTATTATTTTCTACTATTGTCATTTACATCCGAAAAAAAAATCGATCACCCAAGACATAATTTACTATTCGGTTTCAAAGAATGTACCAGATTACTTTTTTTTTTTTTTTTTTTTTTTTTTTTTTTTTTTTTTTTTTTGATGGAAAAATATTATTTAGGTTTATTAATATAGTTCCAGAGAATTGTTATTATTTTCTCAAGTTTCCTGTAACTATTAACTATTGTTAGCAATCTAGTAGACTTCTGCTTTTTGCAATCTTCATAGTTTTTAACTTATAATTTTTGGTTTTAATATATATATATATATATATATATATATATATATATATATATATATATATATATATATATATATATATATATATATATATATATATATATATATATATATATACATACTAGAGCAATTTTGTCTCTTTTGGAGGTTTATTATTATCATTAGAGACTTCTAAATAGAGTAACTTTAATTATAGTATTTTTGTACATAGATTTTAGTACAGCAACGGTGTCCTATGAGCTAATCTAGCATTTTTGTCATCTTTAGATCAAGCGGTCTCAGAAACCGCTCATCATACCTATGCAAAAATTTCTGTCCCAGCAGTAAAGGATTAAGATGATAATTTAACATTTTTTTTTTTTTTTTTTTACTGTTACAACATTAATTTATTACTTTGTTGAAATTTGTTTGTTGATGTATTTTTATGAGCAACAACACTAATTGAAGGTTTAATTATTTTAAATCGAATGAAGTGCATATACACCATCCAAAATGTGTTTTAAAATTATACATTTATAGGAAATAGCCTATCCCTCTTCAGATAAGTATGCATACGTATGTAATGAACTTTTATTGATTTTCAACCGAATTGATTTTTCTTACTGTAATTTAACTATTCTCAAATCAGTCTCTGAAATATAGCCGGTTAAATACAATGTCAATTAAAATTCATAAAACAAACATAAGTTAACATTGATTCCGCCAATTTGATTTGGGAACTGACAATTCAAATCCATAATTCCATTTCACACTCAGATTCTCGCATGCAAATGTTTAATTAGTCTTTGCAATTTATTTCGATAAAACATGTTACGATGGTATAATATTCAGAAGAATAAAAAGCAAAACTTAATTATTTTAAATAACTTCTTCTGTAATCTGCATGCCTATAAAATATTCCTTTTCCTCTCTCATACGCATATTTACATATAAAATAATAATTTTTTGGTTTTGTCTGCTTTTATTTGCATTTTCAACTATGGTTAAACTATTATCGTTATCCAAAATGCAACCCTTAACTACAATCTATATTATTAAAATCTGTGCGTATGCATGTACGTCGAAAAACTCCTAAACCACATGGTGCAGGGCTACGAAATTTAGCACACTGATTGCTAATAGGGGACCAATAAACGATTGAAACTAAAAATTCAAAAATTTTAAACAGACTTTTTTTATATTTTTTTAACGAATTTTTGCCCTTTTTAATCATTTGGAAAATGGTTGTTGTACTTGGACAAGAATAAATATATCTGAGACTTATCTGGCACACTTATTTTGCCACAATGACAAAAAAGTATTAAAAACTACAAAAAAAAATATTAATAACTAAAAAACAAATTGAGATACAGCTTTCAAACAAATTGAATTTAAAAGTACTTTTTTTCTTAGACGACGGTGTAAAATTTGAAAATGTTCGATATTTAGAAGTTTAAAATTTTCAGACTGAAATTTGTAAAACTGAAATTTTATTTAAAATCTGCTTATTGTTGGTCCAGGAATTTTAACGTTAATCCATGGCGTACGTAATATATGATTCTGTTATTGCATAAACCATGATTTGATCATCATCAAAATGATGTTTCTTATTTTTATTTTTTAAATGTAGAATTTATTGGTGTTAAATTTTAGTCTTTGAAAAAAATCATTTTTTATAATTTGCCATATTATTTTTTTTTTACGTTCAACCCGGAATTGTGCGAGTTCTAACCAGTTTTAAATGTTTACTGAAATGTGTGATATACATATTACGTACGCCATGCTTCAATAGGTAATCATTTTACCTCGCATGCTAATATTTAGAGATTATTTAATTGCGCTTAGTTATAGCCTTTTTCAAAATAAATAAATAAATAAATAAATAAATAAAAGCATTCTATCACAGACATTAGCAAAACTCTTATTCTACATCCTTACTGCAAAGATATCATTTTATCGTCTGATACCATAGTAATATGATAAATTAAATTTCATTAAAAAATGCGCCGTAGTAGAAAAATATTGTTTAAAATCGAATAGTTATTGAATAACTCAACACTTTAATACAGAATTCGTATTTCTTATTTAGTTATTTTAAAGTAGTTTGTTGTCATTTCGTCTTATGCTGATTTTCGTTTCATTTTCGATAATTACTTCTTTATATGTTTTACATTTCTACAAATTAACCGCTCTTCCTCACGCACCCATGTACTGCTGAAGTCTTTTGAACTCGCTCTGCATTAAGTATTTTTCAACTATAGTTTAGCTATTTTCAAATCAATATTTAAAATGCATTTGCTCAAATACAATGTCAATTAAAATTCATAAAGCAAACATAAGTTAATGGTGATTCTGCTTATTTGATTTGAGAAAAGATCGTTGCTATCCGTTATTTTGGCTCTTGGTTATGAATTCTCATATGCAAATGTTTGTTTAACTCTGGCTTTTAATTTCCGTTGAACATATTACGAGAAAATTAAAATACAATGAATAGCAAAATAAAACTTAATTCTGTTAAAATAACTCTTCATTTGTTCAGTTAAATTTCATTCGTTAGCTAAACCTATACATTTATTTATTTAAAAGCTTTTAAAATTTATACACGAATAATGTCTGAATTATTCAAAGTGATTGCATAAGCATAAAGATGTTATTGCATCTTTGCTGAACCCTTGCCTTTAACTTTCGTTCAACATATTACGAGAAAATTAAAATACAATGAATAATAAAATAAAATTTAATTCTGTTAAAATACTTCTTTATTTGTTCAGTTTAAGTTCCTCCGTTAGCAAAACCTATACATTTATTTATTTAAAAGCTTTTAACACTTATACACGAATAATATCTGAATTATTCAAAGTTATTGCATAAGCATAATGATGTTATTGCATGCTTGATAACCCTTGCCTTTAATTTTCGTCGAACATATTACTAGAAAATTAAAACTCAATGAATAGCAAAACAAAACATAATTCTGTTAAAATACCTCTTTATTTGTTCAGTTTAACTTCGTTCTTTAGCGAAACCTATACATTTATTTATTTAAAAGCTTTTAGCATTTCTACACGAATAATATCTGAATTATTCAAAGTTATTGCATAAGCATAATGAGGATATATTAAGATGGGATCATGAAACATTAAATCTCCCGACTCTTGACGCAAACTGAACACACCATACAATGAAATCTTGGTTTATGAGGCGAATCATCGATAGTTGGCTTTAAAATCGGATTAATCAGAAAAGGAGAAGCCCGCATTAAGTTCCTATCTAGGAAATCCTTTTCTGCTACTATCGCTCATTAAGACAGAGGGCAGAGTAGATGTGAAGTCAACTTCCTCCGACGTCTTAATGAGTTTCAGCAGTAACCATCAACCAAGGCTACAGGTCATTCAATAAAGTCTTGGCGAGAGAAGGTAATTATGTATGCAATTATTCAATTTGGTTCGAGTCTTGGCCTATTTAACATACATAAGATTCAGATAGATTGCTTGAAGCTAGAAATATTTTCTATGATTTAAGTCTAAACGACAACTACGCTTTTATATCTTCTTAAACTTCACAATTTCTGGAAATTAGAAAAAGCTTAAAAGTCAAATTCACTTAGCTCTTATATAATATAAACTTTAAAATGTTCAGGTTTACTTAAAAGGTTATTAAAATAATCAAATATAGATGTTGAAAATTCAAAAACATCTGATAACAGTTATTGTTTTAAAGCTCGCATATCGGGAACAGTACTACAGAACTCGCATATATTATTCATGGTAATATTTAAATTATACGTATATAAGCCGAAAAGTATTTATCCCTCTAATATTTTTAAATACATCTGCATATCACGTTTTCATTTTTTATTTGCAATGATTAGCACAAAGTACCCTCATCCCCAAATATTTGTAACAAATTTTTGAAACAAAGTATAGAAATTACAAAAACATATTCACTTCTATACTACAATATAGAGTCTAAACAACAATATCTGTTCCAACTACCTTCTTCACATTTCTATACCCGCATGTTCATACTTAGCCCAACTCAAGAAGACTTTTTCGGTTTGTAATATTTTTTGTATAGATTGAAGCAAAAAGTTGGAACCATAAATATACTGGCATAAATAAAACAATATTTTAAAATAAATACTCCATTTTCCCCCTACAGTTAAGAATAAAACACACTACTTTAGTAAACTTATCGGCAGTTTACAGTAATTTTAGTTTCTTAGAGGTAGAATTCTTGTTATAGAGGTATAATTATACTCATAATGTGATGAAATACAAAACAGGCTTAAGGGCGTACTCGAATGAATCCGAATTGCTTATTTTCTGACTAATTTTTAAATTCATCTTTGTTCTGAAACGTTCAATTGGCGAATCCTCTTAGACAGAAACTATATAATGTGCCGTGTTAGACGATTTTATGATAAAGGTTACGTTTCAAATACGTTTCAAAAATTGCTGTCAAAGTTGGCGTTTTTGAAAGCGAGAGAGTCGGAAACGAAAAAAATTATCATACTCAGAAAATAATTGTTTACAAATCAAGTTCTCATCAATAAAACGAAAAATTAAAACCGCTTATACATCTCTTTAAAAGCCACGTCAGCAAGTTTAATGTTTTTACTTTAAAAAATAATTCCGAAAATGTGTCAGGAATTTTCTAGTTGCTCCTTGGGGAAAATATTTTTATGAATACCGCTTTAATTTCTAAGCTATTGCATACCACGCTTGTATGAAAAGAGTGTACCACATAGTGATCCAGTGATGATAAGTTTAGAATAGGATGAACGCATTTAGTAAAATGGCAAATCAAGGTTGAAGAATATTTTACCTGCATCGACTTCACCCAGTGTAATTTGAAATCTGTCATTCAAAATGCAGCTTAAAAATTGTCATGATTGAAAATAAATACAAAACGTATCCATTTATTACCTGTTACAATCATTTTTATTTGTGTGAAAAGAAGATTACAATAGTCTATTTCTAGAATTAGTGAAAAGATTAAAAACAAATAAAAAACCGTATATATGTATAATATATAACCATATATATATATAATGTAAATTAAAGTTTCATGAATAAAATAACTAGCCTTTGTAACATTATATTGAAACGAATTTTAATTATTTTTATACTTACAAATTTTCCTATCCCTATCCCATCATTACGAAATCACAATATTATTCGGTTAACTATTAAATAGTTTTAACGCATAGTTTTCATTAGACTACTCAGGAAATAATAGCTCATCGTTTTGAAAATTTTCTTGTTTCCAAAATAAATTTTGTTAATTTAACAACATCCTTGTGAAATAACTAACATTAACAGTAGCACAGCCACTAACATAACAAACTCCAGTGTGACTTGGCAAATTTGAAGAGTCTTTTTAACTTGTGTCACTAGTCTATCGATTATTTTCTCTAACTCGTATATTGGGACACCCTGTATAACTCTGCTTCACTATATCGCAAATTTTTAACACTTTAATCGTCGAAACTGTGTTTTAAAAAAAAACGTTTAGTTTCTGAAATGCAAAAAATAAATATATACGTTAAGTTACCACATAAAATTTCTCATACCAATACATTTCATAGCTATTATTTTATAAATCTTTAATATTGATGAAGAATTCTGAAGAATTTCTAAAGGTTTAAGTGCAATTCTTTCATTAACATATTTAATTTTGCAAAACAAAAAAAAAACAAAAAAAAACAAAAAAAAAAACATAAATGACGATTAAGTAATTAAAAGATAATAAAAAATATCAATATATGTAAGTGGATTTAAAGGCAAAGTTTTCAGACTGCTATAGAGAGATTATGTGAGATTATCCAAAGGTGAGATTGTATGTTCAATACTAAAAATATACAGGCTTTTATTTCTGTTTCTTAGCTCTATTTAATTCATTGCATACTCTCTGAGAATAAAATCACGTTTTTGTCACTTTTAAAATAAAATTATTTCATTTGAAAAAGCCACAGTTATATATCTAGTTAAATCAGATTTTGCTTTATGAACATATACCGGAGGTAGTCATTTATCGATTAGGGAAATCGCTTCCCGATATTTGCTTTTGATATAATTAGAAAATTGGAATAAAGAAGTCACTTTTTTCGTCGTCTGAGTAATATTTTAAAAAGAAACTGATTAATGAATGTTTAAATACCAAGACGTTCAACTAAAGTTGGAAGGTTCTTTAACCTAACGGGTAAGTGAATTTTCGATTCAACAGTTAATTACAAATTTATATTCCGGCCAATTACACTGTGAAAGAAAAAAATGATTAAAATATTGCTTCCGATTAAAAAAAAATACTTGGTTTCTACCAAATTCAATTTGCTGAACATAAATATGATAGAAAAAAAACGATCTTGCTGGATTTATTTTGTAATTTACACACACACATATATATATATATATATGTAATTTATATATATATATATATATAATTTATATATATATATATATATATACCTTGCCATTTCTATAAATCTGTATGTTGTGTGTGTAACATTAAACTTCTTTGTAAATGTTATATACAATGAAAAAATATAAATGTCAATATATTTATCAAAAACAATAATGATGCTTACACTGTAAAACATTTGTGGAAACGTGGCAGCATTGCTTATGGAGTATTTTAACCGTTGAATCCGGTGTAACATTGTAATGTTACACCAGTAATATATGTTTAAATTACACCATTGCATATGTGAAGAACATTACTCCATGAAATTGGAGGCAGCATTTGCCACTATTTTTATACCACTTTTATGGAGTAACGTTACACAAATGTTTTACAGTGTATAATGCAATGCTTACTAATAACATGATAATGCTGATAAGCGTTATGTTATGTTAAAAAATTATATTAAATGTCAAATTAGATGAACCTAAAAATTCATAAGCAGTCTTGTGTAAAACATATATGAAAATTGTAGAAAAAAAAAGACATTGGGCAAAAATATCAATATTTAAGATAAAAGTAATAGAGATTTTTAAAAATGCATTCTTTCTAAACTTTTTACAATTTTTAATTAAATATGCACATAGAAAAAGGAATTGATTGAAACTACAAAACGTGTTTTGTTGAGTAAATTTTGGTTGTTTTAAGTGAATTTTTAGTTAAAGTAAAAAATCGGTTTTGTTGCTCAGACAAAAAAATATTGTTAACACGCTTATGAAATTTTAACAAAATTTCATCAATTTGTTTTGAGTCTTGCCAAAGTCTTGTATTTTCAATTTCTAATTCCAACAAAATTTGTTTTTGCAAAATTTAAATTGGTGTGCAGCAGCCATAACTCTCTCACGTGATTTTGTTTAATCGACTTATATAGCTATAAAGGATTAACATAATTTTTGGATAATAAAAACTTTTCAAATTGAGACGGATTAAGGACGTTATTATTACGTTATTATGCATTTCGGATGAAAATTGCAGATGGAAAATTGAAAAAAAAAATCAAAAATATTTTTTTATTTATTTAAACGAAATTTGACCCATATTTAAACGAAAAGATTTGTTGGACCAAACAAATTTTTGTTGATTCAACAAAACTTTTTTCTGGGTGTGCAGTTTATTGGTTTTTATTCAAATTTCACTATTCTTTTACAATGAAATGCAATGAGTCCCCATTTTAACCATATTTTAAAAAATAAACAAAATTTTTCTAAAGATAAACCGTCTCCTTCATGTGTTTTAGATCACTGTAAAAATAAAAGGACCAATATGGTTTGTAAGATTTTTTGGTACAATAGTGTTCCCAAAATGATTCAAAACAGGGCAGAACCTTAGTAGCGTCAAAAAATATTAAAACTTTTTAGAAATAATGTATATATTATCTAAGATGTTTTGGTTGTTTTAATATCATTAAAGATCTGCAGCATTTTTAAACTATTTTGGGCTACAAAGTGAACTTTCCAAATTGGAACACTGCTGTACCCCCAAATCTTACAACCCAGGGTCTAGTCTGGGTCTATTTTTTTTTAAACAATATGATAATAAATTATCAATCATATAAATTATTCTCCCCCCCCCCCCAAAAAAAAAAAAACCCTCTTTAATTTTTGTCGTTCCACCCTTCAGCATTACCGATTCGTATTTAATTGCTTTTTATGAAAATAATATGCAACTACCATTGCTTACTAATAAAAGATATCACATGCTCATTCAGATTAATAACTAACCTTCCAAACTTTACATTTCCTCCTCATTAGCTCATCTTCCGGCTTACAGATATTTTTATTTTATTTAAAATCATTATTTTTATTTGAAAAACTCTTTTATACTATTTTTTGCTCATCTGTGACATTAAATAATCAAAAATACAAATTACCCTCTTGCCCCTCCCCAATAAATGCTCTCCCTTTTGCATCCGCATCCCTCCCTTTAAGCATACACAGTTTTATATAGTTAAAATTGTTTATTTTAAAAAAACAATTTACAATATCCGTTGTTCACAAATTAAAAAAATATATGAATTATATATATATATATATATATATATATATATATATATATATATATATGCATACAATTTAACGCTCTTTAGTGACAATAAATAAACATACATAAAAATTATCCCCCTAATCCAACTCAAATTTCCAGTTCCTGCTTTGCCTTTTCTCCATTATACAGAGATTCAATTTTTTAATTTCTTTTATTTAAAAAATAATAATCTGTAACATTCGTTGCTTACTAAGGAAAAACAAAATAATTAATTAAATCCCAGCTCCACCTCAACCTTTCCAAACTTAAACTTCTTTCCTTCTAGCATGCAAAAAAAAAAAAAAAAAAAAGGTTATTTTAAAAATATTATTTTTTTATATAAACAATTTCTTCTCCCCTATTTTATGCCCGTTAGCGACAATAAATCATCATTCGTATAAATAACCTCCCCCCCCCCGGTGACCCTTCCAAAATTTCCTTTTTTTTTCCTGTTAACTGAAAATTTTATTCGCTTTATGAAAAACGATTGATACATATTTCATTTCTTTAATCGAATATTCCAAGATATTTTTAATACATTATGCCCTGATCCCCGATATCAAACTATATTGAAAAATTAAATAGCAGCGTTTTCATTTCTTTGGACCTCAAATTACCTTTATACCTAACGGAGTGTTTTTAGTGTATAATAGGCGCCACTGGAGAAACAGACTTCTCTCTTGATTGCATCATTGTAAAAATGAGGTCGTAAGTATAAGAGCTCGCTTTATCCAAAATTTAAAAATCGAGTTTGCTGTTGGCGAAACTGCATCGAAAAACACATCAATCTTGAAAAAAAAATATGTTATTTAACTAATTATAACAGCCATATGGAAAATTGAAATTCTTCTCAATTTGACGTGTTAGATTCAGATTAAGATGATGGAAGTTTACTTGATTTAAGTTTCCAGATTCGCATTTATTCAATGCAAATGGTAAACTAATGGTTTAATAATAACAAGTTCGAGGCGTCTGCGTTCTTTTTGTATGTTCAGAGTCCCGAGCCCTTTTCACTTTTCAATGTCTTTGATTTAATCAATTTTCCTTTTCAATTTGTTCGGTTTGAATTTTCGATTTTTCTTCCCAACATTTTCCAAATGGTTAATAAAAATAACTGGAGGAAATAATCAAGGACTTTGATAATATTATACGTCACATATGCGTATAGCCCTTTGCACTCTTTTGTCCAGTCTGGTTGGACATCAAATTTCTTTTCAAAAATGTGTTTTTGGTACCAGTAATAAAAGAAAATAAAATTTTCCGAATTTAAATAGAGCATTTTTGACATTGCATACTTGAATGAAACTTCTGTTATAAAAGTGGTGCCAACCAAATAAAATTTGTGTAAGAAACACCCCGAGTCGAAAAGATTATCCCCAAGTGATGAAAACTATTATGTCATCCGGAAAATTCTGAGGTTTTTTGATAAAGTTCAAATCCACAAATGCCACATTTCCACCGGAATTTTTGGTATAAAAGTTTGTTTATATAATGCAGATATAGAAACCTCTTTATTTATTCTGTAATAAATTTGTTCATAATTTCCGGTGTCACTCAATAATTTTAACATTAGCTCAACAGAAAAATACCATAGCATTTTCCGAACGATCCAATAGAAATTAGCATAAAAAATTCATATAATTTGCTTATTCTTACCTCATGTATAGTTTAAATAAGTCAATAGGTTGTTCAAAATTTGGAACGAAATTTGGTTTCGATCTCAATGTTTGAAAGTGTCCTTTTTCGTAAAAATGTTCTCAAAATGTTATAAAACATTTTTCGTCGCTGGAAAAAGAGAGTTCTCTTAATGTAAACAGAATCTCTTATTAATAAATGGAAATTTGTCCACCCTTTTTATGTTGCTATCACTTATGTTTAAACATTTCGTAATTAAAATTAAGGGGAGAAAAAATCTTTGAAACCAACTCTTTTGAAACCTTCTCATTTTGAATAATACTGTAATATATGTGATAGCATTATACTCAGTACTAAAAATTAAATTAAAAAAAATATTCCTTTTAAAAAATCTTGTAGAACAGCTTATCCTACTAAAATTTAAATGAAAAAAATTTTTCTTTTAAAAATTTCTACTATTTTTACAAATATGAATATTTTACTTCGATTCTTTTTCCACTTTTATTAGAATAAACTACACAAAACTGTATATAGATGTATGAGATTTGATATTTAATATGATTTTTTCTCTCGTTTATATAAAAAAAATGAAGTAAATTCAACAAACTTTCAGTTTAAATATTTTTTAAAAAATAGCTATAAACTTGAATGTTTAATCCGTGCAAAAAAAAATATTAAATACACTATGGAGAAGAAGTAAAACTTTTGAAACTTCTATCTAAATTAGCAAAAGAGTCTTATTATTTTTCGAACAAGCAAGTTAAAAAAATATGAACATGGAGAAAAATCAGTTTGTTTCAATTGTTTTCATTTCTATGGGTAATTGTGCAGGATCTATTAAAAAAATTTACAATATCTTGCAATATAATTGTCCTATAGGTAAATATGAGGTGCCAAAATATAATAAATTAAATAAGCTTTCAGTTAATATTGAAAAAAGAAAATCGATATTTCAGCCAATTTCAATGTACGTCGTCTCCTTAACGCTTTTCTTTATTGACATAATGTATAAAGGTTTAGTGGTTAGTTGAAACAACTTTTGGTGCTGCAGAAGCTGGAAGCAGATGTTTCAAATCTTGTTCTAACATTTACAGTTACAATTCAACCGGAACTACGAAATATTTGACCAAGATTTGCAATATTTTTTGTTTGCATATTATTGCAGATTTTGCAGCACCAAATGTTTCTTGAATCTAACATAAACATTTTAACAGTGAATTCGTAAAAAAAAATTAATCGAAGTTGAATAATTTTGATGCTCATTAATAATGTGGCATAGTTAGTAGGGCACAAACAAAAAAAAAATTTCGCTAGCAAATGACAAATGTTTTTTTAAAAATCAATATGAAGAATGTTTTTATAGTATAAAATGAAAATCATAAATATAATTGCAAAATTGTTAATGATTTTTTTTTCGATATCGCATTTTCGTCACTAGTCGCACCGTTTTATTTATTTAAGTATGCCTTAACATTAAATGACAATCAAATTGCAATTTCTTATTAATTATAATCTTATTAATGCTGATCAATTCTTTTTCAGAACTTATGTAATCCATATCCCTCAATCTTATCACAAAAATATTTAATTGTTTTAAAAATAATTAAGAAGAATGTAAAACAAATAGTTAAATTTTTGATAAGATTCCTTACCTTTTCCTCTAGGCCATTTACACACCGAAAGCAAAAAATCACTTATAAATTTAAAGTTTACAATATTAGTAAATAGATTTCAATTCTATAAAGTGTATGATTACAATTTTTATATTATAATTAAAAAATTCGAAACCCTTTTTTTTTGTCTTATTGTATATATATTCATTTAATTAAATTTATTCATAATCCATGAATACAACAATAAAAGAATTCATAATTTTAAATTTTAAAATGTACCTTATAATCATTAAAATATCAGAATAAAAAATGGCTCCATAAATTCAATTTACTAAACAAACTCGTGCAGGGAAATTAAAAATGTGTTATACTTCGTAGGAAAAATTAATATGCCATCATTCAAATTGGCGGCTTAGTATGTTTTCCCTCCATATTATGGCATGAAGAATTTTCATAACGTAATAACCCCATTTAATTGGATAATTGTGATCCTCTTGTATTATTCGCACACCAAACTTTTCAAGGAATTTTTCAGAAAAATATTTCATGACTTAAAGTACAAATATAGTTTGAGCTTATCTAAATACTCTGAAATGCCTTAGTAAAAACATTTTACGGTACTTATTAAATTAAATTAGTGGATAAGCTATGCGGGAAATAAAGTAATAAACAATTTTGAGGATGTTGAGAATTGGAGGACAAGAAAAAAAATATTAAATTGTTTTACTACTTAGTGAACATGCCCCCGATTTAAAGAACCTACTTCTAAATGGGTGTGAAAAATGCAACTTAAATATCGTTAAAAATATATTACATTTAATATAATATTGCTTGAGTAGTCATTAATATACTATAATTTTAAAGTTTCCCACTTATTTTGCAACTCTAATTTCAATTTTAGGAAAAAGATGTGCATTTATCTCATCACCTAATTTTTGTACCGATATAATTTTCATAGAACCTCGGAAAATGTACAAATAAATATGATATTAATCAGATCTGTAATTATAAAAGAGGGTAAGATCTTGTCGCATTTCAAAAAGTAATATTATTTTAGTAGTATTAAGATAACACAGTAATCAGACATATAGAAAACGTAAGGGCAGTTGTAAGTTTCTAAATCTACTATGCTATATTAATGAACCTTTTCTAAGAAACTACCAAATATATTCACTTTGAAATTTTTATATACATAATATGAATAATTCCTAACAAAGTGAAGTCAGCTTTCTAAACATATATTATTTATTTATTCTTTTAAAAATTCTCGAATAAAAACTACATTTAAACTAATACACTTTAAACCTTTCCGGCGCAGACAAGTTCTGTCCGCAAAATGAGAAATTGTTGACTGTCACCGGAATTTACAAAAGACTTTTTTAGAAATAAAGAACTTCCTGATTTAAGCTGTCATTGTAAAAGTAAAATTTTACTAAAATATTATTGGTGCCGTTTGTAAGTTCGGAATTAAAATTAGTTTTGCCCGGAGTGGACACACTGGCTCCGGAAAGGGTAACCCTGAACTCAAAATAACAGAAAATTAATGGGATAGTTTAACTCAAAATTGGTCAAAAAATCGATTAAAAAAACTATATTAAAGGAAAGCCCGTTTGATTGTGAATATTTCCGCATTTAATTTTTACTCACACGAAAATTATATTGCGAGATAACGTAAATTTTGTCAATATACCGAGCACAATTGTACTTTAAACATAATTATACTTACCACACAAAATAAAACATTTTAACCATGTTCATATTTTCTTCACTTTTTTGTTTTAAAAATACTAATGTTTTCTTTTAGGTAGATTTCGTATGAAATACTATCTATTGCTGTCGCTCCTATGTTGGAATTTCTGAAAAATTTACAGCGATCATGACTCCTAGATCCCAAAACTACCATCAGAAAAAACTTTATCTATCTATCTACCTATCTTTATCATTTTTTATGGACACGATAACTTGTATAATTCTGCTCAAATATCTTCCAAACTGATAGGGGGAACTGGGGGACATTGATACAGCTTTTTTCAAAAAAAATTTTTGGTGTCTAGAAAGCAGAAATTTCAAGTTATTTTACTATGTGATGTCAGCAAAACCTGTGTAGTGTGTTATAAAAATATGCAATCGTTGTTTTATATATTATTTTTGCATGTAATTTTTAAAAAATCAAAAAAAGTAATTTGTATCAATGTGCCCCATCCCCGGGGCAGATTGATACACTTTGACACGGCTCTGAAAATGGAGACAAAATAACACCAATGGATATTTTTCATAGAAAAATAGTTAGCAAACTATTTTCTGTATTTTTATAGACATTAAAATCGCACACAGTTTATTTGTAAGCGATATTAAAGCAACCAAAATGAAATGTATAATGACCTGATGTTCTGGCTGTTCCTTGTCTGTTTGTTGGCTGTGGTAACTTTGTCATATCTGGCACTTTAACCCCAGAATTATCTTCTTTCTTAGGAAAGGTGAAAGAATTACCAGTTTTTCTGTTTATAAATCGGTTTACAAACAGAAAATAAAGGATAATTATAGTAAAAATTATGTTTATAATTTAATTATCCTGTACTGTTCTGCAGCTTGTTTCTCTTACTTAACATTTCTCATGTCGATAATACTTTTTTTTCTCTGGAGAATCGATATAAATTTGAGATTTGCCAGGCTGCCGTCCAATTCTTTAGTTAATTCTACTAGCACTAGATAGTGTGTAAGTTTGTACGTCTTCTGTTTGCAAAAATACTATAAAATGTTCTAATATAAAGAAATTAGATATTTCACTTCAATAAAAACTAATAGTAGAAATTTTTGACGAAAAATGGTTGAATTAAGGAGTGTATGGTAAAAAAAAATAATAAAAGGTAATGAAAAAATGAACTAGAAAAGGATTTAGGTTGTATCAATGTGCCCCGACAAAGACTGTATCAATGTGCCCCATACAGCCATTTTGAATAAAACGAGTCGCAAATCCAGCACTTCATAATTTATCTACCAATAAATAATGAGGAACTGATAAAGAGTAGCCTTACTTGTCATGGAGGGTATTCTTTTCGGTTGAAAATACTGGAACAGTTGTATAATACCATTTCAATTGTGCAACTCAAATTTACTTTTGACCTACAAAAACAGTTAATCACCCATCCCATTCCATCAAACTATTGAATCATTCCAAAACTTTCTGTATGTAGTTCATTTCACTAGTATCACCTTTTGAAGCCGTTGTGAAATTTCCTGTAATGACCCTGCGTGCTGTACAGGGGGTGTATCAATGTGCCCCAAGTATCAATGTGCCCCAGTTCCCCCTACATAAAATAAAGCGACATAAAATCTCAGTCAAGTTCGTTAATGAGCAAAATTGGACGAAGGGGATGGAAATAGGGGTGGTTTTTGTGAAAACCGAGAAAAAACCCATAACTTCCTACTTAAAATAGATATCAAATCAGCTTAAGGGTTATATTACTTCTAAAAAATAGGCCGAAAGTTAAACAATGAAAGATTTTTGATAAAATTAAAATGCACAAGGGGCGAGAATATAGGATTTTTAAAAGAAAAAAATCCATAACTTCGTTAATTCTTAAGATATCAAATCTACAACTTTTATATTACGCACTATCTACAACTTTTATATTGACAAGTTTTGGATAGGACCAATACTTATAGAAAAAAACATAAATTGTCGTCCTAAGAAAAACCGTATTAAGGTGTACTCAAATCTAAACTGCTTATAGTCTGACACATTTTTAGATTCATTTTGCACTCAAACACATCCATCTGGCAGGTTCCTTTATTTAGGAACTATATAATGTGACGTATTTGACAGTTTTTGATAAAGGCAGAATCTATATTTAAAAATGCTGTCGAAGTAAGCATTTTCAACAGAATTTTCCGAAGCGATCGTGACTGAAAAATTGAGGACGTATTTAAATAACAAATTGCTTACTTTCTGTCTCATTTTAAAATCCATTTTTGTTCGCAAACGCATCCAATTAACTGGTTCTATTGTTTAAGAACTCTATAATGTGCCGTATTAGTCATTTTTTGATAAAGGCAGAATATATTACAAAATATGCTGTCAAAGTGGACATTTTGAACAGAATTTCTCAAACTGATCGTGATTGAGGAATTTAGGATGCATTCAAACAGCAAATTGCTTATTTTCTGACTCATTTTTTAAATTCATTTTTGCTCTCAAACTCATTCAATTGGCAGTTTCTCTTATTTAGTATTTATATAATGTGCCGTATTGGTTGATTTTTTCATAAAGTCAGAATATATTTCAAAAAATGCTGTCAAAGGACATTTTGAAAAGAAAAATATTCAAAAGCGGCCAAATAAAGTTGTTAAACTGGATTTATAAATAATTATATTTTATTTTTTATTGTTGAAATGAGTACTGAACTTTGAAATCTACTGCGACTGAAGGTCAAGCCGATGGGGATTTTTTTTTTTTTTTTTTTTTTTTTTTTTTTTTTTTTTTTTTTTGTTGTTGTTGTTGTTTTGCATTTGAGACAGAGATTTAACCCATTAACGCCCGAATTATTTTCTTCGCTAAAATTTAAATTTTGTATTTCCCACCACTTTTAAAAGCAAATTAACTTTTATCTAAATTTATCAAGGATTCTGTCTCGTGAAATAAGGTATACATTTCAATTCCTCTTTACTGGTGGGAAGACTGCTTTCTTGCTGTTTTTGTAATCGTCCTCAAACGAGGACGCTGGGCGTTAATGGGTTAAAGTTTTTATTGCATGTTCTTTATTATTCAGGGTGTCCCAGCTAAGATGTTACAAACTTTGAGGGGAGGATAGTACACCTCGGAATCACATAGAAATGCCCCGTCAAAAACTCCTTCCTAACCAAGCAAGGGCATTAACAGTGTTGCAAGTGGGCTACTTTCTTTAAATTCAGTTTTCTTAATTGGCAGAACTTTAACGAAATGGTAAAATTCCCTTTGTTTTCAATTTAATATTTCATTAAAAAGGGAATTTTTTTCATTAAAAAAATTTGGTACCAATAGAATTTTTTTAGTCCACTGGAAACATTGGGCATTGAAAAGGCTGGATCATACAAAGCTGATTTTTGGCCCTGGCAGAGTTGCTAGCGGGGTGCCATTTTTTAAAATTCCGATTTCTTGATTGGCCCCACTACATTGAAATGAAAAAAAAACATCATTTGTTTAATGACATATTAGTTAATTTGCAAACAAACGCATTATACTATTTCAGAAAAGGGGTGCCAATAAAAAAATCGGAATGTTACAAACGGAGCCCACTGGTAACACTGTCAGGAAGGCGTTTCCAACCAGTTATTCACATGTGATTCCGTGTCGTCTAGGTGTACCTACCTCCCCTCGAAGTTTGTAACACCTTAGCTGGGAAACTCTGTATAAGTGATAAATCTGCGCATGAAATTGAATTTCAGTTGTTTATTTATCTATTTATTTATTTTTTTTTAATGAAAGTATATGAAGATATGAATTTTTTAAAATATTTATCGTTTTACACTATATGTATCAGTAAATATATATATTAAATGTAATTTTAGATATTACACACACACACACACACACACACACACACACACACACACACATATATATATATATATATATATATATATATATATATATATATTAAAATTAATGTATATTAAATGTAAAATCCATGCGCAGGCTTGCGTAATAGGCATTTGAAAATAAAAAAAAGGGCAAAAATATCAATATTTAAAAAAGTAATAGGGGTTTTAAAAAACTCACATATTTTTTTAGACTTTTTAAAAGTATTAATTAAATATGCAGTTAATTTTTTTTTATATTCTTTTAATTTAACATTTAATAGCACGGAGTTCAGCATATAACCATATTTTTAACAATAAATAAAATTGGAGAAAAGCTAAAAAGGCCCCTTAACATATATTATGATGCAATAATTAAAAAGCAATTGTATTAGGTCTCTAATATTATCTTTAATGTAGAAAATATTGAATATATGCACGTTTACATAAAAAATATAATATTGTTCATCTAAAACAATATTTTAGATAGTTATCAGTGACTGGATACACCGAATTTGAAACCAATAGAATCGATATTGTCCAAAACGAAGAAAATAAGCTCCAACCGAACTACATCCACGCCAACCCCCCCCCCCCCCTCCTATTGTCAAGAAATTTGGCATTTCTTTTCGAAAGCCAAATTTCTATGTCTTTGTGTCTGTTTGTTAATATAGTTGAAAACTTCTGCATTTAAGGAGGTTGACTTTGCTGCGCTAGATCCAAATGTAAATAGTTAAAAGCTTATGACAAACCAGTCTTTAAAATAACCGGAAATGTCTGATGGTATGTACAGTCCTGTTCAGTTTTAAAGAAAAATCCTAAATAATCAGTCGTTTAGCCACATATTTACACTGTAAATAATTTATGTAACGGTGCTCAGTAAAATTAGTGACAGCCTTACTGCCTCCATTTTATTATATGATTTAAAAGATATAATTGGTGTTACGTTACACTAATGTGTAATGAATCTAAATTACACAATTATAAAAGTTAAATTATTCAATAAATTTGGAAGTAACATATTACATCAAATTATATAACATAACATAACATATTTTTTCACATTGTACGGAGGTACCTTTAATTTTTTAAGGTCATTTTAAAAATGAAAATACTTAAGAAATCAATCTTTTGTAAAATGAGGCATCAGAGAACGCTTCAGCATCGACATGGTAACAATTTTTCTCCATGCAATTATTATCTATAATTTGCCTTTTAAAAAGCCAGTGTAATTATTTCATTAAGCGTACCTAGGGAAGGGGATTCTACCACTTGTCTACAAAGTAATTTTCGTCGTATATAATGAGAAGAATTTAAAAGAATTTTCTTTTATTAACTCAATTGAAAATTTCTATTCGAAAAATCTGTTGGGATGCTCCATAGCTACGTCGGAGCTCACTTATATTTAATTAATAATTAACTTAAGAATGAGATTTTATAAAATCTTTTAACGATGTTAAATAAATCAGGCATGTTGTTCGTCAAATTAATAGAAAATACTGTTATTACAGCACTTTGACCACAGTGTGAATGTACACTATCAAAAATGCAACTTTTATTGTTGCCATTCTCATCACGTGACATGGAAGACGAAACGTATCCAGAGTGGATATATGCGTTTTGTGACGAGTTGCAACTAAGAAATCGATCACGCGGCAACTTAACTTTGGAGTCGGAGTCACAAAATGACATTCACTTGAGTCACTATGTGACGAACCAAAGAAGTCATATTTCAATCATTGTTGCAACTGCAATTCTTAGGAATATTTTTAGCATCTTATTGACGTCATATTGACGTTCACTATATTAAAATCACACGGAATTTGATAGGTCATGAATAGATATTAGTGAGCCAATTCGGTAGATAGTAAATAGTTGCAAAATTTAACACCAAAGACAAATGACTTGAACTACACTTGTTTGTATGTCTTCAAATTGACTAGCTGGGCTATTAAGGAATGTATTAAGTGCTATTAAGGAATTAATTTATAAGGGCAACACATTAACTAGAGTGTAACGATATAATAATACCGATATTTGTGAAAATGTTTTCTTTTTAATGTTCCTTGAATGGGCATACTATTCTAATGTAACCCGAATTTATCGTATTCATTGTATTATTTAACATCACAAATTTAGACTGATTATATATATATTGAAACTACACCTTTTCAACCAAGTCCGTTAATTTTAAGTTGAAGAATTGCATATAATGTAAATGAAATATTTTGAGTATTAACATGCATATTTGTAACAATTTTTTTTTCAAATATATAATATATAATAAAACATAAACAAGGTAATTGAAAAATACACCTTCTATATTCTTGTTTACATGAAAGTACATAAGTTTATAAAAGAATAGCCGTTTTTTATAAACCATTTAATACCCTCTTTATATTTTTAATTTAGCCATTAATTTTGGTTTAAAAAATCATATAATACTTATGCATATATAATAAAACAAAGTATGTAATAACATCGTATAAAAATTATTTTAGCAGTTCTTTCAAATAGCATTTAAACATTTAAATTCAATGAAATTTAAGTAAACACTACGAAATTTCATACCTGGCCTTGTACTTTCTGTATAGATCGTATATGTTGTAGCACAATTTCAATAAATACACTTAAATTATAAATAATTTACTCATTTATTATACAGTTTTTATCCAAAAGAACCGTGCATATTAATGAAATAGTAACTTACCTTTCTTCCCAATAAAGAAATATTCGTTTGGGCTCATGTGGTTTCTTGAAACGATTTGAATATTTAAGTAAATTTTCATGGCAGAAAGATATTTATAAAGCTTCAAATCACAAATACTTGCTTTTTGCAGTTCCAACGTTGACTGGGTACCTAAAATAAAAAGATTTCAAAACGTCATAATGCTCCTGATTGGAGAATTCTTTTAATATGTTATCGTTCGATTGTACACGGCAAAAAAATTCAGTAAGAAAACGGCCATTCTAATTGTAATTTTCTCCTGTAAACTTTTCAGTGATTAACTAAGATTTTTAGATAATGATTACTTAATTATATTACAAAGTTTTCTTGTTGGTCAAGACTGAGAGAAAATTAAAGATACTTTAACATATTCATAAAAAAATGCTAAACGATACATATTAATTTAACAACTAATAAAGCGAAATTTTATTAAAATAATGACGTTCCTACCACGGTACATTATTAAAAATATTTTTAAAAAGGACGGTTTTACGCAAATTGCACTGGCTAGTACAATTCACTAGTTTTTAAAAGAAAAAATTCCACAAATTCCAGAAAATTATTCGTTTTTTTAAACATTTTCTGGAATTTCAGAGATTTTTTCCGTTAAAAAACAGTGAATTGTATTACCCTCCCAATCACCAGTACAATTTACACAAAATCGCCCGTTTTTTTTGTTTTTTTTTAAACGTTGTAGATACACCAATAATTTATGCAAACATACTTTTTTCCATATCATTACTTGATTATCCATATTATGAAGTTTTCTGATTGGTCAAAATCTAGATAATCTTTTTTATGTTTGAAGGTCTTTATGAAAGTTTTCATAGAAACCTTCGATTAACTGGACAGTTTGCTCACATTTTTAATAGTGTATTATGACCAATAATTATGCTTCATTGTATGATCAAAAAACATTATCTATCACTGTAAAGAAAGACAACTGTTTCTTGATCTAGTATTTATCTTTTTTAAGGTTTCAACAACAAAAGTTAAGGTTTTGATAATATAAGACAATATTTTCAGAGTTTCCCACAATTCCGATAAAGCGTTTCTTTGTCTATAGAAACATCAAGAACGAATATTTTTCTAATATTTATATAAGAATTTCTGAAAAAAAAATTCTGTCCGTATTTTTCTGTCCGTATTTTCCTGTCCGTAATGTTCGGAAACGTTTCCAAGTGGATTTTCTAGTACACAAATTAGTTTTCGCTACCTGATAAATTGTCTTCTCATGTTGTAAATTCTCAAGTAATCATCTTCGGCCAGATAACAAGATTTACACAAAAATACCAAAATAATGTTAATTTTAATGTTTATGTTGATGCTTTTAATTTATCAGATTTGATGTGGATAAAAATCCTTACCTGAAAATAAATAGCACCCTAAAACCTGATATTTCGGGCTCTGAAAAAAAAACCAATTAATGCACTGTAAAATCTAATAGAATCATTTCCGAAAATTTCTGGTAGAAAAATAAATATTTGTTTCATGAACCTTTTTTAGCTTTCGGAAATATCTTGGTTTCTAGGATTTATTTATAGATAAATGATCGATTATCGTAATTGAGGTAACTTCTGAGAAGATACATGTTCGAAAAACTTTAGAAATATAATAGCTAGATTAAGAAGCATTTCTCTTTACTTACAGTGTATAAAAATGATTGAACGACTGCAAATTTTGCAATGGGATTGCTGCAGAAGTTACAATTAAAACTTATTTCTCTAATGACCCATAAGATTGCTTCAAATGGTAAAGTAATAGTTATTTACAGAAAAAAAAAGATTGAATGGCCGAGCACTTTGAAGCAGATATAAAAAAATTCGCTAATAAAATTCTGCAGCAAACGGTCCAGTCATTCGACAGTTTTTAGAGAAAACGGTCACTTTACCGCAATTTATTTCTACTAGCCGAACTTGGCCACCAGTTTGGTCTCCATTAAATTGCTACTAAATCATATGCATTAAATCATATTGCTTTTATTAATAATTTATTTTTTAAAATAGTAAAAAATAGTTAAAAAATATATATGTAACTGGTATTGAAAACGATGTTTTCGCCAAATTGTCGCCAAATAAAAAATCGCGCCAATGTGATGTGTATGTGAAATCTGTGCTGGTAAATCAAGAACTTGGTATTTTTGTGCTAACCTAGCTCGGCAAATATTGACCTGTGGCATTTTTTTTTTTTTTTTTTTTTTTGTATTTCAGTAATTTCATTTGAAATATGATAATATCACTCATTTCATTTATAATACACAACTTTAATTGGAAACTGAAACGTTTAAAATTCGTGATTTTTATTTTTTAAGCAAAAATAAAATAAAATGAAATAAAGATATTTTGAAGCTTTATAATTGCAGCGAAAGAACAAACCGTAAATAAACAGTATTTACCTCCGCCTAAATCCTGCCAAAGTATTTTAACTCAATAATCAGCAAAATGCGTTTTAATGGGCGTTGCCATTACACAATTAACAAATAACAGTGATTTTTGTGCCACATACGTTAGCGTAATATGTATATAGATGCTGCTAAACATATTCAGAAAAATGTGCAGCCATTCAACCGTTTTTGTATATAAAGGTTATTTGATTGTATTATGAAGTGTTCTCATTGATCAGGAATTGAAATGAAAATTTTGCAATGAAAATTTATCTATAAAATGTCAAATGGCAAGGCAGTTTGTTGCAAATTTTTAACAGTCTATTATGACCAATGACGTCCTTTCGTTTTATGATTAAGTAAATGTTATATAGAAAAACGGTCGAATAACTAGGAAATTTGCTGCATATTTTTAACTGTGGGATTGCTGCAGAAATCACAGTTAAAATGACTGCATTTTTATGTGATTTTTCTTTTTTACAGTGTAAGCTGCCGCTCGGCTATATATACCGAAATATATATGTCAAACTTTATATATCTAACTTTACAAGCAGATATAATACAATCACCAAACACATAAAAATTTAGATTTCCAACTTAATTCATTCTACTCTGCATTATAACTGATTCAAAATACGCGTAATTTTTAAATAGTATCTAAATATTCAATAATTTTGGCAATCGACCGTATATATAAATATCTTTATACACTTCACAATAATGACATTTTTATGTTACTTTGCCTCTTGGAAATATTGCGTGCTCAAAAATTCACATCGTGACAACAAGGAAGACCGTGTTCTGGCTCCGTACCCCTCTCCCACCTTCCAAAAGAAAATTATCACAAACAACACTATGAAAATCCTTAAAATATAAACATGTAATTTTAATGCAAATTAAAATATTAAACAATAATCTTCAGTAAAATGATCAATAATTTTCTATTTTTCAATTAAAAATTAAAATTTTCTGCTAAAATTTTCAGTACTTTATTCCAAATGCCTGTAGAACTAAATTTTTTAATTATTATTAAATTACTTTATCTTCAATGGAGTTCTAATATAATTTAATAATAATAAAATTGGCTGCTTTAAATCAATTTTAGAATTATTTGAGCAATAAATCCAGGAAAATGAGAGAGTGCGTATTATATTTTCGGCATCCTTCATTTTTTATAGTATTGCATTAAAAAATTAATGGTCAGAAAAATAAACAATTAAATTACCTTTGGACACTGGATTAAATAAACTAAAAAACATATAATGTAACATTCTCGTTTTCTTTAAATTTTAACCAAGAAAAGTGCATGAAAATTGTTTACTACACTAAAACAGATAGTTCTAAAAGAGAATATTTTTCTTTATTTTTTTTATTTGTTAGTATTTATATATATGTTTTCGTAGTTACATTTCGTAGTTATTCCCCACCCCCCTTTTTACGTATTCATACTTTTATGGTACTACTTTTTATTAAAGAATTTCTGAAATCTTTTAAATTGTATAAATATAATAAATTGCCTTTTTTATCCAAAAAAAAACTTACTTTTTGCGTTTGATTCATTTTTACGCAAGAGTTCTTCATGCATATATATTTAAAAATATTTAAATATTACTTACCAAGAATAACATTTCACAAATACGTATGAGTATAACATGCTTTAATCTTAAAATCTTACCTTTCGGATAATTTAAAATCTTCCCATAATTATATCCATTGAGAATAACGAAATTTTTCTGTTTTGGTTTCCAGTAAATAATCCACAAGTTCATAGAATATTATCCCAGGAATAACTTCATACATAATTTAATACGTACAAAGATTGCTTCTCACATTAATCCATCTTATTATTTGATAATATATTCCACAAGTGAGATATACACTATTCCATAAACAAAACATACAGCCAAGTTGAATTGCATGTAAAATTTAAACACTAAGAAAATATTATTTTAAAAAACTTACCTTCTTCATAAAACGAAGACTGTCATCTCCTTACCTTAAAAGGATACTTATTTAGTTCTTAATATAAAGTCTAGAGAGCTTTTTTCACACTCAAAGTTTAAAAAAAAGTGTCAGTTTTTGTGTAGCTCCCTTACCTCATCACTTTCCAACCGGTTTTCGAAATGAAAAATCCGAAAGTGTAACACAGAGAAACTTTGAGACTCGGACGCTGCAAATCTCGTCGCCGGGCGGGCACTCTGAAAAGTTTTCTCCAAACTTCTGTAGCTCACAAGAGATTCAAACGGAACGTTGACTAAGAACTCCGGAGGCTTCTGAAGTGAGCTCGATCAATCCCGAGTCCCGTTAGCTTCACTCCGCCTACTTCAATGTATGCGTGCGCAGGGATGTGTTTGTTGTGTATTGATCCCTCATACTTACTCCCAGCACTTATGAAAGTCATCACCCCCTGCTCAAACAGAAGGGGGTGGGATGAAAGTCATATTCCGCTTTGACACCCCTCACGGTTCAGGGAATAAAAGTTTGGAGGATCCAAAGTAACACGTTCGCATGCGTTCATACGACGTGCATAAAGGGAAAATTCTCATAAATTAAGCCATTTAAACGAAAAAAATTATCATTTTTATATCCCGTTTTGAAATTCAGAGAGACGATTTCTTTTTCCAATAAGTACTTTATTAAGTGAACAGCAGAATTAACTTCCGAAAACTGAGCTCAGCAGATGCTTGCTCGCGGGCTCTTTAACGTTATTTTAATAAAATCGATCCTCTAATGCACTTTTTACCTGTTTGAAATTAAATGTATTAGTAAGGGAGTTTGTAAAAATTCGGCCAAAGCATATTTAATATCATCTCATTTGTAAAGGTCCGAAAAGTGCTTATAAAAGAGTCCTGTCTGAGGAAAGATTAATAACATAATAACGAATACATTTTTTGACGCTCTTAAATAAAACACAAAGTATAAAATATTTATTTCTCCTTGCTCCATCTTTCAGGTCTTTTCAAAAAATATAAATTGAAATTCAATTAAAATTTAAAAAAATAATCTTATAAACTTGCATGAATTATTAAACACATTTTCCGATAATTTCTTCAGACATCGTTGAATTTAGATTCAACAAATTTGATATTAGTTTCACAATAAGTTTATTTTCATAAATTCTATCCAATAGTATACTTTTTCTCTGTTAGAAATTAAACAAAATTAGTGCGAAATTTTTTGAAATTATAATAATTCGGCGATGTTATAATTCATAACACTGTAATAATTAAAAATGTGTTAAAGTATTATTTAACATTTTCTATTTCGTAAAGATCCGAAACGTGCTTGCAAATAGGCAAAACTCAACAAATATGCAAAGAAAGATAACTCCTTGCGTCGCAACGGTACTTCTTATGAAGTACCAAATGAAGTTTTATTATGTAAATTGCTCTAATTAAGTTTAATTATGTAAAATATACTAAATTCAATGAAGTAATAATTTCTTTTTTCGAACAAAACCAATGTTGAAAGTTTAAACTTGGCACTGTGTTAAGCGCGCATTGAAAGGAGTTTGCATAGTTGCAATGTAGCCTTATCCCGTGTCGGGTTTTTAACCCATTAGTGCCTAGCGTCCCTTTTTAGGGACGCTTCAAAAGGTGCATTTAGCACTGTTTTTGACACCGGTAAAAAAGAAAAGCAATAATTATTTTATTTAAATGATGCATTTTCGTGATTAATGAACTAAACTTAAATCTTCTAAAAATAGTGTTGCCAACCAAATAAAATTTACGCAAAAGATGCTGGGCACGAATGGGTTAAAAAGAGGTTTTTAATTAACTTTTAACGACACGGGAGACGTATTGACAGATACACTCAAAAATAGTCGCGAAACTCATAGTATTCATGTGATTAATTCTGGTTAAATTAGTCTGCTTTTAACAATTTAACGTTTATTGCTTTTATTCTATTACTGGGAATTGTATACTGGGCATTGTTGTGATGATACATAGAGTACGCCACACCTGTCAATATGTATGTCCAAACCGATCGTGTTTTTAAGGCAATGGTTACTAAACTTTTATTGACCCCGTTCCTGCAAAGCATCTATAAAATTAATATGCTATTCCCCTCCCCGCTCACACTCACTAAGTAAATTATATTTATTATTATTAAAAAGATGAATGGTATTGACATGGTGGAAGCAAAAAGAGCTTTAACAATAATTATTCATTTTACATACAGGGTGTATCTAAACTACTGGGCAAAATTTTAAGGGGTGATAGTACACATGAAGACAAATAATATTAAATGGGAAACTAAGGGTCTCAAGCGTCTTCCGAAGGAGATAGGCGCCATCAAAGTTTAGGGTCCAAAATTTGAAATGATTATAAAAAACGGAAAAATTGGTCGATTCGTTTGCGGTTTTCACGAAAACTATTCTTTACGTCAGTATTGTCTTAAAAATAAATTATGAAGATAAATTTCAAAAAATATCGATAGAGGTCGCTTCAGACTTTGGAGTAACGAACAACCATTTTTTACCGTTATTTTTTGCATCTCATTAATTTTTTTTAGAAGTTTAGACATAAACTTAAATTTTGAGCTCAAAATCTGTGGTTAAGTAGCGCAAGCTGAATTGTGTTCAATGGGAGTGGGTAGGTTCAAATTTCAAATGATTATAAAAAAACAGAAAAATTGGTCAATTGATTTGCGGTTTTCAATAAAATTATTCTTTATGTCAGTATTGTCTTGAAAATAAATTATACAGATAAATTTCAAAAATTGTCGATACAGGGCGCTTTAGACTTTGGAGTAACGTACAACTATTTTTTATCGTTATTTTTTGCATCTCATTAAATTTTTTTAGAAGCATAGACATAAACTTAAATTTTGAGCTGAATATCTGAATCGTTGAGAGTGGTTAAGAACCCCATACTGAACTGCGTTCAATGGGGGTGGGGAGGTTCAAATTTCAAATGATTATAAAAAACAGAAAAATTGGTCGATTCGTTTGCGGTTTTCTCTAAAACTTCTAATTCTTTTTTTCAGTATATCCTTGAAAATAAGTTTTAAAGATAAATTTCAAAAAATTCCGTTAGGGGGCGCCTTAAATTTTAGAGTAACCAACAACTATTTTTAACCGTTATTATTATTTTTTTTAAATCTAAATAAATGTTTTAAAATCTTAGACATAAATTTTGAGCTCAAAATCTGAATCGTTGTGAGTAATTAAGTAGCGAAAAATTGAACTGTGTTCGTAGGGTGGGCAGGGTAACATTTCAAGTCCTGAACACAGTTAAGTTTGCGCTTCTTAACACCTCCCAACGATTCAGAATTTTAGCTTAAAATTTAAGTCTAAACTTTTGCAAGCATTTAATTAGATACAAAAAATAACAGTTAAAAATTGTTGTTGGGTACTCTAAAGTTTAAGGCGCCCTCTAACGGAATTTTTTTAATTTATCTTTAAAATTTATTTTCAAGGAAATACTGACATAAAGAATGGTTATAGAGAAAACCGCAAACGAATCGACCAATTTTTCCGTTTTGTATAATCATTTGAAATTTGAACCTTCCTACCCCCATTGAACACAGTTCAGTTAGCGCTACTTAACCACTCTCAACGATTATGATTTTCAGCACAAAATTTAAGTTTATGTCTAAGCTTCAAAAAAATTTAATGATATGCAAAAATAACGGTAAAAAATTGTTGTACGTTACTCCAAAATATAAAGCGCCCTCTATCGACATTTTTTGAAATTTGCGTTTATAATTTATTTTCAAGACAATAATGACATAAAGAATAGTTTTAGTGAAAATCGCAAATCAATTGACTAATTTTTCTGTTTTTTATAATCATTTGAAATTTGAACCTACCCACTCCCTTTGAACACAGTTCAGTTTGCTCTACTTAACCACAGATTTTGAGCTCAAAATTTAAGTTTACGTCTAAACTTCTAAAAAAATTTTATGAGATGCAAAACTAACGGTAAAAAAATAGTTGTTCGTTACTCCAAAGTCTAAAGCTCCCTCTATCGGCATTTTTTGAAATTTATCTTTATAATTTATTTTTAAGGCAATACTGATATAAAGAATAGTTTTCGTGAAAACCGCAAACGAATCAACCAATTTTTCAGTGTGTTATAATCATTTCAAATTGTGGACCCTAAACTTTGATGGCGCCTATCTCCTTCGGAAGACGTTTGGGACCCTTAGTTTCCCATTTAATATTATTTGTCTTTATTTGTACTATCACCCCTTAAAATTTTGCCCAGTAGTTTAGATACACCCTGTATTTTAACTTGTTGAAGAGACAAATTTTCTGGGAGAAGTGTTTTTTTTTTTTAACATAATTCTATAAATGCAATGAGGCTATACATCTTGGTTTTTTGACCAAACAGACTTTTGTCGTTATTTACCAGCTTATCTCTTTGTTAAAGTAAAGTGTTATACAATTTACAATTTTATAATCCCAATATCTCGTGAAGAGCAACTTACATTTAGAATTTTAGAAATAGTGATTCTTTTTAGTAAGTTTTTAAATGTTAGTGAAAAAACTTTGGACACTAAATTTTCTTTCTTTGTTTAACACAAGAAGCATTTCAAGATTGTCATCTTTATGAATTTAAAAAGCCATTGTTCTCGTCACAACACATTTTTTTCTCTTTTCTCAATCTTAACATCTTTATTATTTTGCATGTAACATAACATACCATTGTAAATATAACATACTATATTATACATAATTTTATATTTTTCGCGTGTAAAAGATTCTTCGTTTGGACATGTAGCAGTTGTAAAATGCTATATGACCCAGAAATTTTAAAGAGTTTTCTTAATGCAATTATAACTTGTCAAATTATTTCAAAAGATTATTTTTATAACTATTTTGGTGTAGGTTAAAATTTAAACGTTTGATTGGAGAGCATTTTAAAAATTTAATAAAAAACTAAATTTTTAAATTTTACATGTTATCTATCTATTTTCAGTCTGCAACAATACTTTTTCCTTTAAAAAAAAGCATATCGAATGATTGAGTAAAAAATTTGGAATTACCCCCATAAAAATTTAAAATGCCTCCGGTGTACGTACCAGTATGGGAACCACTCACTGCTTTAAGGTTAATATCTCGGCTTATTTCCGACGATTCCTTTTTAATCATAATCAAGAATGTCTTTATACTTCTTCGATAGGTAAACTTACCGTTCTTCAAAACCTATGCTGAATACACGCAAATCGAAATTTGTGTGTAACAGAAATATACGCGTTTTTCAAAAACTAGTGACATAGGGTAATCGCTATAGTTTTCCTGCAAGGTTTAAATTAATGTTCCCTACCTCTAATTTTTTCATAATTTTAGTTTTTGTAGATTCGGAAACAGATAGGGGGCGGACATATTTTTTCACTCACGATATTTCTGAAAATAGATTACCTAAAATTAAAATAAATGTATTTTTGAGTTCAATGTTACAAAAGCTTCCAAACAACACTCCACACAATATACATAGAAAAGATTTTTTTTCGAATTCTTTTATTAGCCTCTCTTTTTTTAAAAAAAATATTTTTTGTATAAAATGCACAGCAAATGTTGTAGATCATTTCAATTTATTTAATCGTTAATGCTATAAAAATATTTAAAAATATAATTAGTACTTTAAAAAAATAATGTTGGTTGATAAATTAAACTTACAGCAATCTCAAAATTTTGAAAAAAAAAAAAGAAATTTATTATTATTTTTTTTAACTATGCTACCATTAAGATTTTTCATTAATTTTATTTTATCAGTTATATTCCTCTTAATCGCTAAAATCCCGAACTTGCTGTTTTGTATCTAATAATTTATGTATTTTAATTACTTGAATTTTGCTTTACATTTTCATGCAATACTTATTAAGCCTTGCATATCCAGGTGATTATGTTTATACTTCTTTTATGCAGAGTTCCTAGGTCTTTGGCTTTTTGTGCACTACTATTAGAAAAAAAAAATGTTGTTTTTTAAATCGCCTAAATGTTATAATCATTTCAAATAACATTTTCTGTATTTGTATCTAAAAATACGGAGAGTTGGCAGCCCTTTATAAGAACATTTTTTATGCTACTCTGTGTTCAATTCTTTTCTTTTTTCCGTTTTTTAAAGAAAAATATTGGATATTTTTCTTCGTGCATACACATATCTTCATTCAAAATGCTGAAGATCAGTTTACATTAAATAAATTGAACTAATCTACACATACGACGTTTGAACACAAACTGAATGATAATTACATGCAAATAACATTAGATTAAACATAACAAAAAAAAAAAAAAAAAAAAAAAAAAAAAAAAAATCAGCACTAAAAATATTATGAGAAATCTTATGAAAGTCTTTTTTTTTTTTTTTTTCTTAAATACATCATTTAATATTTTCTACTTTATTTCATTTTGTTTTTTATTTATTCATTTAACTACGCGTTTTTTTAAAATTATTAATTAATGTTACTTTTATTAGTCTGGATTTTAAACCGAAAACTTGCTACTAATAATTTATAACACCTATTTTATAGTGCGTATAAGAATATATTCACTTTTTAAGGTTTCGTTCATCTGATGAAACCCTATTCGTCTCCGTCCTCTGTTTGCCCGTCACAAAATCCGTACACAAAAACTGTATAAGACAGATATTCCAAATTTTGTGTACTTACAGCTGAATACCTCGTGTCACATCATACAATTTTGAAAAAGTCTATTATTATTTATTAAATTGATTTTTTCAATGTCGTCCGTTCATTTTTACAATTTAAAAACAGAAGTTTAATTTGTCCGTTTTGCGTGTAGACATTATGGCTTGGGGGAAAAGCATCGCGCTAGAAAACAGAAGGTTCTTAGTTCTATCTCCGATGCGGGAGCTTGAAATTTTCATACTTACGTGGATTTAATAAGAAGAAATTTTGTATTTTTGACCAATTTAATAGTTTATATTATTAGGTTTCGTTCATCTGATATTCATAATATTTTTTGAAATTCAATTTTCTTTCTATTTAAAAAATCTTTTGCAATTTATTAATGATTCAGCATTTTAAATTTAATTGTAAAAAAAATTTTTTTCGGCTTTAGAAATTAAAAATTTTATTTATATCTTCACCAAATGTTTTTAATTTCAGATTTTCATTTTTTTTTTTTTTTTTTTTTTTTTGAATTTTGGATTTTATTTAAATGATTTGATTTGAATATTTTTAATTTGATTAAAATAAATGACTTCCTTTTATATTTATTTTTAAATTAATTTTAGTAGCGCTACCATTTATGTAAGAATTTAATAATTATAAAATAACAATTTGGATTTATTAATTATGGGATAAATTGTTTTGAACAAAAATGATTTGATTCCCGGCGTGGTCCAAATTTTCGCTCAGTTGGAAATATTCAAATCGTATGATAACTTTAGCAATCAGTTTAATTGTGTTAAAAATGCAATTTAATAACACAATATAAAACTTTTATCATTTTTTAAATTAAATAAAAAATATATTAAATTTTATAATGGTTTAATTACAAACTTAATTAAATTAAATTATTGAAATAATGGTAAATACAAAGAAGGACTCTTTTTTTTTTTAAATCTAGAAAGCGTTTGCAAATGTATAAAGTAAGACTTATATGGAGCTAATATATGAAACAACATGTCATATGTTTCTAAGTTTTTTATCATGTCAACATATTCATGCACCACTCCAAAAATTTAATGGGTGTGTATTTTTTAAAGCGTCCCCAATAATGATGCACGAAGTTTCCATTTAATAAATGATACAGAATAACGATATTAACCTCCAATATTAAACAAATTTATTCTCTTATACATAATTTAAAATGAACGATGTTTGTTTATTATTGATTTCAAATGAAAAGAAATATAAACAATTTTTTCCTTGCAATGTATTCCATTTGCAATTTATTTCATAAATTTTCATTTCTTGATAATTTTCTACCTCTGTCAGCAGTATTATTTATATTAAGCTATTTATTCTGCGATTTTCTTAGCATTAAGTTTACCCTATAAAAAAGTTTAATGATGCAGTTCACTTTTCCCGCTGATAAAAGTTCTCAAAGACAGTATATATTTTAAAACTAAATAAATTATATTTACATTGTTGAACATCTGAAATATTATCGCACGCAGATCCAGAAAAGTTTTTAATGGGATTTTTGATTTCTGTTCAGGTATGCAAGAGAATCTTTATGGAATATCATTACAATAAAAATATTACCTTTTCTTTTGCTTAAATGCTCTTTTGTTGCGACAAAGAGCGAATAAGAGACACATTTTTATGTACTTAAATTCACACTTGTTTAATTATAAAAAAATTATGTTTTGTTTGGAATCATGTGATTATTTTAAGTTCGCTGATAGATTTGTAAAAATACAATTCATAAAGATCTCAAATCGATGCAAATGCAAAATAAATTCCTAATTTTACACTAAATATAATTTAATAATTATTTTATTATCTAAAAATAAAATTTATACAAAGCAGAATCTAAAAGAGAAAGTTTGATGAAAATAAATACAATGAACGGAAAAATGTTTTTTTTCCTTTTAATAGTGTTTTTTATACTAGTACTCCATATTTCATGAATGAAAATACAAATAATTGTAATTGTAAACATGCACACTCACATACATGTATAAATATACTGTACGTTATAGCATAGGTGTCCAAATATTATCGCGGAATAATAATTAAAATAAGAAGATTTTGTGAAGCTTTATTTCAGTGACTGCAGTTTAAAAAATATTTTATTAATATATGTGAATTTTTAAATATTGCTTAGTACCTTATCATTATAAATGTATATGTATATATGTTCAAAAATTTTAGCAACTGAAAATCGTCGTCATATTGCAACTACTACTAACTGACTTACATTAGAATATGTAAATAAGTATCGGATAAGACACTGTTAATTTTTTAATTTCATATTCTTATTTGACAAAATATACTTTTAAATGTAAGATTAGAAAATATTTATCCTTACGTTTGTAAGCATGCAATCAAGCATATTGTACTGCAGATATTGATTATTGGAAACTATAAAAACGTCAGCCAAACTATCACATTCTTTAACTTATTACTTATATTTCGGTTTATGCCAGCCATTACTAATATTGCGTTTAAGAATATATCAAATTCTGCAATACGCTAATTGTTTTATCAGATTATTTCTTTTGTCAGCATGCATGTACATATTCAATGTGTGCACCAAAAAATCTTAAAAGTACTTAAAAAATAATGAAAATTGATTTAAGTTAAAGAATGAAATTCATATGTGGACAGGAAAAAAGGAATATCTTTTTTAGTATAAATACATTAGATGAAAAACTCGAATATAGATATCGCACAGCTGTTCAACAGATGTAAGAAAAGTGCAAAATGCATGCAGATTTGCAAACACAAAATAATAAGGAAAAAGACTCTGAAAAGGTATTAGTCTAAAATATCTGGTATCATGGTGCTAATAAACAATATATATAGCACGTGATTGAAAAACACAATTGCATATAATGAATGCAAACGCATTTTTCGTCTGATTTTTTCAGGATTTATGAAATAGGAAGATTGATGATCTGATTATGAAATTTGATTATGAAATAGGAAGTTTCAATACTATAAACAATAGGGGGAACTGGGGTACATTGATACAATTTTTTTCTAAGATTTTTTTTGGTATCAAGAAAGGAGAAAATTCAAGTTTTTTTTCCATGAGGTGACAGCAAAACTTGTGTAGTATGTTATAAAAATGTACAATCATTGTTTTATATAGTATTTTTGAATGTAATTTTTAAAAAATCAAAAAAAGTCATTTGTATCAATGTGCCCCATCCCCGGGGCAGATTGATACGTTTAAGAAAAATGACGACAAAATAATACCAATGCATATTTTTCATAAAAAATGAGTTAGAAAACCATTTTATATTTATTTATAAAAATTCAAATCACCCACAATTTATTTTTAAGCAATATTAAAGCAATCAAAATTAAATATATTATGACCTGATGTTCTGTCTGTTTCTTGTCTGATTGTTGGCTGTGGTAACTTTGTCATATCTAGCACTTCAACCCCAGCATTATCTTCTTTCTTATGAAAGATGAAAAAATTACCAGTTTTTCTGTTTATAAATAGGTTCATAAACAGAAAATAAAGGATAATTATATTAAAAATTCTGTTTATAATATAAGTATCATTTTCTGTTCTGCAGTTTGTTTCTCTTACTTAACATTTCTCATGTCGAAAATACTTTTTTCTCTGGAGAATCGATATAAATTCGAGATTTTCCAGAATGCCGTCCTTTTCTTTTATTAGTTCTACTAGCACTAGATGCTGGGTAAGTTCCTACGTCTTCTGTTTTCAGAAATACTATAAAATGTTCTAATATAAAGAAATTAGAACTATTTCACTTCAATAAAATCTAATATTAGAAATTTTTCGTGAAAAAAAGGTTGGATTAAGGAGTGTATGGTAAAAAAAATAATAAAAGATAATGAAAATATGAACTATTAAAGAATTTAGGCTGTATCAATGTGCCCCGTCATAAACTGTATCAATGTGCCCCATACAGCAATTTTGAATAAAATGATTCTCAAATCCAACACTTCACAATATATCTAACAATAAATAATTATTAACTGATAAAGAGTAGCTGTACTTACCAGAGAGAGTATTCATTTTGGTTGAAAATACTGGAACAGTTGTATAATAGCATTTCAATTGTACAACTCAAATTTACTTTTGAACAACAAAAACAATAAATCACCCGTCCCATTTCATCAAACTGCTGAATCATTCCAAGATTTTCTGTATGTAGTTGAATACACTAGCATCACCTTTTGGAGCTGTTGTGAAACTTCCTGTAATGACCCTGTGAGCGGTAGAGGGGGTGTATCAATGTGCCCCATGTATCAATGTACCCCAGTTCCCCCTATAATATTGGAACTTCCTATTTCATAAAATTGGAACTTCCTATTTCAACCTCGTTCCAACTATTGGAACTGTACTTCAATAGGAGCTTCAAATATTGGTTCAATATATCACCAACTTATAGTGGCAGATATTGAGTATCAAAATTTGGTTCAAACTAGGACAATATTTTTAAAAGTGTACTGGGTATCTATAAAAAATTGCCTAGTTATAAATTTTAATAGTATAAACTATAAGCGTTGTAGAGTGTTAGTTTGAGGTCACAAATATAGAGTAATTGAAACAATCTTCAATAAACGCATGCGCGGGTATTATTTTGTTATTTACTCACTTTCAGTGCCACATATGCAAAATGGCGACTCATAAGTGTAAAGCATTATTGCTGAGCTGAGCTTCAAAACCCGATAGTCACGATTTTTCCTGTGGGGCTTGATAAAAGATCGTATTTAAGCTCCGCCGCTACCAAATGATTTGCCACAGTTGAGACAAAAAATTAAAGACGCTGTTGCCTCCGTTAACCCGGATTTATTAAGTGTAGGATGAATTGGATTTTATGCTGGATATGTGCCATATAATTAAAGGCGTATATATTGAACATTTGAAAATAAAACTAGGTTAGTTTAACTTGAATTTGATGCATGATTTGTTGTAAACAGTCTAAATTAAACTGTTATAATATACTATTAAAACTAGGACACTCTTTTACGGACACACTGTACATGAAATCATCGTTGATATTATGGCGTGATTACTTATAGTAACAAAAAAATTTAAAATTAAGCTGTGTCATAAAAGCATACACGAAAGCAAAATAAATAAAAAGGCAACTAAATTTCTAGCTTTATCGATAAAAGTTTAAGTATATGCATTAACATTTGAAAACCAAAGTAAAACATAAAATATATTTTATATTTTCATTTATTATGTTTTTTCCCGTTTGCTTTCTTCTTTCAGTATTTAGAAAGTAAGTAAAATAGGTAAGAAGTTGCTTTATATGAGTATTTTATGATAAAGGACAAATGCTTAACGACAAACCGATTTCATTTTCTATTTCTTATGACATTTTATGCAAAGTATTTTTAAGCTCTCCTCATTTGAGTCACCAAAAGCACAAGCACAATAAAAGATTAAAAAAGAAAGAAAAAACCCAAGTGCATACATGTCTCCAAGTATTTGAAAGGTTTATAATGTTAAAAAGCAAAGAAGTAAATATTTCAAATCAAAGTCTTTCCGGAATAAGCTTTACTGAAACAAAATGCAAGAATGTTGCATATTTGATGAATATGCTAAAACGTTCCTTCTATCTATTCCTAAATATACGTAGCACAAAAATTCTGTGTGTGTGTGTTTGTTCACGCCCATTGCCTTTAAAGTAAAAAGTGAATCAATGCATAATAAAAAGAAAAGCGTTAAAAAAGCAAGAAGGAGGCAAATAAACGAGTATCACCAAAGCTAAAATCTTCTCGGAGAGTATTAAATGAAAGCTAAATTAAGATATACTAGAAAGAAAGTTGAACAATAAAGTTAAAAATGCACAGATTAACTGGAGAACGTAACAAAAAAAAAAAAAAATCTGAAGTGTAAATGTGTGGTTGATATTAATTTTCTTTTTTTTTGTTTGGAAATAAAGCAAAGTGATGCTTTTCGGCTGAGAAAATTTTCGAGAGTAAATAAAAGAAAATCTCTATTTTATTTAGGCACTGAACACGGAATATATATACATATATATATATTAATATTTTAAAAATTCAAAGAAGATGCAGCTCAACTGCGGATGAAATTTCATAAAGAAAGCTATTTGTAAATTTGTTTGCTTTATTTATGTTTACATCGATATCTAACCACTTACGTATGACTAACACTTTAGGACAGAAAAATATTTTATATATGGTACAATATATATATATATATATATATATATAAAAGAAAAGAAAAAAATAGAAATCCTATTTAATCACCAAACTGCCACATAAAAGAATGGAAATAACTATTTAAGCGGAAGTAATGACTTATTTCAATTATTTTTAAATTATAAGTTTATTGATGGTCTTAATGCAGAAATTGTAGTAAACTCTGAAATTTTCAATACGAATACCCATATTTGTCAGCACGTCTATTTTTATCGGTACATTTTATCTTTTGATACTAAACGCAAAATTATACGGTAAAATACTTGAAAAATTGTGATGTTTTAAAATTTAGAACTCTTAAATTACTTTTAATCTTTGCAAAGGATATTGCAATGTGGAAAGTTTAAAAAACTGATTTCGAAAATTATTTGGTGAAATGATATGTAAATTTGATTAAAACATTTAAAGCTTCGAGAAATTGTATTTGTATTTTAATTAATTTTTCAATTAACCTTCAAGAGGGAAAATTAATTGAAAAATTGTTTATAAATATATGTATATGTTCATCTATGCTGACTTTATTTCGTCTGATGTTTCGGCGCAAGATTGTGTGCTCATGAAAGGTGCTTCATATTGCGCTGGCATTGCTGCCTTATCAACATGTGAGTGGTAGATTCCATGCTGGATATTGTCCTCGTAGTTCAAAATGTAGAGCCTCAGTTATTTCAAGGAATTTGGTTGAATTCTAGGCTGGGAATTTTCGCAATAATTGTTTTATGTTTAGTTAACAATGTGAAAATTCATGTATATAATATTCTAAAATTTTATTTTTATTAAAAAAAATATCTACATTATATTTACATAAGTTAAATAGCAATTTTTATTTACTTCAAAAATATACTTATTTTTAAATTGAATTTCGAAAAAATATAACAATTAATGAAATTTTTAATAGATTTTTCCAGAAGCTAAAGATATGCGAATCCGAAACTACACCTCTTTTTGTTTAGTAAATTTTGCCCTGTTTAAAAAATGCTCACATTGCAATCTTTTTCAGAACAATTAAAGAAGAGTTAAGTACTCCAATCTTTACAATTTTATAATTCTTAAACTAGTAATCAAATAAATAAATATATTTATTTATTGTGAAATTTTATTTTTGCATTAAAAATTTTAGAGTTTGGTACAATTTCAGTATGAAAATGTTTACCTAAGCTAATTTTTGTTAAATAAAATTTAAAAAAATCACTTTATTTTAAATTAAATGGCCTTTTTCGTTTTTTTACACCATGCAAAGTGATGATTAAAATTTAAGGGAGTATTCTCTTATATTTTCGGCTGACTGCACATGTGAAATCAATTTTATTTATCTTATTTCGATATGCATTCTTTCGAAATTAAAACAAAAATGGCATGTGGAGAACATTAAAAAAATACCTAAAACCCGACCATAGTGGTAGATTTGGATTATGTGCTTGCGTGGTTAAGAGTATTAATTTATGAGCCCTCTCAAGCATAAATTATTTTTCATTGTTTTAAATTATTCACAATATTTTTTGTGATAAATGAGAACCCATTAAAAATAATTTCATTATTGTACTGTGTGCTAGCTATTATCAGTCCACAAATCAGATTTTCTTAAATGAATGCTCAAAATTTTTTTGCTTAGTAATGCAATAATTATCTGTCTTCATATGAGGCTTGAATGCATGAGAGGGTTAATTTTTATGTTAATAAATTTTTATTAATTCTTTATGAGTAATTTTTGTATTATTACCATGATATAAATAATTTTTATTCATCATACTTATTTCATTACTTCTTTATTTACATACATACATTTTACATAGAGTGTGGTTAAAGAAAGGAACGTTGCTGAAATTGAGTTCCTAGAAAGCGTAGCGTTCAAAGAAAAGGATATAATTTACAATGTGGATTTTAAGTTTAAAGCCTGAAAATAAAATAGAAGACAAAAAGATATAGCTTTTACAGTGTAGGCGACCGTGACAAAATTTTGAAAATTCCAAATGGCAACACCCGGATTTTAAAATTCAAAATTCATCTTTCACAGTGAAATTCATACGTGGCACTAAAATGGTACCTCGTACATTGAAAACGTGACATGCATTGCAAATGCGGCTTACGTTGCATACATTCACCTATACAGGCGAAACAAATGAGTCTCTTTACACTAAAATATTTAAAAAAACTGTGTGAAACAATAAATGCAAACAATTTTAAATGAATTCAAACATATGCAAACAAATTCAAATGGTAATGAATTTATTTGCTTATTATATTCTTCCAATTAATGTTCACAAAGTGTCTTTTCGTACTAAATCGATGAAGTCCTACAACTTAGCATATCACTATTTCCAACCTATCTCTTTCCGTTTCTAATATAGGAATGCTAATTCCACAGCTACACACCAGGTGGCACGATAGGCGATTTCATTCGTAGCTTATGACTTCTTTATTATACCTAGGCACCACTTTTAGGTAGATTTCGTATGAAATAATACTGATTGCGATCGCTCCTATTTTGGAATTTCTGAAAACTTTTTGCAGATCTACGCCGGTAACAACTCCTATACTCCAAAACTACCATCATTAAAAAAGTTTATATATATATAACCATTCTATAATACTGCAATTCAACATCTACAATGAATACATAATAACCCAATATAACAAATTTAAACATGATAAGACAATGAAATGGAATTAGCAAGATTGGAACAATTACAATTAAAAATAGAGATTGTGATACGTGGCTCGTTGTCAAGGGCAATGCCTCGCAGACACAAGAATTACGATTAATTTTTAAGATAGAAATCAGGAAAAAGTCCTAATGTATGATTTCTACATTGCCCGATTAATCGTAACCAAAAAGTGTAAGTAAATAAAACAGGACATATAAAACCATATATATAGTCTGAATTAATTAAGAAACCGATTAGCCCTAATTGTTTGACCATTAAAAAAGAAATTGCGTATATATCACTTATTTATGGACACGATAACTTCTATAATTTTGCTCAAATCTACTCCAAACTGATACATAAAATCAAAGGGTATAAAATCTCGGTTGAGTTCGTTAATGGGCAAAATTGGACCAAGGGGGTGTAAATAAAGAGGGGTTTTATGAAAAAGAAAAAACGCCATGACTTGTTAATTAAAATAGATATCGAATCAGTTTAACACTAGAATAGCCGGATTTTGGACTTACCAAAAACCGCGTTCGGGGTCAATTTGACCACCATAAGAAATTCAAGCCATATCAAAATAAAAATGTTTTTTCTTGATAAATGATGTTTAAATTGCAAAATATAAAAATTTTTGATGATTTTATAATTTTTCTTTTTATTTATTTAGTTGTTAGAGTACGTCGATGCCCATTTTTACGGTTTTTTTTTAAATGGCGGTATATAAATGACAATATATAATTTAATATATTTTAATACACAATACCTCACAATATAGTTAATTATATATACAGACATGCCAACCTCCGGCTTTTTATAAATCAAACAATTATACTTCTAACCAGAAATTTATTGAATCAACGAAATTAAGTTAATTTCAAATGATCCTCTGAGTTAATACTAGACACTTCTAATTAAATAAATTTTCTGGTTCGAAATACGTTTTCATGAATTAACGAAAGCCGGAGGTTGGCAACTCTGTATATATATAATAATATATACATATATCATAATATAATAATATTACACAAAAAAGTGATAAAAAAAGAAACAAAAGTTACAAATGCAAATAATACAAATAAGCACACAATATGCTTCAAAGTGAGAAAATAAAGAAAATAAATCCTAAATAAGGTTATAAATGTGTTCAAAAGTTACTTAGACATCAGCTCAAAAACAGAATTAAGCGAGCTAAACTGTGAAAGCAACACATTTTCCATTTTTTTTTAAATTTTTAAAAATTAGATTCTGACATCCCTTACAGCTTACATAACTTTTATTTTATCCCTTGCAATGTTAAAGGCACATTTCTTTTGCTTCAGAGACTGTACTTGATCTATTAGGGGGAGGTGGCAACATGATGCCAAATTTGTGCAGGTTATTTGCCATGTATTGGATAAATCTGCACCTTGATTAACATGGCAACAACTGTTCAACAATGGTTATTTGTTCTCCAGGATTGCAATACAAATAACAATTTGCAATCAGGTTGTACCAGGTTTCAGAAGCGAGAGCAAATTTATCTGTGGCAGGTGCTTCGCGCTGTTACTTCGCACATCGAATCTGAGATACCGCATGATTTTACAGAAAGGATTGTGTGACACTGTCTCTTTGAAGACAGATGGTCCCCAACTTTTGTTCCATAAATCGTCTGCACAAAATTTTGAATAACCTACTGCAAAACGGGCATATTAGAGGGCGAAAAAAAGCATTGAGTTCTACCTGAGAAACATATCAGTTGCTATCAATTCGAAGCTGACGTAGTGTTTCAGCAATTGTGCATGTTTGAACAGCATTGTTGCAATTACGATCAAAGGCCAGGCTGAAGTTGTATTTGTCCCAATGTTACGACGAGCAAACGATGTTGTTCCACTTGCAATTTTCACAATATTTCGAGCTGGTGTGCGATCTGCAGTGGAAGTAGGGCTAATAAAAAAGAATCCAAAGAATATCAATTGATGATGTGTACTTTTTGCGACTGTTGCCAGCAAAAATGTTAAGTATGTTATTGTCTCGTCCTTGTCCACGTGAGCTTCCTGATCCGCAAGAAAAAAGGGAAATCAATTTGGTAGAATTTTGTACGGCATCACTGTTACTGCTTTCCTGCATATTTCATGATAAAATCGAAATGCTAGAAGAATCCTCCTAACTAAAGGCAAGCACGCAACAGAGAGAAGACTGCTTCCCTTCCCCCTGCATCGCTATGCGTCACCCAAACAAAGCAAAACTGGAGTTTACTTTTCTGTTTTTAGTAATCGCAATAAGAAATGGGTGTCCCCCTGCGCAGTAAACAAAAACGATGTATCGGGAATTCAAAAACAGACTTTAACTTGAAAATTTGTCATTTTTCTTATGGGGATCAAAATGACCCCTGTTGGCAGTTTTAGGTATTTCTATGATTATTTTCTTTAATAATTGATGTAGAAAGATGAAGAATTGTCACAGTATGCCTAACAGTATTTTAGAAAAAGTAAAAAAATATGAGCTACGGTGTTCACTTACATGTCGAAATAAAGCATTGGAAATTGAAAAAAAAGGTGAAATGACCCCAACGGTTCTGCTAGTGTTAAAGTTTGTGTTACTTCAAAAAAATGGGCCAAAAGTTTATGTATGACAGATTTTTGATAAAGTTAAAAAGGGGTTCAAGGGATGAAAGAAAAAGGGTTTTTGGAAGATAAAAAATCACAACTTCGTCAATTCTCAAAATATCAAATCCAAGTAAATTTTCTATAAATGTTCTCAAAATTATCTAAAACTTTTGTATTTACAAAATTTTGATAGACTCAATTCTTACCGATAAAAGAAATTAAAAACGAAAACAAAAAAAGGGGGGGAGAAGAAACAAAGCCATAATTTTGCCAATTCTTAAACTTTCAAGTCCAATTAAATTTATTTTATATCTTCTCAATAATATCTACAGCTTTTATACTAGCAAGTTTTTATAGGACAAATTCTTATAGCAAAAATAAATTGAACAAAAATAGGAGTTGAAAAAAATTTTCAAATCCAAACTGCTTATACTCTGTCTCATTTTTAAATTCATTTTTGATTTTAAGCGCATACAAATAGCAGGTCCTCTTATTTAGGAACTATATAATGTGACGTATTGGGCTATATTTTTATTAAGGATTAATATATTTCAAAAAAGGCTGCCAAAATGTGTATTTTGAACAGAATTTCCCGAAACGGTCGTGATTGAAAATTGAGTAAGTATTCAAATAACAAATGTCTTTTTTCTCTCAATGAATCTTGAATCAAACGCAACACATCTAGTAAAAAAAGATATTTCATCAAAGATCAATAATTGTTATCGCATTCGTATAATATTACATTATCCTGTTCAAAGTCGATGTTGACATAATAGACAAAATAGCTCTAAAATGACTGAAGTAGAAGCTATGATTAACTACTTTTAGTAGGTATGTTATCTTGAATTGCCCTCTTCTACCTAAACCTGCTGCTGAGATATGGCGGAAAATCTCAGAGGTGCTGGAGGTGTATAATTTGAAACAATAGTCAGATAGCTTTCGATTGATATATCACATGAGCCGTGTAGGCCAAATTTTGAAAATTTACCCCCAGAGTTCCAATTGTCACGTTTCCTCTCTTAAAATAAAATAAAACCTTCCCCTCTCCTTTATATTTTCAAATATAATAACTAATAATTATCAGAGGGCCCACGTAAAAAAATTCGATCTGTAATGATAAAATACTACAATTTCAAAGAAATTTGAAAACTGCTCACTACGGGGCAGACAAATTTGGGTGTGGGAAGAAAAGTTCATAATATGAAAGAGCTATCCGACGGCTTTCTGATGATATGTCAAATGGCGGGTACAAAAAATGATTGAAAATTTTAACCCCCACTTTAACCCCCTCGAAGGTGGAAATTTTAAAATCGCTGAAACACATTTTTAATTATTTCATAATAGATTTATTTTCTGCCGTTTCACGCTTCTATTCTACTGGAAACGACTACTGAGATGTGCCAAATGTTCTAAATTGTTCGACCACCCTCTTTTAACCCCCTCAGGGGATAATTTTCTAAAATCGTTGAAATACGAGTTTAATTGTTTTTTTACTAGATTTATTTTCTGGAATTTCAGGCTGCTACCTTAAACGGCTGCTGAGATATAAGATGTTCAAGACCCCCCCCCCCTTTTGCCTCCCTTAGAGGGGGAATTTTCAAAAATCCCATCTTTGTGCACGCCTGCATCATAAGAAGTATATTATTCCCAATTTTCATGTTTCTATGCTCAGTAGTTTGGACCTGCCCGTTGATTATCAGCAAGTGTCAGGAAAAATCATTTTGTATATGTGTAGAAGATAGATATGATGTAAATCTTAAAAAAATGATAATTAAAGTGACCACTTTAATCTCTAATAAGCAGTTTCCCATAATCCTTTTTTTTTTTTTTTTTTTTTTTTTTTTTTTGTTAAGAATGTATTAGAATGTTCTGTAATATTTAGCAGCAATATATTTTAGCAAACAAAAATAATTACTGCTCTACTCTATTGCTAAAAATTGACGGTCATATGTAGTACAGCAATTTAGAAGAAATTTGCAATGGATCGCGAGGTATATAGGTATTGACACTGTACGATTTTATTCGCCGGACTTTAAAATAAATTATGTTCTCAAGAAAAAAATGCTTGACCAATGCCTCTATCTGCGTCAGATTCAGGTACACTATACAGACATATAATGTAAATCCTGGAGAATCTTCAATGTGAGAAATAAATGTAGAAGTTTAAAGAAAAACCTTGGTCGTTTAATGTAAGGAAATACGTATTATTTTCAGAAGAATTAAATCTTTGCAAGTATTTACAATACACGGCTGATCACGCGTTCATCTGTAAATGTTCACTTCAATAACTGTTGAACTCGGATTGCGATGTTGGACCTGCATTGCGGGGCTTGTTCCGAACACCTTCTCTGATGATGATCGTTCCCTCGGTTTTTCTTTTTATTCTTAGTTTCTTGCTCTACTAAGAATAATAAAATGTTTTTTCAGTCTGTTCGCGGCTTTCCTTTTTCGCGTCGTCACTATCATGCCAGTAAAACGTTTCCTACCATGAGTTGCTATGTGATTTCCGAATGTCTAGGCATACGCTCTCTCTCCTGAAATTTTGCAAGTACTGCTCAAAAACATCTAGTATATATAAATCCACACACATACTTATATAGCATATAATGTACATATAGAATCAGGAACAATTTTTTTACAAAATGGAAAAGTAAAGCAATCACTCGCTAATATAGGAGCATCATCATCTCTCCGTATAAAAATAAAACTTAAAAAAATTTAATTTAAATTTATTACTATTCCATTGTCATATAAAAATTCTCTGTAACAATATTATTTAGCAAACTATCATAAAAGGTGTTTTATTTTTTTTAAATCTAACGATTATACATAACAAAAAATCTTAGAAGTCTGCAAGGATTCACATGTTACACGTATCGACGTTGCAAGAGAATGCTTGCCAGAACTGAAAATAAATTATATTCTCAAGAAAAGGCAAGTCTGGGAAATGCCTCTATCTAACGTCAGTTTCAGGTACGCTATCAGGGCAATGCAATGTAAAATCTTAGGGATTTCCTAGGGAAGAATAATACTTAGAAGATTTAAAGAAGAACCTGGGAATATTCTTGTGAGGAGATATCTTTTATTTGCAAAAGAATTGAGTCTTTATAAATAACTACTATATGATATTAAATTTATGCTTTCAAATATTTGACTTTTAATTTGTTATAAAACTATTCATTTTTTTTAAATTTAGGCGCCTGAATGTATTCTGTAAATTTTTATATGCATTTGCAATCAATAATGCGTTTTATTATTTATTTATTTATTATTATTATTTTCTTACAGAAATCGAAGTATATATAACGAAAAGCCTTTGCACACTTTTGAGTTTAGATATTTTTTTTCAAATTTCTAGAGAAATGCCAAATGAACATTTTTTTTCAATAATTTGTAGTCATCATATTTATACATCATCTCCGTATGACAGATAATTCTACACATTTACATAACGTTCCAGAATGTATATTATAATATATATAGTATATATACACAGTAATAGCATATAAAAGTTTACAATAAATGGAAAATATGAGATATTTATAATACATGCAGTGCATAAGTTACATACAATAAATTAGAACATCTTTTCATGAAAGTAAATTGTAGCAAACTCATTCTATCTCTATTTTAAAATCATATATAGTCATATTTCTACCGCCTCTTTAAATGAACCGTCGCTATTCTGCCATAAATTACATAAAAAGACGACATCAACCGGTGAAATCCTACTCATCAGAATGACATCTTTTACGATTAAAAGAAGCACCCCTTTTCCACGTGCTGTTTTCAGGCAATTAAAGGAAAAAGAAACTAAAATTAGCTGTTTTGATCTAATTTTTTCCTACAAAACGCAAGAGAATAATTTAAAACTAAATTAAGTTGTTATGTTTTCGTATACTTAGCTAAAAACACGCGTTTATTGCGTATATATATATATCATGAAGATTTGTTTGATTTCGTTTCAGTGCTTAGTCTTGAGATTATCTGATTAAAAAAAAAAGACGCAGTTGCCTTAATTGGACCCATTTGAGTGCTGCTTAAAATGGACCCAGATAAATGATCATAAATTTGAAAAAGAAAAAAAATGTAACGGATATCGAGGACTCAACGTTTTGAACACTATTTTTTTATTTTTTTATTTTTTTAATATTTTATATAATAGATTATACTCATGGAAGTTTATTAATATTTTGATTTAATTAATTTTGTATATCTGGATCGATTTCTTTATACAGTTAAGGCCTATATAAATAATATATAAATATATATATATCTTCTAAATATTTATGCAATAAATTTCGTTTGCAATTAATTTTATTTTGTATGCATTTCTATTTTTTTTTAAATTATTATTCCTATAGCGTATATGATTTGCAGTGCTGAATTCATTGGGAGGATATTAATGGTTCTGGAGAGGTTGAGTAGTCTTTTAATTTTTTTTGGGGGGGGGACGGGGAATTTCACTTTTTTGCCGTTGTCAAAGATAAGGGAAACCGAAAGGAAAGCGTTTATTGTGAAACAAGAACCAAGTACCACAAAAAGTTTATAGCTACAAAACCTCCCGAAAAATCCAAAGAATCGTCAGAAATGTTGATTCTCTTGCCAATATTAGTTAAGTCAAATAACAGAGAGGGCCAAAAAGCAGCTATGGTGATTTGATTTCATTATTTTTCACTGCTGTTGTACTTGTTGTATTGTTACTTTTATCACAAACATTGATTTTTATAAAATTATTTATATTCCCTACTCATTAAAACAGCCTCATATTGTTTGGAAATCGTCTATCACGGCCATCTTGAGTAATTTGAAAAAGCACCTAGACCACTGCATCGTCGCGAAAGGAAGCTAATTACGAATGATCTTCATTTACTCTTATACAGAATTTTCGTATCTTTTGGATGGTGAATAAAACCTGTTGTATTTTCCATTCATTTAAAAGTTATGGTTTTTATTTGCATCACAGTATTTATGTGTCACTCTGTACATATCGATGTTTGCAAATGAAGTATGCTAGATCTGAAAATAAATTATATTCTCAAGAAAAGGCAAATGTAACGAATGTCTCTCTACGTTATATTCGAAAAAATTATCGGACAATAGAATGAAAACGTTTAGGAACTTTTAAATGAAAAGATATACATAGAAGTTTTAATGAAAAACTTAGACATTTTGAAACATAGAAATATCTTTTATTTTTAAAACGGATGGCATATTTTAAGCAATTTTCCATATTAAATTAAATTTTTGCTTTCAGAATTTTTGCCTTCTTTTAATTTCACACTGAACCGCTTATCTTGCCAAATTTCTACACACGTGAATACATTGTCAAATTTCTAAATGTATTTTCCATCAACACATGACTTTCGAAGTTCATTTTTCACATATAGGGAATTATATTACACAGAAAAAAAAACTATTCGGTGACTCTAGATTTTGAATATGTTTGAACTTTTTAAAGATTTTAAAACGGAGAAATAATTCTCCGATTTCGGCCACATAAAGAATATCAGCAAATGTACAAATTGTATAATACAAAAAAAATTTCTATTACACGCTACAAATTTAAATATTTATTTTGATAAAATAGATTTTCCATAATAGAAAACTTACATACTTATTAATCAACACAAGAAACTCATACTGAAGGCATTTATTTCATTAGATTTTTATGCATTAAAAATTAAGTAAAGAATAATTGTGCATAACATATATATATATTTTTTCATTAGTAAATATAGGAGACACAAAGTAATCAGGGATTAAAAAATATTTTGAAACTTTTGCTTGATGATTAAATTTAAATATGAAAATAAAACTTACCTGGTCTGTAAAACAAAGATTACACAACATAAAAATTCAATGAATATTATGTTAAACTAATCCCATTAAAGGTACAGATTGAAAATCTTTAGATAGATAATCTTAAAATACACTGTAGTTTTCATATGAAAAGTCTTTTTTAAAACAATAAGATGCAATTTGACTTATTTTACCAAAAAATACTAACTTATTCACACTCAAAGTAGTATCATATCTATACTATTAATCAGAATATTAATTTCTGCGTTAATGCAAGGTAATTAGTATATTTATTAACATACTAAGTATTATAACTAAAGAAAAGAGAAACTTTTCGCTTAGAATACTCTTTAAAACCACGCTGTAATGATAAAGGAGCGATGTGATTTCAGCAAAATAAACAAATACTTTAAGAAGTGATGAATACTATAACTACAAATAATATGAAAAACTCAGTTAAAGAAACTGTAGGTGGAAATGGGGATAGCTCAGTATATCGATCAACATTGGATTCAGAAGAAAATATTCTTAGCAAACATTTATAAACCAAACATTTTTTTTTAAATACACATTCAAAATTATTGTAAAATTTGTTACAGATGAATTTACGTAAAATGAGTTAAACTGTGCAAACATTCTTTTAAAATTATTCAAAATTAAAAAAATAAACCACTAATTTTTTCAGACGTTTATTTTTTTCATAATTTTTATGAAGTTTATCTTTTTTGTTGCTTTACTTCAAAATTTTGGTAAGATATAAAAATATTGAGAGAAAAGTTCTAAATATTAACTACCTTTTTACTGACTTCAAACTATATCTAAAAAAAAATCTGCTTTATATTTTGATCATGAATCATTTTGAAATTTAAACCATCTTATATTTCTTTTACTTTGGAATAATACTCGTTTTGTTTAAACATATTTTATTAAGTCTTCATACTAATATTTGTCAAACTCAAAAACTTTAGCAAAATGAAAAAAGAAAATCCCTAATTAATTATTCATCAAAGGATGGAGTTTTTTGTTTTGATTTATGCTGAATTTACATTTCATTTGTTTCATTTCGTTTACTTAACAACTTAAAAAGAGCATAATTTGCTTTAATCTTTCATAAAATGGGGATGAAATTTAAAAACCGAATGATTAAAGTTTTGGTAAATGAAAAATGTGTCGTTTCTCGCAAACTTGAGTTATAGTGGAACATCGGATAGTTTTTGTGCAAGAAACAAATAGTTTGAGATAATTATTCCCATTGCTTTTTTTTCAGAATACATGTCCAATAAATATTGAATTAATTAATTAACAGTAATTAATTTCTAAGCTTAGAAATTTTTCCATCCTGAAACTTAACTAATTATTTATAATACATGAAATAATACTTTAAAGAAATTATCTTTCTGAAAAAATTTCGAAAAACTATATTTTCAGGAGAGAGCAAATAATTTATTTAGTTACATTTAGATTCCCAGCCTGGGCAATTTTTCGTTCAGTTGGAAATACTCTATTCGTACGGTAACTTTTAGCTTAAAGGGTAAAGCATTGGCCTTGTAAAGCAAGGATTTGGGTTCGATTCCGGGCCTGGGCAATTTTTCGCTCAGTTGGAAATATTCAATTCGTCTGATAAATTTACCAATTAGTTTCATTGTGTTAAAATAATAGTACATTTATTAATGGTTTCAGAATTTTATACAAAAGCGAAAATATGTCCAATATGTATTGACATTAATCAATAAACAGTAATTATTTCAAACTTTTGAAATTTTTTCTCGATCTTAAATTATTTGCTTTTCAGGAGGAAAAAAATTTAAGTAAGTAATTTTCTTATAAAACTTCTAAAAAACATTATTTTCAACGGAGGCAAACAAATTTACTTGGTTATCTTTGTCATTTGTAATGTAATTCGTTTAATGAGAGCAAAATAAATGATAAAATAAATAATAAAATTAAATAATAGTTAATAAATAGGTTCAAGAATCAGAATTTTTTTCTATCGATCTCAAACAATGTGTGTTATTTGCGAGTAAGTACCCTTAATAAAGTAATTTTGTACAATAACCTATAAAAAATTAGTTTTAGGAGAATATAAATAATTTATTTCGTTTTCTTTAGCATTAAGGTCTTCGCATTCAGCTAAAACTAGACAAGAAAAGTGAAATCAAACAAATCTAAAATTTTAAAAAACAAAATAAAAAATCCCTGTCGGCTGGGCTTATAGGCGGAGGTAGATTTCGAAGAGTGCTCATTTAAAATATATATATATATATATATATATACATATATGATTAGAGATAAACCCAGTTTAATAACTTCATTTGGCCGTTTATGAAAATTTTTTAATTTCATTTTTCTGCAAAAACTGGTTTTATCAGAATCATCTTAAGAAAAATTCAGCTCAAATGCCCATTTTGACAACATATTTTGAAATAGATTCTGAATTTATTAAAAAATCGACCAAAACAGTACATTATACAGTTCCTAAATAACAAAAAAACTGTCAGTTGAATGCATTTGAGAAAAAAAAATAATTTAAAAATGAGTCATAATATAACCGGTTTGCTGTTTGAATACATCCTTAATTCTTTAATCATAATTGCTTCGGAAAATTTTGTGCGAAATACTCACTTTGAGAGCATTTTTAAAAATATATTCTATCTTTATCAAAAAACTGGCCAATGCGTCACAGTATATAGTTCCTAAATAAGAGGATCTGTAAATTGGATGCGTTTGAGAGTGAAAATGGATTTTAAAAACGAGTCATAAAAAACGCATTTTGCTATGTGAAAACTTCCTTAAATTTTCAAATCACAAAGACTTCGGGAAATTCTGTTCAAAATACCCTTTTTGGTAGCCTTTTTTCAAAATATATTCTGTCTTTATCAAAAAAACCGATCAATGCATCACATTATATAGTTCCTAAATAAAATGATCTGTAAATTGGATGCATTTGAGAGCAAAAATGGATTTAAAAACGAGTCAGAAATAAACGCAATTTCTTATTTGAACACTTTTTTAAATTTTCAGTCACGATGATTTCAGAAAATTCTGTTCAAAATACCCTTTTTGGTAGCCTTTTTTGAAATATATTCCGTCTTTATCAAAAAACTGACCAATGCATCACATTATATAGTTCCTAAATAAGAGGATCTGTAAATTGGATGCGTTTGAGAACAAAAATGGATTTAAAATCGAGTCAGAAAAAAACGCAACTTCTTATTTGAATACTTCCTTCAATTTTCATTCTCGATGACTTTCGGAAATTCTGTTCAAAATACCCTTTTTGGTAACATATTTTGAAATATATTCTGTCTTTATCAGAAAATTGACCAATGCGTCACTTTATACAGTTTCTAAATAAGAGGATCTATCGTTTGGATGCGTTTAAAATCAAAAATGAATTTAAAAATGAGTCAGAATATAAACAGTTTGGATTTGAGGTTTTTTTCTCCAACTCCTATTTTTGTTTAATTTCTTTTTGCTATACGAATTGGTCCTATGAAAAACTTGTCAATGTAAAAGTTGTAGATATGTTTGAGAAGATGTAAAATAAATTTAATCAGATTTGATATCTTAAAAATTGACGGAGTTATGGATTTTTCTCTTTTTTCAGCTCCCTTTTTCTTTTCGTTTTTAATTTTTTTTCGTCGGTAAAAGTTGGTCCTATCAAAAGCTTGTAAGTACAAAAGTTTTAGATAATTTTAAGAACATTTACAAAAAATTAAGTTGGACTTGATATCTTGAAAATTGACGAAGTTATGAATTTTTTTCTCTCAAAATCCCTGTTTTTTTCGCCCCTTGAGCCCACTTCTAAATTTATCAGAAATCTGTCATGCATATACTTTTGGCCCATTTTTAGGAAGTAATATAAACTTTAAACCGATTCGATATCTACTTTAATTAAAAAGTTATGGCGTTTTTTCTGTTTTCACAAAAACGCCCCCGATTCCCAACCCTTGGTTCGATTTTGCCCATTAACGAACTTAGCCAAGATTTTATCCCCTTTGATTTTATGTACTAGTTTGGTGGAGATTAGTGAAGAATTATAGAAGTTATCGTGTCCATAAAAAAGTGATATATATATATATATATAACGGGTGTCCCAAAAATGACTGATGGATTTTAAAATTCAATAACTTGCAAACGGTGACAGCTATTTAAAAATTTTTTGCAGGAGTGTTGTTTAATGTCAGGAGTTTTTTTACAGTAATTTTTTATTTTAGTTCGCATCTCAAACAATAGGTGGCGCTGACGGCGATTGAAGGCCAGGTGATCAATGCGGAGTGAAGCGTCGACCTGGCCTTCAATCGCCGTCAGCGCCACCTATTGTTTGAGATGCGAACTAAAATAAAAAATTACAGTAAAAAAACTCCTGACATTAAACATAACTCTCCTGCAAAAATTTTTAAATAGCTGTCACCGTTTGCAAGTTATTGAATTTTAAAATCCATCAGTCATTTTTGGGACACCCGGTATATAGATAGATAGATAGATAGATAAACTGGTGCGATTGCAATAGGTAGTATTTGTTACGAAATCTGCCTAAAACTGGTGCGATTGCAATAGGTAGTATTTCTTACGAAATCTACCAAATAGATAGATATATATATAAACTGGTGCGATTGCAATAGGTAGTATTTCTTACGAAATCTACCTAAAAGACAGTTAAAGTCTTAAAAGTATTTCCAATAAATATTTGTATTGATGAATTAACATTAATTTATATCAAAGCTCAGAAATTAGTTTCTCGGCGCTAACAAGTTATTTGTAATTTTTGAAAAAGTACTATTAAGAAAGAAATTTTCTCAAAGCATTCAAAAACTCTTATTTGGCGGAGAGGGAAAATAACTTTATACAGTTTTTTTAAACAATTAATATAAACACAAAGTTTTTCAGTTTATTCTGCTAAAACAAGCCAAAAGAAATGCTAAAATAAAAAAAACTTGAATATCTGGAAATATATAACGAATTAAAATTCTTAAAAGTATTTCCAATTTGTACATATATAAATTAACAATTATTTATTTCAATGAAAAGGGAAATAATTTGGCTTTCTCGATTTTAAATTATTATTCATTCCAAAAGAAATATCTTTTAAGAAAGTAGACCCCCCCTCTTACCCTTAAGGGAAAAACCAGAATATATTTATTTAAGGGTGAGATATCAGATATATTTAAATGTTTTTACCAATGGGATTAACACACAAAGTCAATAATCTAAGACAAACCAAAAGAAAAGCTAAAAAAAAAACACTGATTGTAAAAGCTGAAATCAAATAAATTAATAATCTGAAAAATTGTAATAAATTAAAAATATTAAAAGTATTTTAAATAAATAGTGATATTTATTAATTAACAGCAACTTATTTCAAAGCATGGGGATTTTTATATTTCGATCTTTAAAAAAAAATATTCGCGAGAAAATACTTTTAAGAAAGTAATTTTCCCAAAAAACCCCGGAAAAACTTTATTTCCAAGAGAGAGCAAATAAATTTATTCAGTTGTCTTTACCACTGGGATTGACGCAAAGTCTTTCAGTTCATTCAGTTAAAACTAGCCAAAAGAAAAGCTGAAATCAAACAAATTAAAAATCTAACGCAGAAAGGAAAAAAAAATCTGAGAACGCGAGAAAAAGAAAATTGTATTAGGAAGCAGTAATTACAATCTCGTCGAAGAAACAGCTTAATTTTTTACCACTCTGCTTCCCACCGTAAAAATATATTTTCTCAAAAGAAAAAAAAAATAGTTTGAAATCTAAACTCTATTGAGAAAGTCGAAATATTTTGTAGCTGCTTTTCATGCAAATGGGGTCTCCACCGATTGGAAAATTTTCAAATCAGGTTTGTGAAAGAATGAGAGAACAAAAATTTGTAGAGAAAGAATGTTCGTAATTTCATTCTTTTTCTTTTTCATTTATTTTTTTTTCAGATAAATGTGGTTACAAAGAAAATGAATCGCTTCTTCAAGCATAATTTGAAAAAAGTGAATTAAATTTTTTTGAACAATTTATTTTTTCAGGATTTATAGTTTTACACATTTGCAGTCAAAAGATATTCTTTTGAGAATTCTATAGTTTTCAAAGGACCTGAGTAAACATTTACACACCTGTCTAAGCATTTATTCAATAACAATTAAGGGGTAATAAGTTTTAGTAATTCTTTTTAATGTATAATAATTTTAATAACACAGTCAGTCAGTATGACGACACTGTGACGATAGAAAAAATCGCACCTGTCCCACTATTATGAGTGACTAAAAGGAGGTCGAAATGTGATTTATTAATTCCCAATTAATTTTTCAAAGCAACTGAGTAACCTTTTATACGCCTGTTTAAGCATACATTCAATAACAATTAAGGCGTTCTAAATTTTAATAATTCTATTTAAGGTATCACAACTCTAATAACACAATCAGTCAGTATGACGTCACTGTAACAACCGGAAAAATCTCAACTGTCCCAGTATTATCAATGACAAAAAGGAGGTCGAAATATGATTTGTTAATTTCCAACCTAAGGAATTAGAAATGATCGTCAATTGATTACTCTAATATGAAAGCCCGCTGACCAGGTTCTTATTACCGCATGGGCAAATCCGGAAATTTGTCCATGGGTCCCGGATCTTAAGGGGTCCCCGAATACATACATATTAAATTATTAAATATTTACTTTTTTTCCAATTCCAACTCTTCCATATGTTGAAGTTACTAAATTCTTCTTAAAGAAATATATGCTGGGTTCGAACCCAATCGCGGCTGTCTGCCTAACCGTTCGGAGTTTTCGTGGTTTTCTTCGAACCTTGCGTAAATACGGGTTAGGTTCCCTTAGAAAGACCCCCACGAAGGGCACTCCCCCTGGTCCTATATCCCTAGTGTAGATAATCGGACGACAAAAAATACACCTTAAAGAAATATAACAAATTGCTAAAGTTACATAAATGAGTTTTGTTCTGTACTAAGGAAACGAAAGGTGTACTTTTATTAAATAAGATATTTAATTTATAATTGACCGAGCTAAGAATTTTTTTCTATTTATATCCAAGGTGCGAATATATGTTTATGCATTACACATATGAGTGACCATCATTTCCATTTAAATAACATTGTAATGTTTCTGAAGGGGACCAATTAGTCGTAATCGGGGTCTGCCGCCAATTCAGTCATATCGCCCTCACAATGAAATGGACATAACTCATTTTCCACGTCACGTGACCACAATTACTCCTATAAGAGTGATTACAACTATAACAATTTTCTCACAAAAATTTCACATTTTGTTTACAGTTTGGCCGTGGTGTTATAAATTATTTTCTTGAAATGACGAATTTTTCGTATTGAAGACGATTTTAAAATTTAAAACAATTTTTATTTCTGAAAGTCAGTCATTCCCATTAAAGTGAAAAATTATAAATAAAGAAAATGAAACATTCGGAATTAAATATTATTCTATAAAAATAAGCATGCAACTGCATTATAAAAAAACAGAAGAAACATGTTACTTTATGCATGCATTAAGTGGAATTCTTGAACAAAAATATATTTTGTAGTTTCTCAAGGCATCATTTGGTTTTTAACTTTGAAAAGTAATTGTTTTACAAAATAATTGGTTGTCGTTAATTTTACCTTTATATTGAGTTTAATACAGTTTGTATAATTTTTAAAGTGTTTTGATATTAATTACATGCAATGAATACACAGTAAAATGTAATGAATACATGGCTGAATCTAAAGGTACTAAGTTTAAATTTAAAAGTGTATTGGAAAATCAAGTATAGTATTTCTTTCTTTATTTAACGATGAAAATTTTGTGATTACATACAGTAAAAATTCTTCTTTATATTTTTCTAGTATAAATTTCAAATTTTGAATTAAAAATGGAGGTCAATCTGCAACTCTGCATGAAAGGTCATTTTGACCCATCCCCAACCGATAATAATCGATTCGAACCACACTTTTTTCATAAGATATGTTAAACGTATGCAATACCAAAATAGCCTATTTAGGTAAGTTAAATGTTTAAATGTAAATTCTAATTAGAAATACTTTTAAAAATCTTATGCGAAAATGTCGGTGGTTCTAGTGTTAAAATACAACTGAAAAATTGTCAATAAAAGTATGAAATCTTACAAATAAAGAATATACTACTTAAATAAAATACCAGTTAAGATAATTGAAATTTGCATAAATTATGATCGATGGGCAAATTTTGGAATTCTCTTAAAAGCACATTTACAAGTTCACACACTGATTTAACATACATCCACGCATTTTACCAGAAAAAGTTTTAAATCAGACATAGATTTCAGTTACGATTCCATTACCGTTTTAAGAGGATATAATCTCTCTAAAATGCAATTCAAGCAATAACCGCTTATAGACTATAATATATATTTGTGGGATTGCAATACATGGAGAAGTATTTAAGCAAACCACATTTCCATGATTATTATACAAACTGCAACAGGCGTTTAATCTATCTACGATCCTTGATTCTGATTCAATTATCTGACACTTTAATCGACAGTCAGGAAAGGAGGTATCGGCCATGAGTTTGAAACAAAGCATAGTATATTTTGCGCTAATATAATAAGCTTTGTTGAATAAGGCTAAAGGTTTGTTTAGGAAAACTACGAACTATCTGTTGTCAAATATTTTTTTAAACCTAAAAGTAATTGCAGTAGACCCTTTCAAATTCGCACAGCCATAGGTTGTGCGGATTTTAGAATTTTGTGGATTTCTGGTCATTGCTTAGTTTACATTTTTTAACAGTAATTTGAAAGTAATTAATAATGCAATAAAAACTATAATGAATGTTAATAATATAATATAATATTAAAATGAGCAATAATCTAAAATGATAAAATTTACATAATTTTTAAAATGATTAAAATATTAAAAGCAAAGATCAAGTTAATAATTAATGTTGATTAAATATTCATTACAAAAATGAAGTATAATTTTTTCAAATTATTCAACGAAACCTGCCTCATAAAAGTATATTACTAATTCACATCAAAATTATAAAATAAGGAAGTTTTATTTCAAGTTTAGCCACACTTAATAACCAAAAAAAGCTTGATTAATACATAAATATCTTTGGCATGAAGATTGTGACTATGAATGATATCAGTAATATCTTTAACTTTTTCAGAAATAAATTTATTCTTCCTTTATGAAAAAAAACAAGAATTTAGTAATATTAACTAAAATTACAAATTAAAATAAATATGGAGTTGATATAAATCAAAAAAGTCTAATTTTGTCCCTATATCTGAACAGAATGTTTCATTGTTTACATCCATAAATTATGTGTGTATTTTAGAGAATTGTGGATTTTAGGGTTGCGTATTTGAGGGAGTGTACTGTATAATATTCCGCAAAGCTATTACAGACTATATATACTAATGAGATCATAAATAAAAGTGAGAAAATCAAAAATTTTATTGATTTCCTTTTTACAAGTTGTTCTGTATGTAGAACGTTGGTGCAAACCATTTTTATAAATTGTGTGCATATTTTATGTAATTAATTATCAGTATTTAGTTTTAACCAAAGATTTATAACACTTGTCATGATTAAACTTTAATGTAATTTTTGAATTTTTAGGCAGTTATATTAATAATAATAATGGAAAAAAGACACGTAAATTACTTATAAATAGTCAAATTAAAAATTCTGATAAATTGTCTTTTAAATTAAAGTTAATATAATAAGTTTAACGTATAAATTTATCGAAAATAAAATATGTTTTAGTAGATTATCAGGCTGTTAAGAATTTTAGGATAAATATATGTGTTTAGGTAAAACATATTTAATCTTCAATCAGAAGATTTTTTAAAAAATAAAATTTATTCTGATAAATTATCTGAAACGTTATTTCACTCCTCAGAAGCGGTATCAAACATAAATTTTTGGCGATAATATTTTCGATAAATCTGAATTGACTTGCAAAGAGGACAAATGTACAACATTGATTAATATAAAGTGCATTTTATTCAGGGCTCGATTAATGTTAAAGATAGGGTAGCATACTAACATTTTGGGACATCATTTGTTGGATTTTTTTTTAATTCTGCATATATGTAAATTATCAATGCAAATATTATTTATAGGTTTATTAAATAATGTTTCACTGCGCATACGTGAATTCAATCAAAATACGATATACACTATATGTGTCAGCTAAATGTATAGAGCAATTTTTATGGAAGTCTCAAAAACCTCGCTTGAAAGTTTTAAAAATTATCGTCGATGGAATAAGATCAAAATCCGTTGTTCCCAAAATGAAGAAAAATGATGAAGGGCTGTATCCATATAGCCATCGATTAGTGCCAGTATAACATACACCACATTGCATGATATACTATATTTGGATACAACCCCTCATTATTTTGCTTCCTTTTGCGAACAACGGATCTTGATCTTATTCCATCGACGATAATTTTTAAAACTTTCAAGCGAGGTTTTTGAGACTTCCATAAAAATTGCTCCATACATTTAGCTGACACATATAGTGTATATCGTATTTTGATTGAATTCACGTATGCGCAGTGAAACATTATTTAATAAACCTACATATTTTTCATGAAATTTTTTATTATTTTTTAATTCTGATTACAGGGCTATATGCGCAGTGATGTTTGTCATATTTTCTGATACAAACATTTTTCTGTATTAGAAGTGTAACTATTACGCAAAAGTAAACACAGTTTATTACAAAGCCCCTTAATCCTAATCTGCAATTTGAATGCTTTTTCTACAATCATTTTGACAAATTTATTCAAAATATATTCGTTCTTAGTCAGTTTGTTGACGCTCCTCTATGGGTTTTCGGGGGAAAAAAATCTTCGTGGAAATATATTATTGGTACTATTTGGTTTACATACCTGGAATTTCAGACTAACTCTTCATGTATTTTTCTAGATATTTAACAAAATTAAAATTGCAAGTAACTGGTCATCTTTGGCTCTATACTGTACATAAATAGTTTAAGATTTGTTTCCGACTGATATTGCGTAAATTTAAAAAAAATATATTAAATGATAAAAAAAATAATATAAGTAAAATAAAAATGTAGCATAAATAGAACTGCAGCTTAAATCACTGAAATTTTCATACTGAAAAGACTGTTGTAAGTAGCGAAGTACTTAGCGATTCCTTCGGCTATTATCCCCTGGCATGCGAAATATGAAAGGGCATTAGTTTTAAGAAATTTCAAAACTGCATTTGAATCCAAAACTGCTTTTTTAAAATATAAATATGCTTTTTAGTGTTGTTACTTGACAATCTAAGAATGATAAATTAAAATTATGCATTAGATTTTTCAATAAAAAATTAATTTTGACAGCATTCTGTAACCCGAGTAGACCAGATTAGATTCCCTATTGTTCATAAATATATTTTAAAGATTCAGTTCGATTTTTTTAATTTGAAATATAAACTAATTCTAAATTTGAATTAAATATTTAGATTTTATGTTCGAAATATTTTTTATTTATTTATTTACGATTCAGATGGATAAACCAACATAATCGTTTCATAAGTTTAGTTTTCCTTTCGTGAAATTATTATATACACGGATTCTACTCCAAATTTTAAAGAAGAAAAAAGAAAAACTTTTTTATGTTTCATTATTAATACTTCAAAATGAATATATTTTTTAAAAAAACATGCACGAATTTAATCTCATTATAAAAGATTTCTTGAAAGAGATCTCGGAAAAAAAAAAAAGAATTTAACAGTTCAGTGAAAAAATGTCGTTTATTACAAACATTCAAATTGTATGATTGAAATTTTTTCTTTTCTGTATTTGGTAAAGAGAAAAGAAATCATTTATTCGATTGTAACGAATCGATAATATTATAAACAGGAAGCAGTAGAACGTTTAATGTTTAACAGAAATTAATTATCTGCAAATGTTAAAACACCTTCATAAACAAACTGGGTCGAAATTCACGATAATTATGATGTAAATTTTAAGGGAAAAAATGGAGAAACTATTAAGGGGACGGTGGACGTTAAAAATTTATTTTATTCATTTTTATCATAGCAATATGAAATTTTGTGCACATATACATTTGACCTAAAGCATATAGAATACCTTCAAAAAATTTCCAACCTTATTAAAATTTGTAATTTTTTTTACAAAAATTTAAATTTTTAAACGAAATTTTAAAATGCTCCTCGTGTCTTAATTTTTGAAATATTTTCTTGCTTTTGCATTTTTATTACTTAAAACTATATTATAAACAAATTTGTGTAAGATTTTATAAATCTCTTGAATGGTTAATATTTTACAGATTTTTTTTCTAAATTCCTTATCGATTTTCATCAAAATTTTGCTTTTTAATAAGTAAAAAATAAAATTTGACTATCTTAATGAAGACGAATTTTAAAAAGCATACCCAATTTCTTTTTAAATAATATTAGGATACTTCCTTATCAATTTTATAAACATTGATCAAAAATTAAGACGCAAGGAGCAATTCAAAAATCTAAAAACGTTGAAAAATTAGTTTTGAGAAAAACAGATTTAAAGAATATTAAAAAAATTATCTTTATTATTTACTCCTTAAAACCTTCATAAATGATATTTTAATTAGAAAAAACTGTTTAGGTACTATTATACCCCAGAAAGAGACCTTTTTTCTGACAATTTTGCTATAGATGATTTTGCTCAAATAAAGGTCCACTGTCCCCTTAAACATTTTTAAAAATGTGAAACGACAGTGTCCATTTGTTTCCTTGAGAGATGTGGTACTGTTTGGTATTCTTCTTTCAAGGTGTTCTTGGATAAAGTAATTTTTTGAAAAAACATAGCTTAAAATTAGTATAATTCAATGCTTGTAAAAAAAGAACAATGAAAAATTATCATCTTACTATTTATGATTATCATCGATCCTCTGACTCATCATGTATTTTCAGTAAAAGATAAATTAGAAATAATTATTCAGCTGTAACAAATTAACAACATAAAACCATCAAATAGTTAAAACTTTTTGTAGAAAATAAGTGTCTGCATGTAGCACAGTTGTAAAAAGACTGTCACAACATGAAATTTTCTGTTTTTTATTTGCTTAAGAGACTTCAAAACACATAATATTTTATCAAAAAATATTGAAATTGCAAAAAATAATTTCAGTTTCATGTTTACGACTAGAGAAAATTCATATGGTTTTTTAGTTTATCAAGAAATTAGCACGACCCGAAATTTCCAGACCCAGTCCCGTACAAAGAGTTTATTAACCCTGTACTGCCCCTGTATAAAAATTAAATATTCCATTTATGCATTTATCAAAACTAAGAATTTGCCCCTGCTTATCCAGTCTCCATTGAATTTTTTACGAAGAATACCAATTTTTCTGGTGCAAAAGAACGCTAACTTATCCATTACAATTACTTTGTGATTGTATGTCTGCAATTTATTGAGTACGGAAAAAATAATGTTAATGACCAATTTGACAATTGGGTACATAAACAAGGGTAAAAAATTGATTTAGACAATCACATTGAAATGATGATTTAGTAAGAAAATTTAACAGAGTAAAGAATAATTTGTGTATATATGGTAAATGAAAATCACAATTTAAAAGATCTAACCGGAAAATTTTATTATTAATTCTCTGTGTTAATCAATCTTAATTTCTAAAGCATTCGTTAACCCGGGAGAACGCGCGCTTCGGAGGGTATGAATCGTTTTAACTTTGCCACCAATAAAATCAAATATAACAGTCGCTTTATTAAAACGGAGACAATTATTACAAATTTTGCGATAAAATAAGTTGAAGATTACTTTTAAGAAAATAGTGGTTGAAATTGTAAAAACCACACGCACTCCGGGCCTTTTAGGCCCTGCGCGCGTCCTCGCGGGTTAAACAAATATAAAGCATCACTTTATTTTACAAAAAAAGTAAATAAAATCTAAGTCAACATTGGGTTTGGAGTGAATTAAGATTTCAAGGGTCGGTCCGAATCTACAAATAAATAAATAAATAAAAATAAAGTCTAGGCCTTGCCCGACCCACACATAATTATGTTCAAGCCCGGCCGAGTCATATGAAAGAATATTGGACAGAGGCAGACCCACGGACGGGGCTTAGCCCGTATAGAATTGTAGTTCGTACAACTTAATACTAAAGGCAAACTAAAAATGCCTGTAAAATTCCAAATTTCCGTGTTGTGGCAGTCTTTTTAGAAAGAATACGATGCAAAACCTTGTTCACAAATAAATATTTATTAAAACACCAGCTGATTATCACATATACCAAATACAGTGAATTTCCGTTGGTGACATTTTGAAAGCTATTTGACCGATATTTGAAAGATATAAAACCTTGTGTTGAATTGACTGAATTCAGTTTTTTAAAGAAATTTTTTGTAAGATATTATTCTAAAAAAAAAAAAAAAAACAATAGTTGCTTCAATTTAGTTATCATAGTTCGAATGAAAATTAATAACATTAACGTTAACACAAAAGCATACATTATTTTGAACGAACAATAGATGTAATGGAATTGCGGTACATGCAAAAATTAACAATAGAAATTGCTTTTTTCGCAACTGAACAAATTTTCTTTTCTTTTCACCGCATTGTTTTCTAATTTTTAATCACACTCATAAATTTAGTCCATTTCTTGAGTCTTTGAATGAATCAGACCCATCGTTGAATGATTAACTTAATTTTATTCAAATCAATTCTATCAGCAAAGAGCAAAAATCTTTGTTTGAAAATCCTATGCCTCTGTGGAGGAATTTGTCTTTTATCTTCAGCAATGTGATCAACAATTTCTTGTGATATATCAAAAAAGATGTGGTATCAAGTTACTTTAAAAAAAATGTTCAAAACCAGTTTATTTCGATTCTGCTTGGTTACTTTCTGAAAATAGTATCCGCATTATACGATGTGTAGTTCACATAGTGATGTCCATAACATTAATTTCGTACGGAAAATGATAGTAAAAGGAAATTGTTCTCATTAAACCGACTGATTAAAAAGGTTTATTCGAGTTTAATATTTCTTATAAATATAATATCTACACACATAACATCTCGTTCACAAACAAACGGAATATGAAATTGAAGGAAGTCAATGATTAAAATATATTTCATCAACTGATAAGATAAAAAATAGTTCGGCTCTAGTGAATCGAGATTTTTTTTTAGTTATTATTGAACAAAGCATAAAAAATAATGATCTAAAGTTTAATTAGCATATAGTTTCATCCACTGATGTAAATTTATTTCAGTAAATAAATTAAAATAGAAAGCAAATAAATATAATCGAATGAATCTTAGAACTCTAATGCTTACACATTCAAAAGTCCATTTAAAAATAATGCATGTGACAAATTTTAGCTAGTCAATTCTAAGATTATATCTTCATCAACCGATAAAAAAAAACTTTGTGATGAATCTGTACTATTAAAGATATCAAATAATATCCTGAAGTTTAATTTTCCTAGAAATCAAATATTTACATATATAAAAACTTATTCATAAACAAACAGCTGTGGAAGTTCAAGTTAGCCTATATTTTCATAGAATAATTTTAGCGCATTTTGTGTTCTTAGTTTAGAAAGGTTTAGAAATTTTTAAATGAATTATTATCGTAATTCAATGTTTAAACTGCAGTACGTTTAGCGTTAATGCATCAATACATCACAGAAACATCACTAAAGCTGTATTGAAAAATGAAAACCTATTTATTGTTTAATAAATTACTTCCTTGAATAAATCAATCACTTTTAAAATTAAAAGTCACAAGTTAATATAATTTTCTAAAACCCATTTGAAAAAGATTTAATAAATCGCTTAATGTTTATACTTAATTACACAAACATTAACATACTCTAACTTAATGATTTTTAAACATAAATTAATTAAATTTTAACTTTTATAAATTTATTTAAATTATGTTATCTTTGAGTTATTGTTTCCTTTTTAACATTGTATATAATGGTAATGTATGTAAAGCATCCAGTGAAAGTTTTTGTTAATTGACGGGATTTTAACATGCTATTCCTTACATAAATAAACTATTATTGACGACAAATTTCATAAAAAAATTTCTTTTTGCCGTCATAGGAATTTAGATCGTACAGGCCGAAATTTGGCAATATATAACTTAATGCTTACATCAAAAAATGGTTAATAACTTCATTAAAATTTCAGAAATATGTATAGTATACTTTTAGCAATAATTTACTGAGATTTTTACTGATATACCTTTTTCTTTATTAACTCTCTTTTCAAGTATTCAAACAATCACAGCATTTGCAGAAAATTCAGTTTTCAAATTCAAAAAGCCCAATTCCGTGTTATTATGTTACTATTTATTTTTTTTTTTCAATGGAGAATTCTTTTTGTTTTTGATTGATTTAATTATTTAATTATTTTATTTTAAAAAATAATCAACTTCTCAATTTTAATAAAAAAAGTACCAAAAGTTTTAGATAATTTCAATTTATTTAATTACGAATTATCTTAAAAAGCTTTTAATTTACCCCTTAATTGTTAATTTTTTTGACAACATAAATTACAATTGGGAACTAAACACTACTTTTTTCTATGCTACAATATTTGCCTTACTTAATCGAAAAATATCTAACAATGAATAAGTTTAAATATACAATTGCAAATTAGTGGTATATAAAAGCTTTTAACAACGAAGCAAGCAACAAGATCTTGCCCGAATATAGTTCGGGCAACACAGTTAAGGTATTAGAAAATTAAATGCAAAATCATTAATTAAAATATGTCGAGGCTGATACATTTTATTTAAAAATAATGAAAAAAAATACTTTTTGCCCGGAATAAAATATAATTTATATTTTTGAATTGAGTTGTTTGAACACTAACGATTTCAGAGAAGCATCTTATGCCGTGAACGGGGTTCGAATCGCGCTTCCTTAAATCTTTCGAGACGGCATACCTTACACAAATTTTATTCGGGTGGCACCGCTTTTTTTAAACCATCTTCTTTACTTGTTAAATATCAACAAATTCTCTAATTGCAAAAAGTAAATTTGTTTATCAATGGTGCTAAAAACAATTTCCACGTGTACCTACCTTTTAACTATGTATATAATATGCATCACCTGTCCGAAAGGATTAAGAGATCTCGGCGCCTTAGACCACTTTTATAGCTCCTTAAACCACTAAACCATCTCGACTTCGCTCGACAGTAATCTAAAATGAAACCAGAGTGTTGAAATGCTCATTGCTCATGCTCAGAGCTGCACAAAAAAGGTTAAACTTTCGTCTTTGCAATTTAAATATATACATGTGTTGCCGATTTAATATTAGAAACTTCTCTTAAAAAATAATATATGGTAAGTTGATGTTGTAAATAGCTTGGCAACGACTGCCCTCTAGTTTTCCCTATTATCATTCAAAAGCTCACCTTGAAATGTATAATTTCTAGTTCTACATCGCCGAATAAAATAAAAATGTACTTTCTAATAAAATTTGTTTGGAAACTGTATCTCAATTTAAAATTTTTTTTAGGAAATTGTAAGTAATTTTCAAAAATGATACTTTAAAAATCTATCTCAACAAGGAACTTCTATAACATTTAAAGGAGTATTATTGCTATACGAACTGTAAAAACCTGTATGGTGAAATCGAATTTGGCCTTAGAATTTTGTTATCTTTAGTGTTGTAAGATATAGTACTATTGGCATACGACTTTCTGTAGTAAAAACCCATACTGTGTGAATATATTGCGCAGTCATAGTTAACATTACTTTTAATTCCCTAAATATACTGATTAATTGTAAAAAATATGTGAAAATTCACAGTGTTTTCTTGAAATTTAAACGAATTTCACAAAATTCAGCAGTTTTAATGTCATATTAGATTCTCCCACAGCTGTATTATATGGGTGATTTTACGATAAGAGGTAATTTGTACGGCAATTTGTTTAAAACAGATTTTTTATTCTATGTGTTGCTATTTTTTGCAATGAATCGCATCATCTTAATATACTTTATTAAATAACATCACGATTGAATGGCTAATTAAAACACATTTTTCTGAAATTTCTTAAAAATTCTAAAAAAGTCTTTACCCTGCCATGTCCCCTTGCTGGTTTCAATTCAACTTTCAAGCAATGCATATATTTTTTCCATCAGATGCTTAAATAAAGTATGTTTAATTGGAATTTAAGTGATTATACTTATGTATTATAAAATAAAAAATAAAATAATTTTGTTAATTTCAAAAAATTTTTAGAATTAACTTTTGTCCCGCTTTTTTGTGTATCTACCCTGTCAAATTTCGTTCCGCTGAAACAAATATAAATTCAAGGATGACTATATTGGAAGTAGTGCTTAAGGACATCTATCGGCTTGAAGTTAGCAATACTAAACGCGCAAGTCATTTAAGCGTCGCCATTTTTAGTTGTTGCGATGCGACCGTGCGGTGTAATGGTTTCGCAAGGTGATCATGTATCTCCCCTGGTAAGTCAAAACTTATAATATTCATTTAATTCAATTGTATTTACTGCCCAAATTAAACAATACAGTAATGATTAAATTGAAATATACAATTAACCCAAAAACTAATTCAGTCAGTTAAAAAATTTGAATTTATTATGAAAATGTCTCTCCCATGCCGTATTTCCTCTGTCAAGATAGCTGCGAGGGGAGAGAGTCACTGACCAGAAAAAGTTATAAAATATGTATAAAGTCACTTGCCCTTATATGAAAAGGTAAATAAACGGGACAAAAATCATAATTTAAAGGTTTTTGATAAAACTCAACTTTTCTTTTTGGCCGTATCCTCTATGTACAGTAGAACCCCGCTAATTCGGACCCCGATAATCCGGATGTCCGGATAATTCGGATCGGTTTGGCCATTTTTTATTTCAAGTTTGAGAAGCGATTGGCTAATTTCCATAACATTAACTTGTTTCATCGTCGTATTCTAAATAAAAAAACTTTTTCTGACATGTTTTCGGAATAATCAAGCAAAGTAAACATTATTACTGTCTGCAAATATTCAATAAGTTTAACATAAAGGTGATTTTCTGTTAGTATGTTATATTTTATTTCATTTTTTTCTAATTTTCCGGATAATCCGGATTTTTGATAATCCGGATTGGGTCCGGTCCCAATTAATCCGAATTATCGGGGTTTTACTGTACTTGAAACCTCTTATCGTAGAATCACCCATATAGAAGTTCATAGTTTGAAATTTGAAAATATTCTATAACATTCAGTATGTTAAAAATCTTATTCGATTTTCCCATGCCCGCATTATGTAGAAAAAACTATTTTCGGTAAGATGTTTGATTGTTGGTTAGTGTCATAATATTGAGAAGGGATGCAATTCACTTAAATCGGCACCAAAGTTTTACGAAATTCCTAATAGTTACTGTGTCATAATTAGGCTCTTATTTTACGTATCATATTACATAAAGAACCATTTTAACCCAGAAAATTACTAACAAAAATTGTCGATAGATAAATAATAAAGGAATTTATTCAAATTAAAATGATACATAAATTACCATATAAGTCTGCGAAATGTATCCCCATAACAAATATAACATGGATTTGAAAACACATTAAGCATAGGAAAAATGGAAATTTGTGGAACCAAGGCAGAGTCATCAGGTCCTAATTACCATGATTACCACAAATAAATACACTATATGGCCATTGATTATTGGACACTTGCGATTTTAGACATTTTACTAAATATCTAGAAAAATACATGAGGAATCATCTCGAAACTCTTAGTGTATAAATATAATAGTATACGTCATACATCTCCGTGAAGATTTTTTACTTAAACTCCGTAGGGGACCGTCAACAAATTTAAAAAAATGAATATCTTTTGAATAACCCCAAACTAATGGGTTCAAAACTAATGTAGCAAAAGCGCTCATACTCTAGATTATGATTGAATGCCTTATTGTAATACGCCTTGCTCCTTTTTATGCAAATAGCATGCATACTCGCAGAATAATTAAGGTTTTTATAAAAATGATTCCAAATCTTTCAAAGTTTTTCCCTTATAATTTTCAGAGTTCTTAATATAAAATAATATTTTTTTCAGAAAATATGACAAACAACATTGCGTACAGTATTTTTTAATCAGAATTAAAAAATAATAAAAATTGTATGAAAAATGGGTAGGTTTACTAAATAATTTTTTACTGCGCATGCGTCAAAGATATCAAAATTTCATTTGAATATTATGTTAGCTAAATGTATAGAACAACTTTTGTAAAAGTCTCAAAATCATAGCTTGAAAATTCTGAAAGTGATCGTCTATAGAAAAAGGACAAAATCCGTTGTTTCCAAAATGAAGCAAAAAAAAACGAGGGATTTTATTAGAGCACCCGATTATACGTTTATACGAGTATACGTATAATACATATTATACGAAATACGTATTTGCTATACGTATAATTCAGCATCGGCAGTTATACGCATTACACAAAACTGCATATACGGTACATCGTATATACGGATTTTACCCAAGCGGTTAAACGTATAAACGTTTAAACGTTTTTCATTCAATGTATGAAATTTGATGTTTCAATATTTTTTTGCGGATTAGAGACATTGAGAAATATCCGGTAGAGTATCCCCATCGCGATTCTTTGTTCAAAGAACTACGATGTGTGTACTTAACTACTACTTGTTATGCAGGTACTTAAAAAAATCTGCAGGCTTCCTCAGTTTAGATTTTGTTTTTGTTTTTTTTTCCAAAAAACTAAGTTATTTATTATAAAATGTCTTACATTAGTTGTGGGTAGAATCAAACTAATCTTTGGAAAATCTGCGACGCAGTACTTAGTTTTTTATATTTTCTTGTATCTTTAGAAAAAGAAAGATTGGATTCGGGAATTCTTTCGACGGGCTTACATGTTTTAAGGGTAAGAGAGTCCGAAAAACATGTTTTTACAAAATATCTGCCTGTCAATTTATGAGTCTGTGACTATGTCTGTCTGTATGTGACATGGATTTTGTGGGTTATCTATCTCAAGACCTAATACAACAGAATTAAGTAACATATATGGGGGAGACTGGGGCACATGTGAAAATGGGGTATATGAGAACATTGTCATTTTTCACTAGTTATTATATGTTTTTTTTTATTTCAAAAAATTACCAAAGATCGGAGCACCTATATAAATATGGAAAATTTTTTTGAAACTCTTCGACATTTTGCTTGTCCCCAGGAGCCAAAATACTGCTTACTGTACTCAAAAGTGAAATCTCCAGCTTGATAAAAGAATAATTTTCTTTATTTATTCTTTTTTTTCTTTATTTAACATATACTATGGATACTAATAAATATTTATGATATTTTTTTTTAATTGAGAAATGCTAATGATTTGTCATTTTAACTCTTGTCGGAATGTGGGGCACTTATGAAGAGTCTAGTTGGGGCAGATCTGAATACGTCATTAAATTGCCCAATAATCATTCAGGATTCTATTCATTTTAGTTAAGTTCGTGAAAATTATGCCAGCTCCATTATCTAAATTTTTATAGAAATAGAAGACATTTCTATCATATAAAGTTGATTTTGTGTAATAGAAACTTCTACAAACACAACTGTCAGCAAATACATAAAAAGCAACAAGCTCTTTACGTTCAATTGTAATTTAAATAAATTTCATGTTTTCTAAATTGCAATAAATGCTATACATTATTTTATTCAACAGTTTTCAATACTATTTTTTATGCATCATTAATGCAAAAAATATTACGTTTAACAACTTTGCAAATTTTTCTGTTTCATTTGTTGCAAACTTGCAGTATTAGTTTACTTCCATTTCTAAAATTTGGTGTATTGAAAATAGATATATATATTAAGAAAATAAAATTTTTAAACTTATAACTACCTTGAAATCTTCATTATTGACACCCCCTTTTCTTTTAAAAGCAAAAAAATTAAATTTGAAGGTAGCTTATAAATGTAAAACAATTTTTTATCCTTAATTTACTGGCAAATATAGGATTGAGAATCGTTCGCCTTTTGGTAGTTTTCTTATAAATATTATCCAAACGCCCCCTCCCTAAAATCGCCCTCAAACAAAAAACCCTAAGCAAAATTTAAATTCTTTAATTATTTTCTCAAGTTTACTTCTTTATTTATTTTTTTTGTTATATTGTAACAATTTTTTATCAATTATCTAAGCCCCCCCCCCCAAATCTACTTATTTTTATTTTATAATATTTTGCTTAAACATATCACTCAAAAACTAAATAAATATACATATATTTTTCTTTATGGTGAATTTAATAGATAGTACAGCTAATGATTAAGGTAACGTATGAAAAAGATAATAAAAACATGTCAAAAAAATTTTTTCCTTGTGTACACATGTTTCCCTTATGTGTTTACAACTGCTCTTTCTTTGGGGCACATATGAAATTTTTTTTTTGAATTCAATAAACTATTAAGAAAAGTAAGAAGAACTATAAAGTTAATTTTAAAAAAATACCATGCGTAAAAAAAATTCTGTTTACTATATAGAGTAGTTTTGCTTATAGACAAAAAGCTATCTTTATGTGAACTGTTCATATGAATCCCAGTCTCTCCTATACATTCAGGTAGTTCCTGGTAGAAATTGTTGCTGACTAGTTTTATATGTAAATCGTTCAACAGGTGGCTCTACTTTGCTGTATTTTATTTACGATTTCTGCAATAGCTCTATCTCTAGAATTAATGCACGGATTTTCATCAAACTACAGATTCAGTTAATGCTTGATATGAAGTAACTCTATGTATATTTTGGTGAGAATGTCAAGATTAAAAAATGAAATTTCACTATACATTAACAGAGTTAGAAAATATTAGCTCCGCGGAAAGAATAGCATTTGCGCTCGGGTGCAATCTTGAGTGTAAAATAATAAGTGAATAAAGTATTTTTAAATAATTAAAAAGAAAAAACTAAATTTAACAGGAATTCACAATAAATCTGAAACATTTATACTCTCATTCTTTCCTCAAAAAGTGTTTAATTTTGCTGGTTATTTACAATGCATACAATTTGCATACATTACCTACACAAAATGTAAAATAACGGGGTATCTGAGCTCATTACCATGAGACGAACAAAAAAAGAACTAAATAAATTCAAAGTACAATGTTGCAAAATACTTTTACAATTCACGGTAATAACTCGCTATTTTGAAAATAGATATTTCACTGTTAGTGAAACGAAATTGGCCAATCAGGAGTCATATTTTGTGAAATTTTTGCAAACTGTCTTAAAAAATATACGCTTTTCATTGCTTGATCTTGTATATACAGGGTGAGTCATAAATATCGAAACAATAGGCTATCTCCTTAAATATTGCCCCTAGACCCATACTTCCAATTGCAAAGTTTCATAAAAAAAGGTGAATTTTTTGATAAGATATGTTGCAACTCTATGGGGGGTCTATTTTAAAAAATACGAAAATTAAATTTTTATACGGCCCCCAGAGGATAAAACATCCAATTAGAAAATTTTTCCTTATTCATTCCTGAACTGAACAAAAAAACTTTCATCTTGATATCTTCAAAACTAAGAGAGTTATGACAATTTTAATAAATCGTGAGGTTTCAAGGGATCAGACACAAATTGAAATGCGTGTAATTGAAGGAACAATGTTGCTGTAATGGGTCCAGGAAATATTTATTTTATTTATTTATTTATAAAGTTGGAATTTTGAATGTTTTGTGATGGTTAACCACATAATTTGTAAGTATTATCACATCATAAGTCTTCTTAATATTTTTTTTTTCAAAAAAAGATTGAGTAAATTAAAATTGTTATAGCTCAAAATATTATTTGTCGCGTTGAATTTTTTTCTTTTGATTAAAATAAAATGTCTAATTTTCAATTTTAATTCTACATTTTAAATAATATGTATTTAAAAAAAAAAATAAAAGTATTTAAAATAGCAATATTTAAAAAAAAAGTAATTTTTGTAAACAAATATTTTTAAAAGTAAATTTTCTGAGCTGAAAAGTTACCGTAACCGACGGTTATTGACGAATGTCAGTTTAAAAATGAGAAATACTGAAATAAAAACATTTGATACAGTAAAGTGCATTTAGTTTTAAGATGAACAAAGATGGGCTCCTAACGTTTAAATGATGTATAGTTTCGATTTCAGATTTTGTTTAAGTTTTGCCATTTTCACCTTCTTTAATTACTGTTTAAATGCGTCAGTTGATTTAAACTTTATTTTTTTATCATGTCGATTTCAAATTTTTTCATTGTGCTGTGACTCACAGACAGACATTTCATAAAAACATGTTTTTCGATATCTCTGAGCCCTAAAACGTGTGAATCCATCGAAAACCGGAATTCAAAATTTTCATGAATCCAATACTTTCTTCTTGTAAAAATAGAAGAAAGCAAAAATAGGTTTAAAACCTTCATAAATTTTGAAACTGAGTACAGTAAAACCTCTAAATAACGGACACCTCAGGAACGCAGAAATTGTCCGCTATTCGGAGGTATCCGCTATTGGGAAAATCAAAGATATTCAAAAAGTGCTAAGAAACGTTTAACATTTTATTAATTGACTTTTATGTGTCCTAAAATATAAAAATAAATGTAATAAAATATAAAAATAAATATAAAAAATCCTAAAATATAAAAATTTATCATATAAAAATATGATTAATCAGAAATGAAAATTATTTTTTAAGCAATGTAGCTAAATAAAACTGTACACACCTTTACCTACTGTTCATTACATGCTTGTGAAAAAACCCTATTACAAAAGTTAACTTTTGCTTGCGATTACATGTAATTTGTTTTTCAAAGTGACATTTTTGGACATTTTTGGCTGTTAAAAGCATAAAATCTCAATTTTCCGAGGGGATATTTCAATGCTGTGGAAGATGTCCCTCCTTGACAACCACTTCAATTCAACTCTGAACGTAGGGGAGGGGGGATTTTCCCCATCTCATTTATCACAAAATTCCCTGATAAATTTAGAGGCCTTTTTACTTTTTTTAATTTTTTTGTCCTTAAAAAATGCTTTTTCATCCTTTATCGCCTTAAATAGTGTCCACTATACGGAATGTTCGTTATACAAAGGTTAAACATGCACAAATTTATGTTTTGAGAATAGGGATTGGAAAATAGTCCATTAAACAGAGGTGTCTGCTATTCGGGAGTGTCCGTTATAGTGGTTTAACTCTAGTATAAAGTAGATTTTTAAAAATATTTCTATGTAATTTATTAAAATATATTTCCATTGATTCCGCTAATAGAAGAATCATTTTCGCTATTACTATATTTACTAAACTTATTGCCTGCGCCAATAAGTTTTTAAGACACTTTTAATGAGAGTTTAATTAATATCACTTAATTTGATAACACTTTTAATAAGTGTTTAATAAGTCGTGCCAGTTACGAAGTTGGCGGCAAGGTCGAAATATTGCAGACATCTAGTATATTTCACGAAGTTAAAAGCAAAAACCTATACGCTTTTATTTTATATCTAAAAGTTTAAGTGTTGTCTTGGATCGACATTTAACAATACGTAAATTTATGGTCGATCCCTTAATTGTATTTCAAATGAACTGATTTTGCTGCGCTCAGAGGCATGCTTAAGTGGTGTAAGTCAGGAATTTTGGAAAATTTTGGATATTAATATCTTTCGGGGATTTGCAGATATCGAGATGAAATTTTTTTTGCTCAATTCAGGAAGGGATAAAGAATTTTTTTCTAATTGGAAGTTTTATCCTCTGGGGGCCGTATAAAAATTTAATTTTCGTATTTTTTAAAACAGACCCCCCATGGAGTTGCAACTTATCTTATCAAAAAATTCATCTTTTTTTATGAATTTTTGCAATTGGAAGTATGGGTCTAGGGGCAATATTTAAGGAGATAGCCTATTGTTTCGATATTTATGACTCACCCTGTATAAGACATACTATACGGATTCCTGTCGTAACGCCACCGATTTCCAAATTATTCTTCATTCAGTGACATAAGACTGAATGAAGTCCAATATTTAAATTAGATACGGTACGTGGAATATACGTATACATCAAATATACGTATTCTAAAATATACGTTTAACTGATACGTCTTATACGTATCCGGATACGTTTAAACGTATATTTTAAGGTATCCGTATAGCAGAAAAACGTATTATACGGATATACGTGTATCGTTTAAGTGTATAGCTGCTATACGTATCCTATCGCGAGCACTAGATTTTATCCAAATGTAGTAGTACATACCGTATTGTGTATTCTATATTGACACTAATCAATGAATATATGGATACAACCCCTCTTGTTTTTGCTTCATTTTGAGAATAACGGATTTTCAACTTATTCAATTGACGATTATTTTCAGAATTTTCAAGTTATGATTTTGTGACTTTCACAAAAGTTGCTCTATACATTTAGCTAACATAATATGCAAATGAAATTATGATATCGTTGACGCACGCGCAGTAAAAAATTATTAAGTAAACCAACTCATTTTGTATACAATTTTCATTATTTTTTAATTCTGATTACAGGGTACTGTGTGCAATGTCGTTTGTCATATTTTCTGAAAAAAAATATTATTTTATATTAAGAACTCTGAAAATTATAAGGAAAAAACTTGGAAAAATTTGGAACCATTTTTATAAAAACCTTAATTACTCTGCGAGTATGCATGCTATTTACATAAAAATGAACAAGGCGTATTACAATAAGGCATTCAATCATAATCTAGAGTTTGAGCGCTTTTGCTACATTAGTTTTGACAGGGTTATTCAAAAGATATCATTCTTTTTTAATTTGTTGACGGTCCCCTATGGAGTTTCGGGAAAAAATCTTCACGGAGATGTATGACTTATACTATTATATTTATATACTAAGAGTTTCGAGATGATTCCTCATGTATTTTTCTAGATATTTAACAAAATGTCTAAAATCGCAAGTGTCCAATAATCAATGGCCATTTAGTGTATTACAGTATTAAATAAATATACAGGGTGAGTCATAAATATCGAAGCAATAGGCTATCTCCTTAAATATTGCCCCTAGACCCATACTTCCAATTGCAAAGTTTCATAAAAAAGGTGAATTGTTTGATAAGTTGCAACTCCATGGGGGGTCTATTTTAAAAAATACGAAAATTAAATTTTTATACGGCCCCCAGAGGATAAACATCCAATTAGAAAATTTTTCCATATTCATTCCTGAACTGAACAAAAAAACTTTCATCTTGATATCTTCAAAACTCAGAGAGTTATGACAATTTTAATAAATCGGGAGGTTTCAAGGGATCAGACACAAATTGAAAGGCGTGTATTGAAGAAACAATGTTGCTGTAATGGGTCCAGGAAACATTTATTTTATTTATTTATTTATGAAGTTGGAATTTTGAATGTTTTGTGATGGTTAACCATATAATTTGTAAGCATTATCACATCATAAGACTTCTTAATATAAAAAAAAAAAAAAAAAAAAAAATGAGTAAATTAAAATTGTGATAACTCAAAATATTATTTGTCGAGTTGAATTTTTTTCTTTTGATTAAACGAAAATGTCTAATTTTCAATTTTAATTCAGCATTTTAAATAATATGTATTTAAAAAAATAAAAGTATTTAAAATAGCAATATTAAAAAAAAGTAATTTTTGTAAACAAATCATATTTTTAAAAGTAAATTTTCAGAGGTGAAAAGTTACCGTAACTGACGGTTATTGACGTATGTCAGTTTAAAAATGAGAAATACTGAAATAAAAACATTTGATGCAGTAAAGTGCATTTAGTTTTAAGATGGGCTCCTAACGTTTAAATGCTGAATAGTTTCGATTTCAGATTTTGTTTAAGTTTTGCCATTTTCACCTTCTTTAATTACTGTTTAAATGCGTCAGTTGATTTAAACTTTATTTTTTTATCACGTCGATTTCAAATTTTTTCATTGTACTGTGACTCACAGATAGACATTTCATAAAAACATGTTTTTCAGTATCTCTGAGCCCTAAAACGTGTGAATCCATCGAAAACCGGAATTCAAAATTTTCATGAATCAAATACTTTCTTCTTGTAAAAATAGAAGAAAGCAAGAATAGGTTTAAAACCTTCATAAATTTTGAAACTGAATACAGTAAAACCTCTAAATAACGGACACCTCAGGAACGCAGAAATTGTCTGCTATTCGGAGGTATCCGCTATTGGGAAAATCAAAGATATTCAAAAAGTGCTAAGAAACGTTTAACATTTTATTAATTGACTTTTATGTGTCCAAAAACCTCTTTTATATGATTAATCAGAAATTAAAATTATTTTTTAAGCAATGGGGCTAAATAGAACTGTACACACCTTTACCCACTGTTCATTACATGCTTGTGAAAAAACCCTGTTACAAAAGTTAACTTTTGCTTGTAATTACATGTAATTTTTTTTTCAAAGTGACATTATTGGACATTATAGAGTTCCGGTCGGGGAGGGGGATCGCACTTTTTGGCTGTTAAAAGCATAAAATCTCAATTTTCCGAGGGGATATTTCAATGCTCTGGAAGATGTCCCTCCTTGGCAACCCCTTCAATTCAACTCTGAACGTTGGGGCGGGGGGGGGGGGATTTTCCCCAGCTCATTTATCACAAAATTCCGTGATAAATTTAGAGGCCTTTTTACTTTTTTTCATTTTTTTGTCCTTAAAAATACTTTTTCATCCTTTATCGCCTTAAATAGTCTCCACTATTCGGAATGTTCGTTATTCAGAGGTTAAACATACACAAATTTAGGTTTTGAGAATGGGGATTGGAAAATAGTCCGTTAAACAGAGGTGTCTGCTATTCGGGAGTGTCTGTTATAGCGGTTTAACTGTGGTATAAAGTAGATTTTTAAAAATATTTCTTTGTAATTTATTAAAATATATTTCCATTGATTCCGCTAATTGAAGAGTCATTTTCGCTATTACTATATTTACTAAACTTATTGCCTGCGCCAATAAGTTTTTAAGACACTTTTAATGAGAGTTTAATTAATATCACTTAATTTGATAACACTTTTAATAAGTGTTTAATAAGACGGTCCGTTCAATGTGTCTTGCCAGTTACGAAGTTGGCGGCAAGGTCGAAATATTGCAGACATCTAGCATATTTCATCGAAGTTTAAAGCAAAAACCTATACGCTTTTAATTTATATCTAAAAGTTTAAGTGTTGTCTTGGATCGACATTTAACAATTACTAAATTTATGGTCGATCCCTTAATTGTACCTCAAATGAACTGATTTTGCTGCGCTCAGAGGCATGCTTAAGTGGTGTAATTTTCGTAATTTTCGTATATTTTCGTTAAGTGTGGTAATTTTCGTATTTTTTAAAACACACCCCGCATGGAGTTGCAAATTATCTTATCAAAAAATTCATCTCTTTTTATGAATTTTTGCAATTGGAAGTATGGGTCTAGGGGCAATATTTAAGGAGATAGCCTATTGTTTCGATATTTATGACTCACCCTGTATAGTGTGGTTTCATCTTCGCATTAGCCATAAAAATCTATAGAATTCTCAATAAATCAAGAAATTTTAATGTTAGGAAATAAATAAGATAAATTGCGGCTGTTGATTGAAATGGATTTAAACAACGACAACAACAACAACAAAAATACCAATTTGAAATTTCATCTTACTTTGAATGTTGGAGCAAAAAATAGGTTGGGGGGAGTAAGAGATTATTTGCACATGTAGCAAAAAAAGTTTTTCAAATAATTAAGAACTATGGAGTAATAATGTACATTATAGGATACATATATGTACGTGGTGGTGGAGGAGTATAGTTCTAACTTGTTTTTATACTTTAATTACACAAGTCAATTACGACTTTTTACAGCTTAAACAGTAAGTAAATTTCTAAGCAAAAATACAGTCTCGCTAATGTATGCAAATTTTAAGGTCTGCACTTATCTTATTTACAGAAAAAGGGGGAAAGAGATTAAAATATTATTTAAAATAAGATTTTATCTGCTTTTCTAATGTATGCAGTGCTAATTTTCAGTTTAAAATATATCTTATATCTGTAATAATTGAATAAAATTTTGTCTGTTTATTTCTTAGCATTAGCTAATCTTTCGTACACGCCTGCAAATTTGGTTTAGGGCAGACTAAAACAATGTCGAAGTTATCTGAGGCTCAGATTTGAGGGTTTTGATTAGATTTTTTATTTTTTTTTATACTGAGAGGGAAATGTCCTTATTCCCATAAGTTTGGCAGTTCATCGACAATTTTTATTTACTTATAAAAACATTCAAAACTCAATCTTTCAGTTTTGCTTGCATTGGAAAATTTCTAAATGTTGAATAAAGTTTATTTGCAACTTTTTACATTATTATCTACTTTTAAACGATTTTCGCATTCACAGGAATTCCTGCACGAATTTCTGAATGTGTCGTGTTTTTTAAAAATCCCCCTTTTGGTGAAAATTCGGCTATTCTATTTCATCAACCAACTAATAATTTATGCTTTAGCCTTACAATGTTACATTTTATATCTTTGTCGGGAGAAAAGCTTCAGAAATCATTAAAAAAATAATAAAATAATAAAAATTTGAATTTTTCCGAATTTTTATCATTTTAATAAAGGAAATTTTTTTTTATGGAAACGTTTTTTCAAGGAATTTTCCAGTTGTTGATTTCCTACAGTAACGTTCTATCGCCAAAAAAGCCTGCTGTTATGGCGATAGTGTTTCTTCGCAGGTGAGAGATAAGTGATTTTTTAATGTGACCTTTTTACAGCTAAAATTTCCAGGTTATTGTTTTTCTCTTTTGAGAAGGCATTTTTTTTTCAATTTTGCATTCCAGAGAAAAGAGAAAAGTATTTAATCTCTGTAGCAAGTTTTTATTATGTTACATTTATGATGTCATTAAATAGTTTATTATAAAGTGTTTAGAAATATTTTTTTCCTTTATACACCAAAATAAATGTTGACTTGTGCCCGGCCACAAATTGTATAGGCGGTCTCTGTCATGCACGACCGAGAGGTCTTCTAGCATTCAATATAATATCAGGAATATTTGTTTCATTAAAATCTATTGAAAGTAAAACATTTAAATTTAATGTTATACCCTCTTTTTCTATGTTGCCTATCCATACATCGATCTACCAGCTCGCATGTGTATTAAACTTAATCATAATTTTACATAATTTTGTAGATTTAAACAATATTTTTGTAATATGATACTATTATTTAAAAAATACGTATTTATTAAAGATACGTTTCTGAAATTTATACATAGATGTTTTTAAAAAATCATTAAAAGTATTTTTTAAATATAAAAAATACATACATTATTTACGAAGTGCTGAACGTAAATCTAATGCAACACCGCTCGAAATGGATTTTTTGATGTTTTTAATTCAAGTTAAATATCTCCTCAACATAACTAATTGGACTGATTTAATATCACTGAACTTCATTAAATATCATTCAACATTTACTGATTAAATATAACTGATCATTCGTTTTCAGATGAAGCGATGAGTGTTACACTCTAAGGCGATTTGTGCGTCCACCCTCAACGATAAAGTTCTCAGAAAAAGAAGTTCACAGCCATACAGATAAAGGGGAGGGAAAACTGCGAAACTGCATCAGCCGGGAGGGAAAAAATTTAGGAGTTGGACGGGAGAAAAATTGATCGGATAGTCGCTTGTCACCAGCTGGGGGATGAACCAGTGATGAGGAAACAGACTTTGGATTTTCAATGAGGAAAATCTTCTTAGATGAAGTTCTGATTTAGTAGCTTTATTCAGTTTTTTATATCCCCCTTTTTTCATTTAATGTACTGAAATGTCGACAACCAATGTTGATCTTTAAATGTCTCATGGCAGAATTCGGAGGAAATAAATATACAGTTACTGAACTTAACTTATACTCGTATTCTTTGCAATAGTAAACTTTAGGTACATATTTTTTCATGTTTGCATTCCTATGAAATAAATCTAATAATGATGAAGTTAATACTCATATCATTTTCCGCAGTATTGCGTTTATTTAAAATCTTTTGACTTATGTTTTTCAGGTTATTGTCTTCTAATGCTGATAGCGACTGTTGATTTTTAATTTAATACTTTTAGCAAACATACTGATTTTTGATTTTCAATGAGGGAAATCTTCTCAGATAAAGTTCTAATTTAGTAGCTTAACTCAGCTTCTTAAAATTTACATTTTTTATAATAATATTCTGAAATGTCAACAAGCAATATTGATTTTTGAATTAGTATCGTTTTAAGACAGAAATAACAAGTTGCAAATTGCACGTGAAGCGTAGCAAATGAGGTGCGTTCATACGATAACGAAGTTTTAAAAATATTACTCTCAAATATCAATCTCATAAAATTGTAAATAGTGAATTACAATTAAAACGCTCATCAAACAATGTTCTCCCTATACCATTATGTAATGGAATACATTTGTGTGGCCTTATAAATCAATAACAAATGTTCTTTGCACCACAAATTATGTAAAATGTATATTATGATCTGTACTTTATAGTTGCATATAAATTTTATTAAGTTCGAATTACTGTAACACCATTAAAATGCATTTGAAACATTTTTCCCCATTGACCGTAATGTAATGGAATACTTTTGATTATCGCTGTAATTGATCTATGCATCCGATTTTCATAAAATTTAAAATAACTCGACAAAATTATGTAATAATTATGTATTTTAAATTTCAAACGATTAAAATGCATTTGAAACTTTTTTCCCCATTGACCGTAATGTAATGGAATACTTTTGATTGCCCTTGTAACTGATCTATGCATCCGATTTTCATAAAATTTGAAATGACTCGACAAAATTATGTAACAACTATGTATTTTCAATTTAAACGATTCGGTTGGGTAGTTTTTGCGTTGTTACATGCGGACAGACTTACGGACTGAACGACCACTATAGGTGCTACGTATTTACATAATTACGAACGCACCTAAAAAGAAATAAAACATCAGTCGTAGAATAAAACTTACATTCGTTTTTCTTACAGAATCAACATTTTAGATAATGCTATTTTTACGGCAAAACTCATGATAAATAAATCTACCGTTGGTGAATTTAACTGCATTTCATGTTCTTTATAATAGTATTCTGCTTATTTTAAAATCTTAATTTTTCAAGATGGTGTACTAAATATTAACAAAAGCTTTGATGAAAGATTTTGAGAAAGATCGCCTGATTAGAGATCCAGCTTAGACTTACTTACCCCACTAAGAAAAATCTGTAGAAAATCTATAGGTATTTGGCCCAAAAATCTGCAGGGAATCTGTAGGTATTTGGCTCATTCTGAAGGTATTTTTAAGAATATCTTAAAAGGTTCTGCTGATATTTTTAAGATAAAAGTTATCTGCAAAATTTCTTCAAATTCCTTTAACCCTTTCCGGCGTAAGCAAATTATATTAGTAAAATGAGAAATTGTCGATTGGCACCGGAATTTTTAAAGGACTTGTCTAGATATTAGGAGTTCCTTAATTTAAGTTTTCATTGTAAAAGCAAAATTATATTAAAATATTACTGGTGCCGTTTGGAAGTTTGGAATTAAAATTAGGTGTTGCCGGCCCGGCAAGAAAGGGATAAAATGGTATAGCCGGGTTCCTTAGTAACATATGCCCTTGAGTCAACCTCATTGAGTTCTATATGAATCTATAGCCCATAAACAGGGATTCATTTCTCCCCAGTTTCAAGTTTGTATCTCAAGACCACGGGGGGAGGGGGGTAATGACCCTAAATGCTGTTTTGGAAAAGAGCGCATTGTGACGAAACTACTAAGCGCATTTCAACGAAAAAGATAACGGGTATATCTAGCCACCATACGAATGTTTGCCAATTTTTTTCAGATTTTTTTTAAACAAAAGAACAAGTTTTCTAAGATTTTTCTTGTTTTGGAATGAACATTTTAATTAAAATCTATTGAAATTTCTGAGTGACCACCTTAATTTTTTTTGCATGAAATGCTATGAGATATGATGCATATTCACTATCAATTTCAACTTTCTACGTAGGGTGCATCATATTAAAAAAGACAAAATTATATTCCGGTGAAGATGGGGGGGGGCGTGTCTCGCACAAATTTCACATAATATAATGCTATTTCACGCCTTCTTTTTAAACTACCGTTTGAACTAATATGTGAAATTTATGCAAGACATGCCCCGCCTTCGCCGCCGGAATATGATTTTGTCTTTTTTTAATCTGATGCACCCTATGTAGAAATTTGAAATTGATGCTGAATATGCATCATATCTTTTAGTATTTTGTGCAAAAAATTAAGGTGGTCACTCAAAAATTTTAATAGATTTTTAATTAAAATGTTCATTCCAAAACAGGAAAAATGTTAGAAAACTTGTTCTTTTGTTAAAAAAAAATCTGAAAAAATTGTCAAGCATTCGTATGGTGGTTAAATATATCCCTCAATTTTTTTTCATTAAAATGCGCTTAGTAGTTTCGTAACAATGCGCTCTTTTCCAAAACAGGCATTTAGGGTCATTATCCCCGTTGGTCTTGAGATACAAACTTGAAACTGGAGAGAAATGGATTTCTTTTTCGATTCATGTAGCACTCAATGCGGTTGATTCAAGGGCATATTTTACTAAGAAACCCTTTCTGAAGGAAGTGGAAATTTCTTCAGATATTCTTAAGATTATTTTTAGTGGGGTACGCTCCACACAGCACGTAGGGGCTCAAAAGCAGAAACCCAACTCAGTCAGATGGAAAAGGACTTTTACATATCGTATACATGCATTTTACAAAACATCCACACGTAAAAAAAAATCATATATTAAAAATGAAATATGTTTATATTTTTTAAAATAAAAATTTTTTAAGTTGTAAAGTTTTCAATATTTTTTTTGCATGTAATACATTGATTATATAAACACATATTTCACTGAAAATCTTCATTCGAAAATATCTCTAAATAAAAAAAAATAGTATTTTGTGTTCCGGACACGCTCAACACCTTTGATAACAATATATATATATATATATAGAGAGAGAGAGAGAGAGATATATATAAATTATATTTTTAGCCTTAAGAATGTAATGTATTATTTTAGTTAAGAAATCTTTAAAATAGTAATTTAAGAATAATAACTTTATACTATAAATAAGCCTCAAAGTTTTTTTCACAATATTCTTCTATTTTTAATTCGCTTAAGAAATTTAAAATGCATTATTCTACTTTTTTCAAAAGAATCTTAATTCACAGAGCTTTATAAACTATTGGCTTATTAAAACAAAATAAAAATATGCCCCAAATTCAATTTAGTATCAAAATTCATTTTTTAGCACCGTCTAAAACAAATATCCTTGTTTAAAAATATAGATATATATGACTCAGTTTGGCATTTGTCCATTTCCTTAGGACAATAAACCATTTTTATAAAAACAACAGCTTTATCATTTGATAAAAGATAATTTAAGAACTGAAATATTCCGATGGAATAGGACAAAAAAGAGGATAAATCACAATTAGAAAATAAAACTGTTAAAAATCCTTATAAAATACAAAATAATATGCAGTTATTTTGCTTATAACACCCAGTTATTTACACACATGTGTGTAATTTTGTAATTTTGTACTGTATTGTGATTTTAAGACAGTTTTATTTTTCTAACTAAAATATAACTCAGCAGTTGTATTAAAGTGTATGAAAAAATAGTAAATGTGAAATATGTGCAAGTAAAAAAAGTACATGGTATCCTTATTCCGTCTCTTCTTTGAGTATCTTCGTGCCAAATTTCGTAGTGGTGGAGTAGCTGACAAGTATCAGTCCTTACACAGATCTGCCTCTTTATTAGGAGCATAAAGCTGCAAGGGATATGCACCCACTCCCGTAACTTATAGAGTCAGTCTTTATCCATTAGAATGAATTAGATAGACGGGGCATTGTTTTCCAATGCAACGAACAGGTCTGTTTGGAATTTAACCATTTTTTTATTTTTCCACTTTTGTGCAATATCGTGAGAGGCAAATCATTTCCATTACTGTTTACAACATTCTTTTTCTATCTTATTCTTTCGTCTAATGTTGCACTACCAAATAAAAAAAAATTGGCGTCAAAGCCGTTATACAGTGTATGGTGTGTTGGAGATATTCGTGGTGCAAGGCAATATAATATGCCTTATATGATATTAACAAATCGTGATTATATTTTTGTGCAACAAATTTTCTACGATTATCCTACTTGATGTACTTGGAGGATTTGCTAGTGGCGTAACCAGGTTGGGGGCCTAAAACCAGTAATATTGTAATATTTTCTTCTCCTCGATTCAGAGCATACAGTTTTCTGGTTAGATAAGGCAAACAGAACTTAAAAAAATTACCGGTATTCAAAGCACTTGGACCCACACTGGTTACGCCACTGAATTGCGGTAGAGTCCTGTCAAGAGAATCTTTTTCTTTAGGGTGTACAAAAACTACCATACGAAGTCTCTTAGACAGGCCTTGTCCTGTGAGGGAAAAATATGGGTATCTTGTGCTCGAGTGTAACAACAGATTTAACTTATAATTTAACCAAAAATCAATATTTTCTGTGGCGTATTTTATCCATTTCGGCAATCCATTTTCATTCTTTTTTTTCGAAATTTTTTAATAGTTTTATTCGGCTAAAATGGCATCACCATTTTAAATTGTTCTCTAGCACGTATCCTGTGAGTGTTCTGTTGTAGCATAAGACAAAGTTTATTTTAATACTAGCTGACCCACCCGGCGTTGCTCGGGTCCGTATTAACAATATAAAACGAACTTGTTAGAATTTGTATGATTTTATCATTAACTCGAGGCATGTAGAAATGCATTGTCTGAAATACGTGGCAGCTGACTATGTGAAAAATCGGTTTAAAAAGCTACAACTAATATTAAGCTCTAAAAATACTTAAAATGAGCAATGAGAAACGCGACAGGGAACATGTATCCAACGATTGCGTTATTTTCGTGTTAAAGTGTTGATATTATTTACCCGGAAAAATCACTGTTAAGTCACGTAACTAATTATATCTTTCACATAGAAATCCCAAGTGAAATATTTTGAATTCCAAACTAATTATATCACTTTTAAAGCCGACTATGCTGTGAATGAAATCGATGCTCGATGGTAAAAGGTTGGTATATAGTATCATAATTTCAGAGCCATTTAACAAAAGTAAGTGTATATTTTTAATCAAAGCATGCGTAATGTTCACTCTGTGGACAAATTCCTAACCGTAAACTTTTGTACCGTAACCATAACCTGTCTGTAATCTAACTGCGACTTGACAGTACCCTACCGTAACTTAAATGTGACATAAATGTAACCTAACCGTCACTTTATTGTAACCTAACCTTATTCTAACCATAACATAAATGCAATTTAATTTTAACCTAACTTTAAATTAACCACGATCTAACTGTAACCTAAGGTGAAATTAAATAAAATCAAAGACTTACCGTAATGTAATTGCAACATAATCGCAACCCAAATGTTACCTAACCATATATTGGGTTCATGTCTATGGAAATTATTTTGTCTTGTTCGGATCTGGTTATGATTCATTACAATATTTTCGTCGGGTTCAGATTTGGTTCGATTCAGATTTCAGGTATTTTTTGAAATTTTATTTTAATGTTCGGGTCGGATTTATGTCCATGGAAATTATTTTTCCTTGCTTGGATCCAGTTATGGTTCTGTGAAATATTTTTGTCGGGAACAGATTTGGTTCATTTCAGATTTCAGCGTTTTATTCAAATGTAATTTTGGGGTTCAGGCCTTCCTGCGTGTCCACGGAAATTAATTCGAAAAAAGACATGCCTCACTGGAATATTTTTGTCAAGTTCAGACTCGGTTTAATTCAGATTTCGGTTTTTTTCTTCAAATGTAATTTTTGGGTTCGGGTTTTCTTGCGTGTTCACGGAAATCATTCTGCCTTGTTCGAACAAAAACATGCTTCACTGGAATATTTTTGTCCAGTTCAGATTTGGTTCATTTCAGATTTCGAGATTTTTTCAAAGAAATTTTTTAGGTTCAGATTCGGTTCATGTGCATGGAAATTTTTTGTCTTATTCGCATCCGGTTACGGTTCTTTGGAATATTTTTGTCAGGTTCAGATTTGGTTCGATTCAAATTTCAGGTATTTTTTCAAATCGAATTTTTAGGTTCGAATCTCGTTCATGTCCACAGAAATTATTTTATCCTACCCGAGTCCGGTTTTGATTCTTTCGAATATTTTGGTCGGATTCAGATGTGGTTTGGGTCAAATTTCAGGTTTTTTCAAATCGGATTTTTTAGGTTCGAGTCGGGTTTATGTCCATGGAAATTATTTCGTCTCGCTCGGATCGGGTTATAGTTCTTTGGAATATTTTTATCGGGTTCAGATTTGGTTCAATTCAGATTTCGGGTTTTTTTCAAATAGAACTTTTGAGTTCGGGTCTTCTTGCGTGTTCACAAAAATTATTCTGTCTTGTTCGAATAAGGACATGCTTCACTGGAATATTTTTGCCCAGTTCAGATTTGGTTCAGTTCAGATTTCGCGATTTTTTCAAAGAAACTTTTAGGTTCGTATCGGGTTCGTGTCCACGGAAATTATTTTGTCTTACTCGAATCCGGTTATGGCTCTTTCGAATATTTTGGTCGGATTTAGATGTGGTTTGGATCAAATTTCAGGATTTTTCAAATGGAATTTTTTAGGTTTGAGTCGGGTTTATGACCACGGAAAGTATTTTGTCTTGCTGGGATCGGGTTATAGTTCCTGGAGTATTTTTATCAGTTTCAGATTTTGTTCGGGTCATATTTCGAGTTTTTTTTTAAAGAAAATATTTAGGTTCGGGTCAGGTTTCATCCCCACTAAACTTATTTCTCCTTGATTGGATCGGATTATGCTTCATTTGAACATTTTTACGGGATTGAGATTTGGTTCGGGTCAGTTATCAAATCCATAGTTTTTTCAAATAGAGATTTTAGGTTCGGGTCGGGTTTATGCTCACGGAAATTTTGTCTATCACGGATTGGAGTGTGGTCTGTTTTCTTCTGGTTGGGATCGCGTTATGTGTTAATTAGTCTAAACATATTAAGGTTATAATCAGTTTTGCTACTATTCTTTTTATGGCTATTTCTGATAAATAATTTACTTTGCTATTTGATAATTTATTATGGTGTATGAATCGTTTGCGGATTCGAACAATTGTACGCCAAACACCTATTTTATTTTTGTTTTAAAAACAAATTAAAGCCATAATACAATTTTAAATTGAATAGAAAACATTTAAATTTTATCAATGATAAAAAAATAAACTCTTAGAAAAGTGTTGTGTGATTTTTTTTACTGCAACACAGCTAATGACTCATACATTCTAATGTTCGAAATGCCAAAAATCTAAGCAAAATCATTCAGTAAAAAGAAATGAATTGAGTAGAAGTATAATGTCTTGGGGTGACGCCAGAAATGTAACCCTAAAGTGCGATACATTAAGTCCAAATAAGCATCAACAAAATCATGTGCTTTGACACACCGATCAATTCAAACTGGTTTAAACCCGTATTTGTTTTTGTTTTTTACCCTTTAAACTGTTATTGAATAGATGACTAAAATTTCGTTTAAAAGATAACGTTTTGTGATATTATTGACTGTAATATACGATCGGAATGCATAAAAGATACAAATATATCAGTCATAGGCAAGAATTATTTGATTCTTTTTATCGTATGACTTTGAAATATCAATATAGAAGCATCATTTAAGATTTTGCTTGAAAAGTTAACTTTCTTTCGTTAATGTCTTAAAATCGTCTGCACTCTTAAATCTGGATTTTAGATTAATATTTGTTATTTAAGTTTTCATGCATGATTTCAAAAGAATGTTTTCAACAATATATTTTATATATTGACATAGAATTATTAATATGTTGTTAAATCATAAATCTTTTTCATCTACGTTATAAAGTATTAAAAAGTTTTGAAAAAAAAGAAAACTTTTAGTAATACAATTTTTAGTTCAAATGAAATGTTTTGAATATTTAATTTAATTTTATTTTGACATTTAATTATTTCTAATTTTCCAATTTCAATTGTTTTAAAAGCAAACATTTTTTAAATAAATAATATAATAGAGAAAAGACCATTTAAAAAAATTACTATTTCTTCGTAAAATATGCTTTAGCTGTAATTCATTTCTTTCAATTCGCCTTATTAATACAAAATCATTTCCACATGCTTTTGTTTGGGACATTAAAATTTGAGCGATAAATGGTTTCATATTGCAAACCTTTTTTGCGGTTTACCTAACCTTCACCTATCATTTTCCTCCATGGCGTACAACAGCTGTAATAAAAAATCATCATTTAAACTGACAGTGTGCCAGTCTATGAATTTTAAAGGTTTGTCCCAGCTTTTTAAATTATTTCTGCGAAAATTTTATGCAACCAACCAACCATAAGCAAATGAAGGTAAAAAAGAAGAAAAAGGGCGATTTTTTATGAGAGTGAGCTTTGGAATTTAATTAATTACTCAGTTAATAAATAGAATTTCGAAATTCTGAAGCCCAGGTAGATCAGGAGTGATTTGGGGCTACTCTAAAAAAAAATTGAGCCTCGTACATGCTGTAGATTTTGCTAGCTATCGCAGACAGACAGAGCGTTTTGTTCTTTTATTAGTATAGATAAGAAGATAGCAATTCACAATCCTTTGATGTACTTAACATAGATTTTGTAGGACGCCAACTTACATGACGCACCTTGGCAATGACGAAACTTCTTTAAATCTCTACCTGAGCAAGTTATCACCTTCGATTAGTGCCTCCACTAATATATTTAGACGACAATTTCAAGAAATAATAGTTTAATGATTTTAAGTTAAAACATGCCGTACAATCATAATGACAAACTATTTTTTTTAATAATAGTGCACTGCAAATATGGCATGCCAAATTTTGTTAATATTGTACATCAATCAAATATGTAATATAAAACAACAGAAATTGTATAATTTATCAATTAATTAAAAATACTTTGATAATGTTTTCTCCGTAAATGTTTTTATTATGTCACAATAATTTTTTTTTAATTAATTAAATATCTTCGGTTTTGCTGTTTTCTTTAACTTGAGAACTACCAGAGCCGTCATTTTGACGGCTACCATATAAATATGTTTCTGTTCAAACCAGAAATTTTATTACGAAATAAGTTTAAAGATACAAAGGAGAAAAATATTAAACAGTAAAGATAAACTGTTTAAAATCAAAATTCTGGTGTGAAATAGCTTTATGGAACTTGACTGAAATTTCTGGTATTTCTGGTGTTAATTTTTCATATAGGTATTCGTTGGTACACTTATTCCATTTAAGCAATAAATACATGCAATGTAAAGAAAAAAAATCATGTGGAAACATTTTATACATGTGAAAAACTGTGTTTAAATATCTGTAAGTCCGTATACGTACACCAACAACCGATTTTGATTTTATTTTTTTAATCCAACTTCAATGCATGATATTTAAAGCTTTCAAAAAAAATAGTTCTTATGTCAAAAAGGGGATTCACTTTAATTCTTACAAAATGCAGATACTGCGATGTTAAGTATATCATAATGAAAATTAATTAATATTAAACTAACCAAGGTATACGTTACAATAATTTAGAATTGTTTAATTCTTTTAAAATGTTATTAATTCTGAAGAAATAAAAGCTAAAATAATATACATATCGCTTTACGATAGAATAGCCATCGCAAAAATCGATTATTTTTTATTGTGAAGTTACGAATGATCCTGAAAAATGATGAAATATATCATGGAATTTATTCCATTTCACTCGGAGCAATTGCATTTTTTTTCTTGACATGATGACAGTACTTATTGAAATTTACAAACCGTTCTTTTTAAAAAGTTGATTTTGTTACTTTTAGATACATGAAGCGATGTGATGTAACTAACATTGATTGCTAAAATTATTTTTTTCCAATATAATGTAGTTTATTTTCTGAAAAAATAAAAAATAATAAATTATGTGGTTGGCTATAATATAAGAGCTCAAGTATTCTTTTAATGGCTCTTAAAGGGATTCATTAAGTATTCAAAAACAACTTAAATTGGTCGAAGTTTGCTGCAAAACAGCCTTTTTATTTCATACACATAATTTAAGCAATATTAAGCAATATTTATTTCAAAATATATAGATTAGTTAAGAAAGACTTTCGGTGAAAGATGAAAAAATAATTATTTCTGGAGTTAACCCGGGAGAACGCGCGCAGGGCCTAAAAGACCCGGAGTGCATGTGGTTTTTACTATTGTAACCAGTAGCGGCTCGTGAGGGAGTGCTGCACCAGATTTTCCACACCACTAAAATTTAACAGAATCTTTCATCTTATTTATTCGACAAATTTTGTTGATTAAAGAAAACTGAAATTACCGTACAATTTTAGTGGTGTGAATAAACTGATGCAGCACCCCCCCCCCCCCCCTGACCAGCCGCTACTTATTGCAACCACTAATTTTTTTTTAAGTAATCATCAACTTATTTTATCGCAAAATTTGGAAAAATTGTCTCTGTCTTATTAAAGGGACTGCTATAATTTGATTTTATTGGTGGCAAAGTTAAAACCATTCATACCTTGGGTTCACCCGAGTTAAAATAGAGTTAAAAATATGGAAATGGCGATGATGTTTTTATGTCCAATTTGAGTCAAATTAAATGAAATCACATATCCACAGCTACTACTTGCGTTAATTTTTATATTTTATTGGCACCATTTTTTTAAACAAATCGAATTTACACGCAACTTAAAAATAAACAGTCAAACGCGAGTAGAACTCGCGCTCAGAGTGTTCTGTGCTAGAAACATATGAATGGTATACTCCTTGGGAACGAACGACTTGTATATGTGCCACTTAAAATTCTTAGAATCCTTCATTATTCCTACGAGTTATTTTTTATAGTATAGCCTACCCTATTTCATTTGAGAATATTTGCAATTCAACCGAGCACCGAAATTTGTTTCAAAGCTGGACATATTTTTTTAAAGTGTAATTTTCAGTTGACGAAAGTAAATTTTTTTCCTTACCCAAAGTAAAATGAAATATTTTTACATGGACAATGTGAATTTGGCTTCACTTTTTAATGTATATAATTCTCCATTTTGATGCCCCCACATATCCAGTACAAGGGCAGCTGCTTAACATTCTTTTCTGGTTCATCACAGCAGTTGGGGCTTTTTTTTTTTTTTTTTTTTTTTTTGATATGTGGGATAAAGCGAATCTCGTCTTTGAAAGTGTGCCTCACAACGCAAAGCCTTTTCTTTGGCATAGCATTACAAGCTCCACATAGCATTAGAAGTTTTCCTTTTTATTGTAGAAAGAAATTAAATAATTATGGCTTACTTTAAATACATTAATTATACATAGGGGATTTCATGATACAGAACTAAACCTAAATGAATTTCTACAATTTGTTAAAAGATCTACACGACTTTTTTAACATTAAAACTTGTGCATGTAGTTTTTTTTTTATTTTTTTATCAAAAGCATAATCATACTTGTCATTTAACATTGATTATACAAAGATGTCTTTCATCGTATTTTCTAAGAATAAATTTATTTATAAATCGACAAAATGTCTTCAAAAGGCTGTTGGAATCAAGAGTTCTTAATGATTAAGAAGAATTTACAGTTGAGTGCACTATGTTTCGATAATCGATACATGTTAGTTAATTTGCTATTAAGCATTATAAGAATTTTTACTTTGATCTTTAGAGCAGTAAAAATGAAATAACATTTATGCTTCACATTCAATCATAAAGAGACATTGAGATTGTTATCGCGAGATATTAATCATAGAATTAAAAATGCAAAATACGTGAGACAAGAAATAAGATTCGTAAGGGTCAATAAATTTCAAGTGGTCCGGAAAATATTTTTTTGGTCGCTCGACCATTTTTCAAAAATCTGAATTTTTTTGTACAAACAACCCTAACATGACGGAAGTTCAAAATGACTGTAATTTTAATTTTACTATTTTTTGTTTGTGCATGGCGGCCACTTTTGTTTCATCGTGTTCACCGATTTTCTCAGATACTAGGATACATAAAATTGTAAATATCTCGCCTTTTATTTTCTCAACTGAAATGGGGTTTGCAGAATTTTGTTCAGAATAAAATAGGCTAAATGTACGATGGTAGAATAATTTTGAAAAATAAATTTTTACAGGTGAAAATTTAGCACAAAATGTAAGATTTTTTCCAAAATCTATCCGTTTGCAAGAGTAAATTTTCCATGTAAGGAAAACTGTCAACCTTACACAATTTTTTTCTAAAAATAGATAAAAAGTGCGTGTACTCATACTAGAGGTCTGCCCGGGCCGGGCCTCGGCCCGAAGCTCGAGACCGGCTTGACCCGCGGGTCGGGCTCGATCCGATTTCCAATAATGGTATTCGGGCCGTGCCGGGCTCGGGCCTTACTTCTGAAGACTCGGGCCGGGCCGGGCCTAGTCACTAATCTTTTCGGGCCGGGCTGGGCTCGGGCCTTAATTTTTTTCCTGGAGTATCGGGATTTGCTGGAGTTTTCATGGACCAAAATAATCAGTTCCTATTTAATCTTCCTATATGAAAATCCTTTTCTCGACTTTTTATAAATCAGTAATATTTGGCTTTGTCCAAAAATTTCTGCAAAAAAAGCATATACTTTTAAGCCGTCATTATTCTACAATTAAACATTAGAATTTATTCATTTTAAAGAATCGTAGATTACTAGGCGTTTTAAAATAGAATTAAACACACAAACACACACACGCAAAATAAAATAAAATAAAAATAAACATGATTATGACGGAATTTTTTTTAAACTGAAAACTGAAAGTTTTTTTTTAAATGTTCACCCATGCAAATTGAATACAACAATACGGGAGAAAAAAATATATTTACATCTGTTAAGAAGGGAATGCATTTTTTTTTCGTTCCAAAGCGATTTCGTCTTTGGAAATTTTACCATATACCGCTTTTTCGATTTTTTGTCTCCATTACAGGGAATATGGATTAATAATACTAGTGATAACTGAAACATTTACATACAACAAACAAAGATTCATTTAAAAGCATAAATATCGCAGCCTACGGCACTTCTGCATAAAAGGAGATTATAAACATGGAAAAAAAAAGACTAATATAATTTTATTTTGTGTCAGAACTCTTCCATAAGATTAAAGATCAATGTTCTGTAGAAATTCACTCGAGCCGGGCCGGGTCCGGGCCAAATTTTAAACTTTTTTCCGGACCGGGCCGTCCTCGGGGCGAAATTTTAACTTTCGGGCCGGGACGGGTCGGGCCATTATTTTTTTGTTCGGGCCGGGCCCGGGCCTGGAAATTTCGGCCCGTGCAGACCTCTAACTCATACACCAAGTTCAAGATCTGGGAGTTGATTTATTTTTGCGAAAAAAATTCCGAAATTCGTCAAAAATTTCAAGATTGCACTTTTTAGGCTTTGATATCTCTCGTGGGGGCACGAGATAAAAATCTGAAATTCTGGCCTTTGATAATATTTTATAGTAGTGTTATACCCAAAAAATTTCAAGAAGGAGATTTGACTACAAGCTGATATATGACATGGTCAATATGTAAAAACAATACTTCTAAACTATTGTAATGACCTACTATGTGTTTGTTCATACCTACAAAATGTTAAACTAATGGTTGATGATGCAAAGTTACAAAGATCATCTTCAAATTCTGTTTAAATCATGGTTTAAATAATCCAGATTGTATGCTAAGCCAATGCACTATTTGTCTAGATGAACAAAACCTACTAGAAATGCTATTCGTCCATTTCAATGGCCCCGAAAATATTTTGGTTGATTGACCGTTTTTTTTAATTTGAAATTTTTTTGTACAACAACCCTAATATGAGGGAAGTTCAAAATGACTATTATTTTAATTTTAATATTTTTCGTTTGAGCATGGTGGCCATCTTTGTTACATCGTGTGCAGGTATTTCCTCACATTGAAGTTTGATATCTCTCGTGTGGCACGAGAAAAAAATCTGGAATTCTGGCTTTTGATAGTATGTTATGGTAGTGTTATGCACAAAAAATTTCAAGAATGAGATTTGACTATAAGCTGAGATACGGTGATTAAAAAATGTTAAGAAATGCTATTACGAGTACATTAGGAGAAATGAGATAAGTCTCTTTTATTACAATATTTACAGAGAAAATATCGTTTGTGGAAATAGTTTAATAATAAATGTTTAATTTACAAAGATACTATATATGCTCAACAAAGAGCTTAACACTATTTACGAGAGATGTTATGAGTTCGACCAGTTAATGTTGTCTGTCCATCAGGCTGTTCTTTCTCAAAATTTTATTTGAAACCACCCAAGACTTGTCATCCCTTTTTAACTTGAATGAAATTATCTAGGTTTAATAATTGAAACCATGTCATCTCGATCAGTTATAACCCATTGTCTGTAATTTACTTTTTATGAAATGTGTTCCGAGTAAAATTGTTGCAATAGCATTTCTAATAGGTTTATTAATCAGGACAAATAGTGTATTGGCTTAGCATGCATTCTGAATTGTTTAAAACACACAGAAGCATTTGAAGAAGATATTTGTAATTAACATTTAACTTTGTACCATAAAACATTAATTTAAAATTTTGGAGGTATGGACAATAACATCGTAGGTTACAATAGTTTGGCAGTATTGTTTTCACATATTGTCCATGTCATATCTCAGCTTTTAGTCAAATCTCCTTCTTGAAATTTTTTGAACATAACACTACTACACAATACTATCAAAGGCCAGAATTTCAGATTTTTATATCGTGCCCCACCAGAGATATCAAAGTCTAAAAAGTGCGATTTTTGAAATTTTTGACGAATTTCGGAATTTTTTTCCAAAGAGAAATCAACTTCCAGATCTGGGACTTGGTTTATGAGTACACGCACTTTTGACCTATTTGTAGAAAAAATTGTGTAAGGTTGACAGTTTTCCTTGCATAAAAAATTTCCTCTTGCAAACGCATAGGTTTTGGAAAAAATGTTAAAGTTTGTGCTCAAATTTCACCTGTGAAAATTTATTTTTAAAAATTGTTCTACCACCTTACATTTAGCCTATTTTATTCTGAACAAAATGCTGCAAACTCCATTTCAATTGGGAAAATAAAAGACGAGATACCTACAATTTTGTGTATCCTAGTATTCGTTAAGTAGCTGCACACGATGAAAGAAAGATGGCCGACATGCACACTGTAAAAAAAAAAGTGTCGATCTACTAAAAAAACTTTAGTGATTCTTGTAATCACTAAAAAATTTTTAGTAATCTTAGTCGGTTACAAGAAAATCTGTAAGAATGACTAGAAAAAAGTTAGCAACGAATAGAGTTAATAATTTTATATTTTTAATAGCTATTACTAAACCTCACTTGGTGTGGCCTTGATAGCATAGTGGTTATAGTAACGGACTCCAGACTAAAAGGTCCCGGGTTCGATACTGGCCCTTGCCGAATACACCCCGAATGTATGCAGTGTAAGTACTGGTTAATAAAGGGATTATGAGTATCCTGACGGAGCAATAGCAATTTTTTGGTGCTGCCATCTATTGCGGTTTTACCGAAAATCTACCGCTCCAGAAGTCTGGATGAAGCTCGAAGGAAGCTCCTGCCCTTCCAGCCCACGTAATGGTTATTTAAAGTAATTTTGGAGCTATTACTAAAATTTGCTTGGTGGCTCATACTAAAAATTTTTAAGTTATTTATACAAAAAATTCTTTTGTTCAGTTTACAAAAGAAATGCTTGTTTCGATTGCAAAAAAAAGTTTGTAATGGTTGCTAAAAAATTCTGTGGAATACAAATTTACTAAAAAAATTTTAGTAACCTCTTGATTTTTTTTTACAGTGCACAAACACAAAATAGTAAAATTAAAATAACGGTCATTTTAAACTTCCATCATGTTAGGATTGTTGTACAAAAAATTCAGATTTTTTAAAAATGGACGAGCGACCAGTGCTGGACCACTTTAAATGGATTGACCCAGAAGAAACGGTAGTGATTTTTTTAGTTATATATTTTTTGGCAAAACATTTTTCTTTCTAAGCAAAATAGCATAAGAACACATATTAAAAACATTGCAAATATATTTAAAACTTTTTTCTGTGTTTAACGTATTGCTAAAATGGATTACAAAGCTTATGCTAGGGAAATATCATTAAATTTTTAAATACCTTTTCCTAATTTTACATGTTTACTGACGCATTGACTTTGTAAGAGTATGTAATCCGAATCGAGAAAACAATATTCAAAATACACAAAATCGACTTTAATCTTAATATAAAGAAAATAATTGTTTAAAAGCAGCATAAAAATTCAGAAAAATAGACCATTTTTAGAAGGAAATTGTTTTTCTCCTTCAAGCTCAAAAGTACATGCTGCTTCTTTGCAAAAAAGTTGCAAGTGTGAAAAAAAATGAAAGAGAAAAGAAGGAAAATACTAGGTTAGATAAAATAAATAAAAGAAAAAGTTGGGAACATTGAAAATAAGTAATCACAAATTGGCGTGGAATATTCAGTAAGAAGAAGGTCAAGTATTCAAAAATTAATTAACAAGAAGAAAACAGACTAAGTTCTTTAGAAAAATCTAGAGCTTTTTTATTTTTATAGTGTATTTAAAATTATTTTCAAATGGCTCTGGAATAGGATTATGACACGCATTGTGCATTTTAATCGTATATTATTCTTTGTACTATATTAAGTTTTATGTCACTACATATAATACGTGTGAAAACTTTAAGGATAGATTTTTTTTTTCATAAATTTAAAAAGCGATATTTGGAATGGTATATCAATAATGACCATAAAGTTGGAATACTACTATAAAAGTTAACAAAATGTATCTGTGAGCTTGCAGTTGCGAAAAATAATAATTATGGAAAAAAGCGCCTGTTTTTGCATGTGTACACTGGTGTCCAAAATTTAAGCATAATTGGTAATTAAGTAATTATTTTTAAGTAATGAAAGAAATATGAATCGGAATGTGCTGAAACTCCAGGTGTGTAAACAAAATAGTACGCGTCACATATTTTCGCGAAGAGTTTTCTCCGAAATTAAACAGGGGACCGTCAACAAATTGAAAAAGAACGAAGATCTTTTGGATAACCCTGTCAAAACTAATGTAGCAAAAGCGTTCAAACTGCACATTATGATTAATTGGCTTATTGTAATGTACTGTGTTAATTTTTACAAGGATAGCATGTATACTCGTAGAGAAATTAAGGTTTTTATAAAAACAGTCCTAAATTTTTCCAAGTTTTTTGCTTATAATTTGCAGAGTTCTTATTAAAAATAATGTTCTTTTCTGAAAATATGACAAACATCATTGTACACAATACCCTGTCATCAGAATTTAAAAATAATAAAAATTGTATGAAAAATGAGTATGTTTAGTAAATAATTTTTCATTGCGCATGCGTCAACGATATCAAAATGTCATTTGCATATTGTGTTAGCTAAATGTATAGAGCAACTTCTGTAAAAGTTTCAAAAACATAGCTTGAAAATTCTGAAAATGGGAGCCTATAGAATCAATTCAAAATCCGTTATTCCTAAAGGAAGCAAAAAAATCAGGGGTTTTACCTAAATATAGTTGTACGTGCAATATTGTGTAGGCACTAAACAATGGAATATGGATACAGCCCCTCATGTTTTTGCTTCATTTAGGGAATAAAGGATTTTGATCTCATTCTATCAACGATAATTTTCAGAATTTTTAAGCTATGTTTTTGAGACTTTCACAAAAGTTGCTCTATACATTTAACTAACATAATATGCAAATGAAATTTTAAAAGCGTTCACGCATGCGCAGTAAAAAAATATTTAGTAAACCTGCTCATTTGTCATACAATTTTTATTATTTTTTAATTCTGATGACAGGGTATTGTGTACAATGATGTTTGTCATTTTTTCAAAAATGAACACTATTTTATATTAAGAACTCTGCAAATTATAAGCAAAAAACTTAGGACTGTTTTTATAAAAACCTTAATTTCTCTACGAGTATACAGGCTATCCTTGTAAAAATTAACACAGTACATGACAATAATCCAATTAATCATAATGTGCAGTTTGAACGCTTTTGCTACATTAGTTTTGACAGGGTTATCCAAAAGATCTTCGTTCTTTTTCAATTTGTTGACGGTCCCCTGTTCGATTTCGGGGAAAACTCTTCGCGAAAATATGTGACGCGTACTATTTTGTTTACACACCTGGAGTTTCAGCACATTCTGATTCATATTTCTTTTATTACTTAAAAATAATTACTTAATTACCAATTATGCTTAAATTTTGGACACCAGTGTAAATACTTTAATAGCACTAATTTGTTTTTCATATAAATGTTAGCTATGATTATTATTTATTTACACGTTAAATTTTTCTGGCGTTTCCTGTTAAGAGTTTTGTTAGTTTTATAACGATTTCAAACGCAACTACACTGACGAATACGAAAAAGGTGCAGTTGAATCTTTTATATTGTCAGGAATAAGTTGCAGGATTACCCATTTCAAAAAGAGTAGGAAGATCTAAAATTCTCATCAACAATTTGTTAAGATTAAAGATGATCATGAGGAGAAAACACTGGAGGTATATCAATACTTCCAGTGTATATGCACATGCGTATACCAGAAATCTTGTCTTCCGGAGATGAAAGGCGAGTTTCATAGTTATCATGAACTGCATAACTCAAGTAAATAAATTTTAGAAACGATTGGGCTCAAAGTATGCAAGAAAAATATTTGCAGTACAATTAATTAATCTGGGAATTTTCAGTACACAACCAAATTGCATAAACCCATATTACTTTCCAGAAACAAAATCCAGCATTTACAGTTTGCAAGACAAGTAATATCTTGGAAAGAAAAAGAGTTACAGATTATTTACTATGATGAAAATAAAAGAAATTAGGTAATCCTGCTGGCTGGAAATATTATAGGTATGAATTGAGGAAAGAGAAAGAAATTTTTGCAAAACGTCAGTTCTGAGGCCGATCCATTCTAATACGACTTTTATTTTTAACGGCATGGATTCACTCGCATTTATTTCAGGAAATGTTAATTCAAACGCATACCTAAAAGTTTTTTTCTGACCCTCTTTTACCTGTTCCAACACTTTTGGCTGGAGAAAAATAAATTTATCAGCAAGATAATGAGCTTATTCACACAAGCCATCTGACAAAATTCTTGTTCCAGAAGAAAAATATTGAAGTTTTGTAATGGTCACGTGTGAGGCCATCTAGAAAGACTAGTTTATAAAATTTGAAGAGTTTTTTGCTCAGCTACAGAAGAAATAACAATAAAACATTATTTTCTTGTTTTGTAAGGACGAATACTAGTTCAGGATAAATATATACTTTTGCTGGTTTATATTCAGTTTGTGCTTTTTTCTATAGTATTTTACCATAATTCATATGAGTGTATATATATTTTTGTCGTAAATTGCGACTCCTATTACTAATATGCATATTGGTGATTCTCAAAATAGGGGACAATTTCAAAAGTAAAATCTTAAAAAAATTACTGTTAGCAAAATTTCTGAAAAAAATAGGTGTTGTTAATATAGTATTAGGTATACTTTACATGTAGTCAGCAGAGCTAAATATTTAAAAAATAACTTTAAAAAAAATTACTACTTTTTGCGCCACGCTAATGACAAAACAAATTGCATGGAATAAATATATTAAGAAATTTTTATTTTCTTAATGTTTAAATATTTTTTCTATATTTATTAGCCTTCCTTTTCAGCAAATGGTTTCCATTTTTACATATATACATATAAGGAGAATGAAAACATTACCAAAGAGCAAACTTTGTTTACATGAGCAACATTCTGACACTAACAATGTAAGAAGCTGTCTTAGTGATTTTCTGACAGATTTAATACATATTTTAGAGATAATAAATGTAATACCTAAATTTATATGTAAAATTAAACTTTATAAAAGATACAATATAAGCAATGGTTACATTTATGCACATAGGAGTCTTTAGCATGGACAGAAAAACCATTCTAATGACACTGATATTTGTCCATGCTAATGACAAATTTTAATTTAAATAAGATTATGAGCCATAATATAATCACAATGCAATAGTCCTTTCTGGGGCTTTTTAAAACACAAAAGTCCTATGCAAATAAGTAAAATAAAAATTTTAATTATAAAATAAACATGAAAATTATTATCCATTCTAATGACATACAATTGATGTACGCCCCTAATATTCAATTTCTATTCTTAAAATACAATACATGCTTCTATTTTCAGGCTGGGATAAAATGGCTACTTGTTGCCATGGAGAAACATTATATTTTCAAACTATTGTCAAATGTGGAAATGAAATTTTGATTAATAACCGGCTGTTATAGTATGACCTTGTTTTGAAAATAGAATATGGAGGACAAACTTTAATTCTTTTTTTATATACTATAATTTTATTTTTTAAAAGAAATTTATTGGATAAATCTTCTCCTTGATTAATTTAAAGAAAGAATAACATTTGTTTTATTTTATAAACATGATATTAACTCTTAAAAAAGCTAGTATATACAAGGCACAGCTGCTGTGGACATCCATGCTAATAATATTTTGAACATTTATTCTGTTATTTTAAGGTGTTTTTAACTAAAAAGTGAGTAATTCTTGAGTGCAAATAATGAATAATATTAAGACAAACATATCTAAATATAAAAACATGACAGAAAACCTCTCAATTTTTTTTGTAGGCCGAAAGACATAAATTGTCCCCTATTTTGAGAATCACCCATATACATATATATAGATGATATAATTGTAAACAATCGTAAAATTAATAGTTATTATAAATTATTAAACATTAACTCTAAAAAGTTTAACTATTCTTAACTAATTCTTACACCGAAATTTCACAAGAATCCTTTTAAATTTAGAACTGTTACAATTGATTGCTATACGTATAATAATAGAGTTAATAAACTTCTGTTAAACATTCTTAATCAAACATATTTACTTACAAAAACCGTTAATAATTTTGAAATTTTTCATTGTAAAATCGAAATATTTTATTATTCTAATAATTATCCTTGTTAACAAAAGAAAATTTCAAAAAAAGAGATATCTTTAATTCATTGCATTATTACTATAATAAATCTTTCAAAACTACAGAATTTCATGAGGATTTTTTTTGCAAACTATTGCTTATGTTTGAAAAATTAAAAAATACAGTCGAGCCTCTATATAACGAAATGCATCGTTCCAGTAAAAAATTCGTTATATAGAGAAATTCGATGTATAGAGTATGATGTTAAAAATAGTATTTAATGTGTAAATTTTGAACAAATATTATTTTTGATCTTTTTAATTAAGAATTTGAAATGTTTAAAAGTATATATTAACCTAACATTTTATTTCTTACTTATTAAGGCAGTTTCAAAAAAGAGAAAAGACATTTATTTGAAAGCTTAATGAAAATCAAATGAGGAAGACTTACATAAATTTCAGAGGAAGAAATCTGTAATTTTTTGTTGTTTTGATTTTAAAATTACAATTGTTACGCTCTCAAAAAAAATTCTCAAATTTTAGCAAGGAATGAAAAATTGTAGTTGATATTTTCCTCCATTTGAAGGTCTCTCTTATGTGCTCTCATTGATTCCTCTCTTATATGTGTAACAATTCAATTGACTGTGTTTTGAGAAGGATGTTGAAAGGTGTGTGGGAGGTGGGATGAACTTGTTAGATTTAAAGAATAAGGAGAGAAGTAATATTTAAAAAAAAACCTCTCCACTGAACGATAAATAAAAAATAAGTGATGGAAAATTGATTCCATATGATTTCGAAGCTTTTTTAAAACTGAATAAATTAAGATCAATTTATGAAAAAATTCGTTATATGGAGATAGATATTTCGCTATATAAAGTCTGTTTTTAATGTAATCATGCGAAAAGGGGACCTTCTTACTAAAAATTCGTTATATGGAGAAATTCGATGTATGGAGTTTCGTTATATAGAGGTTCGACTGTAATAATAAAACTCATTGCAAATAGAGTGCTTTTTACTAAAATGTATATTTCCTCAATCAAACTATTTAAAATGTTTTATTTTTGACATTTAACCGAAAATTGGCACAACAAATATAACTAGAAATATTTAACATAAGTAAGGAGAAAAGTGGATCAGAACGCTTGGCTTAGATTTAGAATACATAATAATATTTATTGGAATCTTTACTACAAGTAAAGAAAAAAAAACTAACTCAACGTTTACTGGATACTCACACATAATCTCAAAATGTTTAGAGATTCAAAATATTGTATGTGAAAAAACATTTCATTCGCGACTAAAACCAAATAAATTTGGCTTTAAAGCAAAAATACAATGAAAAATTTTTAACGGAGTAAAAAATATGTTTGCGAACCAATTTTAACTTTCTTAAAATTTGAAAGCATGATTTATGTTTTATTGTTTATCACATGATTTTATGCAGAAAAGCAATTTTCTTGATTAAATATATTTTACATGATTATTTCTCTTGGAATCAATAACTTATAGCAGAACAGTTAATAAACAATGACGAAATTTTGCATTATGCTCCCAAAGGTCATAGCTATGAACGAAAAGGCACAAAGTAAAAGAATTCTTTAATGCATTCTATTCTTGCTGTAAAGAATTTATTCGGAACAACAAAATTTCATGAGGATTTTATGTTACAAATTTTTAGTTGCATACCCCAGAATAAATTGTTAAAACGCATTACAAATATTTCTTTTAACTGAAACATCATATAAATAATCAAAACAATTTTGTGGGATTAACTAAAAAAATCTAGATATCTGAAACTTTTTAAATTTTATTCTTAATTTAAAACTGTTAAAAATTGGAAATTCCTAACATTATCCTGAAATAATAAATTTTGAAGAAAATCTTCAAGAAATCAAGCCACATTTTATACAATTAAACGAAAATTATTCAGCATATATTGCTAAATTGTATTAGGATAATTAATTGTAGACTTGACAATAAATATGAATAACATTTGTAATTTGAATATAATTAATTAATAAGTCACCAATGCAACCTACTAAATACTTCACTTCTATAACCACAAATTTCTCGCATTAATACATTTTTGCGTAATTTCAATTTCAATTTGATGTTACAATATTTTCTGTTTACATGGTTCTGTCGTTTCGCAATAATAATGAAAATTATTAGACTCATTTTAAAATTATGTGTAAAAGTAACCCTCACAGATCGTTTTGCATGAAATTTCATTTAGTACTTTTCAACACTTTCAAACAAAGTTGAAAAGTGTTCATGCTTTTAGTTTGTCTGGCTGTCTGGCCATCTCGCCGCGCTCTAACTCTCGTAAATGTACTCAGATTGCCATGAAATTTTTGTACGTTATTGACGTTCACGAACCCTATTGAAGTTTATACTATGATTAGTTTATTTACCGGGACAGTCAAATTTTTCCTTTACATTAAAGCCTATGGGGAAAAATCGTTTCAAATGAATTTACAAGATGTTAAACCCTGTCCAACATATTCGAATTTGTATGCATCTGGGAAATGCACTAAAATATGCATTTGTAAATTACGCAGTGAAAATAATAGTTATTATTCATTTACATGGCCACAGAAAAGAACTCAAATACATAATAATAAAGGGGGTATTGCTTGCAAAATGTTTTAATTATGGTAAACGATTTCCTGTATAATGAAACTGATAAACGTCGCTAAGGATTAATATGAGATATTTCATGCATAATACGAAGTGCATAGCACTTAGAGGGACACATGAAAGATTTCAAACAGTATGTCCGAAGTACTGTATATTATGGATGACGGCTGTTGGATGGATGGAATGCATTTTTAATTATGATATGCACTTTTAAGTTTCACTAAATGTATGCATATTATATGGTACTTATAGATCTCGGAAAAGTAATTGCATATGAGCGTAATTTACTTAAAGGTGGTTTTTAAATAATTTATGCATTTATGCGTTGAATTGCATTCAGTTTACTGAAAAATGTTTATAGAATATAGATAAAATGATATACAGAGTTCGGAAAGATTTGGTTAAATGGTCGCCTTTGTATAATAATTTCTGGAAATTTGATTTGAGTAGTTTTAAGAGTATATTTGTTTGAACTAAATTTTAGCAAAATACGTTCGTGTATTTAATGTACTATGTATTTTACAGAGCTGAACAAATGTGTTCAAGTATGCTTCCATCTATTAGTATGAATTGCTGAAGGGAAAATTCCAACTATTTAGGCGTTTTCTTGCTAAATTAAATTTCCCCATTATGTAGTCTATGTATCAGTATACAGATCAAATACAGGGCTTTTCAAAAGTATTGGAATACATATTTGCTATTGACAATAATACGTTATTTCCCTGTAGAACCCAGTTTTGTTAAAGATTTCAAGAAATGTTGGAAAGTGTTTCATAATTTATACTTAAGGAGCTATGCTTAAAAAAACTACTATTCACAAACATTTGTTATCTCAGCTAAAAATATTGGTTTTAACTTAATTTGTTTTAACACATACTTTGTTAACAAGTTAAAATAAAAAAGATAATTTATAGTTTAGATTTTATAGCTCAATCTACGTAAATGTTATTTTTCTGTGATACCTGACTCACTTGAAAATGAAAATCCATTGGGTGTCCCTTCATTTTGATGGCAAAATAATATTTAAATCACACCCATGGAGCTGAAGTGATGAAAAGAAATGAAAAATTTGTCAAAATCTCTTATTTTATATAAAATCCAATTCAAAAAATATGTAAATATTATTTGATGCAAAAGATCTGTAAATATTCCTCTTCTTCAGATATTTCAACCTCTTCCGCGTTTATTTTACAATCCTTAAAAAAGTATTTTTATATTCATGATTAATTATTATTTCTATGAACGTCACCTTAACACCAGGAAAGGTAACATGATATTATTTGTATAAAAAAAATACATTAATAAATAAATATTTTCGTGATACGAATATATTAGTTTAAGGAAATTAATGTATTGTCTAAAAATGATGAACACGTTTAATTTGTCATTTTTTAAATTCTTTAAAAAATACGGATAATTTATAATAAAATATAAATAAATCTTTAAATTTAAGTCATAATATAGTATTTAAAATATCTATTCAGGGTGTATCTAAACTATCGGACAAAACTTTAAGCGGTGATAGTACACATCAAGACAAACAATATTAAATAGGAAACAAGGGTCCCAAGCATTTTCCAAAGTAGACAGCCTCCATTAAAGTTTGGGGTCCAAAATTTCAAATAAACATAAAAAACGAAAAAATTGGTCGATTGGTTTGCGGTTTTCACTAAAACTATTCTTTATGTTGGTATTTTCTTGAAAATAAATTATAAAGATAAATTTCAAAAATTGTGGACAGAGGGCGCTTTAGACTTTGGAGTAACGAACAGCTGTTTTTTGCCGTTATTTTTTGCATCTCATTAAATGGTTTCGCAAGCTTAGACTTAAATTTCAAGCTCAAAATTTGAATAGTTGGGAATGGTTAAGTAGCACAAACTGAACTGTGTTCAGAGGGTTCAAATTTCAAATGATTATAAAAAACGGAAAAATTGGTCGATTGATTTGCGGTTTTCACTGAAACTATCCTTTATGTCGGTATTTTATTGAAAATAAATTATAAAGCTAAATTTCAAAAAATGGCGATAGAGGGCGCTTTAGATTTTGGTTTGGTTTATTTGATGTCGTCCGATTATCTACACTAGGGATATAGGACCTGGGGGGAGTGCCCTTCGTGGGGGTCTTTCTAAGGGAACCTAACCCGTATTTACGCAAGGTTCGAAGAAAACCACGAAAACTCCGAACGGTTAGGCCGACTGCCGCGATTGGGTTCGAACCCAGCACCTGCCGTCTACCAGTTGAGAGATCTAAGCCTCTCGGCCACTGGTGGGGCTTTAGATTTTGGAGTAAAGAAAAAACTATTTTTTATCGTTATTTTTTGCATATCATTAAATTTTTTTGAAGCTTAGACATAAACTTAAATTTTGTGGTGAAAATCTGAATTGTTGGGAGTGGTTAAGTAGCGCTAACTGAACTGTGTTCAATAGGGGTGGAAAAGTTCAAATTTCAAATGATTATACAAAACGGAAAAATTGGTCGATTCGTTTGAGGTTTTTTCTAAAACCATTCTTTATGTCAGTTTTTCCTTGAAAATAAATTTTAAAGATAAATTTCAAAAAATTCCGTTAGAGGGCGCCTTAAACTTTAGAGTTATAAACAACTATTTTTAACTGGTATTTTTTGTATGTAATAAATGCTTGTAAAAGCTTATTCTTAAATTTTGAGCTCAAAATCTGAATCGTTGTGAGTAATTCTACATCGCATTTAACTGTGTTCGAGGGGTGGTGAGAGTAACATTTCAACTCTTAAACACAGTTCAGTTTGCGCTTCTTATCCCCTCCCTTCAGAATTTGAGCTAAAAATTTAAGTCTAAGTTTTTGCAAACATTTAATTAGTTCGAAAAAATAACGGTTAAAAATAGTTGTTGGCTACTCTAAAGTTAAGTGCACCCTCAAATAAAAATTTTTAAAAAATTTATCTTTAAAATTTATTTTTAAGTAAATATTGACATAAAGAATAGTTTTAGCGAAAAACGGAAACAAATCGACAATTTTTTCCGTTTTTTACAATCATTTGAAATGTGAACCTTCCCACCCCCATTGAACACAGTTCAGTTTGCTCTACTTAATCACTCCCAACGATTCAGATTTCCTGCGCAAAATTTAAGTTTATGTCTAAGCTTCTAAAAAAATTAATGGAATACAAATAATAGAGGTAAAAAAGATAGTTTTTCGTTACTCCAAAGTCTTAAGCACCCTCTATCGCGATTTTTTGAAATTTACTTTACAATTTATTTTTAATAAAATACCGACATAAAGAATAGATTTAGTGGAAACCTCAAATCAATCGACCAATTTTTCTTTTTTTTATAATCATTTGAAATTTGAACCCTCTGAACACAGTTCAGTTTGTGCTATTTAATAACTCCCAAGTATTCAGATTTTGAGCTCAAAATTTAAGTCTAAGCTTGCGAAACCATTTAATGAGATGCAAAATATAACGGCAAAAAACAGTTGTTCGTTACTCCAAAGTCTAAAGCGCCCTCTATTGACATTTTTCGAAATTTTCCTTTATAATTTATTTTCAAGAAAATACCAACATAAAGAATAGTTTTAGTGAAAACCGCAAATCAATCGACCAAATTTTTTATATTTATTTGAAATTTTGGACCCCAAACTTTAATGGCGGCTATCTTCTTTGGAAAGCGCTTAGTACCCTTGATTTCCTATTTAATATTGTTTGTCTTGATGTGTACTATCACCCCTTAAAGTTTGCCCAATACTTTAGATACACCCTGTACATAGATTTGTTATCGGCCAAACCCCATTTTAGGCCAAACTACTTTATCCTAACGCTCATCGGATAAACTAGATTTTCCTAGGCCAAACTAGTTTTTCCTAATGCTAATATATTTTAGTTTTAGGTGGGGCTTGTTGAGCTCAAGCCATATGGTAGGCCTCCCCACCTAACTGAATCTGCTAATATATTTCAGATAGTTTAATATTTTGAGTATTTTTAATGGAAAAAAAGTTAGGGGTTTTTTAAATTTTCAACTTTGAGAGATTTTTTAATACTGTTCTTATTAAGTGATAGTTATATCCTTAATTCATAATCTAGATTATGATGTTATACGCATGAAAAAAAAATTAAGCCATTTTATCAAACAGTTTTTTTTTTTTAATCTTGGTGTTAGTCGTCAAAAATCAAGTTTTGAGAAAACACAACTTAAAGTTGAAATTACATGGATGCGGCTATGTAAGTATTGATACATAAATGCTTATAACTCCGTTAAAAATTTTAATATTTTTATGCGGTTTTTGCATTGAGTTAAGAATTAATTGAGTAATCAAACTAGATCATAAAAAATCGATTTTTTGAAATGTTTTCAACCCCTGAGCCCCTTTAAAGCCTGGGAGCTTAATAGCCCGCAGGTAGGGAATGTATGTAACGTAACGCAATAATTCTTGATACAAATAGCCGATTTGCATCAAATTTTGAGTTTAGGTTTATTCTAATGAGGCGCTTTCCTGATTAATTTTGAGAGTTCATTAGAAAGGAATAAAGGGGAGGAAGACGAAGAGGCTAATTCGCCCCCCTTATTAATTAAAAAAATTGTGTTTTGATGTATAATAAGCAGATTTCAGTCGAATTTTAGATATAGGAGCATTCTTATAAGGCGCTTCCATGATTAATTTTGAGTGTTCATTGTTTAAGTATAAAAGGAGGGTGTAATTTGGTTAACCCCCCATAATTTAGGTAAATGCCACGCACAATTTACTGATTTGCCTGAAATTTTGAATATAGGTTTATTCTGGCAAGGCGCTTCCTTAATAATTTTCGGGGGTTCAGTGGTTTAGCATAAAGGAAAGAACGCCCCCCCCCCACCCCCAATTTCGGTAAATGGGTTTTTCATGACGAAATACTCGATTTGCTTTAAATTTTGGACATAAGTGCATTTTGATGAGGCGCTTTATTAATTAATTCATGTTTTTTATCGATTAACCCCTTGGGGACGAGCGACACGTATACGTTGCGCTAAAAGGCTTAAGAATTCTTGTTTATCCCCACCAGTAAAATTGTACTGTAAAATTTGCCATATTTAATCGGAGCATTTTCTCGATTATATAAGGCACAATTTTCTGTTTTTGAAAACTGGTTACAAAACATTACAAATTTCGTAAAAGGCTCCCTTCACGAAGGGTTTAAGTATAATAGGGCAGCGGACGACTTATCCTCTTCCCTAAATCAGAAAATGGATTTTTATGCAGAATTATCCGATTTGCTGCAATTATGGATAGATTTTTTTTATATAAGGTGAATAGTTTTAGGAATTTAATGATTGAGTATAAAGAAAGTAATAGGGGATTACTCCCCTTAAATTAGATAATCGGTTTTTGTACAGAATTATCCGATTTGCTTCAATATTTAGTTAATTGTTCAATTTTATAAATCATATCTGTGATTAGTTTTGTGGATTCAATGATGAAGTATAATTAAGGGAAATGGGGGGCTAATCCCCCTTACTTTGTTTTTCGGGGTTGTTATTCTTAAAAAAAAAATAAGGCTGTAGATACATACAATTAGTGTAAACAGGCTCTAAACGCAAAGCCATCAGTTTAATTGGGCAGTGTTCTTTTTATTATTGATCCCGACTGCCTCTCTATTGCTAAATTTGTGCAAAGTTGATTTGCCATCATCTTTGTATAATGTATTTTATTGGAGGAGTAGTAAAATACTGTTAGATCGTTATCCTAAACAACCCTTCCGAAACTTTCGCAAATATATTTAAAAAATATATTTCTCTTTAGTTAATAATTTGTTTTCAAGACAGTGAGGATTAGTGCAACAAATAAATGATTTAAAATATTAGTTTATAAATGTACTATGTTACGGAATTCAGTTGTTACACTTATTGTCTAATGCGAAATAAAATCTATTAAACGATAAAAAAATACATTGAAAAACAATATTACCTCCTTGATTTGCTAATCAATGTGAAAATGATTCATGTAATTTAGTTATAAGTTGAGTTCCCAAACTAGAATTATTTGATCGAAACAATTTCTGATCTGCAATTGAACAGCAGTTCTCTGTAATTGAAATACCGGTGATTCTAATAACACATTAAATTGACGAAGCATTAAAATACAGTAGATGTGGAAGGTACATGAACGTTTAGAAACATAGATAAAACTGAAAGTGAAACAATATATTAAATTAAATCTCTACCAGTTTGATAGTGGTAGTTGAAAATAACCAAGTCTAAAAGTTAACCCTTCACTGCACGACTTTTTCTATTTTTATGAAAAAACTTATTTGAAATCTACATATCGATCTAATAATGGAAAAAAAAAACTAAAAAAGAAAATTAAATTTCAAAATTTCAGCTAAAATTTGATATTTTATGGCGTGTACCCTATGTACAGAATTAGGGTTTTAAAATATTTTATTGCTATATTTTGAAACTAAATGAGCTTAAATTAATTAATTTTATCTGTTTAGGACTCTGCAACGTTTTTTATATTAATAATTTTAAGTATTCAGTAAAAAAAAATAATAATAATAATTGTTCAGTGAACCCAATTTAATTAGAATAATTTAAGTGTTAGTTATTCTGTTGGATAACAGGTGGCAGCACTATGAATTCTGTGCTTTGTTTTAAAGTCAGAATTATGATGTCACAGTTTAGTTGAAAATGGGACTTATAGGTATCAAGAGGTGCTCTTGACTCACCTGTTATTATTTTTAATATATTTTTTAATTAACTTCGCCCAAAGTTGGCTGGGGTTTTATTTATTATTTGAATTCATCCTTTCATGTCAGATGAAAGAATTAGTTAGAAGATTTTTCATTATTGGTTTAAAGTGAAACCAGAAGTTATAATTCATTGTTGTGCAAAATTTATGTAAAGATTTATGTTTTGTGGAGTATTGTGATGTGTTCTGTGTGAAACAAAAAATAAAAAATTACAAAAAATCTCAAGCATTTTCATTGGAATATTTTCAACATAAGAAAAATTGGAGGCACCTAGGCTAGATTGTGAGTACTTTTAATTTTAATGTTCTATGATGCTGTAACATCAGTTTAATTTTGCTAGAGAAGTTAGCAAATATAGGAACAATTAAGTTTATTTAAAGTGATTAAATAAGATAAATATTCTGCATTATTATATTTTGATAATTGTTCTTGGAAAGAATAGAATTGTTCTGAAGAATAACATATTGATTTATTTACTTGTTCTATAGAACATTATGATTTATTTGCTTGAGAATTTGAATATTTGATTACTATAAAGAATTATATTGCATTGAAGAATTTAGAAGATTATTTTTGAATTTATGTACATTTAAGAACAGAACATTCTTCCATTGTTTATATGAAACAGCATTCTTAAGTGATAGAATATTATACAGAAGTTCTATTTTTGAGTTTGATTTGTTCTGTTTTTGATTTAATTTAGTTTAGGTTTTGAATTTTATTTGATTATTATTGTTTTGAAGCAATTATGATTAGTTTTGATTTCAAGGTATATTTTTGATTAGTTTTGATTTTGAAGTATAATTTGATTAGTTTTGTTTTGAAGCTAATTTGATTAAATTTTATTTTGGAAATCATTCTGCTTTAAGTAATTGTATAAAATGGAAGATTATGAAAAAAAGGCAGCTCAAATTAAAATTGAGAGAGGTAGGGTTAAAGGCTCTGTAACTAGGTTAGAGAATAGTTTTGAAAATGTGAATACGAAAAATGAAATTTTGATTAGGTTACAGAGATTAGATGATTTACTTAAAGAATTCTTAAGATTAGATTCTAGCTTAAATGATGAAGATTCAGAGTTAGCAGAATTTGAAGAGAGGTATTTTCAGTTAAAAACTAAATACCAAAACAAATTGGATTCTTTGAATTCTACTGAAGTTATTAATGCTGTAACACACAATCCTATTCAAGGTAGTTCTATTAATGTTCCAAATCAGTGTAATATTCGACTACCAAAGTTAAACATTCCAGTATTTTCTGGAAAATTTTCTGAATGGACAAATTTTAAAGATATGTTTGTTTCCACTGTTCATTCACAAGCAGGTTTAAGTAATATTCAGAAATTTCAATATCTTAAAGGATTACTTTCTGAAGAACCAGCTACATTGATTAAACATATTCCTCTTTCTAATGATTCTTATCAAGAAGCGTGGGATAAATTGCTAAACCGATATGACAAAAAGAAACAAATAGTAAATTCTTTGATTAAATTATTTTTAGAACAAAAATCAGTTCTGCATCCAAATAGTATAAATATCAGGAATTTGTTGAACATAAGTGATGAAGTTATTAGGGGTTTAAAAGCTGTTGGGGATGAAGCTACAAGTAGAGACCCATGGCTAATATATTTATTATTCCAAAAACTAGATCCTGAAAGTAGAAGACTGTGGTCTATTGAAAGTGCAGAAAATGAATTTCCCTCTTTACAAGAATTTTTTGATTTCTTAAGTGTAAGATGTTCTTCTTTAGAACTCATCTCTAGCAATGGAAATGATATTAAACATTCCAAAAGCTCAAATTTTGTAGGTTCCAAACATAATTCAAATGACAAATCAAAAGTTTGTTTAAAATGTCAAGGAACACACCCACTGTATAAGTGTATCAAATTTAAATCCATGGATGTTGCTGCTCGAAAAAACTTTATTAAGCGTAATAACTGTTGTTTTCTATGTTTAAACTTGCATAAAATTAAGGAATGTCCAAATTCTCATTTAAAATGTTTTAAGTGTGAAAGTAAGCACAATACACTCTTACATGAAGAAAATAAAAGTAATAATGCTTACTCTGTTAAATTTGAAAATAAAGTAGTTCCCGTTTCATCTGAGAATAAGGATCATCAGTTAAATGAAAGTTATGCTCATGAGTCAACATCTCATGAATTACAAATTAATTCTAGTGCTTCTTTTAATGATTTTAAATGTGTTTCTTTTCTACCTACTGCTAAAGTTTTGCTATATGATAATGAACACAAAGCTTACTCTTTTAGAGCTTTACTGGATTCTGGATCAGAATGTTCGTTTGTCAGTGAGAATGTTATAAGAATTTTAGGATTAAAAAGGAAGAACGACAGAATTCTTTTAAATGGAATTACTCGAGTATCAGCTGGACAAACTCGAGGTTCAGTAACTCTCAAAGTTGGATCAAAGCTTTCAAATGAATCCTTAAAGGTACAGGCATACATTCTGCCTAAAGTGACATCTCAATTACCTGCAGAATTACTTGATACAAAAAACATAGATTATCTTAAGAATATTACCTTAGCAGATGAAGATTTCATGAAACCACAAGAATGTGACATTATTCTAGGATCTGACTGTTTCTTTACAATTTTAAGATATGGTAGAATTGTTAGTAATGAGAATGAGCCAATTGCTCAAAATACTATGTTTGGTTGGGTGGTAGCTGGAAAATTGCAATCTAATTGTAAATATTCTTCTAGTATCAATTCACATTTTCTTAGTGTAAAAAATGAATTAAATGTTGATTTATTATTACAAAAGTTTTGGCAAGCAGAAGAAATAGATATTAAAAATCCTCATTTGTCTGAAGAAGAAAAATTTTGTGAACAACATTTTTGTTCGACTTATAAGATAACTCCAGAAGGTAGATTTCAAGTTAAGTTGCCAGTTTTTAAAGATGTAATAACATTAGGAGATTCTAAATCTATGGCAGTTTCACGATTATTTGCTATGGAGAAAAAATTTCAGTTTGATAAAAATTTTGAGAATGAATACAGAAAATTTATGAATGAATATGAAGATTTTGGTCACATGACACCTGTTGACAAAGATTCAATTCCTACAAGCAACAAAGTATACTACCTTCCACATCATTCTGTTATAAAAAGTGATTCTATTTCTACAAAGTTACGGGTGGTGTTTGATGGTACATGCAAACCACCTAATGGTAATTCTTTGAATTCTGTTTTGGCAGTTGGACAAATTCCTCAACCAAATTTCTTTACAGTTCTTATTAGATTTAGAACAAATCCTGTTGCTTTTACCGCTGATATTCAGCAAATGTATAGACAAATTCTGATTGCTCCAGAAGATCAAGATTTACAACGTATTATTTGGCGAGAATCAGCATACTCAAATTTAAAGGAGTATCGTCTGCAAACTGTCACTTATGGAACAGCATCAGCTCCATTTTTAGCAACTCGTTGCTTATTTCAAATTGGAAAGGACATAGAAAACGATGATCCTGTTACAGCTTCAATTATTAAAGATAGTTTCTATATTGATGACTGTATGTCAGGTTCAATCTCAAGTGAAGAAACTATTAGAGTGATTGATAAACTTTCACTGGCTTTAGAAAATAGAGGTTTTCATTTACGGAAATGGAGGTCTAATTCTTCTGATGTATTGACTCATTTATCTTCAAATTCTCTTGAGTCAACAAACTTAGAAATTCATCCTGATGATTGCTCCAAAGCCTTAGGGCTTAGTTGGGATTCTACAAATGATGTTTTCATCTTTAAAGTTAATTTACAATTTGATGATAACATAACTAAAAGAAATTTTCTTTCACAATCAGCTAAATTATTTGATCCATTGGGATTTTTGGCTCCTTGCACTGTTGCGATAAAAATGTTTTACCAGCAATTATGGTTAATGAAGTTAGACTGGGACACTGCTCTTCCTGAAAATTTCCAAGCAAATTGGAAAAAATTCCAACAAGAATTTGAACAAGTTTGTTCTATTCAAATTCCATGATGGATCCAATGTTCCAGTAAAGAAATCATATTGCATGGATTTTGTGACTCTTCAGAATCAGCATATGCTGCAGTCATCTATGTGGTACAACCTGGTGAAATAAAGTCAAAGGTGACCATATTGGTTGCTAAAAGCAAGGTAGCACCACTTAAATCTGTTTCCATACCACGACTTGAGCTAAATGGTGCTTTATTACTTTCTAGATTATATTCTACACTAGTGACTATTTTGAATACCTTCGTTATTAAATTTTATGCATGGACAGACTCTCAAGTAGTTCTATCTTGGCTGTCATCTCATCCTAGGTATTGGAAACCTTATGTGGCTAATAGAACTTCCGAAATTTTGGATTCTGTTCCATCTGACTGTTGGAGGTATGTTCCAGGCAAGGAAAATCCAGCTGACATTGCTTCCAGAGGGTTACCTCCCAAGGATCTTCCTGATTGTTCCCTTTGGTGGGAGGGCCCAAAATGGCTTTCTTTAAGTCAAGAACATTGGCCTGAACAACCTCAAATCAAAACTAATTTAGATACTGTGAATAAAGAGAAGAAAAAATCTAAATTTTGTTTTCCAGTAACTGTAAATAATTCTGTGGTTGATTTGCTTTTTGAAAATTATTCTTCTTTTACTAAAATTGTTGATGTTTTAGCTTTTTGTATTAGGTTTGTGAAAAATTGTAAGCAGAAAGTTGGCAAAATGAACACCAGTCCTTTGAATAAAGGTAAATTTCTTCCTTTATCAATAACCGAAAGAAGACATTCAGGTAATTTGATTATTTCTTATATTCAGCAGCTATATTTCGGAGATGAAATTAGTTGTATTAGATCAAATAGACCTGTTTCTAAAAAAAGTTCTCTTTTTTCACTTAGCCCTTTTATTGATAGTGATGGTTTGCTTAGGGTGGGAGGTAGGCTGAGAAATTCAACCCTCCAATATAATGCAAAACATCCTGTCATTTTGCCAGCTCAGCATAAATTGTGTTAATTGTTAAATATTTTCATGTTATGCATTTTCATGCTGGGTTAAATTTATTAATGGGCATCATAAGACAGAGTTATTGGATAGTATGTGCCAGGAAGATAATTAAAAATTGTATTTATAAATGTGTTACTTGTTGTAGATATAGAACAGCTTCTTCCAAACAATTAATGGGAGATCTTCCTCTTAACAGAGTTACTCCTAACAGGCCATTTTCTGCATGTGGAATCGATTATGCAGGGCCTATTAATATTTTGAAATATCGAGGTAGAGGAGCTAAAACTACCAAATGTTATATTGCTTTATTCATTTGTTTTGCCACTAAAGCTCTACATTTAGAGTTGGTAAGTGATTTGACTGCTGAGGCATTTATTGCTGCATTAAACAGATTTTGCTCTCGAAGAGGAGCTCCTCAGCATATATATAGTGATAATGCTACAACATTTGTAGGTGCTAAGGGGCAACTTTCAGATTTATATAAATTTATTTGTCATATTGAAAGTAATGAAGAAATTTGTTATTTTTTGTCTCAAAGAAATATTGAGTGGCATATGATTCCTCCAGTAAGTCCACATTTTGGTGGACTATGGGAAGCCGCTGTTCGTTCTGTAAAATTTCATATTAAACGTGTTATTGGTAATACTAATTTAACTTTTGAAGAATTTTACACATATTTGACTCAAATTGAGGCTATTCTAAACTCTAGACCATTAGTAGCAATTGATAATGATAGCATAGACAGTATCAATATATTGACTCCATCTCATTTTTTAATTGGAGATGTTATTACTTCGCCAGCTGAACCGGTATATGAAGAAAATTTATCCTTACGGTCTCGTTGGCATATTGTACAAAAAATGAAATTATGTTTCTGGAAAAGGTGGAGTATTGACTATTTGAGCTCTTTGCAAAATAGAAAAAAATGGAGAGTACAAACTGAAAATTTTAAAGTAAATGATATTGTAATTTTGAAGGAGAATAATGTTCCTCCTTCTGTTTGGCCATTAGGCAAAATCATTGAAATTCATCTGGGTAAGGATGGTATAGTCAGAGTAGTGACTGTTAAAACCGCTAGAGGTATCTTTAAAAGACCTATTGTAAAACTTTGTTTACTTCCTTTGCATCAAGAATAACTTCTTGATGGGTGGGAGTATGTTCAGTGAACCCAATTTAATTAGAATAATTTAAGTGTTAGTTATTCTGTTGGATAACAGGTGGCAGCACTATGAATTCTGTGCTTTGTTTTAAAGTCAGAATTATGATGTCACAGTTTAGTTGAAAATGGGACTTATAGGTATCAAGAGGTGCTCTTGACTCACCTGTTATTATTTTTAATATATTTTTTAATTAACTTCGCCCAAAGTTGGCTGGGGTTTTATTTATTATTTGAATTCATCCTTTCATGTCAGATGAAAGAATTAGTTAGAAGATTTTTCATTATTGGTTTAAAGTGAAACCAGAAGTTATAATTCATTGTTGTGCAAAATTTATGTAAAGATTTATGTTTTGTGGAGTATTGTGATGTGTTCTGTGTGAAACAAAAAATAAAAAATTACAAAAAATCTCAAGCATTTTCATTGGAATATTTTCAACAATAATGGTAAATTTCGCCTTAATAGCTTGATCGAATACTTTTTTGTTTTCGAAGAGCAAATTCTAATTTTTTTGTCAAATGCAACCATCTTACATGGACAAAATAAGTGTATCCCATTCTTTGGACCATTCTTGATCAGGTAAAGACATCATACTGACCCAATTCATGGTATGTAATGAAAATTATAGTGTTTTTAGGTATGTGCCAGTTCTGACACATGATGCAGTAAAGGGATAATCTTGGGAAAGAATCAATAATGATAATATTTAGTAAAAATAAAGAATTATGTTTAAACGAAAAGAGAGTAAATTTCTTTTATAAAGGATAAAATAAGCAGCTAATCTTTATACTTAGATTTTTTTTTAAACATCAACGTGCATATGCATTTGCAAGTACGCTTAAATTTAAGTCACAAAGTCGCACCAGGACAGATTGATGTCCCGTATGCTTCTGAGGATCAGGCTGATGAGCATTGTCGTGCTTATGAAATCGGCGAGGATGAGTTAATATACATGTGTTGTTCCGATATCTTCACTTGAAAAAAATTGTTCTATATTTACAAAAGGTTTTTTTGTCATTTATTTTTCTTTTAAGTATTTGCTTTTTTATACATTAAATAAATGCATTTTAACTGTTATCAAGTAAGAAAAATCATGCGTTAAGCATAGATTATGAAACACTTTCTAACACTCCCTGAAATCTTTAAAAATCTTCGCTATTTAGGGTAATAAAGTGTTACTGTCCATAGCCAAATATGTATTCTAATACTTTTAAACAGCCCCATGTTCTGTCTGTCAGTTGATATACAGTAACAGTTTGAAATTTCTATTTTAGCAGTTTGTACTAATTGATGGAAACATATACTTTTGTTCATCCTATAGATTACCTTGAACCTTTATTATACGCCAGTATTTAGCTAAAATTTAGTTCAAACTAAAACACGCTTAAGACTACTGAAATCACATTTCCAGAAATTATCCTCCATAGACGACCATATATGAAATTTTGTGCACGGACTTGTATATCATTTCATCTATATTTTACATGCATTTCTGAGTAAACGGAATGCAGTTCAGCATAAAAATACTTAATTTATTTAAAAGCAATCTTTAAGTAAATTACGCTCATATTCAGTAGCCTTTACGAGATCTTTTGTTTAGCCCTATGTATGAACTATAGCATTTATACATACCGTATAATATCTATAAATTTAATTAAACTGAAAAGTGCAAATCATAATTAAAAAGGCATTTCATCCATCCATCAATCATCACAGATAGTGTACAGTACTTCTGATAGAATATACTATTTGAAATCTTTTTTGTGATCCTGTAAAAGCTGTGCACTTCGTATTATGCGCGAAATAACTTATATAAATTTTAATATAATTAAATATGTCGTAAACAATTCCCTCTTTACAATTACGTAATCTAAATCTTTTGTGTGGCCCTGTAAATAAAAAATTACTATTCCTTTCACCTCATATTTTACACAAAGTATATTTCAGTGCAATTCGTAAATTTTCGGGGAATTGTCCGAATTATCGGGGTTTTACTGTATTAATCTTCGCCTTATTTAATTGGATATATCTACGATTATAAGATGGCGAATATTACTATTCTGAAATGCTGATAATAAACGACATATGTTGCATGTGTCCTGAATATGACCCGGAACTGGTCATAGATATAACACAAAAAATATCAAGGTCCTGCATTTATATTCTCTGTTGAAACGTTTTTTTTTTTCAGTAAGCTTATCGATTTAAGAATAATCTATTAAACCAGACTTTTTAAAAAAAAGGCCGAAATGGGACAATGTTTATTTTTCTTCAAAGGTCCTTTATTACGTCCATTAATACAAACATACATGAAAACACATAACACACAATAAATTCACACATATACATACCATTTATTATATATTTATACATTGTACATACACAAGTATTTTAAATCCCTGTTCAATTCCACAGATGAATTTCAGCAGAAATTCTCAAATGCCTTCAAAACGCATAGTAAAATTTTTCAATAATGCTGCTGTAATTCACTTCACAAAAAGTTCGTGCATAAAATCGATTTTTATGTCTTAGTTTAACATGCTTCAGTTCATCAATAAATTTGTTATATGTCTGAAAGGTCTTCTTATACTTTATAATGCCTGTAAGAGTGGTAGTTATTTGTTTTTCTTGTCAGTAAAATTTTGCATTTTGATGTCGTTGTGTATTTCGTGTATCTTATTCTGATTTACTGAAGCTTAAAACGAAATTTATATATTAGTTTTCAGAATTACAAGAAAAATGCATTATGGAAGTAGATAAAGCTCATATAACAGCAATATGCTGAACCAAATTGGTTTATAAATCTCTTACTCTAAAGAGGAATTAGAAGAGGGGATTCGAACAATATCATTAAAAAAAAGTCAGGGAGTAGAATTTAAATTCCATGCTATCTAAAGTTTTAGACTATAACGAGTACATTTTTAAAAGCATGAGATATCAATCAGATATGATAATATTTTATTTGTCTGGCATATATTTGTGTTCGCAATCAATACTTATCTTGACATGGAATTTGTAAAGATTTTCGTTTTTCGAAGATTTCTAAAATATTTTCATGTATAAGAAATTTAAAGGTATACGTCGTGTAAAAGTTTCTTTGCATATGGTTTTGTGACTTTAAAAGCCTTGTTTATAGCGGAAAAAAGAGATACAATTGATTTGTAATTTTATGTTAAATCTACGTTTATAAGTATAAAATATTTTGTTTTAAATATTAAAATGTGAAAGTGGACATAATATTTAGCTTTATTTTAAAGCATGCATTGTAAAATATTATTAAAATATTAATATTAATTAAATATTCGAAATAAATTTTTATTACAGTTCTTAAAATAAAACTACATCCAAAAGCTTATAGTTTTTTTATGGAAAAAAATGGCATTAAAAAGATTACCATTTAATCCAAATCATAACATAGAAAATAATCTCAGAGAAAAAAATTAAATTTTATGATTTGAAAAGTTTTATGTATTTTAAACAAGTATATGTTAAATTAACAGCATGAAAAATAAATTAGATGTGATAGTGATGCATTGTCTGACATTTATTTGTGTTTGTAGTAATTTTTCCTTTACAGGAAAATTGTTGTAACTATTTTCAATTCGTACAATTTCTAAAATGCATTCATATATATATATATATGTGTGTGTGTGTGTGTGAAAATATTAATTGTGAAACACTATATAAACAATTGAATTTAATAGAAAATTGCCACATTGAAACATGGAAAAAAATAAATTAAAATAAATGCAATCGAAATTTGCAGAACCAAACAGAATCATCAGGCCCACAAATACTTTGGAACTACAAACAAAATGTGTGGGTTCATGTTCGTATTAGCCATGAAAGAGCAAAATAGTATGAATTTGGGCTATCAATACACATAAAAATAAAATAAAATGAAAACAAACATTAAAAATTAATCATAATGACATTATTAAAGTATATAGACAAGAGAAAAACATACCAGACTCTATAGTTATCCTAAAATGATGTAGAAAAAAATCATTAAATTTGACAATACTAACATAAACTCAATACCTTCATATAAGATAAAAGAAGGAAGAAAACAGATAATTAATATATGCATTTTTATACACTAAGAAATAATATTTTATGTGTTCCAAATTGTTAACATTTAGATTCAAGTTAATCTTTAACATTATTAAATTATATTAAGAGATTTAATTAATATAACTATTCAAATATTTACACATATGTGTTAATTCATTATCCAGTATAAAACGTATTGCAATTTAGCAGATGCCTCTTCTCCTCAGTTTTTTATTAAATTTACCACTGCTATTATTCAGACAACTCTACTCTTATCCAAACTCTAACATCTACCCACTCAGTCATCATATTATATATATTTATATTTATTTTGCGCTTTTTAATTTTTATTATTTTCTTTCAGTTTTAATAATTTATTTATTTATTTATTATGCAATGTGTTGATTATTTTTAAAATCATGTGATTACTAATTGTATATTAAACAATATAAAAGTTTTTTTTTTTTTGGAAAACCATTATTCAATGCATCATAAATTAGCTTTTTAATCTTTGCTTTAATAAGATGAGAAAAACATAAACATTTTATTCTATATAAATGATTAAGGATTATATTACGATATACTGAATTGTGAAGATAAGATTTAAAATTAGTAAATGTATTAACTTTGAATTTAAATTCATTGCGTTTTTCATTTATATCAGTTATTAATTTGTTTACTTTTAATATAATTTTAAGATCTAAAAAGTTAATAGTATTATTAGAAAGCAGAGTTTTCATAAATTCTAAATTAGCTGGATAATCTACTGGAATTTGAGAATTATTGGTATTTTCAGTGGCAATTAAAATTATATCATCAATATATCGATATAAATGTATTTTATTATTAATATATTTATGTTCATAATGATATAATTTAAGTCTGATAATAAAGTAGATGTGCAACCACACTTTGGTATACCGACTTTTGTTGATATATTGTGTTATCTATCAATATAAAATTATTATATATTAAGAAATTTGCTAATGTATGAAAATAATCTGTATTGATATTCGTTGAGAAATTCAAATCATGATGATATTTGTTAAATAAAGCATTTATTATATCATGTAAATCGAATAAATCTATATTATTGGAAAGATCTTTGAAATCATATCGCTCGCGGGCTGCAATAGTGGCACAACTCAAAAAATCAGGTCCTGAGATTAATGGGTTTGAAGTTTCGCCTTGTAATGAAAGCAAGGAAGACAACAGCGGCATTTCTGCTATCTGCTGGTGAAATGCTGAACTACAAGAAATGCCACTGTTGCTCCTGGAAAGAATACCAATCTGCAATGCTGGAGAGCGCATTAACTCAAAATTTGTATTTTTTTAGTTGTGCCACTATTCAAGCCCACGAGCGATATGTTGTTATACTCTTTATACATTTAAGATTAATTATAATATTGACTAGTTCATAGCTATTCTTATTACAATATTATTACCAATGATTTTTGTAAGTGTATATATTTGATTAAAAAAATTTAATAGAAGTTCAGTACTTGTATTATTATATGTATTGCAACCAATTGTAACAGTTCTCAATTTAATTGGATTCTTATGAAATTCGGGTATAAGAACAAGATAGGAATGGTAAAAAAAGTGCAGAGTAAATGTTTAATAATTTATAATAACCTCTAATTTTACGATTGTTTATAATTATTTAATAATTATTTTTTGGGAAAGAGATATTAGAAGGAATACTGGAAGTAAGTCATTGATGATCATAGGATTTACATATAATTGCATAATTATTTGGAGATTTGTCCAGATAAGTGATTACAAAGTTTTATAATCTATGAAAAGGCATAGGGAGTCAAACATTTTCTTTGTATATGTTTCCATGACTTCGAAAATCGATTATTAAGAAAAAGAAATTGCACAGCGTAATTACTATGTTTGTTTTAAATACATCTTTTAAGAATAAAATAGGTTGATGTATGATTTATAAGCATGAAAGTGGTTGCAATATATATCTTTATATTATATTATGCTTTCTGTCATATTATGTAACAGTAGCTGTTTTATTTGGGTGTAGTTGCGGAACCAGAAAAGGTCGTATGGCTACCACTACTTTTTACAAAAAAAAAAAAAAAAAAAAAAAAAAAAAAAAAAAAATCTTAGAACGTTTGCAATTAACAAATATTCGAAACAAGACGAAATATATTAAGCAATGTCAAAATACTTGACGGACTGTTCTGCTCTTTCGAAATGACACTGCAGGCATCGTTAAGTTACAATGTTAACATTAATTAATAAAGTAACTCTCTCAAGCATGAATTATTTTTTAGTGACTGAAAATATTATTTTCACCGAAAGTATGTTTAAATTTGGTTACTGATAATAAGTTATGTTGAATTTATTAAAATCATAAATTTATCATAAAACAAGAAATCGAACCTTCTGTCAGGTATACAAGCGATAAAAACTTATTATTAAATAGCTTTTGGTAATAATTTAAAATCCAGACAGATTTACACAATCTAATGTATATATACACTGCTCAAAACAATTAAAGGATATTGCAGTTTTAGGTGGATTTTGTATCTGGGAAACTTTTTAGCTGATTGATACATGGTCGACAGACATAGTAGGTTATATGAGAATAAATTACACATGTTTGGCAGAAAAAATGCATTTTATTGCGCATTTGTGTACAAAAGGGAAAAAACACAATTTGTGCACATGAGAAAAAAAAATAAGAAAAGGTGTTTTCTTCAAAGAAAATCATTTTCAGTAGGGGGTATGGTTTTCACGGGCGGCCAGCAACGTTGAACACCTTTGAGGCATGGACTCAATGAGGCTATTAATGACGAGTTGGGGTATTCTGCCCCACTCTTTCAGAAGAGCTCTTTCCAGTTCTTGGAGAGTTTGCGGGAGTTGTTGGCGGCCAGAAACTCGTCTTCCTAGAGCGTCCCAAACGTGCTCGATTGGATTCATGTCTGAAGAACACGCTGGCCATTCCATTCGAACGATTCCTTCCTCGAAAAGGAAATCCACCAGGTTTGCACGATGTGACCTGCAGTTATCGTTCATTAATATGAAGTTAACTCCGATTGCTGCAGCGTAAGGGACTACAATAGGTTTGAGGATCTCATCCCTATATCGGCGACCAGTCAGAGCTCCATCTCGAATGATGTAGAAGTCAGTGCGCCCGTCAATGGAGATGCCACCATACACCAACACTCCTCTACCGCCAAATTTGACACTTTCGTGCACGAACGCAGGATTATTCCTACTGCCACGGTCCCTCCAGATGAAAATACGTCTATTATCCGGATGCACAGGAAAACGGGACTCGTCAGAAAACAGAATATTGCTCCATTCATTTCTCCCCCAGTTGACATGCTCGGTTGCCCACTCCCTGCGGTCGCGACGATGCCTTGATGTTAATCTAACACATACCATCGGTCGGCGAGCATACAGACCTACAGCATGGAGCCGGTTTTGGACAGTCTGAGGTGAAATCGTGGTGCCTGTAGCCGAGCGAAGGTGTTGTTGGAGAAGAGTAGCGTTCATGTTTCGGTGTTTCCGAGCTGTTAACGCTAAATACCGATCTTCATTGCCCGTCTACGACCGTCTACTTGTTGCCCGTCTACGACCTTGCCCTGGTCTTCGGCCTGCATATCCACTCTCCAAAAAACGGTTCCATATCAGGAAATGACACTTTGTGACACTCCAATGGCTTACGCTACTTCGGCTTGAGTTTGGCCCCCTTCTAACCTACCAACAATTCTCCAAGCTTCTGAATCTGTCAAATGACTTCGATGAGACATTGTACTCATCGAAACAAAGCAATCACTGAATGCCGATCATCCTTGTCTTCATTCTCTTTTATCCAGTTGAAAGTCAAATTTCATTCGCTTTCGCTGAAGCGACGTTTTTGACGTCGAACTCAAAATTTGCATACTCCACAGTTTGAAAACCAGAAAAATTTGCATTTGTGATTCTCTTCTTCTATTTTCGGCAAAAAAAATTTCGTTTATATCTTTATTTTATATAAAACTTCAAATATCCTTTAATTTTTTTGAGCAGTGTATATATACACTGGTGTGCAAAATTTAAGGACGAGTCCCAAAATGCCAATTTTCAAGGGAATTTCAATCGATAATTTTCACGGGAATATTCAAAAGGAAGTAATATACTTCGAATAATTACTATCCCTGCATAACAGCTAGTCCATATAACATCTCTTTCAAGTTACGCATGGTCACAAGTGTCACAGTCACTACGGCGAAACAAAAAGTAAGAAATTCCATACGTCTCTTTTACGGGTCGTAAATGACTACTGTATGTGACTCCAGTGACAGGTCATTGTGACTGCTGCTTTGTAGTGAGTCACCAGGTGTCTTTACAATGTCGTTTCATTGAGACTCCCATGTGACCTCTCATCTGGAGACTCAATTTCAAAGTAATTGTGAACGTTGCATTATGATAAATTACAAATAATGGTTCATTAATGTCACATGGTGTCTTTTCACCACTTTTTACAGTGGTTACTTCACAGTAGGGTCTCTTTCACCATTTGTCAAAGTCTTGTGACAGAAAGTCGCCATGTGACTTTAAAGTGACATTATTTGGTGATTTATCATAATGCTGCATTCACAATGACTTTGAAATTGAGCCTCCAAATGACAGTTACATGAGAGTCTCAATGAAACGACATTGTAAAGTCACCTGGTGACTCACCACAAAGCAGCAGTCACAATGACTTGTCAGTGGAGTCACATATAGTAGTCATTTCAGACTCATTAATGAGACGTATGGAATTTTCTAATTTTTTGTTTCGCCGTAGTGACTGTGACTCTTGTGACCATGTGTGACCTGAATGAAATGTTATATGGACTAGCTGTTATCCAGGGATAGTAATTATTCGAAATATATTACTTCCTTTTTAATATTTGGGTGAAAATTATCGCTTGAAAATCCCTTGAAAATTGGCATTTTGGGACTCGTCCTTAAATTTTGCACACCAGTGTATATATATCTATATAATTATATATACATTTGGCAATACTGTTGTTTAGAACTGAGAGCAGAAATTACTTTGAAAAAATATTAATCTCAGGCAGAACAGAAACAAATTGTGATTATTGAATTTTTTTAATTGACTATTTGAAAAGGAAATGGTTCTGTCATCAACTGCTGCATGAAATACATATAACGTATGATATTTGAAAGAATTTTAAGGCTTTCTAATCTTCAATGAAATTTCTAAGGATTCATTTTCAGTACCACATCGTATGGGGTTACCAATGATGAGATATTTTCAGCTTTTTGTATCTGAAAGACCATATAAGAAAGCCTATAAATAATCCCATCGAGAAAAAATGTTATTATTTTACTTTTGAAAAAGAAACGCATTCTATTTTTTCAAACATAAAATCTGGTTTAAATTTTTATAACAAAATTGAAAGAAATAACGATTTTGCAATGGGGAAAAATAAACGATGTTAACGGATACAATGATTTAAACCGATGTCGTAGAACAGTAACTTTAAATCGAGTGGTAATTACCGTTAAAGAAATTCTTCAAAGATACTTAAATAACAATAAAAATTCATCTATTTTATTATTTTTTCAAAAGTTAGAAAGCAGAAAAACGGAAGTCATAAATTATCTTTAACTATGTTGGAAAATGTTAAAAAAATTCATTTACACTGACAAACAAGACTTTTACTTTTTTACGTTTCAGATACAAAGAATAGGTCTCACCTATTGTTAAACGATAGCAAGTTGAAAGAAAACCCTTTTTAAACACTTTGTAGAAAGATAAGCTGAACATATTTTAAGTTACACAGTAAAAAAGTTCTACAATGCAAAACTTCGAGGTTTCAAAGTTAATAAAATACGAAGACTTTTAAAAATGTCTTTTATTCAAATTCGAAACACATATATAATTCAGTATAAAGAAACTATTTCAAAATTTCTGCAATTTCTAAGGAGGTAGAAAAGTATCAAATTTATTAAACTTGGATTAATTTCATATTTTTGACTTATATTTAGAGCTTAGATTTAGAATTAATTCGAGATTAAATTTAGATTAATTTCCTTATATTTTGAATTAAAACTTAAAAAAATCAAAACATATTTTATATGAAATTAGTTTGTAAATGGAATTAATAAAAGTTTTAAATAAATATTGTTATATCAAGTATCAAACACAATTGTTTTATGACAATATTCACAAGATGATTACATTGCAAAAATTACTCAAACAATGGGAATTGAAAATTATTTATTTTGTTTTAACACCAATTGCATAATAAATTAGTCCACGGAGGCCCGAGTAAAAGTAATGACATGTGCTTAAAATTAAACTTGTCAGTAACAATAAATGTAACACCGTTTTAAAGGGTCAGGTACCCTTTGAACTAACAAAATACGTGAAAAAAGGACCTCTGTAAGAATTGTTGTCACTCTGTATCTAACAGACTTTTAATTACAAAATTAAAAACTCATAATTAAAAAGGATTTATTTTATCAATTAAAATTGTGAAAAAAGCATATACATATATAAAGTTTTTAAATGTATTTTAAATATAGTACATTTTCTGCAACAGAATCATTCTTGCATGCATTGCGCGCATGATTTTTCACATTTCAATGGCTAAAATAAACCAATATTTACAGTTATAATGTGCTTTTAAAGTGACCTACAATAAAAAAATCAAACTTTTAGAATCGGAGAAGAAAATTATAAAAAAAAAATTCTAAATATCGGTTTTTTTAAAATAAAACAACAGTGGTGAATTCTAAACTTCTAACTTGAGCAACATAATAGGTCATTTTGTGGTGCTATACGTTTAATATAAAGGATGTATCTAAACTCTTGGGCAAAAGTTTAAGGGGTGATAGAACACATCAAGACAAACACTATTGAATAGGAATTTAAGGGTCTCAAGCATCTTCCGAAGGAGTTAGGCGCAATTAAAGTTTAGGGTCCAAAATTTCAAATAAACATTAAAAACGGAAACATTCGTCGATTGATTTCCAAATTTTACTAAAATTATTCTTTATGTCAGTATTTTCTTGAAAATAAATTATAAAGATAAATTTCAAAAAATGCCGATAGAGGGCGCTTTAGACTTTGGAGTAACGAACAATTATTTTTGCATCTCATTAAATGTTTTCGGAAGCTTAGACTTAAACTTAAATTTTGAGCTCAAAATCTGAATAGTTGGGAGTGGTTAAGTAGCGCAAACTGAACTGCGTTTAGAAGTTCAAATTTCAAATGATTATAAAAATCGGAAAAATTGGTCGATTGATTTGCGGTTTGCTCTAAAACTATTCTTTAAATCAGTATTTTTTTGAAAATAAATTTTAAAGGTAAATTTAAAAAAATGCCGATAGAGGGCGCATTAGACTTTGAAGTAACGAACAACTATTTTTTACGGTTATTTTTTGCATCGCATTAAATTTCTTTAGAAGTTAGACATAAACTTAAATTTTGAGCTCAAAATCTGAATAGTTTGGAGTGGTTAAGTAGCGCAAACTGAACAGTGTTCAGAGGGAGGAGGGGGAGTTATAAATTTCAAATGATTATAAAAAGATGAAAAATTGGCCGATTCGTTTGTGGTTTTCGATAAGACAATTCTTTATTTCAGTATTTTCTTAAAAATAAATTTCAAAAATAAATTTCAAAAATTTTCGTTAGAGGGCGCTTTGAACTTAAGAGTAACCAAAAGCTATTTTTAACCGTTGTTTTTTATATCTAATTAAATGCTTGCAAATGCTTAGATTTTAATTTTGAGCTCAAATTCTGAATCGTTGGGAGGAGTTAAGAAGCGCAAATTGAACTGTGTTCAGGAGTTGAAATTTAATCCCTCTCCCTCAAACACAGTTCAATTTTACGCTACTTAATTACTTTTAACGATTCAGATTTTGAGCTTAAAATTTAAATCTAAGCTTTTGCAAGCATTTAATGAGATTTAAAAAATAACGGTTAAAAATAGTTGTACGTTATTCCAAAGTCTAAGGCGCTCTCTATCGGTATTTTTTTAATTTTTCTTTAACATTTATTTTCAAGAAAATACTGATTTAAAGAGTAATTTTAGCGAAAAACATAAACAAATTGACCATTTTTCCGCTTTTTATAATCATTTCAATTTTGTAACTTCCCCTCCTCCCTCTGAACACTGTTCAGTTTGCGCTACTTAACCACTCCAAACTATTGAGATTTTGTGCACAAAATTTATGTCTATGCTCTTGCAAGCATTTAATAATATTAAAAAAAAATAACGGTTAAAAATAGTTGTACGTTTCTCCAAAGTCTAAGGCGCCCACCTATCAGCGTTTTTTGAAATTTATCCTTAAAATTTATTTTCAAGAAAATACTGATTTAAAGAGAAGTTTTAGCGAAAACGTCAAACGAATCGACCATTTTTTCCGATTTTTATAATCATTTGAAATTTTAACCTCGGAACATGGTTCAGTTTGCTCTACTTAAGAACTCCCAACTATTCAGATTTTGAGCTCAAAATTTAAGTTTAAGTCTAAGCTTCAGAAAACTTTTAATGAAATGGAAAAAATAATGGCAAAAAATAGTTGTTCGTTACTCCAAAGTCTAAAGCGCTCTCTATCGGAATTTTTTGAAATCTATCTTTATAATTTATTTTTAATAAATTCTGATATAATGAATAGTTTTAGTGAAAACCGCAAATCAATCGACGAATTTATCCGTTTTTTATGTTTATTTGAAATTTTGGATCCTAAACTTTAATGCCGCCTATCTCTTTCGGAAAATGTTTGAGACCCTTAATTTCCTATTTAATATTGTTTGTCATGATGTGTACTATCACCCCAAAAAGTTTTGGCTTAAACTTTAGATACACCCTCCCTGTATGTAATATATGGAGTGAATTTTATGAAATTCTAGCCAAACCTTTTTCAGAAATCGTGTGCGCAATGATAAAAATCACTGTTTTGAGAAAATTGACTTTAAAGATTAAATACCCCAATGATCATATAGTAAAAGTTTAAAGTGTTTTAGACATAACTTCTCTAGGTCATTCCATACGAATTTAGCAAGTTAGTTGTCGCTGCCATGTCACAGACATGAAGAGAAAAAGCAATATTTCTATTGCTTTTTTACACAAGAAGGAAAGCTTTTTTTATCTTTTCAAATTATTTGATATTATAGGTAAAAGTGTCTATTTTAAATAGTCAAATGTTACTTCTCGCCTTTTTTCTTTTCTTTTCTTTTTTCTTTTTTGCTTCAGGCTTTTATTAAAAGTGATGGGAATTGAAGAATTAATTATCTAGTATTGTTAAATTCTTGTAAATGGCAGCATTATTTTTCCCTTGAAATCGTGCACCATTTTAAGAAAAGCGCGCAAATTTAAAAATAAATTTTGCGTGGAATGTAACAAAATTACCATTTTGAACCCATTTTTTAAAATGTTCGAAACAAAAGGCAATGTTGAAATTTTTCTAGCATATTGTAGACTTATATATTGCTAATGTCGGATCGTTCTTTTATTTATTTTTTGTGTATAGGGGAAAGTCGGATAAAACCGGGACCATAATGCTTTTCCTCGTATTATTGTGCACTATGTGAACCAAACAGTGAAAATTTTTATCAGAACAATAAATTGATTCTTTGCGAAGAAAAAAAGCATTCATTTAATCGCGAAAACAGCAATTGAGGTCATAATGACACAAAGTGTGCAATGTCCCGGGTTTATCCGTCTATGTCAGATAAAACCGGGAACTGGAAAAAATAATTGATAGCACATTGTAACTTTGCAATAATACTATTTATTAAAGGAAAATTGACATATTATAGTTATAAAGTGTGAATCTATATCAAATCCACATAAAATAAAAATGAATTAAGTTATGATTTAAGAGTTGAAAGTGTTAGCCAGATAAATCAAAAATGAAAGTTCGATCTTGTTCATTTACATTGCCGCATGCTTTATGTGGCCCTCCTATGCGATGAAGGTACTGTATCCAACTCTCCTTAAGTTTAGATTGTTCATATAAGCCATTGGAAACGATGCATGCTTCATTTTCATCTTCCTCCTCGTTTGATGTTAAGATTTTTTTCTTTGGACTCTTCTTTTTCACATCAGTTTTTTTCCTTTCTTTTCTGCCATCATGGAAAGTTTTCGCTTCAGGGTTAAGTTCTTCTGGTCTTGTTTTTCCATCCGGTCTTTTTCTTCTTGTTTGAGTTCTAATTTGTAGGGGATTATATTAAGGATAGATCTTGGAATACCAATGCCTCAAAGCAGTCTTCTTTATAATAACTTAATTTAAATCATATTTTTTGTATAGTTCTTAAATATTTATAGGTCGTCAAACAATACATAAACAAGTTCTATTCATTATCATCATTATTTCCCTCACGCAAATAAATGAATTGTTCGAAACCGGAACTTTCTGGTTATGTCCGACCATCTGCATCCCAGTTTTGTCCAGCCATGCCATTTTGATGGAATGTTACTCTAGCGTTGTTGAGTTAACTCGTAGACACCAATACAAAATGTAAAAAAAAACGAGTAAGTACTAGACTGTCATACGTTATATTTACCTAAATTAAAACTTTAGGTATTTAGGATTGGTAACGTAATATTGCAGACGTCGAATTTTTAACTTTTTCACATGAAATCTTTAAAAAATTGCTACTGCAAAATGAGTTCGTTTACAAGACTTCTGCCAACTGGGAACTGGCTTTCCGCTCGCCTAGAAGTAATTTTAAAAGTTTAGACTAGATACCTCCACAAAGAAAGCCGTAAAGCCTGGTTCCCGGTTTTATTAACCTTCCTACCCTGAATGGGTCTAATCGACCCATAACTATAATTTGTTTTATACGATTCGAACCAGAACTTTTTTCATAAAGAAAGTTAAATAACTGATCCAAAGAAATAAGTCAATTGAATATATTAAAATATTATAAATAACAATTCTGGTGTGAAATGTTTTTGTCAAGATTGAGTAAAATTCGAACAGGGTAGGAAGGTTAACCTACCTGATTTTATCCAACTTTCCCCTACACAAGAGGAAAAATTATGATTTTGCAATTTTTTTTAAAGTTTCTAAGTTTTATTGAAGTTGAAGGAAATAAATGGTAACTTTCAAACTTGGGAAATCGATCTTTCTATGTAATACTACATCAAACATCATTTTCGCACGTGTTTTTTTAATTCCTGCAATTTTTATAAAGTTTCTAATTTTCTGAAAATTCACTCATTTTCAATTTTATGACTAATTTGAAACTAATCGTGGCGTTATCACATTATTATTTTTAAATAAATAAGAGAAGAATTTTTCAGAGGTTATTATATTATAAGTAACTTTATTTCTGATAAATAATTTGCAAGATATAAAACTTCAAACTTGCAACTTTGGACGATTGCCCCCATGCCATTCTATATCACAAGTTTTTAAATGTGAAAAATTGTTAAAATAATTTATTTTTTGGCAAGATATTTTACAGAGCTCTATTTGAATATGAATTAAACCAGTGTATCAAAGTTTATTGAAATCGGCTTCCATGCGGCCACGACTTTTTTTAAATTTTTACTCATTCTACGTGGAATGACCCCTCTTCTAATGCGAATTTTGTTTTTAAATGTTTCTGCGAATCATATTTAATTATAAGATACTTTTTTGAAAAATCAATTAATGGATTCTTTAAAGGGTACCTCACCCCTTAACTTTTTTTATGAATTGTAGATTTAGAGTGAATTGTTTAGTAAATATGTGTGCACATTGTGCATACACATGGAAACATGTTATCCCAATAGTTGTTCTACATCCACAACATGCTTGCAAATATAAAAAAAATACAAAATCATATGAACTATGTTTTCTTTAAGAATAATTATATCAAGAAATAATGGATGAATTAAAGGCGATAAAAATTAAGGGCGTTATTATTAAACCATACACAATTAAAAATATACTTGTCGATAACAAAAAATCTAATTCCGTATTGCTCACATTTATGTACTAAAGATTTAAAGATAAGTTGTTTAATGCGTATATAGAACTTTGAAGCAGTTTTCTGATTAGTTTCTCAAACACAACCGACTACACTTTATGGTTCACATGACGAATCTTTGTATAACTTTTCAACGGTTCAGGCTTTTTAAAACTGCACATTTTGTGATAAATTCGTAACTGCTTAACCGTTTGAGCTGTGGGGTATAAATTTCTTCAAAATTCCAAATGTCACATTGGCACCAGTATTTTGCAAAGAAAAAAACGAGTTAACGATAAACACGAAAAATGCATTAAGCCTTTTTCAAATAAATTTGGTCGAATTTTCTGGTGCCATTGAGACATTTCGGAATTAAAATTTTGTGGTAGAAAATTCTACCATCAGAGCTCAAGGGGTTAACACTAGAACCGCCATTAGGGGTCATTATGACCCATGCCAAATTGAAAATAGCCGATTGCAATCAGAAATTTCATGATAAGATTTGTTATATATGTAAAACACGAAAATAGGCTAATTAAGTAAGTTAAATAATTTTAAATAAAAATTCTGGTGTAAAACAGTTTTCATAAAATTCGAATAAAATAGGCGGCGGTTCTAGTGTTAAGATCAAAATATAACAGAACGCGTATTTCCTGAATTACACAAATTGGACATTAAAAATTTTTGCTAGAAAGACTGATTGCTGTTGTGAAATTCTTTTTTAATAGTTTGAAAAAAAAAAACTGCAATTTGATTTTAGGCAACAATTAAATCAACTTGACGGAATAAACTTTAATTTTGGATTAAAATATAATAAAATATTTAAGGCTTTTATGCATTAATTTCTGTAAGAATTTTTCATACGTTACAATACATAATTTTTTTAATAATAAATTCAATAAAACAAATCATGAAACTTACATTCGAAAAAAGTATTTATTGTAACCTGTGAATTTTTTAACATAAATCGTTCTTCAGAAGATTCGATTAATTGAAAATATCTATATAAAATTCTAAAATATTTTACCGAATAATTTTAAGGCTAGAAATTTTGAACTTTTTATAACTTATGAGTATTTAAATTAATTGAATTACGGAAGTATTTAATCTGCCTCCCGTTATTGCGTAAGTGCAATACATAAAGCTGATTTAAACCAAATAAACATTTCAATTAAGTACATTTTGCTCGTTTTTAAGTGCCTATTTTTATCAGCATACAAGGAATATTTATCATTTTAAGTGCCTATTTTCATCAGCATACAAGTAAAGGACGTTTTTTACTTTTTCGATTTTTGTTTCGAATCTTTTATTTTCGGAACCGGTCTCGAAAGTGAAAGCATCCTCATAAAAAGCTTGCAATCAAAATCGAAAAAGGAAACAACGGCCTTTGTACAGATCATCTCTGCTATCCAATGCAAAAGAGTTATTTAAAAGAATTGAAATGCAACTTTGTAAATTCTTTTCATAGGATTAACATAAGCGAGCGGGTTTTTTCGCGTGACTAAATTAGGCCTTTAACTTGGAAACGCTACATTCCTACATGCTTTAGAAGTAAAAAGTCAAAATATACGTTTATATTTACCTATAATTAAAATTATAACGCAATATTATCCTAATTACTTTGGAAAGGCATTTATTGTCGAAAATTAAAATATATATATATCTATAAACTGGAAGACGAAAACAGTGTTTTAACAAAATTTCTTTGTTTAGCGCAATAAAATCTGTTGGACACTCAAAACATATATTTAGAAACAGAAAATTTATTAAAATTTGTTGAACAGTTTATTGATGATAAAAAAATAAATAAGAAGTTCAGAATTTTTCTTACACAATTACTGAAAGTAAGTCTGGAAGCAGTATTAAAAACTCTCCTTAGTTTTTCCAATTCAAAAGGGAATAGTTCTAAAAGCTATAAATAATTTCATTTTATTTTATCTCTTTTGTCGGCCCCATGCACACAGAACACCTGAACATGACAGTTTGTAGCGAGAGATATCAAATTATGACGTCATATGAAGTGATCAAGCGATGTGGTGTATACTCATTCATTGCAACTCCAGTCTGAAAGAAATTGCCTTCAAGGGAATTAAGGCTGACAGAAATATATTTTGCTATCAAAGGATCTTTTATTGTGTTAACGTCTTTTGTAAATATATTGCAGTCTTGGAAGCTGAGAATTATTTAGGTTTATGATATGTTTTGTTAAAGGTGCAATGACTGTACGGTAACAAATTGTGTGAAAATATTAGTAAAAATTGCACTATATTTAAAATATTTAATATAAATCGGTAATCCCGTAATGGAGATATTTCTCAGCTAGATTATTTCTAAATTTTTATTAAATATATATATATATATATATATATATATATATATATATATATATATATATATATATATATATATATATATATATATTAACTGTCCTAGAACAAAAGTAATTCTAATTGTATATTAAGGTGTCGAGTGGTCAAAGAAAAGCACCATCAAAAAAGGTGTTAAGTATTAGTATTTTGTTAAATTAAAAGCCCACTTCTTAAATAACTTTATATTATTCCAAGTATTTTCTATAAGAAAATACCGGTAGTTTCTTCTTTTTTTTCATTGTGTTTTTCCCTGATCACTCGCCACCCTGTATATGTAAAAATTCTAATTCGTGATTTATTTGAATTAAGTTATACAGGGTGAGTCATAAATATCGAAACAATAGGCTATCTCTTTAAATATTGCCCCTAGACCCGTACTTCCAATTGCAAAAATTCATAAAAAAAGGCAATTTTTTTTATACGATAAGTTGCAACTCCATGGGGGGCCTATTTGAAAAAGTACGAAAATTAACTTTTTATACAGCCCCCGTAGGATAAAAATTTCAATTAGGAAAGCTTTCCTTATCCAGTCCTGAATAATGCACAAAAAGTTGCATCTTCATATCTTCAAAACTCGCAGAGTTATAGCCGTTTGAATAATTCATCAGGATTTAAGGGATTAGATACAAATTGAAATGCGCGCAATTCAAAACCCAATGTTACTTTTAACAGGAACTAGGAAACGTTTAAAAAATCTTTTCAGTTAGAACTTTATTTTTTTTCTTTTTGTTATGGTTAACCATATAATTTTCTAAGAAAATCACATGCCATTTATCATAAAATTTATAAAAATTTCATATGATTAGTATTGGTTTAAATGGGATAATTAAAAATCGTTATAACTCCAAACATTATTTATCGAATTTCAATTTCTTCCCATTTTATTAAAGTTGAAAATCTGATTTTAGTTTTGTTTTGGGGTTTTTGTTTTTTAATATTAATTTTAGAACTATTAAAAATATTTATTGAAAAATTAATATAACTTTAAGAAAAAATCACATTTTCAAAAGTAAACAATTTTTCAATTTTTCTCGAAAGAAAACTAATGTAAAATAATTAAAAATGACATGTTTCAAGTTTGTACTTTTTTCTTTAATAATTTTTAACTTTTATTAAGGTCTGCATTGGACGAAATTTTCAACCCCGCTCTCAAGCAATCCGTATTAAAATCACTGTCTCTGACTGACCTAATATGTACATGAAATAAGTAAAATTTGGCTCAATCAAAATATTTACGAAAACCACATAGATTTTAAAATCGCTTTTATTTAAAAAATACCTTTTAAATTTATTTTTTAAAGAATAGTATATTTAAATGCTAAAAAATTAAACATAATAAAACCAGAAAAAAATCTGCCTATGACGGTATTCTGTCTTAAACAGAAAATGTGTTGATCCATGCAAAATGAATACAATAATACCTGAGAAAAAGTAAACTCCATTTAACCCTCCTAGGAAGGGCATTTGTCTATTACGTATATTTTCTTTCCTATGTGATTCCGTCTTAAAAGGTTTTACTGTATAACATTTTTCGAAGTCTCGAACGCACGGGATATGGATTAGCGATATTAAAATATAAGTGAAACATTTAGATATAAACAGAGATTCGCTGATAAAATAAATATATCACAGCCTTTGGCGCTTCTTTAATAATAAAAATTATAAATATAAAAAACGAAAAACTATAATAAGTATTTTTGGTCAGAATTCCTCAGCGCGAAACAATTTTTAACTACACTGAAGTGAAAAACTATGTAGAAATTCACGGCTGAGCCGGACTATGATTTAAAAAAAACTTTCCAGGCTGGTGCGAATGATGATTTTAGCATTTTTCCATGCCGGGCAGAAATTTTTTTCGTATGGTTCGGTTTGGGACCGGACCTAGATATATCGATCCATGCAGACCTCCAGTGCTAACGATCAACATATTTTGAAAACAAGTTTTGATTTAAATCAATACACTGCTTTATTATGTCTAAATAATAGGCACGGTCTTAAATCGACATTTAATACGTATAATTTGTGGATGATCCCTCATTTGCTTTGAAAACGAGTCAAAAATTCTTCTTTTACAGGTATGGTAAAGTGGTGTAAGTCACGAATTTTGGATTTTAATATCTCTGTCAGGTTTTCAGATACGGAGATGAATTTTTTTTTGTTCAATTTAGGAATGGATAAGGAATAATTTCCTAATTGAGAATTTTGTTTTACGAGGTCGTATAAAATTTTAATTTTCGTATTTTTTTCAAATAGACCCCCCAAGGAGTTGCAACTTATCTTATTAGGAACTTCACCTTTTTTTACTAATTTTTGCAATTGGAATATGGGTCTAGAATCAATATTTAAGGAGATAGCCTATTGTTTCGATATTTATGACTCACTCTGTATTACAATTATTTTACACGATTTATGTGTTGTTTCTACATTTAAACTTTTCATATATCATAACCATTTAAATTGCAGGACAACTAGACGTTTTGTTATCATAAATTTCAATGATATCCAATTTTAGAGCAATTAGGTTACCAGAGATTCCCATAAAATCCTAATATAACACTTTTACATATTAAATACAACATAAAAATGCGTGTGATTAAAAAAGCTTAAATTATAAAAGCATAATTAAAATAGATTTAACGATTTTGCAATAAGTTAATGTTTCTTTTTGATTCGCTTTCAAAATTTTAATAATATTATGTTTTCTTGATATTTTAATAAATGTAAGGTTCAATGATTTTGCCTTTTTATATTTTTCTGTCTTTCTGTATATATATTACTTAAAATTTTTCACAACCTTTTAAATGTGTTAATTGTAAATTTTAGTTATCCAAATTTTATTTATAAATATCTAGACAATTTATTTCTACTTTAGCAGTGTGAAAATTCGAATACTTTTTAAATATCTTTTATTATGATAAACATAGGAAAGAAATTTACCACTCTATACAAATTTCTGTTTTCGGGAATATGGAAGTCGAACTTGATGCAAAAAATATATTAGATATTTTGAAAAACACTGCTGGTTAGCGTATAAATGTAATTTTTTAATTTAATAAACATTCCAAATATTTTTATATTTAAAACTGTTGGGCGTTTATTGGGAGAAAAATAACACTATAGCCGGCAAAACTGATGTAGATGAGAAGAAGAATTCAAAAAATTCACCTCGATTAACACTAGAACCGCGGCGACGGGTCATTTTGACCCGTGCCAAACGAATATGTGTCGATTGAAACCAGAAATTTCTTCGCAGAATATGTTACCTATTTTTAGAATTAAAATAGTTAAAACAAATAAGTTAAATATTTAATTAAAAAACCTGGTGAGAGATAATTTTATGAAATTTGATTAAAATTTCCCGCGGTTCTAGTGTTATTACATAAAACCCGCAAATCCAAGTGTGCAATGTCAATCGCGGTAGGACAGTATCGGGAATTGTTCCCAATCACAAATATAGAAAAATCTCACACGCATATTACTTGCGGAAATGGAAATGACTCAGTAGCTCAAATATATTATGCAGAGCAATATTTCAACTGCTGGTAGCTCCATCCGATAAACATTTGAGTGCTTGCACGGGAGTTCTGTATAACGGGATCCTTTCTTCCTTCCCGGTCGGACGCTGGCCGTGCGAAGACGGATTGAACATTAGTTCTGGGAGAAGCCATTCTGGATAACCTCCTCAGTCCTGATGACGCCTAGAGGCGACACTTAAAAACACCCTTTAAATTAATTTAAATGCTTCTAGAATTGTTAAAATTACATCTGGACTTTTTTAACAGATGTGTGCATGGCAGAAGCATCGATATATAAACTGGTATATATTTGGAGGTGTTTTATAAAAATTTAAAACTTGTTTTTGTAATGCCACGTAAATTTTTTCTCAGGACTGAAGAAGATATAATGGCTGAACAGCCATCCACATGTCATTAAACTTTTTTTGTTGCTTAATCGTTCTTTGTGCGTTTTGGTCTCATATAACACCACCCCCTTCAGCGCCCTCTGACAACTTTGCGTTTTAATTTCGACCATACATTCTCTGATGAAAGTTATTTATCTGGGTATGTGCTACCACCTCGTAAAGTTTGCCCATCTTTTAAGAAACACGCTGTATATGTTCTTCTTGTATGTTCTCGATGTAAATGGCAACTACTCTTTTACTAACAATATTAAAAATATTTCAATGTTTTGTGGTTTTTAGGGTTCTATTCTTAAAATTTAACAACGGAAAGTTTGAGATGGCTCATGTGTCTGTCTGCTCGACTATCGCAGCCATTTAAATCTTAAACTTTGGAAAGTAGAAACATTAAATTGGCTGAAGTAATAAAGGCTTACGTACCATCTTTATCACTTGAACTCTTCATATGTCACCAGAAGTTGATATTGCGATGTTTCCACTTTTGAAATGCACAATCACACCCATAAAGATGGTTCAAGATTTATTCAATTTGTACCAGGGGTGCAAAATTCTAGGAACCAACAGGCATTCTCTCAAAAGGTTTATTTAACCCATTCGTGCCCAGCATCTTTTGCGTAAATGTTATTTGGTTGGCACCACTATTTTTAGAAGATTTAAGTTTAGTTCATTAATCACGAAAATGCATCATTTAAATGAAATAATTATTGCTTTTCTTTTTTACCGGTGTCAAAAATAGTGCTGAATGCACGTTTTGAAGCGTCCCTAAAAAGGGACGCTAGGCACTAATGGGTTAAAAAAAAGGTTTATTTGCTTTAAAAGGTTTATTTGTTTTAAAAGGTTTATTTGCTTCAAATTTAATAGAATTCTTACAAGAATTTTACACGAAATACTAGAAGAAAAATAATGAAATAAAATTAGTGGTGAGAGACTGTCTGATCGAGTCTAGATTTTTGCATCCCAGGTTTCTGCTCTTCATCTTGTCAAAAGTTTGAAAAAAATATCACGTGTTCTTGTGATATTATTTTTAGCCCAACTGTTCGACATTCTTTGTCGATAATAATTGATACTAAGACAAAGAAGAATGCTACAAAAAATATTGATTTCACATTTAGTCTCCTTTAAAAAAATTTTAATACACAAAAAAATATAGAGATATGTATTCGGTAATATTTATTTAATTATATTAAGTAAGATTTTAAAATTCATTTTTAATTTTAGGAACTTGGTAAAGAAAAAGTTACAGAAGTCCATTTCTTTGATTTTATTAATGAAGAACCTGATGTTTTTAACTTTGATTTAACAAAATGCTATAACGAAACTACTTCAAAGACACTGGTGTTTACATTTCCAGGTAAATACTTTCAGCATTTTGTGGAATTTAAGGATTAAATATAATTAATATCACAAAAGGTAAATGTTATTTGTATGTCGAAAGCGATATAAATATGAAAAGATACAGGAATTGTGAAATCTCAAAAAGGACATTTTGAATTCGTATGTGTACTTTGCTTTGAGAGTTAATGTAAGTTTTAAGAAATTCTGTTATATTCATTTAAGTATTAACTGAAACAATTCCATTAATAGAAACAACTGATTTAGAAATGATGCATTAAGGGATTATTTGAAAACAGAATTGCATTAATATTATTGCTCAACCAGAGAAATGTATATAAATATGTCGTTATTCCCGTGTCCCTTCATTATGACCATTAAGGAAGGGATTACTTTATAAGACTTTATAGATTATTTTCTTTAAAAAAGAAAAAAAAATGTTTTCGAATTTCAAATTAAATAAAAAATGCTTTTCTCTTTCATTCAAAAGTACTCACAATTTATTTTTTAAAAGTTAAATAAGTTGAATATGATTAAATAAAAACGAATTTATGAATTTTTTTCTTATAAAAAATATTCCTGATTAAAATACATTTAAATGATATGTTAATTTAAATATTAAATGGAAAAAAAGTCGATTTTACTAAAAAAAAAGTCTCATTGAATATTTTCGTATTATATATAATTATTTTCGTAACTGTGGCTCAAGTTACTAAATGGTTACGGAGAAATAAATATCCAAGTTACATAATAAGAAAAAATTAGCGTGCATTACATGAAATACTGACTGATGGCGTTTAAGATTAGTGAATGATAGATCGTGTAATCTTAAGATATTATAATTTTTTATTATTTCTTTACTGATCAAAGTGTTTTTAATATTTACTGATTATATTTTATAATAGAGTCCGTGGAATAATATGCTTAGAGAAATCACGAGATTTAAAGAGTAGAGAAAAATTATAGTATTTTTGAAAGGAAAATTATACGACAGAGCAAAATAGTGAAATTCGAATTATTGAAATGCCGTTAAATTTGTTTTAGTGTTGATATCAGGAAATGAGAATTAAATCTCGATGAATCTACATCTGTGAAATGAAAACATTAATACCGGATATCAGATTATAAAAAATAGTTTTATAGAGGTAACACTATATGAGAAATCAACATACTGTTTGAATTTTACAGAAGATTTTATATTTATTTTGAGACAATACTTAACATATATATTTAAAAGTCTTGATATTTTTAGTACTCCCTCTGTCCCAAATTAGTTGCGACATTTGAATACTTTTGATCTGATTATTGATATTTATGATTTTATGTTTCTGTTTTAATGTTTTTGAGAGAGCTTTACTATTTATCTACAAAATTTACTTACCTTAGCATTCCCCACGACATTCCATAAATCAGTATTGAAGCAGTTTAAAAAATCCCGTTTCACTTGCTACAAAGCCACGCCCATGTTTGCTAATATTCTTTTAACAGTAATAAAATAAAACTATCTTCAAGCTAATCAATTGTAAATTCATTTTCAAACATTTCATTCTAACATTTCTGAAAATTATCCTTTAGCTTGAAGATGCTGCAAACAAAATCATATTCTGTCGAATTTTTTTTCTATTAGACTTAGCTTAATGGTGGATGAAATACTTCCCAAAACTTTTTCGCCTTGAGAATTCTGTGTACTATTGATTTACGAATTATAACAGCCTATGATAATCTTCGGAGCGATATTTTCTCGTTTTATTTGGAATCTTTAATTTTGCTATTTAGATTTTTTTTTCTTTTTTTAGACAGCATTTACAATATTTTTGTAAACTTACATTCTAAATATCCTCATACTTTATTTTTGACGCCTTTGTCTGCTTCTGCAAATCGAATGTGATGATGAACATTACGATGAGCATTAAATTTAATAGTTGCAGCATTTATGGAACTATGGATTAGCTTACAAATTTTCAAGCCTCACTGCAAACATTCCAGTACAGAAAGCTCTTCTTATTATTCATTTCCTTCTTCAGGATATTATTTCTTATTTCTATTGCTTTATATTAGAGTTTCATTGCTTTTGGCACCAGTATGCATCTCTATAGTCATTCTAGTATAATTTTACTGGTGTCAATTTACTAAAGTGCATCAGAAGTTATGTATGACTCCGCCTACTTCAAATGTCGCAACTAATTTGGGACAAAATTTTCAACCTAAATGTCGCAACTAATTTGGGACAGAGGGAGTATTTTTTATATATTTTTTATTTTTTTATAAGATATAATTTAAATATATCAAATTAACTTACAATTTGAAATTATTTCCAGCGCACGACATGTTAAGGGGCTCTGAGAAATTAATAGGAAGATTGTTAAATATTGCAATAAAAGATATTACAGGCGTCAGAAAACACCGAATATACACGAAAGAGGTAAAGTATACCATCAATGTTTTGATTATTTTTTAAATGTTAGAGACAATAGATATTACATTAATATGCAGAAATGTCTTATTTTTAATTAAATACTGTTTAATCTGCATTTTCTCTGATCGACATTAAGTAAAGAAAAGGTTTTCCTTCAATTGTACTCATGTTTTTTTTTTTTACGTTTTAGGTGATATTCTCTGGAAAGTACATGTACGCAGAATTCAGCCTTCTTGAAGATTCACCAGAAGGCCCTTCTGACAAAAAGATTTCCTTGAAGGATGCATTAAGGATACTTCAGAATAACGTTACAGATGGATTATTCTCAGTGAAAATTCCTACCGAAAACATTGTAATGCTTTTATTTCATTCCATTAAGCAAATAACTTAAATTAACATCTATTAATTTTTCATATATATCCCTTGGCAATATATATCCCTTATAGTAATAGTATGCTTACACCGAAGACTTTTAACAAAAAATGCGTTTGTATAATGTGTCAAATGAACTGATTTTTTATATGCATATTTATTTGAAAAATGTGTAGACACCATACCAAACTCTTATTGTTAACATAATCATTACATGATTTTAAACTGGAGCCGTATGTAAGTCATTGTGGCTTGATTACGTTCTATTTTGTGGCAAATTAGAAATGACTTCAGAAAGCAGTCACAGTATAAAAAGATGATCTTGTGACTACGAAAATATGACGCATTAAAGCAATAGTTTGGCCACAGATGTGATTGTGATCCTAGTAGCCTTTAGCTACTTGACAATGAAATGCCAAATCAAATGTTTTTAGTTCTTAGATGTTTACGCCCATTACAGGCTATCGGTGCTACGAAATTAAACACATTTTTTACTGGTAGACTACTCAAAACCATTCCAAAATCTAAGAAGATTTGGAAAATAACTGGCAGAATTTTCATACTGTGCAAGATAATTTCACGCCAAATACTTCTATGTTGGCACAGTTAAAGTAAAAAACGCCTTCAGCTTCGAGTGAGATTCTGTATTTTTAATAAAACAAGTAGATTGCTATCTTGTTTTTCTCTCTCTCCATCGTCTCTCAATAAATATACATGGCTACCAACTACTACGCCTATTTAAAGTCAAATAAATATGTTGGAAACAGAAATTTTAGTAGATGATTAACAATATTTGCTGTAATTGATAACATTGAATATATTTGGTATACATTTTACTTAAACATTTTTGTGGTTCCAAACATGTTTATATGATTTAAATAGGCGTAGAAGTTGGCAGCTCTGAATATATGTATAAAATGTGTCCACTAAGCACCTTGCAAAAATCTTTATTCATTAAACTTTTATATTTATTAACTGCGGAATTAGCATTGTTTTCTCGAAAACAAAAAGAGATCGGGAAAAAGTGATTTACAAAGCTGTAGAGTATCATCGATTTAGTACGAAAAGCTATCTTATAAATATTAATGCGAAGAATAGAACGGGTAAAATCCGTATTTGTTTTCCCGTAGTTTAATGTACTGCGACGTGATTAAACGAACTTACAAGGAAAGGGCCATCCTTAATAAATACAAATTTTGATTATTTACATATATGTGATAGGATTGAGGCCCCTTAGTCTCAGGGGAAACGGATTTTATACAAAGCCCCTCGATTTTCGAGAAACAGGAGGTCTAATTATTACAACATTCTATTTAAGCCCGCTGATGAAGGAGCAAGCGATCTATCGACTGAGCTAAACCAGCACAGAAATAGCATTACAAAGTTGAGTTTCTAATATGAGATCCCCTGTTTCTTGAAAACTGAAAAGCGTTGTATAAAATCCGTTGAACCTGAGACCAAGGAATCTCTAACCTACAGCATGTATAAAAATAATGAAGATCTGTAATTACCAAGGTTAATCCACACCTTGTGAGCTAAACCAACCCAGAAATAGTATTAAGGTGGTCTGGTGTAATAACGGCAGGCGGGGTAATAACGCCAAGTGCTAATATTATGCATAATTATGAAATAATCTGGTAAATGACACCCCTGCGCAGAAGAGTTTTTAATAACATTAATCGCAAAAAACAGCTTCACGCTAATTTGTTTCATTTTTAGGTTTTATTGTTTTTAGAAGCAACTAAAATTAACGCTTGATCTAAAATTTGCGAGATACGTTTTGTCAGACATGCCAACCTCCGGCTTTTTATAAATCAAACAATTATACTTTTAACCAGAAATTTATTGAATCAACGAAATTAAGTTAATTTCAAATGATCCTCTGAGTTAATACTAGACACTTCTAATTAAATAAATTTTCTGGTTCAAAGTACGTTTTCATGAATTAACAAAAGCCGGAGGTTGGCAACTCTGGTTTTGGGATGCGAAGACTATTTTTTTTATCCGGAAATACTTTGTTAATTACATAAATTTGTAGTACATTTCATGGACTTTCAAAATGTTGTTGAAGATTTTGGATATCTTCTCGAGATAATTTGTAATTTAAAATGTACAGCGCAATAACTATAACGGGGTAATAACGCCAATCCTTGGCATTAACCACTTAACCGGCGATGGATATGGGGAAACAGTGCTTTTACCCCCGACTTATCTCGGGGCAAACGGTAAAGTGGTTAATACCCCGGTTGATTATCTACAGTGGCCGAGCTACATCCTACATACTGATTCAAATAAACACAGTTAAAAGTGTGCAATGTTTCTAATAATTCTATTTAAGCGGTCCTTTTTAACCCATTAACGCCCAAATTATTTTCTTCGTTAAAATTTAAATTTTGCATTTCCGACCACTTTTAAAATCAAATTAACTTTTATCTAAATTTATCGAGAATTCTGTTTCATAAAAGAAGGTATATATTTATCTTCCTCTTTACTGGTGGTAAAACCGCTTTCTTGCCTTTTTTTTGTAACCGTCCTCAAAAGAGGACGCTGGACGTTAATGGGTTAAGCAAAAAGAAACTCACGGTCTGATATTCTTTTTCCTCATCCTCCCCCCCCCCCCCACACACACACCACACCTTTATTTTTCTTTCACTTTCGGAAAAAATTGAACATTTTCAATAGCTTAGAATGCAATTTGTCAATTTCTAAGTTTGTAGAGTTTGTATTTTAAGAATTGGGCAATCTATATGCAATTATTCCATCTTATTTCATAGTTTTGTTTGCATGGCGTTATTACCCATATAGGTGTGTAATAACGCCATTACATTTTATGAATACATATCTGTTAAATTATTTTTTTATATAGATAGTCAATGAGTTGCTGTATCAAATCATATTTTTGTTTGACAAATACAATCTAAAACTGAGCCGTGAAAATTGGTAGAACCTTAACGTGGCGTTATTACCCCAGGGTACCTTACAAAGTATTTAAGTTGTGTTATAATATTAGACCTCCCGTCTGTTTCTCGAGAACTGAGGGGCGTTGTATAAGATCCATTGAACCAGATACTAACGGGCCTCTACCCTACAACTTATATAAAAAGTTTGTGATTATCAAGGTCGGCACTCTATTTGTTAGAAAGATAATAAACAGTAAAGTTCGACTATAACTCGCGCTCAAACAGTTCCGTACAATAAATGTACGAATTATTAATTGTATTATTAAAAAAATGTCGTTTCTAAAAGAACTATATATCGTAAGGTTGATTATAGCTGTATATACTAGAGAAGAAAAAAAGGACATACAATAAAATTTGAAAGAAAAATGAAGAATAAATATTATCAAATATTGCTATTCTGTATTATAACTCTTTTTTTTAACTTACCTTAATCTATTTATGATAAACTTATTTCGGTACAAAGAATAAAGTTTGTGCATACTTAAATTTTGTTTAGCACTTCATAAAACTGAATTAGGCTTATTTTTTTCCTTTTTACATTATAGCTAAAACAAAACACTTGTTCAAAGTTCAAACTTGACATTGTGCTAAATATGCTTCGAAATGAGGGTGCAAATGTGCAGCACCTCTTTGGTCCGTGTCAAGCTTTGCCAGATATACAGGATGCTTCGCTACCAGACCGACAAACTTTGAGGGGTGATAGTAGACATGAAGACAAACATTATTAAATCGGAAACCATGGGGCGCAAACGTCTTCCGTAGGAGCTAGGGGGCATTACAGTTTAAGGTCCAAAACTTCAAACAATTATAAAAAACGGAAAAAAGGGTGGATTCGTTTGCGGTTTTTGCTAAAATCATTCTTTACATCACGATTTGCTTGTAAATAAATTTTAAAGGTTAAGTTCAAAAATTGTCGATAGATGGCGCTTTAGACTTTAGAGTAAAGAGCAACTACTTTTAACCCTCATTTTGTGCACGGGGTTGAAATTATTCTAAAGTTTAGACTTTAACTTAAATTTTAAGCCCAAAATCGGAAACATTGTTATCGGGTAACTATCGAAAATTGAACAGTGAACAGAGGAGGGGATTTTGAACGCTCATAAACATTTAACTAACTAATCGATTTTGTTGCAGTTTGCGTGTAGGTCATTTCCTTGGTAATTATTTTATTCAAAATGATGTACAGCATTGGTGTCTCCTTTTTTTGATAGAGGGCGCTTCCGACACATCTCCGAAATGTCAATGACATTACTCCTGTATGTTTTACTACCAGATCAACATACTTCCAGGAAGTGTTAGGGATGCAAAAACGACTCAGAATCATACTATAATGTAACGTCGAAAATGCCTTTTTTACGAGTTAGGGTTAAAAGAAGCAGAGAAAAAATCAACCTGATATTTCTACAACACGTTCTGTCAGAATTTCTGCTAAAAGCACATATTCATCTTTCGCTGCGCCACTCTATAGCATGATGGGGTACCTCCACATTTTACCATGGATGTTCGCAGACACCTCAACGTAACATATGGACAGCGGTGGATAGGTAATGGTGGCCTGGTTCGTTGGCCTGCCAGATCTTTGCATCTACTTCATTATATCAATTTCTTTTTGTTACCTACCTTTATTTTATTACTGTGTAATTGTTATGTATTTTTTTAAATAACCTTGCTGGGTGGGGCTAGTTGAGCTCAAAACCAATTGGTAGCCCCCCCCCCACCTGGTTCAATCTGAATCTGAATTTATATAAACTTCTTCTGCTGGGGTCAAAGGAAAAGTTGAATGTATGAGACTCCCGTACCGTCAGTGGAAGATCTCTCAGCTCGAATTTCTGTAGCTGCCAGAAAGCTATCCGACATACAGGAATCTTTCAAAGCGTGAGGAATTGCATGCGACGCTGCTGTCAAGCATGCCCGATTACTTCTGGTCGTAATTTCGGACACCTTTTGTAGTAAAACCCTTAACTAAATTGCTTTCTGTTACATTAACTTGTAGCTGTTTCACTAACTGTTTATGTTGCTTTTTTCTCTGCTTCTTTTAACCACAACTGGTTAAAAAGACATTTTCAACGTTACATTCCTATGTGATTCCGAGTCGCTTTGCATCCCAAACACTTCCTGGAAGTATGTTGGTTTGGCAGTAAAAAACCCAGGAGTAATGCCATAGAAATGTCGGAGATGTGTCGGAAGCGCCCTCTATAAAAATGGAGACACAAGAGATGTAAATCATTTTGAATAAATTAATTACCAAGGGAATGACCTGCATGCAAACTGCAACAAAATCGATTTGTTTGCCAAATGTTTATGAGTGTTCAAAATCCCCTCCTCTGTTCACGGTTCAATTTTCGCTAGTTACCCGATAACAATGTTTCCGATTTTGGGTTTAAAATTTAAGTTAAAGCCTAAACTTTAGAATAATTTCTACCCCGTGCACAAAATAAGGGTAAAAAGTAGTTGTTTGTTACTCTAAAGTCTAAAGCGCCGTCTATCGACAATTTTTGAACATAACCTTTAAAATTTTTTTACAAGCAAATCGTGATGTAGAGAATGATTTTAGCGAAAACTGCAAACGAATCCACCCTTTTTTCTGTTTTTATAATTGTTTGAAGTTTTGGACCTTAAACTTTAATGGCCCCTAGTTCCTACGGAAGACGTTTGCGCCCCATGATTTCCTATTTAATAATGTTTGTCTCCATGTCTACTATCACCCCTCACAGTTTGTCGGTCTGGTAGCGAAACACCCTGTATTTGTAAATAATTTTTAAAGACACCTTAGACATATGGGGAGATCCACTTAATGCAGACTAGTCGTGAATCCTATTATGTAATCCCATTATGTATTTATGTGAATAATTCTGATTTTTTAACCTGTTTTTAACATTTGATAAATATAGCTTTTATTACACAAAAATATCTTAAAAGTCCATATCTAGGCTTTAAAAGCTGATGATATATAGAGTACATCGTCCCTGTCATTATGTACGTTCAAATCGTCCGTCTTTTTCGGATTAATATGTTAGCTAATTGCCGATGATTTTTTTACAAAAATAATAACCAACATTGCTTTTATACCGCCGCTGGGGCGGCAACTTTCGTCCACGGACGCTACCTATGTCCACAATAATCCGACTCTCTAGAAGATTGGAAAAAAAACTGAAAAAATGGTACCAGACACATCCAGAGCTCCTTAATACTTATTCTGAATACTCGCGAAACTAAATTTGAATGTAATGGAAAAATGCGTTTTTCTCAAAAACTATGTGACCTACGATAATCGCTATAGTTTTCCAGCATGATTTAAATTTACGTCTACTACTTCCAAATATTATTATAATTTTAATTTCAGTAGATTAGAAAATAGGTGGGGGAACAGATTTTTGCACGACATTTTTTTACTATATCTCAAAAAATATAACACCTAAAATTTAAAGAAATATATTTTTGAGATCAACGTTACGAAAGCTTTCACACAATACCCCGCACGATGTACAATGAAAAAAAAATTCCAAGTAACTTAAATAGTCCCTCAACATTTTCCCTAAATATATTTGTAAATGATTAATTATCTGTAAATATGTGAGTCAGTAGTTTTTATTACTTCCCCCAATTTGAACTTTCTACTTTCCACGTTTAAGAGTAAAATGGCTGTGACAGACAGATACAGTTGTGATCATATAATAGTTCTATTTTTACTTTTTAATTACGGAACCTTAAAAACCACTCGTTATAACAATATAACTTTATTTCAGACGTTCAAACTTCTCACTGTCAGCTGAAATGCACATATAGAGCACATTTGTCCGAAAAAAAATCATTTCTCATCCCGTTCAAATTTCGTGAGGTCACAGTGCTGTAAATCACGAAAAAACGAATCCGTGTTTTAACCGTCCTATTTTTGCATTAATGTCCACAAGATGTCCTTTAGTACTAAATCGATGATACTCTACAACTTTATAAATCAATTTTTCTCTATCTCTATCCGTTATTGTGATAGAAGGCCATAGTTTTAGACCTGGTAACTCCGTAGTCGGTTTCATTCAGTAGCGCATAGCTACTTTAAATTAACTAGACACCTCTTTTATGAACAGAACAGCCGTTCCAAAGTTAAAAGAATGGCCAGAGACTTTAGAGGGCATACTGTATATATATGTGTGTGTGCATTGTGTTGTTTTTTGTCTTAATGCGTGTCAATACTCCTGGTAAAGATTTGTACTAAAATTTTTAACATGCTCTATATTTAGCTATATAGAGATCTTTGATAAACATACATAAGCATAAAAAAAAATCTTCGATCAATGAGCTATTACGTTATTTTAAATTTTTACACTGTTAGAAATTTGCTTTCTTAATTACCTGATTCTAACCCAACCACAGTCTGTTATAAAAATATTTTCTTATTTCGTTGGCCAATTATAGAACTCGATATTTAAGTAAGTGTGAAAAGATTTTTTTATCATAACTATCGTGATACTATTAAAAATTCAAATGCAACACATAAGAGATTTATATCAATTTACAAAACAAATGTAACATAGCTGTTTGTTTGATTTCCTTGTTTCAAATCTCTAATGAATTTTTTGAATGAAAATACCTTTTTTTAATACCTTTTTTTTTCTATTGAAAGTCTTTAATTGAATATTTTCGACTTGTCCGAAAAGAAATTCACATGAAACATTTTAGTATGCAAATTAAGGTTTTCCTTTGTGGTTTTAATCATAGATACTATTTTAAAATCTTTTTGTATAATAAGGTGACGCTTTTTTAGAAAGAGGCTCATAGATTTCTTTTATCCATAGAATGAAAAGAGTTAACTGAACTTACAGAATTATTAAAAGTAACTGGAATAACATATTGAAAGTATAGTCATGTAAAATGGTGTTATTCTTTATCAAAAAAATTCTTCCAGCTGAAAAAAAAAAATAAAGATCCTTTGAATCTATTTTTTCAAAGCATGTGGGAAAGACATTTTTTGAAAGCTGCTTTAGCGAACCCTGTAGTGCAAAAATGAATCCAGCTTTCAATATTTTTCGAGAGAATTTTTCATTCAGCGTAAGAAATAAAAAAATAAATGTTTAAAGTAGGTAAAAAGTAAAAGAAGTGTGCAGAATAATTTTAACTAAGTAATTTTTTACGGGGCCTAAAACATAGATTGCAAAGTGGGGGAAAAATTGATTTTCTTTATTGTTCTTTGCCTACGATATTGATTTCATAACTGGCAATACTAGAGGTACTTTATTAGCAAAATAAATTATTTACTATTAATTGCTCATTCTTAAAAAATTAACTCATTTGCAGTCAGATTTAATGTGTTATATTTGCAGTTCGTTTCATGTTTTTATTTAAACAAAGGGAATAACCCTGGGTTTTCAGATTGCAGAATATATGTAAAAACCATCACCTTTATAATTTCTGATGTTAACATACTTTGTAGGGTTTCGATCATCTGAAAAAAACCCTATTCGTTTCCCTTTTCTCTCTGTCTATCCGTTACAGAGTCCGTGCACAAAAACTGTATAAGTCAGAGACATCACATTTTGTGTACTTACAGCTGAATACCTCGTGTCACACGACAAGCTATACAATTTTGAAAAAGTCTATTATTTTAATTAATTTCTTTTCAATGTCACCTGTTCATTTTTGCGATTTAAATTTCAAAAGAGAACTTTAATTTAAACTTTTTCGTGTAGACATCATAGCTTGGAGACAAAGCATCTCGCAAGTAAACAGAAGGTTTTTAGTTCAAATCGCTGTGCTGGAAGTTATAATTTCCATATTAAACTGAATTTAATAGAAAGAAATTTCGAATTTTCTGCCAATTTAAGAATTTATATTATTTTTATTGTTATTTAAATTTATATAATTTTATTTTGTTTTGTTTTTGAAACTATTTTTACTTTTATACTTATTTTTTATATGTTTCTGAAGCAGTTTAATTGTTGAAAGGGGTATCGAAAACCAAAATTCCGCTTTATAGGCGAAAATACGGGTTTATAGCTTATTAACTACATTACACTTTGAACGATTAAAGTTTTAAGTAGTGAGTTTCTAATATACGAAAACTGACTTTTAATAAAAAATTACTACAAAGCAGAGTTTCCCCCAGGAGAAGGGCGCACAGGCCTTCGGGGAAACGTCCACCGGTAAATGTTAGCAGAAGGTTTTTTTTTATTTAAATTCTTAAAGACACAGAATTAATGCCAAAAATAAGGGGAACATTTCTTTTCAAAAATTTACTGGTGGAAGATCAAAAATTTACTGGTCGAAGGCCTGTGCGCCCTTGTCCTGGGGGAAACTCTGCTACAAAGTATTCTGTGATAAATAGAGTATCACAGGTAGTTTCCAATATCTGGCGACTAAGTATGAATTGACGAAATACTTCACTCATGTGTTATACGTTTAAAGATTAAAAAAATATGTATTCGTTTACTTATATCCGATAAAAAATTATTTAGAAACCGAGGTGTAGTATTATTTTTCTGGTAGTTTGTAATTCAACTGAACGCATTGTTAAACAATTTATCTTTTCATTATACTTCAAATTACAAAAATGAATGTATACATAATTTCTAATATTATAAACGTATAGCTGAGTAAGATAAATGAAGATTATGCGGTTAGAATAAACAATAACTAAACGCTACCTATTATTTCTTGTTAATTCACACTCAACTACTCAAAATTATTTTCTGTTAGACAGTCTGATGGTTACAGGCAAAATAATTTGAAAGCAATCTAGTAGGAAGTACTTGTTCCTAATATTATAAAACTATGTAGTGGTTTTTTTGGAATTGAAGAGAAACGAAAGAGAAAATATATATAATGCCTTGACCATGATTATAAAATAATCAACTTTCATAAGCAATTTTGAAAACTTATTTCAGTCCACAAAATTTACAAAGCATGTTAGCTCTCTTAAGTTATATCGCTGAACACAAACATTTTTAAATAGAAGTATCAAGAATTTTTAAATAGAAGTATGTCCCTCTTTTTACCAAAGCTAAAACAAATCTTTATTATCCCCTCCCCCTCAACCCGATAAAAAAACATAAAAGAGTTTGTTATAAATTTCAATAAGAAATTTGAAAATTTGTCAAAAAGGCGAGTTTGGATATTTTACATATAATTCAACGCAGAGACTTATGTTCTGAAAATAATTATATTTTCAGACTATTTCGCTGAAACCTGAACCTAATGGTTTGAACATATTTGCTGGCGATAGACCAAGAACAGCTGGAGTTGAAGGATATCACGAAGGTATCGTACACTTATATCTTATTGTGAATCATGTTGATTCTATCTTCTTTTATTTTCATTCTTTCTGAATTTTTAGGCAAGTTTATTTAAAGAGGAAATCGAACTTTATTCGATTCAGTTTTTTCGTCAATATATGAATTAGACAAGTATTGCGTAAACATTTAGTTTATAATTTGTTACTATTAGTTTTTTACTAACAAGAAAAATTTCCATACTGGGCATACTCAGAATATTTTCAATAAATACTAATTAAACTACTTATGTAGGTAGTAAATAATGAATCAAATTTAGAGGAGGAATCACGTTTGAAAGTCTGTAAAAGAAAAATACTTTCGAATATTTGGCGTAAAAAGACACGAAGGTGTCACGCGATTTGACAAGCACCACTTTTCCTCGCCAAAAGCAAACGGTTTTAATGTAACTAAAAATTGTTTGATAATGAATACATAATGATTTTGAATACATATATATGCAAACATATGTGTTATATTAGATATCTATATAAATTACTGTAATTATATATCAATGTAAAATATATTTCCATATATATATATAAAATTTCTGATTGAAAAAATGATTTTCATTCATTTAAGCGTATTCAAAAATAAAAACCATATTAATACGTTTTTTCCATAGGAAAAAAATTGAAAAAATAATGCTGAATTGGACTTACTTTTGAGCTTGAAACAATTTTAGTTAATTGAAATTTTGAACTCGTTTTAAAATTTAAGTTTTAACAGTTAAATTTCAATATAAGTATAGATGTATAACTACCGATATGACAAAATAATAGTTAAAACAAACTAAAATTGACAAAACTTAAGTTATTTAAATTAAATTTATTTAAATAAGCCAAACATGAAACATTTTTTCCTTAAAGTATATTTGACATAAAAAGTATTTTTTGAAATTGTATTCCATTGCCAATCGATGAATAATCGCCAAATAACGAAATTTTCATTATATTTTTACGGACATTCTGTTGAAGTTTCGCCAAATTTTTTAAAATGAATGTATATATTCTTATGAGAAGCGCATTCTGTAATTTTTGCAGATTTTGTATGTCCGTATGGAGTCCTTCCTTGTAAGTGGATAATTAAAATTTTTTTTTAGAATTCCCAGTTGTTCTATTATTTATATTTATGATTGTATATTTTCTGTTGCAGGTAGCGTTATAGCGTTGACAATAGGAATGCTAGTTTTGGGATTATTTCTAGGAATTGTAGCAATGAACTTGGTTATGAGTCGGAAATATGGAGTTTCTTTATTCCAAAAATCTCGTTTTGGAGGAAATGCAGGACACTTAAGCGAAAGCTCTATATGAAGAAAAACATCTACATTTTTTCTGTAAATACATTTGTTAAATGTATATAATTTATTTTTCATTATGAACTACATATCGTGATACATCAAATGTTCTCAATTGTTTGGGGATTTATTGAATGTTATTTTCTTTAAATAAAGAAAAATGTTGTTTTCCTTATGTAATTGAAGATTGCTTTTATTTCCCACATTCATTATAAGGTGGTCTGTTGTAATAACGCCAGGCGGGGTAATAACGCCAAGTTCTAATATTTTGCATAATTATGAAATAATCTGGTAAATGACGCCCATGTGCTCTGCGCAGAAGGTTTTTGAGTCATATAAATCGCAAAAAAGAGCTTCAAGTTAATTTGTTTCATTTTTAGGTCCTACTGTTTTTACAAGCAACTAAAACTAACACTTGATCTAAAATTTGCGAGATACGTTTTGTGATGTGAAGACTATTTTTTTTATCCGGAAATACTTTGTTAATTACATAAATTTGCAGTACATTTCATGGACTTACAAAATATTGTTAAAGATTTTGGATATCTTCTCGAGATAATTTGTAATTTAAAATGTAAAGCGCAATAACTATAACGGAGTAATAACGCCAATCCTTGGTATTAATACCCCGGTTGATTCCCTACAGTGGCCGAGCTACATCCTAAATACTGATTCAAATAAACAAAGTTAAAAATGTGCAATGTTTCTAATAATTCTATTTAAGCGGCCCTTTTTAAGCAAAAAGAAGCTCACGGTCTGATATTCTTTTGCCTCATTCTCTCACTCCCCCACACTACACCTCTATTCTTCTTACACTTTCACAAAAAATTGAACATTTTCAATAGCTTAGAATGCAATTTGTCAATTTCTAAGTTTGTAGAGTTTGTACTTTTAGAATTGGGCAATCTACATGCAATTATTCTGTCTTATTTCATAGTTTTGTTTGTATTGCGTTATTACCCATATAGGTGGGTAATAAGGCCAAATAGCATTGGTCAAGAAATCACGCCATTACAGTTTATGAATACATATCTTTTAAATTATTTTTTTATATAGATAGTCAATGAGTTGCTGTATCAAATCATATATTTGTTTGAAAAATACAAGCTAAAACTGAGCCGTGAAAATTGGTAGAACTTTAACGTGGCGTTATTACCGCAGGATGCCTTACCAATTATGAAACTATTAAAAAATATTACAGAAATATATTAACCCTTGACCGCACGATATGCCACATGTGGCACATACGTAAAAACACTTTAATTCTCATTATGTGCCATGAATTTGGCCAATACGATCGATGTAACTAATCAAGAAAAGTCCAAAGAATGAAATAGTACTTATTTGGACCATGTCAGATAGCTGCATTTCACCGAAAATCAGAATTTGGTCTTCGGAAACAAAAAAAGAGAAAAAATAGATCAAGCTATTAAGAAAAAATTTACTTTTTTAAATTTTACTGAATACTTAGAACTATTAATATAAAGAAAGTTGTAGAGTCTAAAGAAGATAAAATTAATTAATTTATGCTCATTTAACTGCAAAATATAGCAATACAGTTTTTAAAAACCCTAATGCTGTACACGCCATAAAATATAATATTTTGGCTGAAAATTGGAAATTTAATTTTGTTTTATTATTTTTACCATTGTCAGACTGATATGTAGATATCCAATTTTTTTTTCATAAAAATAGAAAAAATCGTGCCGTGAAGGGTTAAAATAACAATTGGTTGAAGATTGGTTGGTCGCCCTATTCATTCATTTGACACCAAATTTTAATCATTTGCATGTTTGGTCGAAACATTTATGGTTGCAATATTTGATAACAATCAAATAATTCCTTCTTGGTGCGTCATGTTTTTTTCTTTTCTTTTTTTTTTAATTGTTATAGATTGTATGCAGTGTTCTCGCTGACATTTGACCAACATTAGTAATTCGCCTAATTAAAAATAAAAAAACATTTGTGAAATGAAAAAAGGATTAGCAAAATACATTCGCCATGCAGTACAAAAAAAAGTATCTTTAATATGGTTTAATGTATTTCTTTTTTTTTTCACTATGTTCTAAATTAACCCAAGTTTTTATAATTGCGACAACGATTATAATTAATCTCTACAGATATATTAAAAATATGCATATATTAAAAATATGCCTAAAAAACGTAAAAGTAAAGAAAGAAAAAGCAAAAAATGATCATTAGCAATTTGGCGAATCTATTCGCTTGTTTACTCGCCAAATGAAGTATTTAGTCGCAATTTGGCGCATTGGCGAGCAACAGCGAGAACACTGACTAGGGAAGTGCACGAAGTGCGAGTCACCGATTTCGACGAAAGTGGTATCGTTGGAAAGATCTCATCGTGAGCAGTAAAAAACTCAATGGAACTACCCGTCGCAAATGATTCATTTTCGAGATATGCGACAATTTATGTCACGCAGCTAGTGAACACTTACTGGGTAACCGCAAAATTTTTTAGCCTCAACTTTAATATAAAGATATCGTTGGAAAGATCTCATTGTGAGGAGTGAAAAACGCAATGGAACTATTCGTCGGAATTGAGCCGTTTTCGAGATATGCGACAATTTATGTCACGAAGCTAATGAATGGGAAACCGCAAAAATTTTTAGCGTCAATTTTAACGAAAGTGATATCGTTGGAAAGATCTCATTGTGAGGAGGTTCCGGTTCCTAGTGCTACATGATTTTCTGATCCTAACAACGAGATCTTTCCAAAGATGTTACTTTAGTCAAAATGGAGATTATTGTTTTTCTCGGTTCCCAAATAAGTGTGCACAAAATCAGTAATAAGTGTGCAAAACGTGACATAAATTGTCGGATATCTCAAAAACGGCTGATTTCCAACGGCAAGTTCCATTGATTTTTTTCATTCCTCACAATGAGATCTGTCCAACGATATCGCTTTTGTTAAAGTTGAGGCTAAAAAATTTTGCGGTTACCCAGTAAGTGTTCACTAGCTGCGTGACATAAATTGTCTCATATCTCGAAAATGAATCATTTGCGACGGGTAGTTCCATTGAGATTTTTACTGCTGATTTTATCTTTCCAACGATACCACTTTCGTCAAAATCGGTGACTCACACTTCGTGCACTTCCCTAGTGAGTGTATGTAAACGCAGGAGACTTTAATTTTGCGGAAGTGTACGGTCGACATTCCTTCAAATGGTTTCTGAAGATAATGAAAAAGTTTCCGAAAAACTGAGTAATGATAAGGTTAAGACGTATTTTCATTGGTATTTTTGCTATGTAATAGAAGATTTCGAACACATTTTCACAGTAATACAATTATTTATATTTTCAGAATGAAGCTTTTTCAGGAAAACATATGTCGAATATATTTCTAACGACTTATTTTATTTCTCTATAATTTTCTATTTTTCTATTTCATCACTGTTATCTGCTGATACAAAAAATATTCAGACAACGTTCAGAATTCACTATTAATGTCGGTATTTCGAATTCCCATTAATGTCAAATAATAAAATAAAATATAAACTTCATATACTCATTTAACTATCTTAATTTAAAAAATGAAAAGTAAAAACGATTAATGGCATAGGTACTTATTTGAAATATGATGGGATATTCCAGTCATAATATTAAAGAAGATAGAATTAAAAAAAGAATTATTAAAGAAAAAAACGCATAAAAAATCAAAGAATACGTTGCATAATAGCTTCAAAAAATCATTTTCTTTTATGAAAATTAAAGTCGCTTATCATAAGGCTATGACCGAGAAGATCCTTCCAAAGGTTTGGAGATAACTACATTAATTTAATGCTTCGGTGAACTGAAAGCAATAGCGTCTGTGAGCTTCTTAAATGCACTCAATAAATCAAAGATATGAAAATTAATATTAAAATTTGAATAAGATTAACAAAATAAAATTTTAATCGGATATAAAAAATCAGCTTACATTTATCTTTATTTTGCAATTTATATTAATATAACTACACGATATCATATTTGCAGAACGATATTACGAAATATTGTTTCGATTGGCTGTATTTTGTCTAAAATTAAAATGAAATATTGCACAAACTTTGCATGGAATGTTTATTTTTTTGTCAATATTACACCCATATTTAAAAGTAATATCTTGCCATTTGATTGATATTTACAATGTAAAGTATATATTTTTTCAATATTGACAGGTTGAAATTTATGATTAAATGATTAATTTATGATCGCCAATTATTAACATGAGTGATATAGGTCCAAAATGGGGAGGACCCCCGTGAGGATCTTTCTAATGGAAACTAACCCGTATTTACACTAGGAACCCGTATTTACGCATGGTTCGACGAAAACCACGAAAAACTCCAAACGTTTAGGCCGACGGTCACGATTGGATTTGAACCCAGAATCTCCCGTCAATCAGCTTCGACAATAGAACCTTTCGGCCGCTGTTGGGGCTTTTTTCACGTTGGGGCATGTTGAAAATTGCAGATTATTTTCAATGTAAAGCAGATTTTAAATTATTATTGGCATTTCGTTGAAAATATGTATATTAATGTAATATTGAGCCAAATTATAAGCAATATAGTCATCATTGGTATGCTAATAGGTAATACTTCATTTACGAAAAATTTGAAAATGCTGAAGAAATTACACAATAAAAATGCAAAATTATGAATTAATTTATGAAATAAAGTTGCAGTCTGAAAGTAATAATGAAAAAAATGTATATGTTATAGGCACTTAAATAATACATGTAAAAAACAAATTTTTGAAGCTTAATAAAAAAAAAATCACGTGGTGTAAAATTGGCCCACATTTTTTTTTTTTAAACTATAAAACTGGAAAATGGTTTTTCATTTAAGAATGTTAGGTGTACCAAAAGTATAAGCCTAAATTTTTAGTGGGGACACATTTAGAGAAGCCTATATCACACTCCAATGCATGATCTTAAATGCAAGGGCCTCAAATGCAATGACGCTTATTGATTCTGGAGAAAGATTCGTTTTACTGCAGAATACCGAATTTTCATAGATGATATTTTTGGCACTCAAAATACTAATATAGACGAAACTTAACAGAAGATATCAAAAAATTGCAAAGTTTTTTTATAATCGTGCACAACAGATGTAGCAATAAATTAGTATTACTTTAGCCATAATGTTTAACTTAATTATACGCCCAAAGTATCCCAACATTTCAAGAAAAAAAATTCGAAAATGACTGACACGAATTTTGAAATATGTATACGTGTCTCATTTTCAAGTGTTCATTGTATATTATATTAGTTCATTTAAATAACAATTTTCACTAGTTTTAAATAAAACTTTTCTGATATCATTTGTAACTTTCCTGTGATAAATTTTCCTCTTAACACGTTGAGTGCCAAGTATATTTTGTCTGTGTCTCCATTTGGGCTGCGAAATAACATCCCCGTTATACAATCTAGAAAAACTATATATGTCTTTAACCCGGGAGGACGCGCACAGGGCCTAAAAGACCCGAAGTGCGTATGGCTTTTACAATTGTAACTACTAAATTTTTAAAAGTACTCTTCAACTTATTTTACCGCAAAATTTGTAAGAATTGTCTCCGTCTAAATAAAGTGATTGTTATAATTTGATTTTATTGGTGTCAATGTTAAAACCATTCATACACTGGGCAAGCTCGCGTTCTCCCGGGTTAAAGTGTGACTGTAATGTAAACAATTATTATAAGAAAATTTGATAGAGGAATGGCCAGAAAATTATCTAACCAAGTTGCCGCATTCTGTCGTACCTGCGAAGAACAACAGTTTTCATGTTTACCGCATTTTGATAAAACACATTATTTTTTGGGGTAAGAAATGTTTTGTACATTCATGATACAACCCTGGAATTACTTAAAATGTATTGATAATGTAACTTTTTATATTCTATATTGTATTTTATACTGTCAGTCATCGGTGACTAACGCGGCCTAAATCGAAAGTTCAGAGTCAGTCATCACGGACAGACGTGACTTTCGCTGTGTTAAGATTCTTATTAGTGAATACAATTTTGTAAAATAAATTTCGCCAGTTATTTGCAAGAATTTGAAGCACAATCACGACTTTTATCACGAGTGTTTTCTAGTGCTTCTTCTTTTAAGTAAAGACCATGTGATGTGCGGTATTTTGTCCTTCTCTAAGTATGTTCTATACATCCTGACGTTTATATTAATAAATTTTTCTTTGTATGTATAACATACACAATAAACTTGGAACAATGATAAAAAGTTTATTAAATCCAATAAATTTTTTAATCAGGGATGAGATTTCCGCTTTTTTGCACACCAGTAAAATATTAGACAAAATGTTACATTATTTAATCGGAACATTTTTGCGATTTAACAGATCAACGTTTTCTCTAAGATTATACTGGTGTGCAAAAAAGCGGAAATCTCATCCCTATTTTTTAAATCACCAGATTTTAAAAGATTCACTTTTTATATAAACATTTTAATAAAAATTTTATTTTACTTAAGAAAGGTGTTATAATAATTAAAAATAAATGACATTGACATGTTTTGGATCCGTCTAATAAGATCCATAATCATAATAAAAATAAAAAAAAATTATTATGATTATGGATCTTATTAGACGGATCCGAAACATGTCAATGCCATTTATTTTTAATTATTATAACACCTTTCTTAAGTAAAATAAAATTTTTATAAAAAAACTCGGAACAAATTCAATTACATATCAATTACATTCTTAAACAAATTCATTACACAATAAACTTGTTTACAACACCATTCAAATATAAAATTCATCTTTAAGAAGTTTTCATCTTATAGCATTATGTAGCTTTAAAAAATTCAGTCAACAACACTAGCATATGAAAATAAATGCTAAATGTTTGGTATTAAAAGCTTTTTTTCTGTTTAAAGGAAACTGCAAAGCCTCATGAAATCGAAAAAACTAAAGAGATAGTATGATAGTATTGTTAATTTTATGTATAAAAAAACACCTTTTTCTATTAAGAATCTGAAAACATTGAACCAATATTTATTAAATAATGAGACTGTAATTAGTTAAGAAGATTTTGGTGTTTTCCCAAAACTTTATTTTCTGGATAATGTGAGTTTTAAAACTCACGTCCTCATATGTTATAATTTGCATTATTTTGTAGTTTTTTGTATTATAGTCCAGTTGTTTAAAGAATTAAAAACATGCTCTAATGTCATTTTTCGTTTAATTCAAACTTCTAAACGTTTTTCCGACATTCATCCTATAAGCCGGAAAATTTCGTAATCCAGCATGAGTCAAGTCCCGAAAGTGCCGGATTAGAGGATGTTTACTATAATTACATTTCTTAATTTAACTATCGAAGATTTTTCTAGTTTTAATGATGAAATTCTTCTTCTGCTTCTTAATATGAATTCTTAATCATAAAAATAATTCCTTTCAAAGCGAAATTATTAATAGCAAATTTATTGATATTACACGATATTAATTGAAAAAAAAAGTTGATTTGCAATAAGATTTACGTGTAATAACTTTTCTTCACAAAATGGACTTTCCCGATTTTCAAAATCTATCGCTCTTTTTATCCAATATTCTGAAACTAAAATCAAAATCAATTCACACAAATAAATGTTTTTAATGATTTTCTACCCAATTATTACCCCAATTGTTTAATTTCAGCTAATGAAAAATCTAATTCTATTAGTAATGAATTTTAAAAAGAATAAAAAAGATTTAATTCCTAAGCATAATCAAATGTTTTTTTAATAAAATGGTTTGTGGAACTCTATTTTTAAGAAAGTATTCACATTCCTTTAAAAAAAAACACACAAAAATCTGCTAATTTTAAAATTGCGATTAAAGTGTAAACCAAACATTCAACTGAAAGTATTACACCAAATAAACAAACGCAAGTTACACAAACCAAAAGTTTTAAAATAAAATTAATTAAGACATTTAAATTTAAAAATCTCTTCTGGCTTCAAACATCTTAATTATATTACTTCCTTACACTTTAACTAACCGGCAAGAGGGAGACAATTAAGTCATCGTTAGACATCCAATTAAGTGAAGATATTTTTTTTTCTTTTTATTTGCTTTTAGATATTTTTTCTTATTTTAGTTTTACATTTATGGAATACTACTTTTGTTTACTATTTTTAAATAATATTTATACACGATATATCTGCGTCTCACTAGTGTGTTCGTAAAACTTTAAAGGTTTCTTTTATATATATTTTTAACTTTCAAATCGAAACTATACAAATATTTTTTTATTTCTTGTTGCAAATCAAAAAATAAGGAAATTTATAATTAAAAAACATTATATTTTAGAATTTCTTTTATTAATGGCCTTTAAACTTATTTTTACAGTTTTTTTACATTTAAGTAGGGGAGATCGGGGCACATTTTGCATAGGGGAAGGTTTTCAGGCTCGTTTTATTTTTTTAATGAGCTATTAGATGATACAAGCGAATGAACTGGCTAAAGTGATAACAATGTAAATATCATCTACAAAAGTTGTAGCTTAGTAAATGGTGTCACATAGTCAGGAAAGCTCTTTTTCACTTTTTCAATGTTGAGTAATACGTAGTACGATTCAAAACTTCGGGGAATGCTACCATTCTTGACAACGCAAACAAGTAAAACCGTTTGAAATGCATTCTCCCAACCCTTCCCTACTGACTCATGTTGGTTTAGCCCATGTCATGTGACCGAACTGCAGACTCAGCTGATATCTTCAAAAATTAGTTACCTTTTTCCCTGCGATGTAAGAAAGATGGCTTTTCTTGAGTATTGTGTCAGCATTAAATTCTGTCTATATTTAGGGAAAACACCAATGAAGACTTTGAAAATTCTAAGATAGTGTACGATGAATCTACCATGGTAAATCTCAAGGTTTATGAATGGGATCGACGTTTTAAAGAGGCTCAAGAATCCATCAAAGACGATAAATGTGTGGGACAGCCTTCGCTGAGGCTACATTCTGGTACCTTCTGCTAGACAACGCACCATTACATCGATACCAAATGGTAAAACAATTCCTCGTCTAAACTCACACTAATGTGCTTTCATAGTCCGATTCCTATCAAAAGGACATAGCCCCATGTGACTTTCACCTGTTCCCATCAATGAAAACCATTTACAGGGACGCCGATTTTAGTCATCAGATGGGGTAGAAACAACATCGCAGGAAGCCTTATGGGAAGTTGTAAAATATAACTTCCAGCGGTGCTTCCAGAAGTTATAGGAACTGTTGCAGAATTGTATCTTCGCCCAAGGTCACTACTTTGAACTTGGAGATGCTTCGATACTGTGATATATACAGAGTAATGTTTTTACAACTGTTCCCTGAACTTTTTCATAAATTTAAATAGTTCAGGTCTTTATTAAAGCGTATAAAAATACTACTGTACAACTTATTGTTCTGACATTGCATGCACTAAAAAGGTTTCTTTTTTCATGTAAATATGTGTTTGTTTCGCAAATAACTTGCATCACTATTCGTCTAGGTCAGTGATGCACAACCTTTTTACCAAAAAATCGTTTCCCACCAGAATAATTGAGAAGTGTTGTTTCTTTTCTTTAATCGCCAAGTTTCTGTCGTTACTATAAAGAAAATTATTCTGCATAAAAATAGTGGTATTTTTGTGGCCCGCGGACCAAAGGTTGTGCACCCCTGGTCTAGGTAGTATAGATGTTCATATATAGCGACGGGGCAGGTTTTCCAACAGCATACGGGGTATCTTTTCCAACATGTTTCTCGCTGGAAAGCGTTCCCTCTCTCCTAAACAAAATCGGCCAAATAACCATATGTAATACGAACTCGTTAGTCATTAAGTCACGATTTAGTCATTTTAGTAAAACTGTGAATATAAAAGAAGGTAAATTCAAAAATATAATGCAATGTGAATTATTTATGTGTGTGAGTATGTGAGGATACCTCAACTTGTGTTCAGCAGTGTAACAAGGCTGTATTCGGAGGGTTTTAGTGTTTTAGTACCAGAAATTTCGGAAGTTACTGGTCCGCATCATCAGAAGATTTTTTTCATTAAATAAGGTAAATATTACTTTACGGAAATTCTGTTAAAAGATCCTGGAGAATCCTTGAAGCTTATTAATCCTATGTAAAGAATTATAATAAATATCAAAACAAGCAATTTTCGTGTATGAAAAGCACTCCTGCTGCAATCATGCAATGAAAAATACAAAGTGCCTTCCTTATACCCTTTGAATCTGGATTTTTAATTTTACTTGTACTACTAATGAAGATATTTTAATGGAATCTGTTAGACCAGAACAAGATCACACTGATTTCGTTGAAATGATATGAAATAAGAAGATGTGATAGAAATGGTCATTAACACTTTCTGACACAGAAAAATTCCATTTGTAGAATGATGAAATGATATTGACTTACACCGGAATTTAAAAACGATTTTTTTTTATAAATTTAAAACTTGTTACTTTAAACTTCCATTGTAAAAGGAAAATTTTATTAAAATATTCTTGGTGCTTCTTGTAAGTTTGGAATTAAAATTAGGTGATCTGATAGAGAAAATGGGACAACTATGCCAGAAAGTTTTCTTTTTGAGTCTTTTTTAACCTTCCTACCCTGTTAAAATTTTACTCAAGCTTGATAAAAAGATTTCACACCAGAATTGTTATTTAAAACATTTTAATGTATTTAATTGACTTATTTCTCTGAATCTGTTATTTAACTTTCATTATGAAAAAAGTTCTGGTTAGAATCGTATAAAACTAATTATAGTTATGGGTCGATTAGACCCATTCAGAGTAGGAAGGTTAAGCTTATGTAAATATGGTTTATTTCAAAGCTCCCTAAATAAGTGAGAACCGTGACAAGCTATTTTTTGACGCCACGAAAAGACACAAGACGTAGAAAAAATAAAGAAAAATTTTAAATACTTGCATGTTTCGATATTGTTGGTACGTGGAATTATTAATTATCATTAGTATAACAAATAATAATTAATAGTTTCAAGATCTAACGAAATTAAAACATGTAAGTTGATCTAATTATTTTCTTTCTTTTCCTTTCTTCGTGTGCTATTTTGTGACGTCAAAATAAAGACTGTCTCGTGTTTCTCACTTATCTATGGGGCTTTGGTTATATTTTATCAGAAATACGCTCATAGAATGCACACTTTGTTACTCACGCACGTAATCGACCGTATTAAAAAAACACCACTTCGATTCTGATTATCAAGATAGCAAAAATTTGCTGATAAGACAAACGAATTTCAAAAAAATATTTTTTTCGACTAATTTTAAGATCTATCGAAGAAATAATTTCATTTTATTTGGACTATCTGTAATAAAAAAAAAAATAAAAAACTATCAATCAAGTAACAGAGTTTCCTTTTATTCTTTTTCGTATTTCCTTAAATTTGTTTTGTAATTAATATTATTTTTTTTACTTAAGGAATCGCTATATCCTTTATATGGCACTTAAATTTAGAGAAATAATTTAATTTTTCCATTAACTGTGATACTCATTAAAGAAATAGCTACATCTAATTTGCTCTTTTAATTAAATTAATGCATGTGATTCCAAATTTGTCGAAATAACTTTGACGTATTTATTCAAAAAGTACTTGTAGTTTCTAAATTTCTAGAATGATTTTAAATAGACCCACTTTAATAAATTACTCCCATACGTATAATGTCATTTCTCTTGGTAATCAGACTACTATTTAAAAATATTGCTTAGTCTACAATCTTCCAAAAGGAATTTCTTGAATTTTAAAAACGAATACTGTAATTTTCAAATGAGGATTTTTATTGATTTCTTGAAAATTCTTGTACAACAAAATAAATCAAAACTATGATTTATAAAACTAGCCAAAAGTAGAAAATATGATAAGGTCTATCTCAAAAGTTTAAGTACAAGCTAAAATGTCGATCTTCAAAGAATTATAAAAAGTTAGAATTAATAACATTTTTTATTTGCAGATTTCGCAACATTATTTAAATAAATGATATTAAAAAAGAAAAAAAATAAATTACATAATTGTAAAAAATATAATAACAAAAAAAAAAAAAATCTCACAAAAATTTATGCACAAAGCCAAACACAACCGGATTTATAATTTTTACAGAACATTTACTTACAAATTATTTTTCTGTGATTTCGTATTATTTCAAATAATCGTGCGTCCATCGAAACTATTAGTTTTTTTAGGCTTTCTGGTGGCAAAAAGTACCATTCTTTCTGAATGGACTCTTGGAACTCTACAATAGAGTCATACTGCTTTACATTGCCTAAAACCTAACGGGTTAAAATACCCCTGACATTCACAAACAGGTTTAAATCTGGACTTAAAAATAGACAGTCAAGAACTTTGACATTTTTCTAACTAGGGCAAACTTTTTTAGAATGTGATATGTGGATTGAGGCATGGTCTTGTTGAAAAGTCCATTCAGGTCCCCCAAAATGCCACAGAACGGAAGCAAATGTTGGTTTAGCATCTCTTGATTCTTTTTTAATTTTGCCTTTTTTTTAGAAAAGCCAGAGAGGTCTGCCCATTGAATTCAAATGTCCCCCAAATCATTACAAATTTAATTTCTTGCTGCCTGTTGAAAAACGCCCTTGGTTCCTTTCGTAAATTTTGCCAATACACGTTCCAACCATCAGGATCATCTAAGTTAAACTTTTTCTCATCGCTGAATAAAACAGTAAGCTATTTATCCCCGTAGGACATGCGTTTTTTAGTCCAGTTTTTTCATGTCTGTTTGTGATGTAATTTGAGAGACGGTTTTGAAGCCATTTTTTAATATGATGTAATCACATTCTCCATTTACGTCTACGTACAGGGTTTTTTTACACCTCTACACTGAGATTTTTTTTAATTTGTCGTATGGACATATTTTGTCCAGATGCCAGCCAACGTATTCCCCCGATCAGTCTGAACAGTGGTCATACGTGGTCGTCCACACCTTTGTTTCCGTTTAAAATCATCGTTTCAAGAAAGTACTTGATATGTACCTCGTTTTGATCGATTTAAACTTTTTGCAATTTTAGAAACAGTTTTATTTTGCGATTTCAATTTTAAAACTTTCAAAATCTAAACAGTTTGTGAATTCTTTACCATTCTGCATTTTTAAAACGAGAGGAAATAATTTCTATACGTTTTATACTTTTATAAAAGTGCAATATAATATCATACAACGTCATTACACACGTGCTATCCCGTGTTTCTGAAAAAACTGCATAATTTGCTTAAACATATGAGACAGCGTGTCTTCAAGAAAAAGAAAAAATAAATAAAAATAAATAATTCTTTTATTTCAACCATCGAAAATGGCTTATTTTATTTTATTTTGATTAAATGTCGAGTATTTGTTGTAAATTAGCATAAAACATTTTCTTCTTCAATTATTTTAAAACCAGATTTGCAGAGTGTTTAAACTTTTGAGACAGACTATAATAAAAAGCGATGTAGTGGATCGCAATGGGATTATGTGCTGTATATATTCTTAAACTATGATATAATACCCTCAGCTAAGAATTATAATCTCTAGAGTATGCCCTCTAGAGTATAGCACATACTTTGTTTTTTTACGAATATATCACTGATGCTAAACAATCCATTTCACTATAGAATGATTTGAAACTACTTGCATTTTTAATTTGTTATGCTCTTATCTAAAATCACCGAAAAAAAATAGATTGACACCTGCGATTTTAGACGCTTTGTTAAATATCTGAAAATGTACATGATGAATAACTACGAAACTCCAGATATATAAACAAAGTAGTATAAGCCATATATTTTCGCGAAGATTTTTTTCTGAAATCCCATAGGGGACCGTCAACAAATTGAGAAAGAACGAAGATCTTTTGGATAACACAACTAATGTAGCAAAGGCACTCAAACTGCAGATTATGATTAAATGGCTTATGTTAATAAACTGTGTTTAGCGGATAACATGTATACTTGTAGAGAAATTAAGGTTTTTATAAAAATGGTCCCAAATTCTGCCAAGTTTTTTTGCTTATAATTTGTAGAGTTCTTAATAAAAAACAATGTTCTTTTCAGAAAATATGAGAAAAGACATTGCACATAATACCTTGTAATAAAAATTAAAAAATATTAATAATTGTATGAAAAATGAGCAGGTTTATTCAATAAAATGTCTTTGCTCATGCGTCAACTCTATAAAAAAATTCACTTACATATTGCAGTAGCTAAATGTATAGAGCAACTTTTGTTAAAGTTTCAAAATTATAGCTTAAAAATTCTCAAAAGTATCACTGATAGAATAAGCTCAAAATCCGTTGAATCAAAAAAAAAAAAAAAAAAAAAAAAAAAAAAAAAAAAAAAAAAAAAAAAAGAGGGGAGGTATCTAAATATAGCAGTACGTGCAATATCATGTATGCTGTATTAAGAATAATTAATGGATATATGGACACAGCCCCTCTTCTTTCCCAAAATGAAACAAAACAACTAAGAAAAATCATGCGTTAAGCATAGATTATGAAGCACTTTCCAACACTTAATGAAATCTTTAACAAAACTTTGTTATTTAGGGAAATAATAGTGTATAGTCAAATATACCCAAATACGTATTCCAGTACTTTTGAACAGCCCTGTATTTCATATGTCAGTTGATATAATGGGAAAATTTAGTTTAGCAAGAAAATACCCAGTAGCTTGAAATTTCTTTTTTCAGCATTTCATACTATTAGATGGAAACATACTCGAATACTTTTGTTCAGCCATGTAGTTTACATTGTACCTTTTTTACACGTCAGCATTAGGCTAAACTTTATTGTAAACTAAAACACTTTTAAAACAACTGAAATCACATTCTCATAAATTATCATTCATAGGCGTCCATGTACTGAATTCTTTGCGTGGCCCTGTATATCCTTATATTTATATTCTGCAAATTGATTTCAGTAAATTGAATGAAGCTCAGCGTAAAAATGCATAACTTATTTAAGAATCACGTTCAAATAATTTACGCTCATATTCAGTAACTTTGGTGAGCTCTTTTGGGTAGCCCTGTATATCAACTATAACATTTATACACACCATATAATGTGCATATATTTAGCAAAATATAAATGCATATATCGTAATTAAAATGCATTTCATCCCTCCATCAGCCATCATCGGGCACATATACTGTACTTCGGAAAGAATATACTATTTGAAATCTTTTGTGTGGCCCTGTAAATGCTATGTACTTCGTTTTATGCAAGACAGTAGCGTATAAATTATATTAAGCTTCAGTGACATATATAAATTTTATTATACATTAAACAGCTTAATATATTTAAAATATGTCACCCACAATTCCCCCTTTCACCATTATCTAATGGAATTCTTTTGTGTGGCCCTGTAAATGAATAATAGCTACATTTTCACCTTATATTTTATAGAATGCATATTTTAATATGCTTGACAGGGTATATTATCTTTAAAATTCCTTTGAAAAGATTTTTCTTCATAGGCCGTAATGTAATGGGAAACTTTTGATTCGCCCTGTAGATAAACTAATCATGGTAGAAACTTCATTTTCGATAGGACTTGTGCTAGGGTAAACGTCAATAACATCCTAAAATTTCATGGCAATCCGAGTATATAAACGATTTTTCCCCATGGGCCGTAATGTAATCGGAAACTTTTGATTCGCCCTGTAGATAAACTAATCATGGTAGAAACAGGGCCTGATTACTAACGGGGCACTCTCCCACCAGTAAAATTTTAAAGAAATTTTCACTGCGTTAAAACGCCCTTTTCGTTCAAATTATTGCCATGAATAAAGTAAAAGATTATATTTCTTTTTACTGGTAGGAGAGTGCCCCGTTGGTAATCAGGCTCTGGGTAGAAACTTCATTTTCAATAGGGTTCGTTCTAGGATAAACGTCAATAACGTCCTAAATTTTCATAACAATCCGAGTATATTAACGATTTTTCCCCATAGTCTGTAATGTAATGGGGAACTTTTGATTCTCTCTGTAGATAAACTAATCATGGTAGATACTTCATTTTCAATAGGGTTCGTGCTAGGGTAAACATCAATAACATATAAAAATTTCATAGCAATCCGAGTATATTTATGGGAGTTACAACGCGGACAGACGGACATCCGGCCAGACGGAGAGACGGACAGACGGACAGACAAACCGAATGCATACACTTTTCAACTTTGTTGGAAAGTGCTAAAAATGAGGGGCTGTATCCATATTCCATTGATTAGTGTCTGCACAATGTTGTACGTACTACTATATTTGGATACAGTTCCGCATTTTTTTGTTTCATTTTGGGAATATCGGATTTTGATCTTATTTGTTCGACGATAATTTTCAGAATTTTCAAGCTATGATTTTGAAACTTTAACAAAAGTTGCTCTGTACATTTAGCTACCACAATATGCAAATGAAATTTTTATAGAGTTGACGCATGCGCAGTGAAACATTATGAAGTAAACCTGCTCATTTTTCATACAATTATTATTATTTTTTAATTTTGATTACAGTGTGTTATGTACAATGTCATTTCTCATATTTTCTGAAATGAATATTGTTTTTTATTAAGAACTCTGCAAATTATAAGCAAAAAACTTGGCTAAATTTAAGAGCTTTTTTATAAAAACCATAATTTCTCTACGAGTATACATGCTATTTGCATAAAAATGAACACACTTTTTAACCATAAGCCACTTAATCATAATGTATAGTTTGAACGCTTTTGCCAAGATAGCTTTGACAAGGTTATTTAAAAGATCTTTGTTACTTTTCATTTTGTTGACGGTCCCTTATGGGATTTCAGGTATTACTCATGTATATTTTTAGATATTGAACAAAACGTCTAAACTCGCAATTGTCAAGATTTTTTTTTTTTTTTGCTGTGACTGTATATCATTTCTCTAAGTATAGGTCCATGTAGATTGTAAATATTATTTAAATCACAGATTCTTGAAGTGAATTTCTGAAATCTTAAAAATAAATACGAAAAATCCCAAGAGATCATTGTTATCGATAACATGCATAATTTTTTTTGTCAACAGAGTGAAGCAAAGTTACGCACTTTTCAATCTTCCAAAATAATATAACGAATCTATGAGAATATAGAATAGGAATGAAACTACACGTGTTTAGTTTGTTAGTTTCTTATGTATAATGTCATTTATCTTGGTTATATTAGTATTTGTCAATATTTCTTAATACTAGAACATCCAGAAATTTTACTCCAGTTTCATAACAATTTTTCACATCAAAAGTTTTATTCAAAATTTCTTTAATTGATTGTTTTAACTTAAATCTGCTGTTTTAAATTTAACTTATATCAATAAAAAATGTCTGGCTCGAATTGAAATTTAATCAAATGGTCGGAGTCGAATCGACACCTTCTTGGCGTTCTAGTGTTAATTTGTTTTAAAAAAGAATTTCTGTATTCTGAGAAATAAACATGGCGGATTCGAATTACTATTTTTATGAATCATATGAAAATTTGTATACAATGGTTTGAAGCAAAATTAGATATTTTTATGTATTTAAAAGTGGAAACACTGATAATGAAGGATCAATATCATTATGGGACAAAAAGAAAGTATGGTCCATTAACCCTTTGAGCTCTGATGGTTGAATTTTCTACCACTTAATTTTAATGCCGTAATGTCATATTCGCACCAGAATATTCGACCAAATTTATTTTCAAAGAATTTAATGCACTTTTTCGTGTATATCATAAAACACAAATTTTGTTTGAAAATACTGCATTTAATGTATTTTAAAGAAATTTACTCTCAGGAGCTCAAAGGGTTAATCAGTTGAACTTTTATATACATCTACTGTCGTGGATAAAAAGAAAAAAACACTCTATACTAGCTCTGCAACAAATTGCCGTAGAAGAAAGTTACAGTTAACTGGAAATCAGGTCTACTGATGAAAGACGTATATATTATTTGCTTAGGGGGCCATCTGCTTATTAAAAAAACCCAAGCCTTGTTTTTTTTTTCTTCAGTAGTCGTACACAAGTTTGACAAAATTAATAAATCCTACACACTTCAATTAGCCTAATTCCAAATTTTTAATGAAATTCGCTGGATTAGTTTCCAACACAAAAATTTCAAAAAAAGGTATAAATAACTTTTTTTTTGAAATTATGCTTTTCTGAACATAGTAGATGGCTCCTTAAATCATCACTTTAACATTTTTTAAGGATGATTCGAAAACTATTTGAAAAGAAAATTTAAAACTGAGAATACTTATAAAGCAGGATATAATAAATATAAATCTCTCAACAATTTGCAATATTGTAATTCATATATTTTTTCGAATATTATTTCATAATTCATATCATAATTTTTTTAATTACAAATTCACTCTAATGTTTGGGTTTTACTTACCCATCATACGTAGTATAGGGCAAATCTTGCAATCGCACAGTGGAGCAGGAAGCCTCCAAAGTTGGCAAAAAATAAAATTTACTTTGAACAAAAAAAGCACATCACGGATTCTTTTGTAGAAGAAAAGTAGTAAAATTTTAAACTTTTACATAAGCTAAATAGTAATTAATTAATTAATTTACAAACCTTTTTCAATATTTTTTGTAGAAAAATGAGTTAAAAACAAGAATTTAAGATAGCTTTATACTAATTAGATATTTATAAATCATCCATAATATCGCATTAAAAAATGTAAACATAATTAGTAATTTTAATTATTCTCAAGCAAACCTTATAATGAATATTAGCGAATCGTTTTTAAGGAATGAATCAACCTTTCTCAGGCAAAATGTGCGCATTACTATAAATACAGCAGAAGAAAAACTGTTTCTGTTGTTTTAGTGCTAACACACACTTTTTGTTTTCCTGTTTTTCAGATCTTAAACTCATTATGTCACGTACACTAACGAATATGTAGAATTAGAATTGTATAACCGTTTTACTCTTGATCTTTTTGATCGTCCAGAACAAATTCAGACGGAATATGAAGAAGGGCACGTTTGCTTCTCATTGACGCTTCTGTTTGTTTTTCAAATCGAGGAAATGAAAGCGATTTGCCAAGCCACTCTTTGCTAATTTTAAAGCATTTCCCATGTTTCGCCAGGCTTTTGCTCATCGGAATTTATATTAAACTTTAAAACATTTAATCTTCTTTTCATTTAAACTACTTGTTCGTAGTTTCTCCGATTATGGAGCTCTTATACCAATCACATTACTTTTCAAAAGCTTTTGTTAAAACGTTCCATGATAGCCAGTTTCATTTAAATACATTATTTTGTAATAAACAATGCATTAAAATTCGTATTTAACAAAGAAATATTTATAACATAGCTGCCAACTTGTACGGATTTTTCCTAGCGCAAAAATTTTATAGAAAATTTTATTGAAAGCAATTTCCAAAATTTAACGATTTTCCACGAAGAAACAAGGTAAAAATTTCTTTTTAATTTTAGTGGTGGGAAAAATCCGTACAAGTTGACAGCTATGTTTATAATCATGTTTAGCACACCCGTACACTAACAAAAATTTAAGGATGATTAGCTATAAAAATGACCATACAATTAAAAAAATCCCTGTCGGCTGGGCCTATAGGCGGAGGTAGATTTCGAAGAGTGCTCAATTCAACAAAAAAAAAATATATGATTAGAGATAAACCCAGTTTAATAACTTCATTTGGCCGTTTATGAAAAATTTTTAATTTCATTTTTCTTCAAAAACTGGTTTTATCAGAATCATCTTAAGAAAAATTCAGCTCAAATGCCCGTTTTGACAACATATTTTGAAATAGATTCTGAATTTATTAAAAAAATCGACCAAAACAGTACATTATACAGCTCCTAAATAACAAAAAACTGTCAGTTGAATGCATTTGAGAAAAAAATTGAATTTAAAAATGAGTCATAAAATAACCTATTTGTTGTTTGAATACATACTTAATTCTTTATTCATGATTGCTCGGAAAATTTTGTGCGAAATACTCACTTTGATAGCATTTTAAAAAATATATTCTATCTTTATCAAAAAACTGGCCAATGCGTCACAGTATATAGTTCCTAAATAAGAGGATCTGTAAATTGGATGCGTTTGAGAGCGAAAATGGATTTTAAAACGAGTCATAAAAACGCAATTTGCTATGTGAAAACTTCCTTAAATTTTCAAATCACGAAGACTTCGGGAAATTCTGTTCAAAATACCCTTTTTGGTAGCCTTTTTAAAAATATATTCTGTCTTTATCAAAAAACCGATCAATGCATCACATTATATAGTTCCTAAATAAGAGGATCTGTAAATTGGATGCATTTGAGAGCAAAAATGGATTTAAAAACGAGTCAGAAACAAACGCAATTTCTTATTTGAACACTTCCTTCAATTTTCAGTCCGGATGACTTTCGGAAATTCTGTTCAAAATACCCTTTTTGGTAGCCTTTTTTGAAATATATTCTGTCTTTAACAGAAAATTGACCAATGCGTCACTTTATACAGTTTCTAAATAAGAGGATCTACCATTTGGATGCGTTTAAAATCAAAAATGAATTTAAAAATGAGTCAGAATATAAGCAGTTTGGATTTGAGGTTTTTTCTCCAACTCCTATTTTTGTTTAATTTCTTTTTGCTATACGAATTGATTCTATGAAAAACTTGTCAATATAAAAGTTGTAGATATTTTTGAGAAGATGTAAAATAAATTTAATCAGATTTGATATCTTAAAAAATGACGGAGTTGTGGATTTTTCTCTTTTTTCAGCGCCCTTTTTCTTTTCGTTTTTAATTTTTTTCGCCAGTAAAAGTTGTTCCTATCAAAAACTTGTAAATACAAAAGTTTTAGATAATTTTAAGAACATTTACAAAAAATTTAGTTGGACTTGATATCTTGAAAATTGACGAAGTTATGAATTTTTTTCTCTCAAAATCCCTGTTTTTTTCGCCCCTTGAGCCCACTTCTAAATTTATCAAAAATCTGTCATGCATATACTTTTGGCCCATTTTTAAGAAGTAATATAAACTTTAAATCGATTCGATATCTACTTTAATTAAGAAGTTATGGCGTTTTTTCGGTTTTCACAAAAACGCCCCCTATTCCGACCCCCTTGGTCCGATTTTGCCCATTAACGAACTTAGCCAAGATTTTATCCCCTTTGATTTTATGTACAAGTTTGGTGGAGATTGGTGAAAAATTATAGAAGTTATCGTGTCCATAAAAAAGTGAGATATATATATATATAGATAGATAGATAGATAGATAGATAGATATATAAACTGGTGCGATTGCAATAGGTAGTATTTCTTACGAAATCTACCTAAAAGTAGCAAGATTTTCAGGCATATTTGTCCTTTTAAAACTCATACTTAGTAGAAAAAATTATAGTTAACACTTAACTCGCCTTAACTCATAACTAAAACCTACAATATTTGTAGACAGTGTTAATTTTTTTTACAAATTTCACCACTATATATTCTAAGCGTCTGTATATCTATAAAAATCGTATTAAAACAAATTGAAAGTTAATGAATTATTGTTACATACTTGTAGTTAAAGGTTCCATAGTAAAAAAAATTATTTTTTAATTATTATAGAGAAATTAACAAACGAATGTTGAAACAAAATTATTGATTTTTTTTTCACTTATTATCAAAGTACAATATGCAGTTTAACTTCTTTCTCTAGTGACGATCAAAATAATTTTGCGCAAATTTTAATACTAGGCAGATGTGTACTGACATCCGCTCAATTAAAGTGACGTATGTCGGTAGTTCAAAATAAAATTTCATTTTTTCGATTTTTTGCCAGTTTTGAAGGCTTTTTGCCCCACTGTGAATTGGTTCGAAAATCGAAAACTTTCTTTGACGGATTTACACGTTTCAGATACTAGAGATTCAGAAAAAAGTATTTTTAGGAAAAAATTTGCCGTCCGTCTGTCTGTGTGTGTGTGTCTGTATGCCTGTCCATCCGTCTGTTTGTCTGTAAATACTCTATCTCCCGATCAAATTCAGATAGCGACTTAAAACCTGGTGTGTACTTAGTATGTAATAATGGAAAAAAGTCTATTAAATATTAATGACCTCGATTATCCAGAACTATTTTTTTCGGACTCTCGAAATATTCGTTCTGATGAAAGATAAATAAAAATTTTCTATTTTTTTTTATTTTAAGTAATGGCTGTAAAAAACAATAAAAAACACAACTTTTGCATATAGATTGAAATCGATCGGACAATTAGTTGTCGAGATATTTATAATCATATTTTCTACACTCTTCAATTTTTCATGACCCTGTATTTCATTCAAATTTCACTTCAAATATATTTTAATTGGAAATGAGACACTTCATCCGAGTCGGTAAACTGTTAGTTAATACGTTTATAATTATTGAAGTTATAACGATGTTTCTTTTACTAGTACTTGATTATTAAGTCAACAAAAAACCATCCCCAAACTATAAGATTAAATGCCAATAATGGCTTATTGTAAATATCACATGCATTTGACATTAAATACGTTACATGTGTTTGTGTACCATAACTGAGTTTTAATTTAACGTTTTATTTGTATCTTTACTAATCTTTTACTAATTTATATATTGTTTTGTTATTTAAAATAAAAATTATATCAATTTGTATAATTTGCGAGTAATTTAGGAATTTATGTAATTTATTGAAATGGGTCTATGGAATAATCAAGTAGAACCCGCAATTCCGTAATAGAGCATTACTATGTTTTAAAAATATTTAAATATACGTTTAAATTTTACTTTGGAATTTTAATGCATTTTATAAATAGTTTACTCGTGTTTTATTTTCATATTTTATAGTATGCATACCCATGATGGATAAGTATTATTACTGTGGCTTACAACGACTAGTTTTAGTATTATGACCACACAAAAAAATATCACATTAGGAATTAATTTTCAGGAGAAATAAGCAAAAACATGAAATGAAATTTAACGTTAGAAACTCTAAATTTGCAATATGTATAATTAAAAAACTTATCATTGAAATAACTGGAAAATGTCAAATTTGGATTTTGCTATTGAAAAATAAATTGGTCTGGTTTTGATTTGTAGTTGCCTCAGTAAACAAATTTTATATATATCATTTAAAAGTTGTCCTTATTTCAAATCGATTGGTATCGGAACTTTTTTTCTATTAAGATTTCTTTGGGTAATAACGCCAAGTTAATTTTCTGTCAATTTTCATGGCTTATTTTTTTTGTTTTTTCAAATATATTATTTGATACAGCAACATATTGACTCTGTATACAAGTAAAGATATATTCGCAGATATATATTAAAAAATTTAATGGTGCAATTTTTTGACCAATGCCATTTGGCGTCATTACCCACTATGTGGGTAAAAACGCCATGCAAATAAAACTATTACAATAAGATGGAATAGTGGAATGCAAACTGTCCAATTCTAAAGATACAACTTCTACAGCTCTAGAAACTGACAAATTTGTTTTACTTATAATTAACTGCGTTATCAGGATGCAATAACATTAATTTGATAATTTACTCTTCTGAAATGGAAAAATTTCCAGCATTTTAAATTACAAATTTTACTTTATACTTTTTTCTTTTCAAGAATGACAATAATGCTTTTTCGTGCAGATAACAAAAAAGTAAATCCTTTTTGGATATAGTCTCAGTACTGAAAAGAATCAACCGGAGTAAGATCGCAGTTGATAGCGTTATTATCCCGATATACATGTTGCGCAGTATATTTTAAACTACAAACTGCCTCGTGAACACAGAAAATATTCTACAACATTTTGAAAATACAGGGTTGTTATAATTAAAGTTCGCCTATTCAGAAGGCTCTAGAGCCGTTTCTATGGCTCCAAACGAATCAAAATTTCACTAGTACGTAGTTGAAGAGATGCGCTCTGCGAAAATCGAAAAAAAAATTAGTTAAAATTTTTGTCAGTAGGTGGCGCTGGGCCAATATTTAAGCCGACATTTGCAGATTCTTTTATTTTCTGGGGATTTTTGAAAGATTCTGTATCTAAAGCCAGATGTCAGACAATTTCTGATCTGAAAGACAGTATTAGACTTCACATTCGCTCAATATAACAGGACAATTTACGCAATATTGGAGAAAGCACAATTCTTAGAATGGAATGCATTATTAAAAATGGCGGAGGATTCATTGAGCATGCGTAATGTTATTCTTCGTTATTTCCTCATTGCCGAGCGACATGTTTTATTTTTGTTGATGCAGATGACATCACATGAAATGATATTCATTTTTCTGTATTGTTTGAAGTCATAGGTCAGGCTCTAGATCTGTCTGATTAGGTGAACTTATATATAACAATTCGCAGTTCGTCGAAGCTTGTTGAAACTTTTAAATTTCTGTATTTCGTCTGGATTGACTGATATTGATATAATGAATCTGCATACATCACCTTAAATATTGGCGCAGCGCCACCTAGTGACAGAAATTTTGAGTAATTTTTTTTTCGATTTTCGCAGAGCGCATCTCTTCAACTACGTACTAGTGAAATTTCGTTTCGTTTGGAGCCATAGAACCGGCTCTAGAGCCTTCTGGATAGGCGAACTTTAATTATAACAACCCTGTACATGAAATTCACTATAATTTTATGTAATAAACAAAGAATTTCCTAATAAATATATAGTCTTCTGATCAGAGAACTTACCTCGCGTTTTTTTAAACCTGATTCTTACATGTTTTTTACTGCAATAAGGTTTATTAATCGATAAAATTATTTTTTAGCGGTTATTTATGATTCATATGACTCAGAGCTTTTTGCGTAAAACCTGTAAACGTAATCTCCCGGACTCCTTCATAATTACGGGTGATATTAGCACTAGGTATTTTTACCTACCATAGCGTTATTACCCCTGGACACCTTATAATTAGTTGCAGATTTAGTAGGGAGTGTTTACTTTTTTTCACGACGGTACAATGTCATTCCTTTGGGTAATAAAACTAGGGATTGCAAATATTGCTTAATCCAGAAGCTTTGAAAAGAGCTGTGCTTTTAGCTCTGTACTTTTAAAATTAATGTGGCAAATTCTAATACGTAATATTTATCTACATTATAGAAAATTTTGTAAACAACAGTGTGAAGAAAAATTACATGTTTTTCTAGCATTCAAAAGTGCATTATTATGAATCCATGTGAAAATGAAAAATAAAGTAAACTAATAAGCACTTTAGTTTATTATTATCATTAATCTTTGTATAAAATGATTAACTTAGCTTATTAGATTAACATTTATTAATATTTCTTAATCTAGCCGTCCTAAAAATAGAAGAAATTCTGTATTCTGAAAATTAAATATGGCAAATTCAAAATTTATATTTTTATGAATTACATGAAAAAGTAAAATTAAGCATAATGATGTTAAATTAGATATTTTTTATGCATCTAAAAATGAAAACACTGATAATAAAGGAGGAATAATATTATGGTACAAAATAAAAGTAATAGTCATTTTAATCAGTTTATTTGCTATGTACGCTGTCATTCCCCTGGTTAATAAGATTAGAGATTGCAAATATTGTTTAATTTACAAGATTTGAAAAAGGGTTTCTCTACTTTTAAAATTAATGTGGCAAATTTTAAACGATCGATTTCAGGAACAAGTGAAAACATGTGCAAAACAGAGTAAAGCTTAATTAGAAATATTACTTGCAACAGAAATTAGAAATCATGATAATAAATGATCCATATAAGAATAAATTGAAACTGCTTGCATTTAAACTTGTTAGGGTCAGGTGGGGTAATTATGACCAGGCGTAATTATGACCACCCCTATAATGAGTATGGTAAAATTTTATTTCAAGCTTAGGCATTAACCTCATAATGTATTTTTCATTTAAGATATCGTTTATTACTAGTCTCAATCATTTTTGAAATCCAAATAACAATTTGAAAGAAAGTCTACCCAAATTTTTAATAAACGGATTTGTTAGCTTGGAATTTTGATAGTCTTAATTACCCCTAACAAATGCGTGTAGGCAAGTACAAAGAGGAAATATAGTAGTCATAATTTTCCCACTCGTGGTCTTAATTACCCCAGACAAATGCGTGTAGGCAAGTATAAAGAGTAAATATAGTAGACATAATTTTCCCACTCGTGGTCTTAATTACCCCGAACTTTTGTGATTATGAGTTTTTGATGGGGTAATTATAACCATCCATTTAACTTAAAAAGAAAAATGGCTATGGGAGTTAAAACTTATAAGAAGTGTTCTTAAAAGTTCAACGTTACTTCCTATGTACTAAAAACACCACTTTTCCAAATAGAAACAAGTAAAAAAATAACAATGTTGTAAATGAAAAAAAGAGTGGTCATAATTGTCCCTCCTGACACTACTCTCTTACGTTGAATACAATTTTCTTGCATATTAGATAAAAGTGTATAGATATTGTTTAATCTATAGGTCCTGAAAATAGGTCCTGCTGTATTCTTAAAAATAAATATGGAAAATTTAAAACGCTTATCGCATTTTTATCGATCTGTTGAAAATTGGGTTAAAAAATGGAGATAAATTAAATACATTTTAAGCATTCAAAATGGAAAACGAAATAATGCCTTAGTGTGATTATAAAACAAAATGAAAACACACTCATTTTTTTTCAGATGATCCTACATATATAATGTCATTCGTTTGGGTTACATGATTAGTGTTCGAAAATATTATTTAATCTGAAAACGAATTTCTGAATTTCAAAAAATTAATGCGGCAATTTCCAAGCGATGATTCTTATCGATTTCATGAAAAATTTCATAAAATAGAGTGAAGCAAATACGGAAGTTTTTTAAATGTATGAATATGGAAATCATGATAATAAATACCGATGCACAATGTCCTTTTTTAGGTTATAATCTTGGTGTTTGAAAATATGGATTGATTTATAGGTTCTAAAAAAGAAATTCTGATTTGTTTTTAATTAAATATGGCAAATTTAAAACGATGATTGCTATGGATTATACAAATAACAGCGCTCAATAGTGCACAGAAAAATTTGATAGTTTTTAACAACACAAAAATGAAAAAAAAATAATGGTAAAGAATTAATGTCACTCCAGAGTAAAATGTAAATATAAATATAAATGTTATATCTGCCATTAAAATACAATCCCCTTCCTATGATTTCAGCTCCCTACATTATAAGAATAGTACTACTTACCAATACTGCTATTTTTAAAAATACGGTAAAATTCGCATTTGTTTTAACCATTAACTATTATTACATTGATTTTTTAAAATAAGAAATATGCGTATGCATCGTTTAGTGAAGTTGCTTTAACGGTGATTTATTCTAATGAATTGATTATATTAAATGGATCAGATTTCACTGCCAAATGGTTGTTTGAGTGGATTGTGTTTGCTGAGAAGTCGTCTAGATAATTCAATTCAAAGATCATTGGCAATTAGAGCTAAATGTTCGGGGTTCGAATTTTAAGTGAAATGTGTTCCGGCCTGGACACATTTTCACTTAGTTAGAAAAAGATCACTATTTGCTCACCAATCAGTATTTCTTATTTAAAGTAATAAAAGTTAGTTTAGTACCATTGCTTACTGACTTTGGAAAGAATTTTTTGTAGCGTAAAAAGTAAACATGAAAAAATCTAAATAAAGATTATTGTTGATTTCATAAAAAAATGTATATATAATTTTAAAGCAAACTAGTTATTTCTCAAACATACAAAAACCAAAAACATGTTAATAAAAGGATAATGTAACATGAGAACAAAAGAAATACTCCCAGATCAGAGAAATGTTTCGATTATAAAATATTCAATTTCCTAGAGTCAAGATTTAAATTCAAATTCATATGAAGGAATATTTGACTTCTTTTGTGAGATGGTGAAATTTAATTTATTTTCCACGTTTCTCTTAAACGAATCCAGTTCATTAATTCTGTTGATACTAATGAAATACACTTTAGGGGCAGTGTAAGTAAAATGGGACATATTTAAAACATTTAAACAGCTATAGTTAATGACAGGAAAAGCTTTGCAAGAAACATGTAATCTAAAAAAAATAGAAAAAAATAAATGCGTGCATTTATTAAAGCTTTCGTAAACGAGAGAAAACTGAAACACTCAAGAGCTCTTAAATGTTCACGAAATTCGTTTTGAGCACGTCCTTCTTTGTAAACTTTTTCCTGCTACGGATTCATTCACGCAGAAGTACTTAATCATTTTAATTCATTTGCAAACCCGTACTCTAATTTCGCAGCATATTACTAAGAAAGTTATTTTAAATACTCGGTAAGAATAGATTTTTTTATTAATACGTGTACATTTAAACATTGTTTTATATAACCTGACATTTTAAATGATAATTTTTATTTTACTCAATTTTTAGGGTTTCGATCATTTCACGTAACCTCCATTTCACCATGTCCTCTGTCTGTCTGTCACAGATCCGTAAACAAAAACTGTGTATGTTAGAGAGTTAAAATTTTGTGTACTTACTGCTGAATAGCTCTTGTCACATATCAAATCATAAAATTTTGAAAAAGACTATTATTTTAATTAAAATATTTTTTTAATATCATCAGTTCTTTTTTTTTTTTTTTTTTTTGCTTTTTTTTCTTCTAATTGTTGCACGCAAGTTTTAATAGATATAAAAATTATTACGTATGTAACAAAGTAATGGATTAAATAAATCACGTGAAAAACGCGCTTATTTATTTTTATTTCTTTTATATTACTGACATTCATAATATTTTTTGGAATTCAATTTTCTTCCTATTTTAAAAACCATTGCGACTTATTACTGATTCAGCATTGTAAATTTCGTTTAAACAATTTTTTTTTGTCATTTTTATAAATTAAAAATTTTATTTACATCTTTGCCATTTGTTTTAACTACGGATTTTTTTTTTTTTTAATTGAATTTTGGATTTCATGTATATAATGTGATTAGACTATTTTTAATTTTATTAAACAACTTCCTTTTATAATTATTTTAAAATTAAATTTGTTTGTGCTACCATTGATGTAAAATGTTAATAATTATAAATTAACAATTTGGAATTATTAATTAAAGGATGAGTTGTTTTGAGAGAAATATTAAACGAAACCCTCTGTGTGATCTGCGAGCACACTTAACCACTTGCCCAAATTTCCGTTCTTCTATCTATGCCAGTTGATTTTTTAAAAACACGCAGTGAGAAGGATTTAACCATGATAAATGGTTGACTGAATTATTCATTTTGTCAATTGACTCACAGGTTATAAAATTACTACGAATTGAATATTTCCAACTGAGCGAAAAATTGCCCAGGACGGGAATCGAACCCGGATACTTGACTTACAAGGCCAATGCTTTACCTGTTAAGCTAACCGGGCGATAAAAGGTAAAGCATTGGCCTTGTAAGCCAAGTGTCCGGGTTCGATTCCCGGCCTGGGCAATTTTTCGCTCAGTTGGACATATTCAATTCGTATGATAACTTTACCAATCAGTTAGATTGTGTTAAAAATAATAGTATATAAAATTACTATCCAAGCAACTATAGATTATCTTTTAAATGACTATACTCAAAAGTGGAATATTATTTTATAAAATTGAGAATTTTAATAAAGAGACATACGAAGATTCATGATTTTTTATGTTAAAACGTAAAATTATATGTTAAAAATATGTTATTAAAAAAAGATGAAAAGAGACATAGAGTAAAAGAAAAGTATTATTATATATTTTTTTATTGTAAAAATAAACTAATAGATATTTTAACAGCAACAAAATTATTGAAGGAATAATTACTTTCATTCACATTTTATTCACCAATTAGAAACCTTTTTTTTTTTCAGAACAATTTTTTTCTATTTTTGTTTACTTCGCATGAAAAACATTCTATTAAGAGGCCACTCGACTTGCTGGAAAAGACCTGGACGATAATCTTAAGTCTATGGAGGCATTATTTCAAATATCTCGCTCAAATTTGAATATTTTTACACGATTTTTTATGCATAACATAGCTGAGGACGTTCTACAACCGAGCTAGTTTTTGCATTTTCGATTTTGGCTTCAGATTTTTTATAAAAAAATTCGTTTAACTTTCGGAATCGGTTCCAACCGGTTCTGAAATTGAAACTGTCATAATATGTAAAAAATATAACCAAAATCGGAAAATTAAGAAGTAATCCAGCTGTATCCTCAGCTATCCTATGTAAAAAAATCGTGTAAAAATACTAAAATTTGAGCAAGATATTTGATAATAACATCCCCTTAGACTCAATATTATCATACGCATCTTTTTCAGCAAGTCGAGTGGCTTCTTAAGACATTACTATTGAAACTTTCTTAATGTTTATGCAGGCTATTATAAAACGTAACTGAAAAAGAGAAAAATATGCATTCAGGTGTGTGTTTTTAAGTGGATAAATGGAGAACGACCCTCTACAGCTTTTTATAACATAAGGCTTATGAGTGTTGAGAAATATATAAACCATAAAACTGAATTTATTTTTGTTTTAATTTAATGCTATTTAGAAAACACTAAAAAGTTTTGGACATATTTATCAAGAAAGCCTTTGAATAAATACCACGGAATCAAATCGCATACAAAACAACTTTGACTAATATAGGTACATCTGAATAAACTGATTTCTTTTAAAAAACATTGAATTTTGGAGACCAAAAACAAATCCATACATATATTACTGTTTTGCATTTTAATATTTTAATTTAGGTGTCAATAACATTTAAAGAATTTTTTTTTACATATTTTTATGTTGTTCATAATGGTGGATATTTCTGATTTTGCACGCTATGCGTGATTATGAAGATAAGAGCCTGGACAAATTAAATGCACTGTTGTTGCCAGATGTTTTTGCCGTAAAAATTGCAGTAAAATTAGGTGTTAATTTTTTCATTATATCTAATTTGACTGCAATTTTCACGGCAAAAATTGCCGGCAACTTTGCTGCCAGCAGTTTTTCCCATAAATTTAACGGGTTTTTTTCTCCTTACAGTGCGATGGATAAAATGGGGAGATTTTTCTATTGTATCTTTTTTTTTGTATAAATTAAAGAGAAAATAACATTACATTTTTCTTTTTTTTCTGTCGGTCACGAGTTAGAGAAATGAAATAAAAGTTAAATAAAGAAAAATTTATTTATACCTGTATTATTATAGAATATTAGGATGATGTAAAAGTATGTAGGCTATAAAAGTGACGACTTATGTTAATTACACTTGTGCTCTAAACGCACTTGAGAATGGTGTGATTCAGAAAAAATACCTAGAAAGATTCAAAATTTCTATAAAACATTTGAATGAATTTCTTGCAATCAGCATGTTACTGTTCCTAAATTTTACATATTCCTAAAACATTAGAGTGGCTGAGATTTTATGTTCTCAATGCTGGTAGATAGAGGTGCTGGGTTCGGAACCAATCGCACCCATCGGCCTAACTGCTCGGAGTTTTTCGTGGTTTAATTCGAACCTTGGGTAGCCATGTTTAAATACGGGTTAGGATCCCTTAGACCCCCCCCCACGGAGGACACTCCCGCTCAAACCTATATCCCTAGTGCAGATAATCAGTCGTCATAAATACACCAACACCAACACTTAAAAAATTACAGATTCTTTTGAAAGGAACGATTATGAAAATGTTCTGACCGAATAAGAAAATTTCTGCTATATTAAGAGATGACTTTACCAAATCAAGTTTCTCAATAAATAAATATATAAATAAAAATTATAAATGAAAGCGCAATGAAAAGAACTAGGGTGTGTGTAAGTGATAAGTTATCTACAGTGCTCAACAAAAGTTTAGACAATGATCGATTACGCTTCTATATTCAGAAGTATGTACCAAATGTTCGTAATTCATCTGTCATGCATTACTTGTAACTTATCCTTTATTTACAAACAATAAATTTTGAATTTTAACTTTTACATAAAATATAATGATAAAAAATGAAATTAACATTGTGGTAAAAGTATAGACAATTTGTATATTTACAGAAAAATAATTATAAATTAAAATCGAGTTGCACCCACATTGTTTGCAGTTAGTGCAAGAATGTGACTTTTCATCGAAGAATCTAAATGCTGCGTCACTTGGGGGTCTATTTTATACCAAACATGTTCAACAGCAGCTCGAATCTCATTAAAAGAAAAGTGTAGCGAAAATTTGCATAAACATTACGACATATAATGTTACAAAGGTTTTCGATTGGGTCCGGATCAGAACTACACTCCGGCCAGTTGATATCAGTGGTATTTTCAGAGTTAAACGAAGTTCTTCTTTTGTATGCAAATGAATAGACGCATTATCTTGCTAAAATCCATACTTTAGATCAGCTAAAATTTCCCCAAATGACTAAAAATTAATCTCCAACGTATATACGTAGTCTTGTGTTGCTTGGCAACCAACGAATAACTCCACATCGAGCATTAAAGCAAAATGAGAACCAAATCATTAAAAATTCACCTTCTTGTTGTCGACTTAAGAAAGTCCCAAACTCTTTATGCAAGTCGTGCCAATAGTATGCCCACCCGTTTGGGCCATTATATTCCACCTTTTTTTTTTAATGAATATCATAGCGTATGACGTATGCTCCATATGACGTATGGTCCATATGACGTATGCTCGCAAGTTCATTGCAATCTCGTCAGTTTGTAGCGAGATTTTAAAGCTGATTTTTTTTTAATCATTTTCATTACCTGTTTCTTTAATTCATCTACGAATCTTGTCCGTCGACATAGAAAGTCCTGACTTACTTTTAATGTGATTAGCAATCATTATTTGTGTAAATGTCAGTTTCTGGATCCTTTTGTCATCTCATTTTCTCGTCACACAAGGTCTTCCAGATTATTTTTTGTTTTGAAGAAGTCATCCTTAGACTACACTGTTAAAAATTTGAAACTTTTGCTGCATCGTCACTCCACGTCTTTTATAGAAAACTATTACTTCACTGTATTCTAGAGCATTCTCATTGGTCAAATATTATTCTATAAAAGCGATGGAGTGATGATGCAGCAATAGTTTCAAAATTTTAACAGTGTACACTTCATAAACAGACCACTTTAGACGATTCAACGCTGCTGAAATTTCTGCAACAGTCTTCCCTTTCCATTTCAGCTTTCTTACTTCAATTACCTCATCTAACTGAATATTTAGCTCGTGGCAAATTTACTAACTGATGCTATATTGAGGTATAATTAAATGCTTCAGACATGTGACATCATAACTTGGAAATTTGCATTTTCTCATGAACAGTTGGCTGAAAATCAAAAAAGTGTCTAAACTTTTGAAATATGCAAATTTTACTTTTTTCAATTAAATTAAATATTATCTTATATTATAACCATTATTTTTATTCTACATTGTTTAAAATATATTTGAAAATATTTTAGCCATTTGTAAAACTCACGTGTTCGTATTTTTTATTTAAAGGTTAAAAAACACCACTGTCTAAACTTTTGCTGAGCACTGTATTTCTGTATTAGCACTAACAGATTTATTATTAGTTTTTATTTGAATATTAAGGTTTTATAATAGTTACAAATGGTTTTGATACATTCATTACTTATATCTTTAGAGTAGATTGTTTGAAAAATTTGCTCTGCTGCACCTAACTGAAAACCAGCTAAGTGAAATAACGTTTTTACTCCCTGCAAGTTTATATTTTACTAGGACTCTTCGCCTGCTACGCTGTTCGGTTTCTCTAAAGGAATCTTAAATCAAAAGAAGTGCATCTAGTAACTATGTAGTAAATATCTAGTAAAATCTTGATATCTAATCAAAAATCCATAATTGCTGTCTTATTTGTATAATATTACATAATCCTGTTCAAAGTCGATGTTGACAACATAATAAACAAAATAGCTCTAAAATAACTGAAGTACCCATGTTTAACTATTTTTTTAGTAGGCATGTTAGTTTGAATTTTACCACTTCTACCTAAACCTGCTGTTGAAATATAGTGAAATATCTCAGAGGCGTTGAAGGTGTATAGTTTAAAATCATGGTCAGAGAGCTTCCTAATGATATATCTCATGAGGGGTGTAGGCCAAATTTAGAAAATTGCCCCCCCCCCCACATTTCCAACTATCATGTCTCCCCAAAGTATATTTTCCCCAATTTTCATGTTTCTACGTTTAGTAGTTTGGGCTATGCGTTGATTATCAGTCAATCAGGACAAACTATTTTATATATGTATAGATAAATAGATTTACGGACCAAAGTTCCCGAATGCGAAATCTTTAACAAAAGAAATTAACGAATTTTGAAATTATTTCTTTTATTTATTTTGAATTTTACTAAGCTACTCTAATAAATTGTAGAAACATTGTTTTTATTTTTATGTGAATTTCAGTAAGAAAAGTGGCAAAGGTGTTGTTTTTTGAGTCTTTTGAATTTTTCAAATTTTCTATCTCAAAAAGTAGTATTATTTTAATAATTGATAATTTTTCTGTGAATTTCAGTAAGAAAAGTGGCAAAGGTGTTGTTTTTTGAGTCTTTTGAATTTTTCAAATTTTCTATCTCAAAAAGTAGTATTATTTTAATAATTGATAATTTTTCTAAAGGAATGTCAATGAATTTTTATTTTAAAATGATTTTTTGATTCAATCCGTTGCTTTTTTGGAATACTGGAACTACATTTAATACACTAAAATGTTGTTACATTGATAGTCAAAGTTTTTCTTTATTCAATTTATCCACCAATGCTGAATAAATTCATGATTCCTTATTACTTGTAGGCATTTACAACTGCTAAACTTTAGCTTTGGATCATTCCAAGATAAAATGTCAAACTATTATAACTACCTTTTCAATATTTTAAACATGTAAGAATTCTTTTCAAATATAAGCGTAAAAGAAATCATTCTTCCAGGTTTATAGATTTCTTTTTTTTGCGTATATATTTATGTCCGAAGTATCCCACTCACGTACGTTAATGCAATAGTTCGAGCACGTGACTGGTTGTAGCATATCGTTGGTGCAGTGATACATATCGAAATGGTCAAGGTTTCCACAAGGAAATCCACAAGGTTTCACCAATTTAACACAATAATTTAAGAATTGTTTTAAGATTGATTCAATGGAAAATAATACTTTTATTTTTTAAAGATAATAAAATGTAACATTATCAGTTTAGAAACATCCTAATGAAAAATTAACCATAGACATTTTAATTTGTTCTGCTTTTCTGTTTGATTTCTGTTTTACTTAATTTACAGAGCTAACTCAAAATAATTTCTACATATATAAAGAGCTAACGGCTACTGTATAATTTTTAAAACGATGCTTTTGAGAAGAGGGCCGTGCGAAGCGGGGGACGAAGGGGGCGGTCACCCCAGACTAAGAAATTAAGGAGGCGCCAAATCTGTACTACAAATATCCTTTTTTCCTTTCTTCTTTTCTTTAAAAACATGATATATTTACACGTTGGGAACTGTTTCCTAATTAAAGTTACGTTCATTTTTTTCTTTCAAAGTTATTTGATTGTCCCTTACTTTACACCCAATACAAATTTATGAATAAAGATTTGTCTTTTTCGAAAATTTATTTTAGGTCTTAGGTTAGTTTTCTCTTTTCTGAGACTAATTCTTCTGTGCTTACGACAAAAACATATGCTTTCAAAATAGCATGGAAAATCTACCCTGGGAACTCTCTTGTATTCCTTCTGAGAATACAAGAGGATTGTAAACTGCCATACAGTACTGTTAAATTACATTTTTTTACACCCATATCCCTTATTCTTTTGCCAAAATATGAGTGCAGTTTTCTTTTGTGCTATTGAGTTTGGAGCTTCTAAGTTAGTATTAATCAATTAAACTAAAATTTCTAAGATAAACAAGAAATATGTATTTAGTAGAATTTATTTCTGTTTCCGAAATTTTTAATTTTAGTGACGCGTGTCTCATAAACAAAGTGTGTGTGGGTGTGTGTGTGTGTGGGGGGGGGAAATTGAAACTTGGCTCCGAGCACACTTTTCTGTTCGCACGTCGCTGTTTGAAAGGACTTTAAAAAAATTAGTCACTTTTATTTTAGGCAGGATTATCGTATACACTTTCGTATAGTCCAAAATTCGAGATAAATAACAGACTGAATATCCCTACCAGATATTTTTTGTAAATTTTTAATTTAGGTAGGAAGAAGATATATTTTTTAACATATGGTATACAATCTGTTCTTGTTATTTGGGGTCAGTTTTTAAGTGAGTATATACGGTAATCATTTTCTTCACAAGAGAAGTCTATCATGTATGATAGGATTAATCAGCCTTTAAAGTTAATCTAAGACAAAAGAAAAAACGGAAATGGGATGGAAATTGTTGAGGTTCATTTATCAAAACAATTTGTTGTTTTTCTCTGGAAAACGCGTTTTTTTGCAATGATCGTTTCCAGACGCAGTCTACTGAATGAAGTGATTAATCCCTGGCTGTCCTAAATAAACATAGACGCGTCGTAAATTTAACCATTGCATTCACATTGACATACAGAGCAAGAACCCAGTGCCACCTGAGCTACGTTATATTATCGAAACTATTTTTTTTTCTGTGGATCTATACAACAGTAGTTAAGAACGTATGGAAATTTTCTAACCATAGTCAGGGGTCTTTTGGCATGTAATAAGAACTAGATGTGCCTAAAAATTCTGTTTATCTACGTTAAAGAAGAAAAGTTGGTTTTTTAAATATGTTCAAGGAGATAGTATATGAAAACCATATTCACTACTGTTTGACGCTGTCCATTGGTCATAACTGCTGCCAGACGCTTTAATGCTCGATAAATGATCAGATAGTGTATGTCAAAGTATCAAGTATGAATTTTACGTATGTTATTCGGGAAACTGTTTCATAATATTCTCTCAGCATCCTGAACGATCCCATTGGTCTAACATTCTGCCGAACACTGTAAACGTTCGCTATATGAGGGAGCGTGAAAGCATTAGCTCTACAAACGAGTGCGTTACTGCTCAGAGCGAAATTGCACCGTCTGCACTTGTAAGAATGACTTCTCTTATCATCTCATAGACTTCTGTAACAACCGCGACAAGAATGAAAAGTTGCCCAGATCAATATCGATCGCATATGCAACCAATTTCTTTCAATTTTCGAATAAACTCCCAAACCGCTTTGACACTGCACGGCCTCAGCACAGCCCATGCTTTCTGTGTTAGACACGCAATGCCGCTGTGAAATTTTCCTCCAGGTATAAATTATTTTCCATTACATTTTTTCTCACGTTCTTCTCCTATATGCGACATGTTATTCAAACTGAAAGAAAGCGGCATGTATTTTACAGTGCAATTTCTTTCACTCAGAATCCCGCCGTCAGTCATAAAGGCGTCTTATGCCAAACCAGGAAATCTGCGTACCTTAGCCTCGTCTTCTTGTTTTAAGGGAGATTCGATAAACTGGGTTCTGAATTGAAAAATGTGACATCATTGGAAAAAAATATTCGCACTCTGATGAGCATCACAGTTGCTTTCTCTTTCTTTCTTAACCCTCTGGATCCCAAACCGCCCGAGACCGCCCGAGATATTTTAATTCGTATATTTCAGTTCCCACCAGAAAATTAAAACAACAATATTTGCTTTAATCAATGGCAGAACATTCAGTAATTAAATAAAACGAAATTAGCCATTGAATTTTTCTGGTGTGAAATGAACTACATAATTTCTAGAACGTGTTCTAGCATGGGAATTAAAGGGTTAATATATCTAGCGACTGCGCCTTTCATGCTCACGGTACCGTTCCAGCAATATTTATACTTTTTCGGCAATCCAGCAAAAATAATTAGGCATTGCTATTTAAAAATTTCGAAATTTTGTCACTTTAAGCGTAACTGCTAGAGTTTACTGTTATTATTTTGTATGAATCTTGAGAGACCGCACAATACTTTAAGTCGAAATTTCCTTCAGACCTTAGGGCTGATATATCGGGATACGTTTTTTATAATCACTCTGTACATTAAAAGAATAAAAAACATTGAAAAGATAAGAATGGAAATTTTAAATAAATAATTTTTAATTATGCATTTTTCATTTACTTCTAAAAGTTGGAGTAATTTTCATAAAAATTGACAGTTATCCCTGATAGGGAACAGGAACAAATTATACATTTTAGTAGTCTCAGATGTACATTTAATTTCCCATGTCTGATTTTAAAAGCAACCAGGATTGGTCCCCAATGTATTAAGTGCCCAAGGCACATTGCACGCTATTATTTTGCGTGTCTCTTCCTACCTGCATTAAAGCTATTTGAATTTGAGTTACATACCACATTTGCTATCATAATGGTCTATGAAGCTTTAAAAAAAATCTTCATCTTTACTGCTTAAAAAGCCGTTTTGAATTTCCTCAAATATTCTTGAAGTGATCTTAAGAATTTGTACTAAATCTGGAAGACAATCTCACTGCTAAAAGCTTACTCAAATAAACCGGTATGAGATCTGAAAAAAGTTGCATATTTCTTGATTTGAAGGTTTCCTTTTACTTTAAAATACCTGCAAAAGTTGAGTTTTTTTCAACGTTTTTGAAGTATTTTTTATTTTACTTGGACTACTTTGGTCGAATAAATTGTAGTTACGCAGATTTTTTTCTGTGGTGATAGAAATAACGCTTTAAATTCAATGATATCTTCTACAGTTTTTGAGTAACTTTAGTGTCATGAATTCAAGAATATGAATCGAAAATACACTGTCATAAAAAAGTCTTACAGGATTATTTACACTGTTAAGACTAAATAAAATCATTCTACAAAAGCACGTCACGTGACCTATCAAAAACAGAGCAAAGTCTAAAAAAGGGCGTTGCTAAGGTAACGACAGTTAATAAGTTTTCTTTTCTACTTGCAGTTAATCTTCAACAATCCTATCTGTAAATGTTGCAAGATAAAAATTAATATTGATCGTAAATTTTATTTACCGTAAAAAAAAATTATCACAAAAATGCAACTTATATGTTTTTTTCCTCAGCATTCGACTTTTTGTTTTACGTGTGATAGATCATTGTTTTTATAGTAGCACCAAATATTTATTTAAAATAAAACAAAATAAAACATTTTAAACAGATACTCTTAAAACATTTAATCAGAAAATTGATACTTAAGATGTCATTTCCAAAAATGCGAATTTAAAAAGAAGCTAAATGTTCCAAATTTTTACTACTTACTATATTATAATAGATGAGTGTTTTTATGTATGAAATTTCAAATTTCACAAACAGGGCCTGATTATTGAAAGGACAGAAGTGGCACGTGCCTCAGTATTTCAGTTATAGGAGCCCCAAAATGCCTTTGTGTAAAGATTTAGAAATACGCGTTAAAGAAATCTTCTGTTTACATTGGAATTAAAAAATATTTGTATATATATATAAATATTTGTATATATATTTTTTTTTATATATTTGTATATATATAAAAAATATCATGTATTTGACTTCATAAAACTATCTCAAACCTCAGTATTTGCCTCAGGTATAAACCTGAGTTTGAAAGGAATTGCCGAATTAAAAAAAAACTGAATATCACGCAACTGGAGCAATTAGAACTCAAAATGACATCACAATAGCAAAATAATGTATTGTTTTAAACATAAAACAATTGTTTAAATATTATATTGAGCTATATGATTCTATATTAGGGTTGTAATAGATGAATTTTATAATTCAAGATTAATTTGGTAAAAGAGCTCTCAAATAGTATACGTACCTAGGGGCCCATATATAGTTAATCAGGCTCTACTCACCAACTCATAAAGGGACGAAGGACCTTTAAAATAATTTTTTTTAATTGCGTTTTAAATATTATTCAAAGGTACATTATATACATTATAACATATATTTATCTCAAAAAAATGCAAAAAGAAATTTTTTTTTGAAAAAAAAAATAGGGAAATTTGTGTAATATTTTAGATTTAACGAGAACTTTTCAAAATGTCCCATGCGCATTCCATATCGATGAAAATCTCCAATATTATTTATACAAGTTTGATTTACATATATAAATAAAACTGTGCATGGAATTTCATATATCTGAATATAAAGCTATAAAAAGAAAATATTTAAATTTTTTTCTGAAATTTTGAGTATTTTTGTACCTATTTTTACAATAAACTACTTATAACTTTTACAATTATTTTTATTTTCAAAAAAACCACGCACAGTTTTATGACATATATTGAGATGAATAACTATAAAAAAATTTCAAAGCGTTCAGAGAAAAAATAATGCGCATGGAGCATTTTGAAAAGTTCTCGTTAAATCTAAAATATTACAAAAATTTCAATATTTTTGTCAAAAAAATTTTTTTTTACATTTCTTGTGATAAATATGTGCTATAATACATACAATGTACCCTTCAATAATATTCAAAGTACAATTTTAAATATATAAAAAAAACATGATTTTGAAGGTCCCTTGAAGAATTAAACCTAAATGAAAATTACCCACATGGGACCAAAATTTAAAACGTGTTTAGTCGTGTAAAAAAAAAAATTGCATATGTTTTTATGATGTTGATATATAATGTACTAATCTTACGACGAAAACTTCAGTAACTTCGAAGTGAAGTTAAAGAAATGCCAGTATAAGAAAATGCCACCTGTAATGCCACCGATTGTTGTGGGTTCACAGTTAGTCACACTGAAGATTTATGCTGTTAGAACTTTTACAGAAACATAATTGATTGCTGAGTTTCTAATGCTAAGTCCGTCTTTCGCCTGCAAAAATCAAGGTCAGTCAGTCTAGGATTATTTTATTATTGGATTAATTCTAGGATACTAGGATTCATTTATTATACATAATACTTTGGCCCTAATTGGATCCAATTTTTTTAATAAAGGGTATAGCCGGGTTTCTTAGTAAAATATTTCCTTGAGTCAACCATATAGAGTCCTACATCAATCAATTACATATAAAAAGAAATTAATTTCTCCCCAGTTTCAAGCTTATACTTCAAGTCCATGGGGGGGGGGGGTAGGGGTATGCCACTTAATACCCGTTTTGAAAAAGGGCACATTGTGCCGAAACTATTTATCGAATTTCAACGAAAAAAAAGGAATGTGTAATATTATTACACGAATACTTTATAAATTTTTCAGAATATTTTCAACAAAAGTACGAGTTCGATAAAATTTTTCTTGTTTTTAATTGAACATTTAAATTAAAATTGTACTGAAATATTTGTGTGACCACCTTAATTTTTTTGCATGAAATACTATGAGATATGATGCATATTCACTATTAATTTAAACTTTCTACGTAGGGCGCTTAATATTAAAAAAAGGCAAAATTATATTCAGGTGGTGATGGGGGTCTTGTCTCGTACGAATCTAACATATTAATTCAAACGGTGGTTTAACAAGTAAGAAAAATCATGCGTTAAGCATAGATTATGAAGCACTTTCCAACACTTAATGAAATCTTTAACAAAATTTTATTATTTAGGGAAATAATAGTGTATAGCCAAATATACCCAAATATGAATTCCAGTGCATTAGAACAGCCCTGTATTTCATATGTCAGTTCATATAAGGGGAAAATTTAGCTCAGCAAGAAAATACCTAGTAGCTTGAAATTTCTTTTTCAGCAATTCATACTATTAGATGGAAACATACTTGAATACTTTTGTTCAGCCCTGTAGTTTACATTCTACCTTTATTACACGTCAGCTTTAGGCTAAAATTTATTGTAAACTAAAACACTTTTAAAACAACTGAAATCACATTGCCATAAATTATCATTCATAGGCATCCATGTACCGAATTTTTTGCGTGGCCCTGTATATCCCTTTATCTATATTCTGCAAACATTTCTCAGTAAATTGAATGCAGCTCAGCGTAAAAATGCATAGCTTATTTAAGAATCACGTTTAAACAATTTATGCTCATATTCAGTAACGTTGGTGAGCTCTTTTGGGTAGCCCTGTATATCAACTATAACATTTATACAAACCATATAATGTGCATATATTTAGCGAAATACAAACGCGAATATCATAATTAAAATGCATTTCATCCCTCCATCAGCCATCATCGGACACATATGCGGTACTTCGGAAAGAATATACTATTTGAAATCTTTTGCGTGGCCCTGTAAATGCTATGTACTTCATATTATGCAAGACAGTAGCGTATAATTTATATTAAGCTTCATTGACATATATCAATTTTATTATACATGAAAAAGCTCAATATATTTAAAATGTGTCACACACAATTCCCTTTTTTCAATTATCTAATGGAATTCTTTTGTGTGACCCTGTATATGAATAATAGCTACATTTTCACCTTATATTTTATAGAATGCATATTTTAATACGTTTGACAGGGTATAACATCTTTAAAATTCCTTTGAAACGATTTTTCCCCATAGGCCGTAATGTAATAGGAAACTTTTGATTCGCTCTGTAGATAAACTAATCATGGTAGAAACTTCATTTTCGATAGGACTTGTGCTAGAGTAAACGTCAATAACGTCCTAAAATTTCATGGCAATCCGAGTATATTAACCATTTTTCCCCATGGGCCGTAATGTAATGGAAAACTTTTGATTCGCCCTGTAGATAAACTAATCATAATAGAAACTTCATTTTCAATAGGGTTCGTGCTAGGGTAAACGTCAATAACGTCCTAAAATTTCATGGCAATCCGAGTATATTAACGATTTTTCCCCATAGGCCGTAATGTAATGGGAAACTTTTGATTCTCTCTGTAGATAAACTAATCATGGTAGATACTTCATTTTCAGTAGGGTTCGTGCTAGGGAAAACCTCAATAACGTCCTAAAATTTCATGGCAATCCGAGTACATTAACGATTTTTCCCCGTAGGCCGTAATGTAATGGGAAACTTTTGATTCGCCCTGTAGATAAACTAACCATGGTAGAAACTTCATTTTCAATAGGACTTGTGCTAGGGTAAACGTCAATAACGTCCTAAAATTTCATGGCAATCCGAGTATATTAGCGATTTTTCCCCGTAGGCCGTAATGTAATGGGAAACTTTTGATTCTCTCTGTAGATAAACTAATCATGGTAGATACTTCATTTTCAATAGGGTTCGTGCTAGGGTAAACCTCAATAACGTATAAAAATTTCATAGCAATCCGAGTATATTTACGGGAGTTAGAGCGCGGACAGACGGACAGACGGCCATCCGGCCAGACGGACAGACGGACAGACGGCCAGACAAACCGAATGCATAAGCACTTTTCAACTTTGTTGGAAAGTGCTAAAAAGAAGGCGTAAAATAACATTATACGACAGAACTTTCAGGTAGACCTAATATGTGAGATTCCTGCGGGACACGCCCCCCCCCCATCTCCGCCAGAATATGATTTTGCTTGTTTTTAATATGATGCACCGTACGTAGACAGTTTAAATTCATAGTGAATATGCATCATATCTTGTAGTATTACATGCAAAAAAACTAAGGTGGTCACTCTAATATTTTAATAGATTTTTAATTAAAATGTTCAATTAAAAAGAAGAAAAAAATTGTAGAGCTCGTACTTTTGTTGAAAAAATTATCCAGTATTCGTATCGTAATATTACACATCCCTTTTTTTGCTGAAATCCGACAACTAGTTTCGGCACAATGTGCGCTTTTTCAAAATGGGTATTAAGTGTCATAACCCCCCATGGATTTGAGATATAAGCTAGGAACTGGGGAGAAACGAATTCCTTTTTATGCGCAGTCGATTCATGTAGGACTCGATGTGGTTCACCTAAGGGCATATTTCACTAAGAAACCCGGCTATACCCTTTAACAATAATGAATGATGTTTCAAGAACATTATAAACAGATATTTTTTTGCCTTGCGTGAAATATGATGGCATTACAATAAAGGTTGGAGATACAGAGAAATATGCCTTGTGAAACTGTATGTAGCATAAGATATCTACCATAAAATAAAGGGGATACATTAGTGTTGTTTGAAGATAGTTGGTGAATGCTTCAGCACTTGCCGTCGTGCCATCCTGTTTCATAAAAAGAAGTTTACTATGTTGAAACATTTGTTATCTTTTTGATATTACATTTCTGATCAAAAATGTCTGTAATGGAAGCTGACAAATGTTGGTGCAGTATCAATGATGATATTGCTCTAACTTTAAACAGGTATCGTTCTGTCATCCCATTTTGTCCAATCCAAAGTGTGTCAGTTGAAAATACCATTCAAATATTTCAACAGTTTTTAAAGTTTTGGGAGGCAATAAATGCTCATTTTGGAGTGAGAAGTTTGGTATTTTTACGAAAAATAATTTAATTCCAGCTTGGTTGGCTTTATCGGAGAAAAGCAGGTTCTTGTACCGGAAATTACCCAATAAGCTTCTACAAGTAAACGATCTAATAGCACAACCAATCAATATAACGTCTCTAAGACGTCACAAAATTTCTTTACATTATAATTCTCAATTGGCGATCCCACTACAAAGTTACTGTGACGAAAATTTGTTTAATTAACGCTCGTCAAAAATGAATACTTCAATTTCAAAGTAAAGTGCATGCGTCTCAATTTCTGCACACGACTAATTTGTGACAAGAAGACTGTAATATTTCCATTTAGATCAGGGTGATACAAAATTTTGGAATATTTGGTGATTTTTTATATTTATTTTCGTAAAATAAAATTGAGCATTTGTGTTTTAAAAATTGACACTTAAAGTGTAAAAACTACTTCAAGATGATTACTCAAAAAGGGGACCAGTTAGCTTTATTTAAACCATACTTTATTTTAAGTACGTATCAATTATCAGATGAAATGCTTTTAGTGTGCAAAAATCTAAACACCAGCAGGCAGTCTTTCCCCACTGAAATTATTTCGAAATTTTTTTTAATTTTAGACTGAGAGATTGCCTGCTGGCAACAAAATTTTTGCATCTCCGTTTATGTGTATTTGTATAAAAGATGTTTTTTCCTTTTATTTCAAATAAATGTTTTCGAAGCTCTATGAAATTGGTGGTAACTCACAAATGAAAAAAATGAAGACAAATAAAAAGTAGATTTTTGTAAGAAATATTGTTCGTGTTCTATTTCAGGATCATCAATTTCTACAAAATCCTATCTGGAAACCTGCATGCGGGAAGTCATTTAAATTACGTATAATTAGAACTGTGTAACACAATTTAAATTTATAGTTAGTCAGTACTGATCATTAATTACACGACGCACCAAGAAGGAGAAATGCAAATTGGACATGCATACACATTTCGATGAAAAATGAAAAGTTTTTTAATTTGGTGGCCAATGAATAAATAAGTGATGCTGCTGCACATCTTAACTGCAGAACAGATAGGATATTAAAGAAAGGGAATTTTGATTCCAGGACATACATTCTTTGCAAATTTTATTCTGTATACTCAGATAGACATGAAATATGCCTCGCATACAGGTGCGCGAACAATTTGTGCAGATATCAGCATTTAATAAAGGGGTATAGTTATGCTAAAAGAAGCCGGTTGCTTCAATCGGCAAATTGTCCTAAATTTGGATAGGAGCGATGCCATTAATAAGAAACATTAGCTGGAATGAATGAACCATGGTCGAACGCAAAATCAAAAGGAAGCGTTCGGCCTAGAGAGACGGTAAAACGTAAAGCTCAGTCAATCGTCAGAGTGACACTCTGAACTGCAGGTCCCCATTATCATCAATCCCAGGTTCAATTTGTGCTTCAGTAACCGCAAGGACAATTAAAATTCTGTTAAAAATATTCTGAAAAATTTCTTCTGTTTCTAAAAGCTATCTATTTTTTTGACCAATTTGAATGCTCCATAAGAGTTTATGCAGTGTTCTCAATAGTCAGAAAATCGATTGTTTTTAAAATTAGAGGTAATTTTTCATGTTCTTTTAAAAAAGTAGGAGAAAAGTTGTTCAGCTCACAGTTCTCTTGCGTCGATTGCCATTGATCCCCGCACACAGACAAGCTCGTTTGCAATAGTGTCGTGTACATTCGAACTAGAATGTCACTGACTGAAGTAGAACTGCCTTCAGTGAAAAGTTCCGTTTCGAACTCAGCCCCAACGACTATCAAAGACGCGTCCGTACACGCACAGACAGCGGTGGGATACCAACCATATTGCCGCTAGCCATACGGCCCAACAACCAGAAGTGATAATTTAGGGTGCTATTTCACTTCATAGTATTAGTCACCCTTTCTGTTCTCATACCGTTATCAATCTGTTGTCACCCTTTTCGTTGCCACCTATGGGATATTAGGAAATACCAAACCGATTTTAAAGTTAATGTTGGCAGTCCCTGTTTCAAAATAGGCATTTTATGGTTGTGCCACTACCCTTAGAGAGATAGGGGACCCATTGGACAAGAAACTTGGAATTTGACACGATGATTAATTTTAAGATGTAATTTTAAAATGTATTTCGAATATTTTCTAAATTATCATTTAGTGAAAATTACTTATAATTCTTCTTAATTATTTCAGTCTCATTTTTGCCTAATGCAATGTAATAATAAAGTTTATCAAACTGTCGCTGAAATTCTAATATTTGAACTTTTCCTAAAAGTATAATTTCTTCTAATACAAATTAAACATACAAATATCACTTGACATATTTCAACTATTACGCTATCAAAGCCGCGGGGTTTGCTACAATTTGTTAAATCGTACCGTATGCTTCCTTTAAATTTTAAAAGTAATGTTAAATTCTTTTCCTTAAGAAAAATAATTTTAATTGCTGTTATTGAATTAGTGCCTTTAGTATCTTAATAAAATTTTAATATTAGAAATTATTCACAAATATTTACCTTTTGAACAAATATTTCAAAATTAATCTCAGTTACTCCAGCTAAATCAGCGTGATAATATCGCTAAAACTTCTAAACAGGAAACAAAATTAAGTTTAAGAAAAAAATATGCAATTCATTATCTGCCATGGATCGCATAATTAAGAATGCTCATGATTTTGCTAAGACCTCGTAAATTAGAAGAATCGATATTTATTTCTGTTCGCGCACAAAGAATTAGCTTAATTAAACTTAAGAGAAATTAAGAGAGGTCATTCGAACTATCACAGTTATTTCATGATTCGATATATTTTGAACATAGAAAATAAAATTGAACTAAAAATTGATGCAATGAATGACTTTACATATAATAGGCCAGTAGAAATATTAAGAAGTCTAATAAGTATTGTTACAAGAATAATACAAGATGTGTTTTCAGCTGTTTTCGTATAATATGTGACATCTGCTTATATTGCTATTTATTTATTAGTTTTTTATTTCTACTGGCTAATCTATAATAGGTTATTTTCAAAAATAGTCATGTTTTACTGTCATGTTATGTTTCCCCGAAAAATAGTTAATTACCATAATTGTAATTATTGCATTTAAACTATCATGTTATTTTAGTGAAAAAGTTTTGTTCATAAAAATTTAAAACAAAATAAGAAATAGATTACTTTTTAGTTAAAATGTCATCATTAGTTGTTCCATTAAAAATTTATGAGTTAAAAATATGACTGAGTTGCATTTAAAACAGATGTATGTAAAATTTTAAATACATTTTTATTTACTAAGAGGCTTCTGATTAAAACTATATAAATTTATTTTCATAAATTAAAATGATGTCTAATTCTTAATCTTTTTTTAGATCGTACCCAAAGAAAGAGCATCATTACCATGCTTCTAAACTTTCTGTCCGTCTGGAAGTTTCAGAGGGTGGCACATGCCTTTTAACCCTTTCAGGGACGAGAAAATCTGCTAGTAAAACGAGAAATTATCGACTTTACACCGGAATTCACAAACGAAATTTTAAGATATTTTGAAATCCTTAATTTAAGCTTTTATCGTAAAACCAAAATTTTACTAAAATATTATTCGTGCCATTTATAAATTTCGAATTAAAACTAGGTATCCCAGACCGGGCACAGTGTGCCGGAAAGAGTTAACCCCCTTACGTGCCGAGAAAAACTTACGAGATTCACGCCTCAGTGCCACAGTTAGAACTTAGTGGCCTTACAAAATGGGACGTGGCTTAAGAGCGTGCTAACTCTGTAAATAATCATTGAGAGATAGAAGATGCTCCATTCAATTTTTAATTTTTGTGGATTCACTAATAACTGAAAGCTGTGCCCTTAAGCTACCGATAGGAAACTATTGTATATATCTCGAACAAAAGAGTCAGGAGTGAGTTTTACGTGAACAAAACCATATTTCCGAAAAAAAACCTTTTATGTAAAAATTCATCTAGGTAAATAATTCATATTTTTCGAATATGATTTATTGATTCTCTTCGGATAAATAAGTACGCTTTAGAACCAACAATTTGTTGGTGACAATATTGGTTCTATTCGTTTCATTATACGAAAAAAGTTTCTCTTGCGTTCATTTAATCGGATTCTTTAGGTCATGTCTTTATGCATTATTTGATTTTTTTTTTCAAAAAATTATATGTGATTTAATGGAAGGTTTATTGCACTGCAAAAATAATGATAAAATTAAAGATGTGTTTTTCGTATAACGTCAACTTTATTCTTGTACTGCACATCTGCAACACGAGCAAAAAGTACTGTCATAAGCCAAATATTAAACAATTAGTAGTTATTGTAATCTCTTACCTGCCGAGAAAAAGTTACGAGATTCATTCCCGTGCCACAGGTTTCCAAACAGGTGCACGTAGTTTTGCCGTATATTGAGGGAAATAAGAGACAAGCTTTTAATATAAATATTGTGTACTTCCACGAAAATATGAAACGAAACGAAAATACAAAAATTATGTATAAAAATTATACCAAAAATGTAAAATTATATTGTAACAATATGATAAAAAAGATGTTAGAAGTTAGTGGCCGTGTGATATATCCTGAAACATGGTTAGACACATAAACCAACATCACAATCAATGCACTGATAGCAGGATTCACGGCGAATTTTTTCATTGAACAAACCGCACATCTTCTCGATGCATTTTTCTTTGAAAACGTTGATGTTACTAAGTCCGGAAAATGTCTAGCAGAAAGTCGTAAAGGACAGCCACTTTCTAATTTCTGTCGTTTGGCAGGTTGTGGGGGAGTAATATGAAATTTCTCAAATATACGTTCCAACAAATTCATGCGGAAGTTGTAATTATCAACGTATATTTGACAACGTACGGAGTTGTTTCTTTCGTAACGTGAAGGCATTCCAAATAGCCATATCTAATAGATGTCGAAATATTGTTAAATAATACCTCTTCTGTCTTTTTCGTGTTGTTGAATAACAAACTAATGCCTGATCCGCTCTATCAACCCCACCCAACTTCAAATTATAATCTATAACAATAGCTGGCTTCATGACATTTTTTTTCAGTCTCAGAGCAATTTGCTGTATGGATAGAACTAAGAAGCGAAACATCTTTTTTGTCAAGCCATCTCAACACGGTAATTTTGCCTCTTTGGAAAGCGGCTATTTCTCCTTTCTTCAAAGTAAGTTTGTTGAAATTTTCCGGCAAATCACGTCGATTAGGACGAAGAGTTCCATATACGTCAGTTGAATTTTGGATAAGAAGGTCTGCTAATTCTGGTGAGAGATACATTTTTTCCGCAATTACACAATAACCTTTTGCCAAAAAAGTTTCAATAAGCGTCATCACTGTTTTTGTTGCGACTCCATAGTTCTCATATTTTTTATCAAAGATTGTACTCTGCCCTGTGTACACGATCGTATTGTGAATATATCCTGTCTCTGCTTCAGCAAGTAAAAAGAGTTTTACTCCAAAGCGAGCTCTTTTCATTGGAATGTATTGTACCCATGATAGCCTGCCTTTGAAAATCATCAAGCTCTCATCAATGCTCAGGTCCCTTTCAGGTGTATAGACACTTGAAAATTTCTTCATCGTATCAAAAAAAACTGCCATATTTTTCTTAGCTTTGAATTTGGATGTGAATTTTTATTAAAAGTACTGTTATCAGAAAAATGCAGAAATTTCATGATAAGTTGAAAGCGATTTCTGCTCATAAATTTCCCAAAAATTGGAGTTTCGATCAATTTGTTTTTAGACCAGTAAAGCGCAACGTGAGGTTTTACAACTATTCCTTGCAGAATAAGTATACCTAAAAAAAATATTTCTTCTAAAGTTGTTGGCCGCCACAACTTCGTCCTTGATTTCCTTTTTACAGGATGCTGGTTGTTATACTAGTCTGCAAAACGGTTAGTTTCTGTAACAATATGAAGCACCAGCTTCTGATCAAAAAATAATTCAAAAAATAAAAGTGGGTTCGTAACATCTGTTACATTTTTATTTATTCCTAATTCTCCCGAAAATAGAAACCGTGAAGGTGGCATAGATAAATTTTTTATATCCAATCGTACCCAGTTTCTGGCATCTTTCATAGAATAGTCGTTATCTGAATCCTCTTCATCTGACGTATCATATTCTGACGTCTCTGATCCAGAAGATGACGGAAAGTCCTCATCCAACTCACTATCATCAGTGTCGGAAATACTCCTACGAAATTCTAGAAAATTCGGGAAACAGCACGGTTAAAGCTATGAGGCTGAGGTGGTGACATCAAAATAGCAATGCGAAAGAAAGGCGAAAAGTGAACGGCAAACCAAACAATATTTTTTCTAAAATAATAGTGGTGTACAAAAAGGGTGGAGCCTTGTTAACTATGAAAAAAAAAATCGTTTGTATTTTCACGTCACTAGCTCAGTGCGATAGCCTTTATGAAGGTAGTTCCTTCTATTCCTTCTCCTCTGAATTAGGTCAGTCTTTCAAAAACACCTTCAAAGTTTTTTTCTTTTTTCTTTTCTTTTTTTTTAATTCCACAGCCGTGGGCGTGGTTTTACTGGTACAGCTCAGTATAAAAGACAATATTTTGGACTGATATATCGCATAGACTATGCGCGACGGATATATACGTCTGTGGCACTTAAGGGGTTAAGGACCCGAAGAAGTTGCAGAACTATGTGGAGGAGGTCATGGAGTCCAAGTCTTACAGCTATGACTCGGATTCCCAGGAAAATACTATGTAAGAGTATGTGATGTGCCTGATTAGTTTTAATTTGTTTTTTATTAATCTGAGTTTTAATTATATATTAGGTTTTATGTAGTATTTGCCTGTTTAATTTTTCATGATATTTTTTTATTACTTTAGAATTTTAAGTAAGTGTAGAATTTTTAACTATTTACATCTTTTATTTTAATCTCACTGAATGGCTCTAATTATATTTTAATTTCATGTATCACCACATTTGCTTTTTCCATTTGCTTCATATCTATGACGGTCTTTTAATATAATTTTCACTTTTTACATATTTAACATTTTACATTTTATATTACATTTTAACTTTTTTGTATTCATTAACTTGTTTTTGGCGCAGCAAGTCCCGCAGGGGACCTTGTGCCATAAAACCCCATTCAAACAACCAACCAACTATTTTTTCTACAAAAAAATTATTTTTGCGTCCCTGTAAATGAATAATACAATCTACGCACGCCATATTATATACCGTAAATTCGGGTGTATAAGCCGCGGATCAAACAATTCTTTTTGGACCCAGAAATCTTATTTAGTGATTGAAGACAAATATTTACGTCGATCTAAGTAGTTACATTTGTTTCTTAAAAATTTCTGGGTCGAAAAAGAATTGTTTGATCCGCGGCTTATACACCCGAAATTACGGTAATAGCAACTTATAGTATGCCTCAGTGATATATAACAATTTCAATATGTTAAAAATAATGTAATAAAAATATTGTAATGTCTTTAAAATTACACCGCAATGTAACGTAATTCTTTTGAATGTCCTTGTAGATCAACCGATGATGCTGCGTACTTTATTTTCAAACCGAATATGTCATAACATATCCAATGACATACATGAATTTCATGGCAATATGACTATATTTACGCCAGTCAGAGGAGGAACAGACAAGTGGAACTCTGAAACACTTTTAAAATATGATGGAAAGTGTCAAAAATACAATGGGTGATATTAAAGATTTAGTTCAAGCGAAAACCAAAATTTTTAATCATGTCTACAAGTTTACAATGAATAACTAATTTTTAAGATAAAATGTGACTTACACAGAATGGCTTCCTAAATATACATATACAGATGTTGAAAGAAGTACAGATACAGAAAATATTACAAATGTTGTTAAACGTGTACTACAAGGTATACTTTAAATTGTTTCTGGAGAATATGAGGTAGCATTAATTTATTCGTCTATTTAACTTTTATTATTTTTTTGCAAATACATCATGGAAATAAGTTATGAATTTTAGTTTAATTATTATATAAATATTGCTAAAACTTCTAAACTGGAACTAAATTATAGAATTTAGGAAACAAAGCCTTGTACTGTATAATTAGGTATGCTTAAGATTTTGTTAAAAATGGTTATTTAAAGAAAGAGCCTTTATTTTCCCTCGTACAAAGGATTCACATAAGTAAATTTCAAAGTGTGTGGGTCAATCCATTTCAAGTGGTCCAGAAAATATTTTTTTGGTCGCTCGACCATTTTTAAAAAATCTGAAATTTTTTGTACAACAAGCCTAACATGACGGAAGTTCAAAATGACCGTTCTTTTAATTTTACTATTTTTTGTTTGTGCATGGCGGCCATCTTTGTTTCATCGTGTGCAGCGATTTTCTCAGATACTAGGATACACAAAATTGTAAATATCTCGTCTTCTATTTTCCCAATTGAAATGGGGTTTGCAGCATTTTGTTCAGAATGAAATAGGCTAAATATACAATGATAGAAAAATTTTGAAAAATAAATTATTACACGTGAAATTTTAGCACAAAATGTACGATTTTTTCCAAAATCTATCCGTTTGCAAGAGGAAAATTTTCATGCAAGGGAAACTGTCAACCTTACACAACTTTTTCTACAAATAGGTCAAAAGTATGTGTACTCATACACCAAATCCCAGATCTGGGAGTTAATTTCTCTTTGCGAAAAAAATTCCGAAATTCGTCAAAAATTTCAAAAATCGCACTTTTTAGGCTTTGATATCTCTGGTGGGGCACCAGATAAAAATCTGAAATTTTAGCCTATGATAGTATTTTGTAGTAGCGTTATGTACAAAAAATTTCAAGAAGGAGATTTGACTACAAGCTGAGATGTGACATTGAAAATATGTGAAAACAATACTTTCAGACTATTGTAAACCTACTGTGTAATTGTTCAATAAGACTGTCAACCTTGCGCAATTTTTTCTACATATAGATCAGAAGTGTGTGTACTCATACGCCAACTCCCATATCTGGGAAATGATTTCTCTTTCCAAAAAACATTCCGAAATTCGTCGAAAATTTCAAAAATCGCACTTTTTAGGCTTCGATATCTCTGGTGGAGCATGAGATAAAAATCTGAAATTCTGGCCTTTGATAGTATTGTGTAGTAGTGTTATGTACAAAAATTTTCAAGAAGGAGATTTGAAAACAAGCTGAGATACGGTGATTAAAAAATGTTAAGAAATGCTATTACGAGTACATTAGGAGAAATGAGATTAGTCTCTTTTATTACAATATTTACACAGAAACTATCGTTTGTTGAAAACAGTTAAATAATAAACATTTAATTTACAAAATACTATATATGCTCAACAAAGAGCTTAACAATATTTACGAGAGATGTTATGAGTTCGACCAGTTACTGTTGTCAGCCCATCAGGCTGTTCTTTCTAAAAATTTTATTTCAAGCCCCACAAGTCTTGTCATCCCTTGTTAACTTGAATGAAATTCTCTAGGTTTAATAATTGAAGCCATGTCAACTAGATCAGTTGTAATCCATTGTCTGTAATTTACTTTTCCTGAAATGTGTTCCGAGTAAAATTGTTGCAATAGCATTTCTAGTAGATTTGTTCATCTGGACAAATAGTGTATTAGCTTAGCATACATTCTGAATTGTTTAAATCACACAGAAGAATTTGAAAAAGATATTTGTAATTAACATTTAACTTTATTCCATAAATAATTAATTTAAAATTTTGGAGATATGGAAAATTACATAGTAGATTACAATAGTTTGGCAGTATTGTTTTCACATATTTTCCATGTCATATCTCAGCTTGTAGTCAAATCTCCTTCTTAAATTTTTTTGTACATAACACTACTATACAATACTATCAAAGGTCAGAATTTCAGATTTTTATCTCGTGCTCCACCACAGATATCAAAGCCTAAAAAGTGCGATTTTTGAAATTTTCGACGAATTTCGGAATTTTTTTCGCAAAGAGAAATCATTTCCTAGATCTGGGACTTGGTGTATGAGTACACGCACTTTCGACCTATTTGTAGAAAAAATTGTGCAAGGTTGACAATGTTGTTGAACAATTACATAGTAGGTTTACAATAGTTTGGCAGTATTGTTTTCACATATTTTCCATGTCATATCTCAGCTTGTAGTCAAATCTCCTTCTTGAATTTTTTTTGTACATAATGCTACTACACGATACTATCATAGGCCAAAATTTCAGATTTTTATCTCGTGCCCCACCAGAGATATCAAAGCCTAAAAAGTGCGATTTTTGAAATTTTTGACGAATTTCGGAATTTTTTTCGCAAAGAGAAATTATCTCCCAGATCTGGGACTTGGTGTATGAGTACACGCACTTTTAACTTGTTTGTAGAAAAAATTGTGTATGGTTGACAGTTTTCCTTGCATGAAAATTTTCCTCTTGCAAACGGATAGATTTTTGAAAAAATCGTAAATTTTGTGCTAAAATTTCACTTGTAAAAATTTATTTTTCAAAGTTTTTCTTCTACTGTATATTTAGCCTATTTTATTCTGAACAAAATGCTGCAAACCCCATTTCAATTGGGAAAATAGAAGACGAGATATTTACAATTTTGTGTATCCTAGTATCTGAGAAAATCGCTGCACACGATGAAACAAAGATGGCCGCCATGCACAAACAAAAAATAGTAGAATTAAAATAACCGTCATTTTGAACTTCCATCATGTTAGGGTTGTTGTACAAAAAATTTCAGATTTTTTAAAAATAGTCGAGCGACCAGTGCTGGACCACTTGAAATGGATTGACCCGTGTGATATAACGATTGTTTCAAAACTCCTACCTTTTACTAAAAAACAAAGTTAAAGAAATTATGAATTTATTCTAAACCGTCACCCGTACCGGTGTATTGGGAAATATTGAAAAATACTAGGATTATTGTCAAATAAATCCTTTGAAGCGCAATAATTTTTCTAACTATTACAGATTAGCTTTCGTAATAATCAATGTAATGTCAGTAATGCAAAACTTTCGGCGACGTATATGGAATAGGGGAAGGATATAGTAAAGGGTTATTGATTAGTTAAAATACATGAACATATGAGAAACATACAATAAGAAATTGTGTAAGAAAAATTTGAGTAATTTGGAAAGATGGTTTTTAGAAATGATAATGTAATGAAATTGTAATATATAATGATTTCAAAATTTTGCAATAACAGTAAAATGAAGTTACGATTAATAGCATTTATAAGATTTTCAACGATATAGTATGCTTCAAGAAAATAAGGTTCAAGTATAACAGTAAATTCATTGATAATTTTAGCTGATTCAAATATTCTTTTCTCTAAATAAAGGTGTGTTTCTCGGCAATGACTTGCAATGGTCGATTTGTCAGTCCCTTGTTTATGAGTGTAAGACATGTACTCTTTTTTTTCATTGTATCTCACGTTTAATTTCTCCGCTATAGAAAAGACCACAGTGACAAATAATACTGTAGTTATCACAGACATTAGATGTCTCAACACTATCTTTCAATTAAAAGAGAATAAATTCTTGTACTCTATATTGCTCTTATCCTCTATCTCTTCTTTATATATATATATATATATAAATCTAGCCAAACGCACAAAAAGTTCAACTTAAAATACAAAAAAGTACAGCATTAAAAAACTGAAAACCAATCAAAAACAGGCTACGACCTCATCGGCAGTGTTTTTTTTTTTGTTTTTAAAGTAGCGAGGACTGCAAAACAGAAGTATTGTTTTAAAAGAAATTTTGTAAATATATACTGGTGTCAGTGGATTTGAATCAATACACTATGATTACAATTTTTGACCATATATGAGGACCCCAGAAGCCAAGGGGTATAAGTGACAAAATTGAAAAAAATAAACTAAATACACAGACGACCTAAAAATATGCTTTTTTCATTTCAGGTAAAGAAATAGAAGTGATTTTCTTATTATTTGCTGCGTTATAGAGGCAAACCACTTTTTCGAAAAACAAACAATATTGATTAATTATACATTTAAAGAAAATTGTACTTTATTTTTTAACAGTTATTGAAGTAAGAGTTCAAAGACCAGAATGCAACAAGCAGAAACATTCTATTTCAATCCACTCAATTCTCATTGATGTTCCAATTTAACATCAATTATCTTTAAACTCAATTTACTCCAAATCGAAATTTTGTCACTTGTACCCCTTGGCTTCTGGGGTCCTCATATATAGTCTGTCTCAAAAGTTTAAGCACACTGCAAATGGTTTTAAATAATTGAAGAAAAAAATATTTTATTCCAAGTTACAATAAATACTCGACATTTAATCAAAATGAAAAAATAAGCCATTTTGGATGGTTGAAATAAAATATATATATATATATATTTAATTTTTCTTTTTTTCTTGAAGTAACGCTCCCACAAAAGTTTAAGCACTTTACAAATTTATTTAGAAACGCAGGATTGGACGTGTGTAATCGCGTTGTATGACACCATATTGAACTTTTCTAAAAGTATAAAAGTTTGAGAAATTATTTCTCCTCATTTTAAAAATGCCGAATGGTTAAAAATTCACAAAATGTGAGATTTTTGAAGTTTCGAAATTGAAATCGCAAAATAAAACTATTTCTAAAATTTCTAAATTTTTAAATCCATCAAATTGAGGTATGCATCAAGCACTCTCAAGAAAAATTAATTTTAATCGGAAACCAAGATGTTTACGACCACGTATGACGACTGCTCAGACTGATCGGAGAATACGGAGATTGGTATCTACACAAAATATGTCCATACGGCTAATTAAAAATAGTTGTACAAGTGTCCAAAGACATTGAACATAGACATATAAAAGAGTGTGATTACATCATACTAAAAAAATAGCTCGCAAACCGTATCTCAAATTTCATCACAAACAGGCAAGTATGAAGTAGACTAAAATTCAAACGTCCAAAGGAACAAATGGCTTACTGTTTTATTCAACGAGGAGAAAAAGTTCAACTTAGATGTTCTCATGATACTAACGTGCATTGGCATGATTTACGAAAGGAAACATGGGCATTTTTCAGCACGCAGCAAAACGGTAAATCTGTTATTGTTTGGAGAGCATTTGGATTCAATGGCCAAAATCTCTCTGGTCTAAACCTCTCTTTTCTAAAAAGAAGACAGATTCAAAAAAGTATCAAGAGACTCTAAATCAACATTTCCTTCCATTCGATGACATTTTAGGGGGGGAGGGCGGACCAGAATGGACTTTTCATAAGAGAATGCCTCAGTCCACGTGTCATATTCCACAAAATTTTGGCCTTTTTTAGAAAAATGTTAAAGTTCCTGACTGTCCAGCTTTAAGTCAAGATTTAAACCCGATTGAGAATGTCTGGGGTATTTTAACCCGCCAGGTTTACGGCAACGGAAAGCAGTCCGATTCTATAGAAGAACTCTAAGAGGCCAGTGAGAAAGTTTTGCCATCAGAAATCCTACAAAAACTAATAATTTGATGGACGCACGTTTATTTGAACTAATCCGAAAAGTTCTGTAAAAATTATAAATCTGGTTGTTTTTTGACATTGTGCATAAACTTTTGAGACATTTTTTTTTAAAATTGTTACATTTTTTGCAATTTTGTAATTTATTTGTTTATACTTTTGATATCATTTATTTAAATAACGTTGCGAAATCTGCACATAAAAAAAACGTTATTCATTCTAACTTTTTATAATTCTTTGAAAATCGACATTTTGTGCTTGTGTTTAAACTTTTGATACAGACCTTATATATATACACACACTATATAGCTATTAATGACCGGACACTTGCGATTTTAAACGTTTTCTTAAATATCTTGAAAATACATGAGGAATTATTCTAAAATTCCAGGTGTGTAAACAAAATAGTACAGGTCACAGATTTTCGCAATTTTTTTTTAAGGAAATCCTATAGAAAACCGTCAACTGATTGAAAAATCGAAGACCTTTTCGATAACCCTGTCAAAACTAATGTAGCGAAAGCGTTCAATCTACAGATTATGATTAAGTGGCTTATTGTAATATAATGTGTTAACTTTTATGGGGATAGTATATATATTCGTTGAGCAATTAAGTTTTTTATAAAATCATCCCAAATTTTGCCTTGCTTATAAACTGTTAAAAATTTGAAGCTTTTGTTGCATCGTCATTCCACAGCGTTTATAGACTTTTTCTATTTTGACCAATGAGAATGAGTCATAATACAGAGAAGCAATAGTTTTCAATAAAAGCGATGGAGTGACGATGCAGCAAAAGTTTCAATTTTTTAACGGTGTAATTTGAAACAGTTTTTTGTTTATAATTTGCAGAGTTCTAAATAAAAAAAAATGTTATTTTCAGAAAATATGACAAAGAACATTGTACATAATACCGTGTAATCAGAATTTAAAAATAATTAAAATTGTATGATCAGATTTACTAAATAATGTATCCCTGCGCATGCGTGAACGTAATCAAAATATAATTTGAATAATGTGTTAGCTAAATGAATAGAGCAAGTTTTGCGAAAGTTTAAAAAACATAGGTTGAAAATTCGGAAAATTATCGTCGATAGAATAAGCTCAAAACCCGTTATTCAGAAAATGAAGCAAAAAGATGAGGGGCTGTATCCATATATCCATTGATTATTGTCAATATAGTATACACAATATTGCACGTACTGCTATATTTGGATACAGACCCTCATCTTTTTGCTTCCTTTAGGGAGCAACGAATTTTGCGCTGATTCTATCAATGAAAATTTTCAGAATTTTCAAGCTATGATATTGAGAGTTTCACAAAAGTTGCTCCATGGATTTAGCTGACACATTATGCAAATTGCATTTTATTTGCGTTTATGCATGCACAGTGAAACATTATTTAGTTAACCTGTTCATTTTTCATAAGATTTTTAACAATTTAAGCAACGTTTCATACAATTTTTAACGTTTCTAATTCTGATTACAGGGTATAATATACAATGTTGTTTGTCATTTTTTTATATTAAGAACTCTACAAATTAAAGGATATACCTTGGCAAGATATGGGACTGTTTTTATTAAAAACCCTAATTTTTCTACGAGTATGCATGCTATCCACACAATTTGTTAAAAAAAAGTCTCTTAATGATAATTTGCAGTTTGAAAGCTTTTCCTACATTAGTTTTGACAGGGTTATCCAAGAGATCTTCGTTCTTTTCAATTTGTTGAAGGTCCCCTATAGAATTTCGGTAAAAAAAAAAAAAAAAAAAAAAAAAAAAAAAAAAAAACTTCACAAAAAATATGACCTGTTCTATTTTGTTTGCACACCTGGAGTCTCATAATAATTCATCATGCATTTTTCTAGATATTTAACAAAATTTCTAAAACCGCAAGTGGCCGGTCATTAATGGCCATATAGTGCATATATATATAGTACTTTGAATAAGTGTATAAATAAAATGCTAATATTTTTTAAATACATATGATCTTTCATATGTTGAACTGGGTGTATGTTGTAATGCAATTAGGTTTAAGCGCCTACAAATTGTTTCTATAAAAATGTCTAAGAGATTTGTTAATGAAGTATTACAAATGAAAAAATAGCAGGTGCAAAACATATGTGGTGAGTCGTGTCCAGGCTGCTGATATTTCTTCTGCTTATATAACACTATGAAAATTTAATAATGTCGTGTACAGAATTACATGTTTATATTGTTCTCAAGCTTATGTTGGTACGACTTCTGGTTCTCTGAATATTCGTATTAATAATCATAGGTCGAACGTTAATAAATAGGATTTACAATATCCCTTTTTTTTAATTGCACATTATAAATTAAATTCTTCTGACAATATTTTTTTTGGAAATTTTGTCTCATGATGAAAATCAAGATCGAAGGTTAAGGTTCGAATATGATTTAATTTTAAAATATAAAACTCTATATCCATATGGTCTTAATACAAAATTAAATGGTTATAATATTAAAAATATTAATAATATTTACAGTTTTTCTAATTTGTCTAATAATGCTAGAACAATTAATAGAAATAAAAAAAGGCTCACATATTTTATCTAAAAAAATAAATTGTCTGGTTCCTTATGAATGGATTGAAAGTAATGAAAAAAATTTTAATGTTGGATATAGTGTTAAAATTGTTAAAAATGCGGTAATTAATCTGAAGCTGAAAACACTAAATAAATAAAGAAAGCTTGTGGGGAATATAAATTTTCTTATTTAAACTAGAAAGATCTAATCTACAACATTTTAAATTTTAGATTGAGATTTATTTCAGATTTTAGTTCTGATTTTTTATTATTACCTATTAATTTTCAGCAGAAGTCTTTCGATGATTTTAACATTACATGGTTCGCACGGGTACCGTTATTTTTCATGTGATGTACCAGAATTATTTTACGGAAAAATAAATCTAGTAAAAACATACGAAATTTCGCTTTATTTAATGCGAGATCTTCTATAAGAAAACACCGGTGCCAAAACATTTCCTGCTCATGAAATTCCAGGATCCGTACGAACTCTGCATTAATAATTTCATTAGACAATTTAATTTTCTTTTCCCATTACAAACATTAATATTGCAATTGCTTATAGATATACTATCCCTCTTAGTAAAAACTATTCAATTAAAGATATATTGTATTTTCAGAAAATGATGGTCTTTCTTGAAATTGTAGAGTTGATTTAGTCGATTTTGTTGATGAATTCCATGGACATGTTGTTACAGGTAACTTGGATATAATACAGAATAAAAATTAATATTTTTTGATGAGTTTAGCCACTAAATTCAGATTAAATAGAAAAATAAATAAAAATATTGCTACGTTAATTTAAAAAAAAGATTTATATGGGTGATTCTCAAAATAGGGGACTATTTCAAAAATGGAATCTTAAAAAAATTACTGTTAGCAAAATTTCTGAAAAAAATAGGTGTTGTTAATATAGTATTAGGTATACTTTCCATGTAGTCAGCAGAGCTAAATATTTAAAAATTAACTTAAAAAAAATTAGTATTTTTTGAGCCACGCTAATGACAAAACAAATTGCATGGAATAAATATATTATGAAATTTTTATTTTCTTCCTGTTTAAATATTTTTTCTTCTATATTTATTAGCCTTCCTATTCAGCAAATAGTTTCCATTTTTACATATATACATATAAGGAGAATAAAAACATTACCAAAGAGCAAACTTTGTTACATGAGCAACATTCTGACACTAACAATATAAGAAGCTGTCTTAGTGATTTTCCTACAGATTTAATGCATATTTTTGGGATAATAAATGTAATACCTAAATTTATACGTAAAATTAAACTTTATAAAGGATAGAATGTAAGCACTGGTTACATTTATGTACATAGGAGTCTTTAGCATGGACAGAAAAACCATGCTAATGACACTGATATCTGTCCATGCTAATGAAAAATTTTAATTTAAATAAGATTATGAGCCATAATATAATCACAATGCAATAGTCTTTTCTAGGGCTTTTTAAAACACAAAAGTTCTATGCAAATAAATAAAATAAAAATTTTAACTATAAAATAAACATGAAAATTATTATCCATTCTAATGACATACAATTGATGTACGCCCCTAATATTCAACTTCTATTCTTAAAATACAATACATGTGTCAGGCTCTGATACCACCTTTGCTAAAGAATGGAATTTCCACTATTTCTCTATTTCAATATTTCGTATTGTATGGCTGTGTACCAGAATTTCCAAGGTGGCATTCCTTCTTTGTGGAAAGGGGAATTGGCAGATAATCCTCTGCAGGTGGTGAATAAGAGAAAGAGAAGATTGCTGAGAGGCAGGTCCATCTGTCAGTGAGGTATGCGGATGACGAGCAGATGAGCAACATGTCACTAAGCAAAGAAAGGAATGGAGGATGTGTCCAATGAATGAGCTCCAAAGGGGGTTGACATTGGCGTGACCCAGTGATTTAGGAAGAGCAAGGCTTGTCTCAGATTAGTCAGTCCATTCCTGGGTTTCGTACCTAGAGGGTGCTCTGTGTTGTAGAGCGTAAGTAGTGCGTTTCTGGAGAGGAAAGGACACAGACGTCCTGGTGTTTAGTGCGCTGGGCCGAGAAGTGCAGGCCGAGTATACTTGTGTTGGGAGAGTCAAAGCTGATCTCCGATAAATTGAATCTAACGTGAATTGAGTGTGAGGTGGAAAGTGTAATTGGAATAGTACACAGCCAACCGTTACTGTATATAATTTAATGTTGAACCGGTTCACCTATATCCGAGTTGTAATTGTATATAATTGTAAATAGCGTATTTAGTGTGTACATATATTCTTAATAAACTGATAATTCAGTTAAGTGACAGCGTCAGTGTTCATTTACACAATCCTCACAGTGGGTGACCGATATCACCTAGTAATATCGGTGGTGGCAGCTATATCTACCACGGACTTTCTTCAAAGTTGTGTGACTGAGAGGAACGTCCGACAAATTGTTGGCAGCGTCGGGATAGAATCGCCTGAAACCAGTGACCAGCGAGTCGTGTTGCAGTCTGTTAGTGCCGGAGTACCCAGTGGAATTCTTGCGGGTAATGCCGTATCGTCGAATGAGTGCTAAAGTGTCGTGCCGCATCGTCGAATGTGTGCTAAAGTGTCGTGCCGTATCGTCGAATGTGTGCTAAAGTGTCGTGCCGTATCGTCGAGTGTGTGCTAAAGTATCGTGCCGGATCGTCTAGTGTGTGCTAAAGTGTCGTGCCGTATCGTCGAGTGTGTGCTAAAAGTGTTGTGCCTATGCCGTATCAGTATTAGAAAGAACTAAACTGTTGTGCCATATTACCGCTACACCTGTGATTAGAAAAGTACCCCAGCAAATAAAGTATAAGGTAAGGTGTTTTGATCATATCCTTCTACTGACATCTCGAACCAAAATTTGTTGTTGTATAATTAATAGTAATTTAAGTAAATTGTCTATATTATTTATGTGTTTTATCAATACTTCCTACCTATAAAGTGTTAATAACCATATTGGCTATTGTTTTAAGGAAAGGTCATAATAACTTGAGCTAGTATTGGCTTTCTATATATATTTTTTTTTACTAATTGTGGTAATAGTAGTTGTAAGGAATAATTAAATTTATTTAAATTTAAATTATTATCAAAGTAATATTTAAATGAAGCAATATTTTTTAAGTTTGAAGAGTGTATAATAACATTTGCTTAGAATTTTAATTGGCCAATACTAGTAAGAAAAAAAAGGCTCAAAAGAGAGCCATAGTGAAAAAAAAAAGGCTCAAAAGAGGGCCATAGTGAAAAAAAAGGCTCAAAAGAGAGCCATAATGAGGAAAAATAAAAGTGAAGATCTTGTGATCAAAATATTACATTTGTTTTAAGTGTGAGAACCAATATTGAATTTGGAAATATTTTAGTGAGGATAATTGTAGAAATTTATATGTGCATGTTATACAATTCTTCTTTATGTGGATGCTTTTATTGACATCAATACTTCTATTCAATTTCAACGTATCAGTATTATTATGTAAATTGTATGTTGTTATCTAAGTGTATAAATTGACATCTGTATTGCATAGTAATCAAATCGAATTGTTATTTTACCTTTTGTTTTATTGGAAGTGTATTGTGGGATATCAATGGTTGAGGAAAATTAGAGTATTCAGTAGGTTAATTAGAGATGAAATGCATTGATTATCTGAAGGGTGTTAATTAGTAAAATAAGTGCGGTATAACTGTACTAAGTTAAAAATTTAGGAAATATTAATTTGGTAGTTTAAATATTATTGTAGGGTGGTAATAACAATCGGTGAAGGTATGGCTTTCTTATTGAAACTAAAAAAAGTGGATCTTCAGGGGATAGCCGAAGAATTGGGTGTTGAATTCGCGGAAGATGATACCAAAATTCAGCTTAAGAAAAAGATAATGGACAGTGATGAATATGACGAGGGGGTTATTAAGGAATTATCTGACGCTATTGTTGCAGAACGATTAGAGCGCGAAGAAAAACAGGAAAAATTAGAACGCGAAAAGTTAGAAAAACAGGAAAAGTTAGAAATGGAAAAATTAAGGATGGAAGATGAATTAGAAATGGAGAGATTAAGGGTTCAAGGATCGACAAATAACTATAATGTGTCTAGGGAACCTAATAATGAAAGTAACATAGAAAAATTGATCAAAAGTGTGAAAACTCTATCTATCAAAGTACCGGAAGGGACTGAGGAATGGAATTTATTTTTCAACAGTCTAGAAAGGGCATTCAAAACTAAAAATGTACCGGAAAACCAGCAGGCCGAAATTCTACTAAATATGTTAGGAGATAAGGCGGATAATTTGTTAATTTATACCACTACGGAACAAATGGAGAATTATGAGGAATTAAAGGAGTTAGTTCTAAGGGAACATGAGCCGACACCGAAGGCATGTTTGAAAAATTTTAAGAAGGCTAAGAGAAACCAGAATGAAACTCATGTATTATTTGTATCGCGTTTAATAGCGACATGGGATAAATTATTGTAAGATTAGAGGTGCTGACTCCTATGAAAAGGTCAACCAGTTAATAGGTTACTGATAAATTAGTAAGTACGTTAGATGAGGATACTGCGTCATATATTAGGTTAACTCATCAAGGTAAATGGTTAGAAACTTCTAAAATTGCTAAAGAATGTGACAATTATTTTGACGCTAAACATAAGTCTTACGCCGTTTCGTATAAAAGTTTTAAAGGTAAAGACACGTATGTAAACAATGAAAAGATGAGACCGAGGCAGGATAGCAAAGTTAGTGGTAATTGGAGGCAAAACGGGAGTAATGAGACTAATTCTTTTTCGGATAGGAAAATAGATTTTAAGAAACTTAGTGATGCCTCAGCGCCTAAATGCTTTAAATGTGGTTTGAGAGGTCATTACCAACGTTTTTGTAATAAAGTGGGTAATGAGGGAAATAATGGTAATGAAGGGCGAGATCCAAAAGCGGGTGTACATAAGATTGTGGTAAAAGAAAGCAAAGAGTTACCTAATGGAGCTATTGTGGCAAGAATATCAGCAAAGGCCGAACAGAGAACTAATGTTATTGGTGAGAAATTAAATAAACTTGAGAAAATTGAAGTTAGTGTAAATGGGAAAAAAGCAAAGGGATTGGTTGATTCTGGATGTGAAATTAGTGTTGTTCATAAAGATTTGGTACCGGAAGAGAAATTAAAAGAAGCGGGTAGTATTTATTTACAAGGGTTATTCGGTGAAGCAGTTAAATCGCCGTTGGTTAAACTACCGTTAGCTATTCCGCAATTCGGACAAACTAATATAATTCATCAGGAAGTACTTTGCGCAGTGACTGATAATATCAGTGAGCAAGTAATTTTACATCCCGAAGTGATTAATGAGTTGTCAGGTGTCAACCGCGAGGAGCCATTGCTAGAGGCCCAAAAATTAGAAAGTTCAGAAATTATTATTGATAATTCGAGTGAAAAGGAAGATATGAGTAACGATAGTTGTAATGTTTACGCAATAGAAGCGCGGTCGGAAAATGTACAAACTCAGAATACGGAAAAAACGGAAGTGGAGAAAGATAATAAAGCTATTGTTAGCAATTCAGATAAGTTTAAGGAATCCCAATTAGAAAGTAAAGAGTTAGCGAAAGCTTGGGAATTAGCTAAATTGGATAAAGGGGATTATTATATTGTAAATGGCTTATTATATCATAAAGAGAAATTGTTAGGCGAAACTATAGCGCAATTAGTAGTACCCAAGGTAAGAAGGGAAGAAATCCTAAAATTAGCGCATAGTTCGGTATTTGGAGGGCATCATGCAGCCAAGAAAACTTTACAGAGAATCAGGTATTCATTTTATTGGGAGGGGATGGCGAAAGAAACTAAACAATTTTGTGAGTCATGTTTAGAGTGCCAATTGACTAGAGGGGTTAAAGTAAATGATAGAGCTCCTATTTCCCCAGTATCGCGGCCGGAACTCCCATTTCAGGTGGTTAATGTTGATTTAATTGGGCCTATTGATCCTAAAAGTTCACAAGGGCATCAGTATATACTAACCTTAATTGATCAGCATACCAGGTGGGCGGATGCGATCCCTCTAAAAAGTTTAAGTGCTAAAACCGCGTGTGATGCGTTACTTCAAATATTTATGAGGACAGGAATTCCAAATATAATTGCCTGTGATAATGGAACCAATTTCACTGCCGACTTAACGAAAGAATTTGAGAAAAGTTTAGGTGCTAGTCCAAGATTTTCGACCCCACAGTATCCACAGTCTAACGGGCTTGTGGAACGATTTAATCAGACCCTTAAACGTATGGTACATCATACTATTAGAGAAGAAGGAAAAAAGTGGCATGAACAAATGTCATTTGTATTATGGGCGTATAGGGAAGTCCCAAATTCTACGACGGGAATCGCACCTTTCCAATTATTATATGGTAGAGCGCCGGAGGGTCCTTCATCGAATTTCAAGTCATCCTGGGCAGGAGAAAATAAGGGGGCGCAGTTAGATACTACGCCGATTCATGAGTATTTGAATAAACTTAGGGGACGTTTAGAAAGAGCCGCAAAGAAGGCAAAATTATCGTCCGAGGTGCAACAAAATAGAATGGCGTATCATTATAATTTAAGGTCAAAAGAAAAAACGTTTGAAGTAGGCGATAAGGTAATATTATTAATCCCCGATTCAACTAATAAGTTATATAGTGTACCGGTAGCTTACAAAGAGGAAGTAGATAGGTAGATTCAGGAGTTATTAGAATTAAATCTAATCGAGGTGTCAAATGCGGAAATTAGTCATCCAATTGTTTGTGTGGCGAAAAAAGACGCAACCGATCGACTCTGTATAGATTATAGAGCTTTAAATTCGGTAACTCAGGTTCCAACCTTTCCGATGAAAGATTCTCAAGAAATCATGTATACCGCAGGGGCGGCTAAGTATTTATCGTCGATTGATTTATTAATCGGGTTATTGGCAGATTAAAATGGCTGAGGAGTGTAAACATTTGACAGCTTTTACAACGCATAACGGAACTTATCAGTGGCGTACCATGCCGTTTGGATTATTAGGGGCGGCTGCTACGTTTCAGAAAGATATGAATGAGGTTCTTCAAGGTCATCGGAGGTACGCGGAAACATATATTGATGATGTCATCATTTTCTCCGACACCTGGGAAGAGCATTGTGAGCATGTTAGGGCTGTCACTGAAGAACTTAAAAATAGAAATTTTACGATTAGGCTGGATAAATATAAATTTGGTGAGAAATTGACTAAGTTTTTAGGTCATGTAATTGGAGGTGGAACGCATGCACCTGATGAGGAAAAAATAGGAGCAATAAGGGATCTAAAGAGACCAAAGACTAAAAAGGAAGTTAGATCTGTTTTGAGATTAATGGGATTTTACCGATCTTATATTCCAAATTATGCCGAAATTGCTATACCTTTAACCGAATTAACCAAAGGGAAGGTTAAAAATACTGTACCATGGGATGAAAGGGCAGAAAAAGCATTTAATACTCTTAAAGATGAGTTATGTAAAGTGACGAGTTTGGCTACACCTATCGTAGGCCGGGAATATCAGCTCCACGCAGATGCTTCCGACCTGGCAGTAGGATGTTGTCTTACTCAAAAAGATGAAAAGGGTCAGTATAAACCGATAGCTTTTGCCAGTCAGAAATTGTCAGAGGCTCAGCGTGCTTGGCCGAGTATAGAGAAAGAGGCTTGGAGTGTTCTCTTTGGGTTGCGAAAGTTTGAAAAGTGAACCTATGGATCTCAAATTGAGATCATTACGGAACATAATCCATTAAAATTTCTCACCGAAACAACCCCAAGATCACCCAAACTCACTAGATGATCTCTTGCCTTGCAACGCTGGAACCTCAGTATTTCTCATCGTCCAGGAGTTCAACATTTGAATGTTGACGCAATTTCTAGGCTACATAGAAAGAGCTGGGAAGAACAACCAGTTGTTAGCCCATCAGCATCAACGACCCAGTAGTGGACAGCCTTAAAGGGATGTCATCACACATTAAATTTTTTTTTTCTGTATGTGTAAGTATTTTTTGAATTTTATGTTTATAATATTGTATTAACATGTGTATTGTTTGTGTAATAATAATATTAGTACAAGGTTCGGTAGAGATGTCAGTGGGTAATGTTCAGACACCTGGAAATACCTATGTAATAAGCATAATGAAGAAATCTGTAAAGAGACTATTGAACTCTTCTGCGATATTACGTTATGTTTGGGGAAAATTAGCCCCTAAAAGGCATATTTTCCGCTACGGTGGAGGGTGTCAGGCTCTGATACCACCTTTGCTAAAGAATGGAATTTCCACTATTTCTCTATTTCAATATTTCGTATTGTATGGCTGTGTACCAGAATTTCCAAGGTGACATTCCTTCTTTGTGGAAAGGGGAATTGACAGATAATCCTCTGCAGGTGGTGAATAAGAGAAAGAGAAGATTGCTGAGAGGCATGTCCATCTGTCAGTGAGGTATGCGGATGACGAGCAGATGAGCAACATGTCACTAAGCAAAGAAAGGAATGGAGGATGTGTCCAATGAATGAGCTCCAAAGGGGGTTGACATTGGCGTGTCCCAGTGATTTGGGAAGAGCAAGGCTTGTCTCAGATTATTCAGTCCGTTCCTGGGTTTCGTACCTAGAGTGTGCGCAGTGTTGTAGAGCGTAAGTAGTGCGTTTCTGGAGAGGAAAGGGCACAGACGTCCTGGTGTTTAGTGCGCTGGGCCGATAAGTGCAGGCCGAGTATACTTGTGTTGGGAGAGTCAAAGCTGATCTCCGATAAATTGAATCTAACGTGCATTGAGTGTGAGGTGGAAAGTGTAATTGGAATAGTATACAGCCAACCGTTTACTGTATATAATTTAATGTTGAACCGGATCACCTATATCCGAGTTGTAATTGTATATAATTGTAAATAGCGTATTTAGTGTGTACATATATTCTTAATAAACTGATAATTCAGTTAAGTGACAGCGTCAGTGTTCATTTACACAATCCTCACAGTGGGTGACCGATATCACCTAGTAATATCGGTGGTGGCAGCTATATCTACCACGGACTTTCTTCAAAGTTGTATGGACTGAGAGGAACGTCCGACAACATGCTTCTATATTCAGGCTGGGATAAAATGGCTACTTGTTGCCATGGAGAAACTTTATATTTTCAAACTATTGTCACATGTGAAAATGAAATTTTGATTAATAACCAGCTGTTATAGTATGACATTGTTTTGAAAATCTAATATGGAGGACAAACTTTAATTCTTTTTTTATATACTATAATTTTATTTTTAAAAAGAAATTTATTGGATAAATCCTCTCCTTGATTAATATAAAGAAAGAATAACATTTGTTTATTTTATAAACATGATATTAACTCTTCAAAAATGCTAGTATACACAAGGCACAGCTGCTGTGGACATCCTGCTAATGACATTTTGAATCTTTATTCTGTTATTTTAAGGTGTTTTTAACTAAAAAGTGAGTAATTCGTGAGTGCAAATAATAAATAATATTAAGAAAAACATATCTAAATATAAAAACATGACAGAAAACCTCTCAATTTTTTTTGTATGCCGAAAGACATAAATTGTCCCCTATTTTGAGAATCACCCATATAAATTAATTATGCGATTATGTTATAAATATAATCCGCCTTTTGAAGCTTTTTCTGAGTAGGAGTGGCATATCTTAAAAAATTTGGGCTTTTTGTTGGCAATAAACTAAATAACAGTGATTCTATTTATCATCATCTTAGTAAAGAAGATTTAAATTATTTTCAATTTTTACATAAAAATTTTGTTATTGTTCCTGTTGATAAAGCTTCTTCTAACTATTCAATTATTTGAAACTTTTTTACATTGATAAAGTTAAAAATGAATTAAATAATACAAAATTTTATAAAAAATATGAATTGAATCATACTGCTATTGTCAATAAATTCAATGCTTATACTAAGAAAGTTAAAAAGATGTATACACATAATTTTTCTATACATAATTATCACAATTTTTCTTTCTTGTTTTTAACACCTAAATTTCATAAAACACAAATCAAATTCATATTTATTTGTTGAAATTCAAGGGTTTAGGTAAGGGTTTTAATGTTAAATTGCAGGATTTTTTAAAACGTATTTATAGTTTTTTGAAATTTAAATTTAAAAACACTAGTTATTTTTTATGTATTGACAACAGCATTGAAGTTTTAAATAAGTTGGAATCACCCACAATACTCACTAGTTTAGATACATTTGATTTTGAGAATCTTTTATTTCTAATATTCCGATTGATTTCTTATACAATATTTTAAAAAAGTTATTTAATACGTTTCATATTGAAGAAGAACTATGTATTAAAAATATTTTTTCCCGAGTTTGTGTAATTTTTGTTTTTATAACAATTTTATTACATTTAATGCTTTTTTTTTTTTTTTTTTTTTTTTTTTTTTTTTTTTTTTTTTTAATCAATGTTGTGGTATTGGAATGGGTACTAATTTTTCCAGTTATGATGCTAATCTTTTTCTCTTCTTCTACGAATTTAATTTAATTTTAAATTCAAATAAAAGTTTCAGAGCTTAAGATATATCAATGACTTGATAGTCTTCAATGATAAGTTACTAATATCGATTAATGATATCTATCCTCCCTGTTTAAAACTAAATAAAGCTTTTCATAATTGTTTTCATGTTAATATTTTGGCCTTAATTTAATAATTACTATTAATGATTTACAGGTTAAACTTTTTGACAAACGAGATTTTTTTAATTTTAAAATTCATTCAATGCCCCATTGTTTTTCAAATTTAAGTAAAAGAGCTTTCGTCAAGATTATTTTGGGCCAAGTTATCAGATTTAATAAAATTTGTGGTTGGAAAGAAATACTGAGTTTGAAGATTTTTAAATTTGTTGCTAATCTTTTTTATGATAGTTTTTATAAATAACATTTTATTTTTCACTACGTAAATTAACTTAAAAAAGGTTTTCTCAAGTGGCAACAACCTTGTGGCCAAACACCTTAATGGAAGCTGAAGAAGCGTGTTGAATATATGAGGATTTGTCAGTGACATTCTGTATAGAAAGTAGACAAGGTGGTGATGATTCAACATAAATATTCGGCAGACCTGGAACTTGTACTTAGAGAATTAGATTATGGAACGACAAGTCAACTTATTGATGCTGGCCAAGTGTAGATCTTAGGCCCAATAGCTGCTGCTTGTGTGAATATGGTGAAATGTGGTATTTTTAACAAGTATCTCTTTTTTTCTACTTTCTTCACAGGTCAAGGTTGGGGCATGGCCTACCTGCATGTCTATTTTGCATTTATTTAAGTTTTTTAAAGTTATTTGTTTCAGATGTATATTGCTATTTTTTAATTTGAGTTTATATTTTCATTAACTGTTAGTATGGTTGTATTATTGTTTAGAGTTTGAGATTATTAATTTTGCCTTCAATTTTTTACACTAATGGCGTATGCAGGTCTGCCATGCTTTACGAAACCTGTGAGGATCCATATAAAAAAATGATGACTGTTGCTCTCCCCCCACCCTCCGAGGAGCGAGGAAGTTGTTTTTTTTTATTCTTGTTCTTGTTCAGAAAATTTAATTCTTTATTATCACACCCTATCTACATAATTTTCATGATTGTCATGTTTTTATACTAAATTATATATAATAAATAAATTCAAAGATACTAGATACAAAGTGCAATCATCCTTGCACTGATGATGGCAAGCGGTCGAAACAAGTCTGATTGTTAAAACTAGACTGTAATCGCCAAAAAAAAATTACAATGCTTAAAACTTTGTTTTATCTGCCTATATTATGCAGTGCTATGTAACATCTTAATTTCATTTATTGGAAATATTGTTAAAGGTTTAATAAAAAGCGTACTTTAACTTATTTTTCCAGTTGATGTGCCACAATTGTTTGTTTACTTAAGAGTGTGTTCGAAAAAACGGTTTTCCATCTTCAAAAGCTCGAAATTTTCCGATACAATTTCAGACACATTTTTAAAAGTAGAAACAGGAAACTTGTTGAGGGGATTTTTGAAGACACATGTAAGGTTCCGTGTGATGTCTTTTTACGCTCAATTCATTAGAATTTGATTTATAAACAATAACCTTCTCAGTAGGACCCTTTTTTTCGTTCGCAAACCTCCCGCTTCGGAAAATTCGGTTCAAAAGGCTGTTTTTGATTGCTTTTTTTTTGCAACATTTTCTGCATTTATCAGAGAATTGATGATTACGGCACCTTGTGTACTTTCTAAATAAGAGAATTTAAAAGTTTGCTGCATTTGAGAGCAAAATTAAGCATAAAAATAAATCGGAAAATAAGCAGTTTGAATCGAAATACACCCTTAATTTAATTTTTTGTTTGTGAATTCATGTTGTAAGAAAATTATTATCTGTAGAGAATTTCGTTAATGAAATCTGATAACATTTCTAAAACTCGTGCACAAGAGTAAAAAAAAAAAAAAAAAAAAAATGAAGAGTCTATTCCGAAAAAGGGCTAATGGCCATAAGACATGGATTGCATAATAAGGAATGCTTATGAATTTGATAAAACATCGTAAATTGAAAGAATCGACATTTATTTTTGTTCCGGCACAAAGTATTCGCCTAATTAAACTTAAGAGAGAACATTTGTGTTATCACGGCCGTTTCAGGTCCCAAATATTTTGAACTTCAAAACAAGATTAAACGAAAAATAAATTTACTGCATTTACTATCTATGTATAACCTATGTGCTGGAGAATATTAAAATGCATAAGAAATATTGTTAAAGGAATTTTACTTTTTTTTAAAATAAGAACCTTGATTGACTTATTTATGTATTTATACGTTTATTACCGTTTTACTGGAATGCATTATATTTGAAATATAGGATTTTTATTAGAATTTATTTTACCGTGGCACTGATTTTATCTCTTTTCACTGAAATTTTTAATATCTCATTGGGAACCGCATATATTGCATTAGGATTACCTAAGATTTTTGATTATGAAAAAAAAATCCTAATCTTATATTACATAAAAAATTCATTATATTACTTTTTTTAAATTCTATAAAAAAATATGAAAACATAATTATGAAATATATTTAATAAAAATTGCGAAAATTATATTTTGTAACTCATGTGATATTAATTCAATTACAGTAAAATACTGTTTTTTAGTCCTTTTTAAAATGATGTTACTTTTCTATTTTAATCTACTTAAATTACTTAAAAGTTATACTAAGAGATGGTGCATTACGAATATTATGGGTATACACTATATTGCCATTGATTATCGGACACTTGCGATTTTAGACATTTTACTAAATATCTAGAAAAATACATGAGGAATCATCTCGAAACTCTTAGTGTATAAATATAATAGTATACGTCATACATCTTCGTGAAGATATTTTACCGAAACTCCATAGGGGACCGTCAACAAATTAAAAAAGAATGAATATCTTTTGAATAACCCTGTCAAAACTAATGTAGCAAAAGCGCTCAAACTCTAGGTTACGATTGAATGTCTTATTGTAATACACTGTGTTCATTTTTATGCAAATAGCCTGCATACTCGCAGAGTAATTAAGGTTTTTATAAAAATGGCCCCAAATTTTTCCAAGTTTTTCCCTTATAATTTTCAGAGTTCTTAATATAAAATAATATTTTTTTCAGAAAATATGACAAACAACAGTGCACACAGTACCCTGTAATCAGAATTAAAAAATAATAAAAATTGTATGAAAAATGAGTAGGTTTACTAAATAATTTTTTACTGCGCATGCGTCAAAGATATCAAAATTTCATTTGCATATTATGTTAGCTAAATGTATAGAGAAACTTTTGTAAAAGTCTCAAAATTATAGCTTGAAAATTCTGAAAGTAATCGTCTATAGAAAAAGGACAAAATCCATTGTTTCCAAAATGAAGCAAAAAAATGAGGGATTTTATCCAAAAGTAGTCGTAACATCCCGTATTGTGTATCCCGTATTCTATATTGACACTAATCAATGAATATATGGATACAACCCCTCTTGTTTTTGCTTCATTTTGAGAATAACGGATTTTCAACTTATTCAATTGACGATTATTTTCAGAATTTTCAAGTTATGATTTTGTGACTTTCACAAAAGTTGCTCTATACATTTAGCTAACATAATATGCAAATGAAATTTTGATATCGTTGACGCATGCGCAGTAAAAAATTATTTAGTAAACCAACTCATTTTGTATACAATTTTCATTATTTTTTAATTCTGATTACAGGGTACTGTGTGCAATGTTGTTTGTCATATTTTCTGAAAAAAATATTATTTTATATTAAGAACTCTGAAAATTATAAGGGAAAAACTTGGAAAAATTTGGGGCCATTTTTATAAAAACCTTAATTACTCTGCGAGTATGCAGGCTATTTGCATAAAAATGAACACAGTATATTACAATAAGACATTCAATCATAATCTAGCGTTTGAGCGCTTTTGCTACATTAGTTTCGACAGGGTTATTCAAAAGATATTCATTATTTTTTAATTTGTTGACGGTCCCCTATGGAGTTTCGGTAAAAAATCTTCACGAAGATGTATGACGTATACTATTATATTTATACACTAAGAGTTTCGAGATGATTCCTCATGTATTTTTCTAGATATTTAGTAAAATGTCTAAAATCGCAAGTGTCCAATAATCAATGGCAATATAGTGTAGTTTTTCATATAATCTGTCTCAAAAGGCTAAGTGCTCCAATAATCTGGTTTAAAATAATTGAAGAAGAAAATATTTTATGCGAATTTACAATAAATACTTGAAATCTGATGAAAATAAAGTAAAACAAGCCATTTTGGAGGGTTAAAATAAAAAACTCTTTTATTTTTATTTCTTTTTCTCTTTTTCTAGAAGAAACGCTGTCTCAAAAGTTTAAGCACTTTATGCAATTTTTTTTAGAAACACGAGATTGGGCATGAATAAAGATGGTGTATGACTTCATATTGCACTTTTATAAAAGTATAAAAGGTGGAGAAATTATTTCATCTCGTTTAAAAAAATGCCGAGGGGTAATGAATTCACAAAAGGTGAGGTTTTGAAAGTTTTTAAATGGAAATCGCAAAATAAAATTGTTTCTGAAATTGCAAAAGTTTTAAATCGATGAAAGCGAGATATATATCAAGTACTCTCTAGAAATGATGATTTTAAGCGGAAACCAAGATGTGGACGACAAAATATGACGACTGTTCAGACTGATAGGAGAATTGGAATCCAAGACAAAATTCGTCCCCCCATACGGCAAATTAAAAATAATCTCAGTGTACAGGTGTCCAAAGACGCTATATGTAGCCGTATTAAACCTTTCCGGCACACTGTGCCCAGTCTGGGATACCTAATTTTAATTTCAAACTTGTAAACGGCACCAGTAATATTTTATTAAAATTTTGCTTTTACAATGAAAGCTATAATTAAGGAATTGAAAATATCTAAAAGATTTGTTTGTGAATTCCGGTGTCAGTCGATAATTTCTCATTTTATTACAGATTTTGCCCATGCCGGAAAGGGTTAAAGAGCATGATTACATCATATTAAAAAATGGCTCAAATTACATCACAAACGGGTAAGAATGAACTGTCTAAGAAACACATATCCTACGGGGAATACTACGGGGGCTTACTATTTTATTCAGCGACGAGAACTTAGATAGCCCTGATTGTCGGAACGTGTATTGGCATGATTTTCAAAAGGAGCCAAGGGCTTCTTTCAGTAGGCAGCAAGGTGGTAAATCTGTTATAGTTTCGGGAGCATTTGGATTCAGTGGCCAGACCTCTCTGGCTTTTCTAAAAGGAAAAGAAGTTTAAAAAATGTATCAAAAGACGCTAAAACATTTGTTTCAGTTCGATGACATTTTGGGGGGTTCTGAAGGGACTTTTCAACAAGAAAATGCCTCAATTCACGTATCACATTCTGCAAAACTTTGGATTTTTGAGAAAGAAATGTTAAAGATCTTGACTGGCAGGCTTTAAGTCCAGACTTAAACCCGATTCAGAATGTCTGGTGTATTTTAACCCGCCAGGTTTACGGCAATGGAAAGCAGTAGGACTGTATTGAAGAACTCCAAGAGGCCATTGAGAAAGCATGGTACTCTTTTCCACCAGAAGCCCTACAAAAACTTATAATTTCGATAGACGCACGTTTATTTGAACTAATGGAAAATCACGGAAAAATAATTTGTAAGTAAAAGTTTTGTACAAATTACAAATGTGGTATTTTTTGACATTGTAGATACAGTTTTGAGACAGTTTTTTTTTAATTTTTTGCTATATTTTTTGCAATTATGTATTTTTTCTATTTTTGATATTTATTTTAATAATATTGCGAAATGTGCAAATAAAAAAATGTTATTAATTCTAACTTTGTATAATTCTTTAAAAATCGACATTTTATGCTTGTGCTTAAACTTTTGAGACATAAAATATTATTTTATCCCATCATTTTTAAACGAAGCAATTTAATTGTTCCAATTTGAATTTATTAGTATTTTTTAAAGCAATAATACATATCGATGGTAATATATGACAGGGTTCGCACACTCCTTATATTTTGTAAGGACTCCGGCACCACTATTAATGATAAGAAAATTTATATCTAATTTTTAAGAAACAGAATTTGCAACCACCTCCTCGATTTGAAATTTACGCACTATTTTTCCGCAGTGAAATACATTGAATATACTGTAAAATTTTATTGGTAGAACTGTGCGAACCCTGTATGAGTTGATTAAATATTTAAAAAGATATCGAAATCTTTACGATTTTAAAGAAAATGTGAATATAATTAAAGTAGAAATATTTATTATTTAAGTTATAAAAAAGGTTATCAGACTGAAAGTAATATTGTATAAATATTATAAACGATATATGACTTATGAAAGAAGCAAAGTTTTATTTTCTATCACAAAAAGAGAAATAACGCTAGAAGTTAATTTTTGAAATGAAATATATATACCAAGAAGGAGAATTTTGGAGAAAAAAGACATAAAATAAAATGAGATTTTGCTGAAAACAAAAGAAGGTTTAAATTAGCAAAGTATGAAGAAATATTTTTTTTTTAAATCTTTTATACGGTATGAAAATTGTTTGCTTAAACTGATTGCATCATTCTGTGGATATAACTGCTTTCTAATATATATATTTTTTGTTTACAAAGATTTAATTTTATTACTGTGCTTTATTGTTACTAACCATTATGTTGTCTTAACATATTCCTATTTTATTACAAACATTGCACTACTAAAACAAAATATAATAGAATATACTTCTACTGCTTAATGAAACTATTGTAAGACGAAATACTCTATGTGGCCAAAGGTTTCAGACATTTTGTTAAATATCTAGATTAATACATGAGACCCTGAAATTCTAAGTGTGTTAACATAATAGTACAGGTCATATATTTTCGTGAAGATTTTTTCCCGAAACTCCACAGGGGACCGTGAACAAGTTGAAAAAGAATGAATTTCTTTTGGATAACCCTGTCAAAACTAATATAGCAAAAGGGCTATCACTGTAGATTATGATTAAGTGGCTTATTTAAGAACATTATTCTATATTAAGAACTCTGCAAATTATACGCAAGAAACTTTGAAAAATTTGGGGCTGTTTTTATAGACATCTTAATTTTTCTGCGAATATACATGCTATCTGCAAAAAAATTAACACAGTTTATTACTATAAGCCACTTAATCATAATATGCAGTTTCAATGCTTTTGCTACATAAGTTTTGACAGGGTTATCCAAAATATATTTATTTTTTTCAATTTGTTGACGGTCCCCTATGGAGTTCCGGGAAAAAATCTTCACGAAAATGTATGACCTGTAATATTATGTTTGCACACTTAGAGTTTTAGGATAATTCCTCATTTATTTTTCAGATATTTAATAAAATGCCTAAAATCGCAAGTGACAGGTCACCTCTGGCCATACAATGTACTTAAGACAAATCATAAATAACAGAATTTCGAGAGAAACACTTTCAAGTTTTATAATTTCTGGATTATTTCAATTTTAATTGAAAAATTGACTTTATTTCATAGCTGTCAACTCTTATGCTTTTTTGTACCAAAAGAATTTAATAGAAGATTTTGCTTATTTAATCGGCAGATTACGGCAATTAAAAAAAGTAAAATTTGCTAGTAAATTTTGCGGTACAAAAAAAGCGTAAGTTGTTTGCAGCTATGCCCTTTATAGTTTAAAAGGAAGGATTTTTTCAATGAAATGTAAATATATTAAATAGTAAAACCAAATTTGCTTGATTTTAACATACATTGTTTCTTATAATTGGATTCAAAGAAATCAATATTAATTATGATCCACTGACTATCTCTTTTAAGAATTAAACCTGCGTAACAGGATCGCGATCAATATTATTCAAATGAGATTACGATGAAATATCTGAAAAAAAAAATTCTACATAAAATTGTTAGGTTTGTTAAAATATAACCGCATTTATTTACTTTAACTAATTTGCGTCATTTGCGCATACATGCGTGCATTTCAAGAATTTATTTTTTATTCAGGAATTCCGAATTTATACCTGAAATTTTGAATAAGAAATTGTACTTTAATAATGACCGACGTTTCGTGATTACATAAAGCGAAAAATTTTCTTTCGGTATTTCTAGAACAGATGCAAAGTTTCTGAATCAAAAATAATTTCCCACTATTCATGCATATATGCGTTAATGATGCAAATGGATTAAACTAGAGTTAATTTTCTTCCATGTGAATATTTAACGCTACATATGATATAATTATTAATCAACAATTCATCTCAATTTCAAAGTATCCATTCTTTGCATGGATATAACTTAATAGAAATCACGGTATACAATTTTTTATGGAATCATCTCTAAATTAAATTTTTTCTGTAATTAAAGGTTTACAAAACAGAAAATTATTTTAGTGCCAATTTCAATGAATAAATTTAAAAAGTAGGCATTTTTAAAAATGTTTTTCTCAATGAAGGATCAATAAAACAAAACCAAATTTTTCGCTCTAAACTAGCAGATTTTTGGCTATTTTGACCGTTTTTATTTTTTTCCAATGAAATTTATGTCGGTTTATTTATTTTTTAAATGCCTCACCGTAGCGAGATACGATTCGCACTTTACAGTAGTATCTGGTAGTATAATCTGAAACGGAATGCTTATAAAATTCTTTTTTAAAGTACAGTTTTTTAATATTTCAATGTTTATCTTGAAAATGAATGAATGAATATCTTGAATGCTGGATTCCATTAATGCATTTCGTTGTTTTTACCAAACATTTCCATTATACATTATGCGTTATACGTTATTTATACGGTAATACATTAATTTGGAGTGGAAACAGAAATCAATTATGGAAAATTCACTGCTTATTTTTACGCTTCTTACACGAGGTAGTGAATCTATAAAAAATGTATATATTTTTTACTATTTCTTTTTATAAGATTCAGCAACAGAGGAGAAGAAAATCATTATTTAACGTATGTTTTTAGGATTTCATGATTAAGATCGCAACATATAATCATAATTTAACTAACACGAAACTAATAATTGATTAAAGTTATTTTAAAACTCTATATATTGTTCTTTATTTTTATTTTCTGTTATTTTATTTATTTATTTAATTTTATTTTACTTATTTTTTTGTGGGAGGGGGGGAGGAGGTTTTTTGAAATATCCCGTTGTTGTAGCTTCACAGTTAATTTATCTTTCTCTGGCAAATGTCGCTTGGCGCATATTTAGATCCAGTTTTGTTGTAATTTGCACACAATTTTAAACACAAAGAATGGTGCATAAGCATATTATGATGTGCATTGATATAACGCATGCGATAATTGGCAATAGAAGGTAACAGATCTTAGATGAATGATTAGTAGGGTGGTGCGAAAAAACAAAAGTTTTCATTTCCGAATCGCTATAGTGCGGAAAATTTGCGATTGGTAAATACAAGAAAAACTAAAAAAAATTTTTTTGAAATTGGACATTATCTTCCGATCGCGCAAACCACCTAAAAATTCAAAAAAATTGAAAAATTTCGATTTTTTCAGAATTTTTTAAAAATATTACATATACATATATTTTATCACTATAGTGAAAATATTTACATATTGTACTGTTTAATAATAATAAAAAAATAAATTGCGTTTAGAGAATATCTTCCGATCGCGCAAGCTCATTAAAAATCGGAAAAAAATCAACTTTCAGTGATTTTTGATGCATTAAGAAAATAATTAAATAAGTTCAATACGCGGTCTCATGTTAAAATTTAAATGTAAATTAATACTTTTATGCATGTTATGCTATTTTTTAACAACCGAGATCTTACCACGACGAGATCGCTGCAGGGCGAAAAGGTTTAGTAGTTCGGGCAACTCCTGTTAGCCACGTTGCGAAACAGCGTTGAAGTCGCCCTATGTGTCCACATCCTTTTCACTCCCCAACATCGTCCACTTGCACAGAGCGCCATTTCGTATCAGTGAGCCCGTGAATGAATTTCGTTTGTTAATTAGATGTATTGGGTTATTCAAAATACATTAACATGTGACAGGTACACGGATCTGGATACATCGTTCACAAAGAAAATTACTAGACAATCTTTTCATTGTCCTATCCCCCCTATTTTGTCATCCCCTAGAGATTTTTCGTCAAATATTCTTCACGAATATAGCGCCTGTACGAGAAACTAAAGAAAACCCTTTAAAAGTATTTAAATACTTCTAAAATCGTTAAAAATATTTCTAGACTTTTTCAATAAATGCGTCCATATAACACGCATTGGTAAGTAGAATGATACATGTTTGAAGATGGTTTATAGTAATTTTAATCAGTGCATGTTGTCCATCGTGATATTTGCCTCAGGACTGAAGAGGATAACTAAATAATCGTCCTTTTTTCCATCAAAAAGTATGTCATGTGGTTCTTCTGATTCCACTTGACTTTGCCGTAATTTTTTTCTTTCTGTTTGTTTTCTTCTAATTTTCTATAGGTCAATAACTTGAAAAGCATCTGTTTTAGTTATTACAGGAATATCTTCTAGTACACTCAACGCTTTAGCAGCACCTGCACTGTCAGATACACCATTGCGATCGCAAAGTAAAGATGTAGATTTTAACTCCACTTTCATTTGCCATGGTAATTTCTTTTTCTTAAATCTGATAGGCTGTATCCGTCATGGTAATGATATTTTACATATACCTACATTAGCATTAAAATTCTCATGTATTTCATCTAAATGCTCAAGGTCTTTTATTTTCGCTTCAACAAATTTGGAAGGTTGCCTTTTCAATATATAGTTTCGTCTTCCAAGTCTTGTACTCAGTTTTTTTTCCTTTTTTTTAAACTTTAGTACCAATTTTTCCCGTTCCGTCCTTTCTCTGGAGGTAGATAAATCTATGCTCAATAACTGGAATTTTGTTGTGTTTTTGAGACGTACAATTAGTCTCAATTAGGCACTCCCTCAGATCTGTTGACTTTTTACATGAGCAATATAAATTCATTACACGTTTGCAGGCTGAAAATATCACAGAGTTGAGTTTCTTGTTTTTTAAATTCATCAAACTTTTTTATAAGGTTTGGCTATTCCTTGTCTCGAATATAAGATTTCGTTAGTTTAGAATATTATCGTAGTAGGCATTAATTAGCTAAATGATTCTACAATCAAACACTTTTGGGATTGACGCCTTCTAATAAATATATTTTATTTTTTATTCCACTGTATTGCTGACAAATGAGAAACTCACTTTAATGATGTTGAATTTACTTGCTAATAGAAACCTCTCCTCAAGGTAGCATTGAAGAACATTTTCGTGTGTTGGAAGAATATTTGGCTGAAAATCTCTTGGATGACCGAATACAGGACAATGAAAAGATTGTCTAGTAGTTTCCCGTAAGACATGGTGACGTCACGGTGACGTCGTTGTGAAGTCACATTGTGACTTTGTGACCGTCGATGTGACGTCACGTGACGTCGATGTGAAGTCACTGTGACTAAAATGTGAAGTCGTTATGGCCGTTTTAGAGCTTGTTTGTGACGTCACATT